>CM045772.1:90161576-90761576 GCA_025200525.1 Camellia lanceoleosa | reverse complement strand
TAATTTTTGTCATTGCCACATTATTTTGAAATTAAACTCTATATAAAAATTGTGGTGATATATAACTATAAATCTATAAATAAAAACAACCATTACGAGTGATAATCAAACACAGCTATAAATCATTAACATTTGTAATTAAATTAATTGTGGTGAGAACTGAAAGCATTTTTGACATCTTTGCAATTAGCAAAGAAGAAACCAAACCCTACCTACAGTGTGGCTGCCAAAAACGCCAGAAAAGTCATTTGGCAAGTGCCAAAAACGCAGCCGTAAAATTATAAATTAGGGCCTATGAAAAAAAAATAAAAAAATAAATCTCTTATGTTGGGTAAGGGTATTTTGGTCATTTTAATTTGATTTGACACCATAAATAAATATTAAACTAAAAAACAAAAAGTCAGTTTTTTACCAACTTTCCAAATCACTTCTAAAAAAACCAAAAAATTTGATAAAAAACCAAAAATTAACTTTTTACCAACTTTTCAAAACAACAGACGATAATACAAAACTCTGCCACTTTCCCCTCTAGCCACCTGGGTCCACCGTTGCTAGTAATTGTTGTGAATTTGTCCCCTTGCTACCCGCCCAAATAAAGCTATCAAGATGATCTGACAAGAAAATTACCATTCAATATATATTTTTTTCTTTTTAAAAAAATTTAGTATAAATTACGAATTGCTTTATATAATTTTAAAAATTACACCTCATCTTTTGAAACTTTTAATTTTATAACAAATTATTAAATTAATTAATAGTTTTAATAATATCAAAAATTTGCTTCAACTAAAAATTCAACTAATTCTATTATTATATACAATTTTTCCCCCCGTCGGTGAACCCTCAAGTCAACTAACCGAAAATGTTTAGGTAAGCCATTAATTTTTATTAATATCAATTTTGCCCATACTTCATTCCCTGCCATATCCTCTCCCCCATCTCTAATCTGTCTTTAATACTCCAAAAACACACAGGCGAAGAAAACAACACAGGAAAGCAGACCCATCTACCCCAACCTACTTGTCCAATGCAAGCCACAATACCACTGGAAGTGAGCATCTTAGGATTTTGTGTAACAAAACCTGTAAACAAGAAGTAGAAGAACAATAATATTTCACCAGACCAACCAAGAGAAAATTATACTTGTTACAATATGTAATATATTAACTTAAGACTGGAAAAAAAAAAAAAAAAAAATAAGACTTATAACTTCTTATAAATTTTCCTAACCAACCTTGAACTCAATGATCAATGGGTAAAATTTGAAAAAAATAAAAAATAAATAACAAGTTATGAAAAAGACATCACCAACTTAAATAGCAAAAAGTTTGGGACTACCATAAAGTGAATATCAATATACAAAGGAAAATCTTATGGTACACATCTCTCCATATGTATCCTGTCATAAATTGACGTAATTTTATCACAAATTTCGTAACATTAACCACCAAAAATTATTTGAGGAGATCACATCACCAGTTGGACCAAGACTTTGCCTGCAAGTTGCAACCTTTCCTGTTCTTTGAAATGTCACAAGTGGTCCAAGACTTTGCCTGCAAGTTGCAACCTTTCCTTTTCTTTGAAATGTCACAAGTAGTCAGTGGCAGACACAGGAATTAGAATAAGGGGGAGGGAGGTGGCAATTAAATTTTATATTTAAAATTGATTGCTAAATTAAAATTATTTTATTCATATCAAAAATATTGTATGTAAATTATAATAAAAGATACATTATTATAATTATAAATTTTTTAATTAATATTATTAAATTTGCAAATAAATTTCTCAGCCAATATTAGAATATGTACAAAACAAAAAAGCTCAGTGTGTTTGGTTTGAGTTTTTTGGATTAAGTTTTTTAAAAATTGAATTTTTTGGTTTTCGTATTTTTTTGTTTTTAGTGAATATTTTTAAAATTTTAAATATTTTTTTACTTTTTTAGATGTACCTTACTTAGATGTATCTAAAAAGTAAAAAAAATGTGAAAAAATATTTTAAAAAATTAAGAAATACATAAAAATACAAAAAATGTACTGAATTCTTGATTTTTTTTGTATTTTTGGTATTTAGTGAATTTTTAAAATATTTTTTTTACAATTTTTTTACTTTTTAGGTATATTTATGTTAGGTGTGTCTAAAAAGTAAAAAAATTACATAAAATATTAAAAAAATTCAGTAAAAATAAAAAAATAAGGAAAATAAGAAAATAGAATTTTCTGAAAGCTGTTTTTAGAAAAACATAACCAAACATAGTAGTATTATATGGATATTTTATTTCATATTATAGAATAAGTAGTAGTATTATACAAATAGAAAAATTATACAGTAATAGTGTCATACAAACAGAACAAATAGTGTTATATGAATATGAATTTTGTCATTGTCACATTATTTTGAAATTAAACTCTATAAAAAAAATTGTGGTGATATATAACAAAATTTATAAATAAAAACAACCACTACAAGTGAAAACACAACTATAAATCATTAACCAAACATTCCTAATTTAATTACTTGTGGTGAGAACTGAAGGTATTTTTGAAAGGAAGGGCCATCTTTGCAATTAGCAAATAAGAAACCTAACACTACCTATAATAATACAAATTGCAGCCGGCTCTAGTCCCCCTTGGTCCACCGTTGCTGAATTTGTCCTATTTCTCCCCCACCGAAATAGAGCTGTCGAGATGATCTAACAAGGAAACTACCCTTCAATATATATATAAACACTAGCAAAGAGTCCTAAATTCAATGAAATTTAAATGGACATTAAAAAGCTGCGTCATTTTAGACAACACAACACAAAACTACGCTGCGTTTACTCAATTTGAGCCACCTTTTTTAGGGCCCCCAAACATTATTCTATATATATATATATACTAGTGTATGCTCGTGCTTGAAGGCACAGTACAATTAATAATGAGGTTAAAATATAAATCAAAATAAAATTATTAAAACATAATATTAAGATTTTCCTTTTCAATGGTGGTGGACAGTCACAGAGCGGAAGTGGCGATGAGTCCCTTAATTCAACACCCATTTCAAAAACTTTTTCAAATTTACTTAAGTTTTGTGAGGAAATTTTAATTTCTACTATAATGCTATTATATGTATTAAAAATTTAACTCATTAAATTTTTTAAAATTTTTATTAAAAAATTATAAAATTAAATATTAGTATTTTATGATGAAATGTCTTCAAATTATTCTAATATGAAATTTAATATTTTTTTATAAAAATTATTAATTTTATTAAATGTATATTAAAAATAATACATGATATAGCGGTTTGATTTAATTTTTTAAATTATTTTTTTATTTTTTTGAAAAAATAGAAATAAATTTGACAAAAATAAATTGTTTGGTTTGATTTTTCAAAAATTGTTTTAAAGGTATTTTCATTTATTTTATTGGATTTTTTTTTATTTTACTCATTTTTTGTACTTTTTAAATGCACCTAATCTAAATATATTTGAAAAGTAAAACAAATTGACTAAAATATTAAAAAATTCTAACAACAAAAAAAATTCAAACAAAAATCTGTGCATTTTATTTAGATTTTTTTTAATGAATTTTTTTCAAATTTTACTTTTTAAATGCATCTAATTTTGATATATCTAAAATGTACAACAAAAAAAAAATGACTAAGATATGGAGGAAAAAAAAAAGTTGAGAAATAACAAACGAAAACCAGTCTCAAAATAATTTCTGAAAAATTAGACCAAACAAATATATTTTCAACACCCATTTGAAAAACTTTTTCAAAATCATAAAAAATCAACACTCATTTTCTATTAAGGAGTTAAATTTATTTCATAAATCAAACTAAAATCAAAACCCATTTTATGAAGATCAAATATTCTAAAATATCTCAGTCACATAACTTGTATGCATAGATTTGCACTTTGTCTCTCTCTGAAAAAAAGAAAGAAAAAAAAATGCAAAACAAACCCAAATTTTTAAATTGTCTAACCTTCATTAACTGTAATCACATAGACATAATTCCGCAACAACACTACTAATCTCACCAACCACCACACAAAAAAGAAAAGAAAAGAAAAAGGTACATGATTTTTTGTTTTGTTTTGTATTTTACTCATTTTTTTTGTACTTTTTAAATGCACCTAATCTAAATATATTTGAAAAGTAAAACAAATTGACTAAAATATTAAGAAATTCTAACAACAAAAAAAATTCAAACAAAAATCTGTGCATTTTTATTTGGATTTTTGTTTTTTTTTAATGAATTTTTTTTCGTATTTTACTTTTTTTAAATGTACAAAAAAAAAAGACTAAAATATGGAGAAAAAAAAAGTTGAGTAATAACAAACGAAAACCAATCTCAAAATAATTTCTGAAAAATTAGACCAAACAAATATATTTTCAACACCCATTTCAAAAACTTTTTCAAAATCATAAAAAATCAACACTCATTTTCCATTAAGGAATTAAATCCATTTCATAAATCAAACAAAAATCAAAACCCATTTTATGAAAATCAAATATTCTAAAACATCTCAGCCACATAACTTATATGCATAGATTTGCACTTTGTCTCTCTCTGAAAAAAAAAAAAAAACAAAACAAAACAAACCCAGATCTTTAAATTGTCTAACCTTCATTAACAATAATCACATAGACATAATTCCGCAACAACACTGCCAATCTCACCAACCACCACACAAAAAAGAAGAAAAAAATGTACATGAATTTGAAAAAGAGAAACAAAATTAGAAGATTTGATTGATGCAGAGTAGTAGTAGGGGAGAGAGTTGGATGAGCGTGGGTGTTTTGAAATTTAAAAATTGTGAGTGAGACTAAAAGGAAAAAAAAAAAGGAGAGTTTATAGAGAGAGTTCGATAAGCATGGGTCTCTTTTTTGTAGGGAGTGGATGGGTGTGTTTTGAAATTTAAAATGTGGAAGAGTGAGGTGAGAGAGTTCAATGAGCGTGGGTCTCTGTTTTGTAGGGACTGGATGGGTGTGTTTTGAAATTTAAATTGTGAAAATGTGAGGTGCGACAGATAAGGATGGGTGGTTGCAAAGTTTGTGGCTCTTGAGCGGGAAATTCAGGTAGAGTGAGAGATAAGGTTTTCATCTCAGCTATCCATCTAAATATAGAAATGAATTAGGACCATTGAAATGTCCTAGTAGGACAATTGTTTCTAACATATTTTCAAAAACCTTTGTACCTTATTATATAGATATATATATATTTTAAATTTAAGATAAATTACGAATACATTTTTGAGATTTACATAAGATACAAATTGTTTTATATGGTTCTGAAAATTGTATTTCACCCTTAAAACTTCTAATTTCATAACAAATGATTCTTTATATTAATAAATCATCAAGTCAATTAATAGTTTTAATGATGTCAAAAATTTTGCTTCAATTAAAAATTTAAGTAATTTTATTATTGTATAAAGAAACAATTAGATTTTTTTTTATTTTGTTAAATAAAAAATTCCGACAATGAGGTGCTTATAATTCTCCAAACTATACCAGCAATTCGTATTTTAAACAACTTTCATGAAGTTAATTTATAATTTACCCTAAAATTTAAAATAAGATTAGTATTTTAGATCATGTTTAAATCTTAGAGTGAAAGAAAAGAAACCAAGATTGATTTGGAAAGAAAATTATTTGATAGGATCACATCACCAGTTTCATCGAGACTTTAGCCCTGTTTGGTAAAACTTATTTGTAGCTTAAAGTCACTTATAACTTAAAATAAGTCATATTGGAATGTTTGGTAAAAATTATGAGGGATGGATTATAGCTTAACTTAAACTATTTCAGCAATAATCTCTTAAGTTGGTTCCTAGGTGCTTTTCAAAATGGATTATGCGCAAAGCTGTTTGGCCCCATTTGTAATGACTTAAATGCCCCTCAGATATTTCAACTATTACTAAAAACCCACTTATATAAGCTTTGTTCTCAAGCACTGTTCACTCGAGAGAGAGAACACAGAGGCGATTTCCGGCGAGGGCGATTTCTAGCTCTCAACACTGTTCTCGACACACTCTTTCTCTCTCTCACACACACACACGAACCAGAGCTCTCTCTCTCTCTCCCTTTTTCTCTCCGTCGCACATCAATGCCATTTCAGACCAACGGCTTCCCTCTTCCTCTCTCTTTCTATCGCGATCTGAAACTGGAAATCATCTCTGGCGTTCGTTCTCTCTCTGCTGCCTCTCGTACCTACATCGACGGCTAGTCGTCGGTTTGTAGACTGACAGCTAGGGTTTTGCAGAACCAGTTTGTCGTCGGTCTAAAACGGAAAAGAAGGAGGAGGAAAAGAACGGAAGCCGTCGCCGTCGCGATCACAATTTGTGTTGAAACCCTAGCCACCGGCGGTTGTTCACCGGCGGCGTTGAAACCCTAAAAAAAAATTGAAGAAAAATAAAAAAAACAATATTAATATTAATTAAAAAAATTGTATATTTCTGAAGAAAAAGAAAAAAATCAATATTAATTAAAAAATAATATTAATTGGTATTAATTATTAATAAATTAATATTATATATTTTTGTAATGAATTAATTATTAATTGATACTAATTGATAACAATGGTTGATTATTAATATTAATTGATATTAATAAAAATTAATTATTAATATTAATTGATACTAATTAATAATTTTAGTATTAATTGAGACTAATTAAGAAATTGATACTAATTAATAATTTTAGTATTAATTGATGCTAAGCAATTAATTGATACAAATTAATTTTATAATGGAAAAAAATTGTTACAATAATACTTCCATTACATTTTTGTCAAATGTATCAATTTTTATATTAGTTGATACTAATTAATACTAATTATATTAACTTTTATTAATGAAATAATTTTTTAAAATTAAAACTGAAAAAAAATAACAAAATTATCATTTTTATATCATATAAGGGCAAAAAGGACAATTACACAGTAAAAAGCTATTTTACAGCTTATCAACCAAACACTACTTTGCTGCTTAAATCCATAATCCCACAGGTGCACCAAATAGGTTAACAGCTTATGTTCACAGTTATAAGTTATAATTTATAATCTCTTTCTCACAGTTCTACCAAACAGGGCCTTTGCTTGCAAGTTGCAACCTTTCTTTTTCTTTGAAATGTAGGAGGGGTGGAGGTGGGGGTGGAGGTGGAGGGGGAGGGGGGTGGCCAATTAAATTATATATATATATATATATAATTGACCACTAAATTAAAATTATTTTATTCATAGCAAAAATATTGTATGCTAACTATAATAAAAGATACATTATTATAATTATAAATTTTCTAAAAAACATCATTAAATTTATAAATAAATTTCTCAGACAATAATAGAATATATACAAAACAAAAGCAAAAACAAAAAAACAAATTGTATTATATGGATACTTTTTTCATATTATAGAACAAGTAGCAGCGCTATACAAAAAGAAAAATTATATAATAGTAGTGATATACAAACAAAACAAATAGTGTTATATCAACATAACTTTTGTCATTATCACATTATTTTAAAATTAAACTCTATATAAAAATTATGGTGATATATAATTAAATTTATAAATAAAAACAACCATGACGAGTAATAATCAAACACAACTATAAATCATTAACCAAACATTCCTAATTTAATTAATTGTGGTGCGAACTTAAAAGTATTTTTGAAAGGAGGGGCCATCTTTGCAATTAGTAAAGAAGAAACCACATACTACCTACAATAATACAAAACTCTGCCAGTTGCAAGTTGTTGTGAATTTGTCTCATTGCTACCCACCGAAATAAAGTTATCACGATGATCTGACAAGGAAATTACCATTCAATATATTTTTTTCTTCTTTCAAAAATTTAGTATAAATTAGGAATTGTTTTATATGGTTCTCGCCACTTGAAACTTTTAATTTTATAACAAATGAGCATTTTTATTAATAAATTATTAAATCAATTAATAATTTTAATGATATTAAAAATTTACTTCAATTAAAAATTCAACTAATTCTACTATTATATACAATTTTTTTCCCCATCAGTCAACCGTCAAGCCAATTAACAGAAAATGTTTCACCAGACCAACCAAGAGAAAATTATACTTGTTACAATATGTAATATATTTACTTAAGACTGGAAAAAAATAATAATAAATAAAAAATAAGACTTATAACTCCTTATAAATTTTCCTAACCAACCTTGAACTCAATGATCAATGAGTAAAATTTGAAAAAAATAAAAAATAAATAACAAGTTATGAAAAAGACATCACCAAGTTAAATACCAAAAAGGTCTGGGACTACCATAAAGTGAATATCAATATACAAAGGGAAATCCTATGGTACACATCCCTCCATATGTATTCTATCATAAATTGACGTAATTTTATCATAAATTTCGTAAAATCAATCATAAAATGCGCAACCTCACCACAAATTGACATGACAAAAATATCATAACCAAGCCACAAACGTTTGTTATATGAACCACAAAATGTTGGATATTTTATTACTTCAATTTATGGTAAGATTATGTATTTTGTGATTGATCTTATGAAATTATGTAATAAAGTTATGATAATTATGGAGGGTGTGCACCATAGGGCTCCTATATATATATATATTGTATTACAAAAAACTAACTATTAAAAATCCAAAGAGAAAAATAATAATAATAATAATAATAATAAAGAAAAAGAAAAAAGAGATGATGGAAAAATAGAAGCCCCAGCCTTATTAATGATGTGGCTGGCAACCTATTATTGCATTTCTAATTAGATTTCTACTTGGCCTATCTATCATGGAAAAGAATCAGGCTGATGAGGAAAAAAAAATCAAGAAGAGAGAAAAAAGAAGGAAAATAATTGCCCTGAATTTCCATTGAATTCCCAGTTACTAACATGCCATGGCTCCGTTTGGCAAGGAGGTTTGGGGCTATTTTAGTAACAAAAAATAAAATAGGTTATTTTAATCACAACAAACAAAACATCACATCTAACCCATAATCATTACACTATTCTCTCACAGAAAAAGTCAAAAAAGTCAAAAAGTACTTCCTAAACCAAACTTTTTAGTCCAAACTAAAATAGTCAAAAAAATCAAAAAGTCAACACACTTCCCAAACGGAAGCTTACTGTTGCAGCTTGGGAGCCACACCACATGATGTCGCACAAACTACTTTTTGTCCGGCCAGGACTTTTATCAAATACTTGGTGCCCACCATCCCAACCACTACTTCCAACCCACATATCACAACTATGACCTTCCACCCCCACATCTTCCATCACCACCAGCCTACCACTACCACAAACTCACCCCCACTCCATCTCTCTCGCATCACCATCCCACTTTACCTCTCCGCCATCAACCCACAAAACTGTGGGACATCACCCATGTGAGGGGTGATGGCCAACTCACAGAGGCACACTTGCCAGCCAAAGGGATTCACCTTGTTGCTTCCATGTGAATTGCCAACCTACAAAGAAGGTGAATTGCATGTTCTTTGTAACGCCATGTGCATGCCAACCAAAGAGAGCTGGCCATGTGATGGCCAGCCCCTCTCTTCTTCCTCTATATTGAGTCTATAAATGGAGAGGGTGAGGAGAGAGAGCAAGAGAAGAGCAACTATCAGAGAGTGAGAGATGTGAGACGGAGAGACCGTCTCCCTCGGTGTGAGCGAGGGAGATGGGAGAGTGGATGAGTGAGGAGAGTGTGAGCTCCTCCTCTATTTTAATCTTTCTGTAATCTCCCCATTGGTATAGTGCAAACCGGTTACTCTCCCGTGGACGTAGGCATTGAGGCTGAACCACGTTAAATATTGTGTCTCCATGAGTGTGGGTGTGTTTTTCTGCTTGGTATGGTTTCTATAAGGTCTTGGGCGGGATCCCGGATCCCAACAATTGGTATCAGAGCTTCGTCGGTGGCGTTTCGGAACAAAACAAGGTGTTCTCGAAATCGCTTAGATCGGATTGCTTTCGAAATCGAGTTTTGAGCATACCAGAGGAAGGAGAAAGAAGGGTGGCAGCGTGCAGCAACGTCGCATGACCATCTGCGCGAGCGCGTCGAAGCCGGCGTGCCACGCGTCGCAACGAAGTGCGCGTGTCGATCAGCAGGCAGCGAAGTCAACGCCAGCGTGACCCGGTCGGCCGCCACGCGTGGCCATCCATGTCATCAACACGTGGCACCGTGGGCCAGTCAGGGACTGCCACGTGGATGCCACATCATCTGCCACGTCAGCAAGGGTGTTGACTGGTCAACCAGAGGCAGGGAGCGATCCAGTGTTACGCGGCAATGGTGCAACCGCAGGGAGGAAGGATCCAGTGCTTCGCGGCTATGGTGCAGCCGCAGATCTGAGGCGTACAAAATGTTTTGGCTAGATCTAAGCCATTTGGAGTCCGTTTTTGGCGCTCCAATAGTGGTTTCCGACTATTTGGAGTATTCCGGACACATTCTAGGATTGAAGTTCGAGAGAGATAACCGACTCGGGCAGAATTTGGAAGGGTATGTGGACTCAGATTATGCTGGTGACTTAGACAAACGCCGGTCAACAACAGGGTATTTATTTACGCTTGCTAAAGGGCCGGTAAGTTGGAGGTCAACACTTCAGTCAACGGTGGCTTTGTCTCTACTGATACATGAGTACATGGCAAATGAAGCCTTTAAAGAAGCTATTTGGCTACACGGGTTGATTGAAGACTTGGGAATTGTGCAGAAGCACGTTGAGGTGTTTTGTGACAGTCAGAGTGCCATTTGTTTGGCAAAGAACCAGGTTCATCATTCCCGCACCAAGCACATTGATGTCCGTTTCCATTTCATCCGAGAAATTGTGAATGAAGGGGATATTCTGCTTCAAAAGATTGGTACTGCAGATAATTCGGCCGATATGCTCACAAAGGTAGTTTCTGGGATCAAGTTCCAACATTGTTTGGACTTGGTCAACATCTCTCGGAATTGAGTACCTTCGGGTGCAAGGCAGTGTTGATCGATCACTATGTTGGATAAGAGAATCCTCGCTAAGGTGGAGATTTGTTGAATATTGGCTGTAAGATTCTAGCCAACACATGGTGGGGCTAGCCAACACATGGTAGGGAAGCCATGAGGCCATGAGGCTTGGCCATGAGGCCATGTTAAGCAATGTGAAGCATCCACCGAAAAGCACACCAAATGGGCTGGCAGCCAACTCACCTTGAAGGCCTCTCCATATTCTGTTCTTGTGTATATATAGAGAGGTTGAGACAGAGGGAAAGACACAGCTGAGATAACAGATAGGTGTGAGCTTAGAGAGCAAAGAGAGAGAGAGAGAATTACAGAGAGTGTTGTAATTCTTACCATTTTGTTCAATATAGTGAATCCGCTGCCCGTGGACGTAGACGACTTGCCGAACCACGTTAAATCTTGTGTGTTATTGCTTGTTTGAGTTCCCTGGTGTGCCCCCGATCCGCAACAAAAACTACACAAATCAAATTCATCTCCACCCAAAATAGAAGTGGCTAGAGAAGAGAGACTTATTTTTTTAATAAATTGTGACGGTAGTTCTTACATTTTAATTCTTGTAATTTTAATTGATTTAATTTGAATGTTAAATTTATGATGTTATCTCAATTTAATTTAATTAGTTACAATTCTTAACATTTTTTTAATAATATATATATATATATATATATAAAAGTGTCATGTGTTATATTTTTAAGGATAAAATTATAAATTTATCTAACTCAAGTCTCGTGTAGGAACATGTTATTTTAATAATTTTTTAGTTTTTTGGCTAAAATATAAGGTAAAAAAATTAATATGTTTAGGATTATTTTTTAATTTTTTACGAAAAGATGTGCAAAAAGTAGAGAGAAAAGAGAATCTTTAATTTTATTTTTTATTTTTTTGTATGGCTTTTTGAATTTTTGAATTTTTGAATAAATTTAATTTTTAATAATATCATAAATTTATTGTAATTAATAATTCAAGTAATTTTTTAATTGTATAAGAAAATAATTAGAATTTTTATTTATTTATGTTGTTAAATAAAAAAAATTCAACGAAGAAATACTTATAATTTTTCTAATTGTAGAAGAAATAATTCATATTTTAAATAAATCTCAATTGATTTATTTGTAATTTCCCGGTCACCCAAAGTCTTAAATTTGAATCCGAGTTAGGTTGATTGGTTATTGTGAGATTAAAAGTGAATGAAAATCACATAATATTGTGAGTTTTAAATATTTTTTTTTATAAAATAATTAAATTGAGAAAAAATATATGGATAAGTCTAGTAACTCGAACTTACAGTCCCCCAATTTATCTAGAATATTGATGTGTGATTGAAATTGAATTTGTATAATATGGGATTTATGTATAGAATAAATCTGAACCGCTAAATAATAATTTTAGGTAATTTCGAGTAGTTAAGTCTGAATTTGTAATATTATTAAAATTATATATATAATAAGTCATGATTATAGAAAAAACTTTTATAATATCAACATATTATAGATTTAACTCTTATGGAGGAAAATTTAGGTAGTGTTTGGTAGAATTTTAGAATTATAATTTGCAAATAGAGTTGTATTTTGAGTTTGTGAGTTTTGGAATGGGAATGGCTTTCCTTCAGTCAAATCACGGATTGGAGGGTATTGTTGGGCCCATGGGGGCCCACCGCAGGTCCCGTTTCAATAATCTGAACCGTTCAATGTGTAGAACTAGTCGAGTACTATATGCTTGTAACAATTTACGTTGATCGGATATCGATAGCTATGTAATCAATTAGTTTTGTATTAAAAAAATGAACGGTGAAAAATAAACGGTTTACAAAAATCTGATTTGATCATATAACTATCGATAACCGATCAACTTGATTTTTTATAGACATATAATACTCGGCAAGTTCTACACATTAGCAGTTCGGGATTATCAAAACGGAACCCATGGTGGGCCTCCACGGGCCCAACAGTACCCTCTAGCCCGATCACGGATTGGAGGGAAGCCATTCCCTTTTGGAATTATGATTTGAAAAGAGAAAATTAGTTTGGTTATGAATTTTGAAAAGAATTTTGAGTTTTGGAGAGAGTTTTGAGTTTTTGAAATTAAAAAAGTTATTTAATTAAAAAACTTACAACTCGTAATCAGACACACAACCCAAAATTATATTCAAAACTTATAAAAAATTTTAAAAAATTCTGAAAATATCTTTTATTTAAAATATAAAAAAAAATAACAGGTACCAATTACCAAAAAAAAAAACAAACGTTTCGGTCAACCAACCGGACATCTTGGAGGATGACTGGATAGACATGTTTTCAAAAGTGTGTAGAATCATTTTTTGAAAACTCTAACCAAACGCCACTCAAACTAAGGGATGAAATTGATTTTTAAAATCTCCACCAAACATATCCTTAATATTTTTTTATGGTATTTATTCATCTTCTATAATGAGAGTTGTATATAGTTTGGGCTATTGGTTGTTGTGGTAGTTGGACTTGGTGACTTAAGTTTTGGTCAATTAAATATAATTATGTTTGGTTTGAGTTTGGGAAATGATTTTTAGAAAAAAAAATTCAAAAATTTGTTTGGTTTGAGATTTTTCTCAAAAACTTTTCAAAATCACTTTCTCTCTCTTACACATCAATCAATTACTTTTTCTCTCTCCTTTTCAATCACTTTTTCTCTCACACACATCTACTCAATTCTCCCAAAATATCAAATCATCCCAAACTCCCAAAAAAAAATTGTCTCTCAAAATATTCAACCAAACAAACCAAAAAAATTTCTAAAACAACTCTCCCAAATTTTTTTCAAAAACAACTCTCTCAAAAACAAACCAAACAAGCCCATGTTTCTATGTATTTGTAATTATTCTCCCACCAATTGATTAAAAAAAGAATTTCATTGCAAAATTAATTAAATAAGGGTTAGTTATACAAAAACTCCCTAAATTAATGAGAAGTATCATTTTTTAACTCCTTAAACTATAGAAGTATAGAAATGAACCCCCTAAACTATAAAAAATATATATATATATACAAATTGAACCTCCTAACAGAAATGGTCAAAATGAAATATACCAATAGTTTAGGAGGTCAATTTATACACTCTTATAATTTAGTGGGTAAAGTAATACTTCTCAGTAGTTTAGGGAGATCATTTGTACGTTTTCATAATTTAGGGAGTTAAAATGATATTTTTCAATAGCTTAAAAGGTCTCCATATAAATAATCCATCAAATAAAGAAGTTATTATATTGTGAATTTAAATACTTTTTTTAATAAAATTATTAGATTGAAATTTTATATATAACGAGTCTAAGAGATGATTGCAGCAAAACTTTGCCTAGTTAGTTTCTAGTTTAATTGATTGGTCATTGGTGACACTTATCTTTTGTTTCTTTTAAGAGTAAATTACACTTCATCCATTTATGTTTGATTATTAATCTATTTTGACTTAAATTTTTTTTTTTTTACTTGGCCTTTTATATTTTAAATTTTGCTCAATTTATTTTTAAAATTAATTTTTATTCAAAATTAAACAAAAATATTATAATAACTGTCACATAACATATAAAATATTTTATTATATTGAGTGTTAGGATTTTTATCTTAAAAAAATTAATAATTTATGATTTGACAATATTTTTCTCGACAAAATTTGTTATTAAAATTTTTGATTCAAATTCATTTTGATTATTAATTTTTCAAATATCTATTTTGATGAAATCAATCTGAAATTTTGTGGCTATAAGGCCAACAGATGGATTGGCATGTGATATTAATTTGTTTTTTTCCCTTTGTTTTTTTTCCTTTTAAGCATGCGCAATATTTTCTTGGTTTAATAATTGAAAAGATGGTTGTTTGTTTAAAAACCAAAAGTGACAGATTCTGTAAGAGTAGGAAGAGTTTGGAGGCCCGTGAGGCTGAATTTATTACGTACATTGCACTTGGCAACTATGCAGAAAGATCATATTTTTTTATTGCTTTAGGTGGCAGACTAATGTTATCAAAGATTGGCTAAAGATTGTGAAATCTTTTCATTGAAAATTTGTTGTCAAGCATGTGAAGCTTTTTTGAAAAAGTTGGTCAGGCTTGGATGGCAAGCATGTGATAATATAAAAAAATAAATGATATTATGCAGAAAAAATTTGTTAGAAAGATAGAAAATTTGTTAGAAAGATAGTATCAAATTATATAAAAAATATAATTTAAAAATATGTAAATAATTTTTGGATAAAATTAAAATTGAAATAAATTGACATAATAACGTAACAAAATTTACAGTACATAAATAGATAAAATCTGATTGAGTCGAGTGTGTGACACTCTTTCCTTAAGACAGATTTGTCCTCCCACTGGTGCTTAGGATTTAATGGGCGTCTATCTCTCAAGATACAATGATCAATGTCTTGCACTAGCAGTACTACTATTGCAAGCCTAACGAATTTCGTCATGCATCCACTCTCTTTATTGAAAAATCAGACTCAGAAATATGAAGAATAAACTCAAAGTAGGAAGAAAACATGGTCAAATTCTATTTAAAATGAAGTGAGGGAGATGGAATAAATAGACTTTTATGTGACTCTTCGGAAAGGTTGTGACCCTTTAAAAGGACACTTTTCCAACTCAAGAGACACAACCATTGAAGTAAATTTTAATTCAAATTTTCCAATAATCCCCCACATGAATGAAATTTACGAAAAGGACATGCAACAACATATAGACAAAGAGAGAGTACATTAAGGAAATACCCTGCATCGGGATAGGTAGCTTTTGGCTTTGAACCTTTCCTAGTGAAAGCCTATCGGGCTTACTAGCTAATCAGTGGACGTGATGCCTTAAACTGTTCAGCCGTTTGTGTAAGCCAAAGCAATAGAATTCACACAGAATATCTCCAGACACAACTTAGTTCTCACGGTTGTGCTCATTTTGGCCTTAGGCATCTCTTGGTGTTTCATGAGTGCTTTAGAAAATTTAGCCTTATCAATTCTAATAGAAGCGGCCCCTCCACACTCATATAGGTGATCCTTATTTCGAGTCTCTTTAATACTCCTCTTAAAAGATACTCATATAGGGTTTTCAAGATATAAGTGATCATTAAAAGCATAACTTACCCTAAGTCCCCTACATACAACATATGTTGCAGATATCACTCTCATCATAGGAATGGATAGGAGATAGATTCCTTTAGTGATTTCTGGCGAGCCACACATAACTTAGTTGTCCATTTGAACTTAGTTCTTGGGATCTCCAGTCTTCTAAGTAGGGTTACCATTATGATGGCTCTGATGTAATAGGCTTTAATCACATTCTCCTTGATGAACTTTCCCTCATTTGCTCTCTGGTCAAACTTTTTATTTAGCGGCCGCTATTTTTCGTTTGACCTTCTCAAGTATATATCATTGAGTAGTTAGTAGATCCATTATATTATTCTTAGATAATATTTACAATTGAAAGCAAATATCCTACGGTATTAAGTCTTTGATTACATTGAGGCTTATCGTTATTCTATGTCACTCTCATTTTCAAATTTAAATAATAAACATAGAGTTGTTTCTTAGGAGATAATGAAACCATTTTTGCTTCTACTCCAACTTTGTCCTATAGAAAGAATTGAGATTCTTTGTGAACCTATTATCGGAACGGTTACTTTGGTAAAATCCTCCAAGTACCCCCACATTTTAAGCATTTTAAGGAAATTTAATTTCCCTTGCTGATGTATAATTACACACAAATATATTAATACACCCCCATAATTTTGAGGTAAATCACAATATATCATTAATTGGCGTGTTTGAACTAAATAACAAGATGTAAATTGCTTTGTGAATATAACTAATTTGTCTAAAATACAATTAGACTTCATAACTTTCTTTTGCAGTACAAAGAAAAAATGGCTAATACCGGTTGTGGCCACAACACTTTGTCAAATAACATTTCTTTAGCTATGCATTATTCCTTTTTGTTTACTGCAACCTTTAATTCCAATCTCAACATGGAATATAAATATCATTATATAATTACATTTACATCTTATTTGTTTTATCCAGTATTGGTGAATACGTCGACAATTACCAAAGTATCTTTCACCCATAAAATATTTTAACTCATATAATATTTCATTACGGAGTTATCGGTCACCACACCAATTTCAGTCATTATTCCAAAGAATAATTAGAATTTCTCTTATGTCAAAACATATAAGTTCACATTTTTATCAACACTTTGATAAATAATTGACAT
The DNA here is from genome assembly GCA_025200525.1 of Camellia lanceoleosa. Lineage (NCBI taxonomy): Eukaryota > Viridiplantae > Streptophyta > Magnoliopsida > Ericales > Theaceae > Camellia > Camellia lanceoleosa. Next base: position 90,744,374 of record CM045772.1, on the reverse strand, counting down.
CCATTTATAATACACCACATACCAAGTCGATATATCAAATATATCAATTAAAGATATCATATCACAAAGAATTACAAACATTAATTATCTACTCTATAACATATGTAGGCATGGACACAAATAAATGAAAATTTCCAACACTGAAAACCAGTCAAAACTGTTAAAAGCAGTTTCTAAAAACAATTCTAAAACTAAAAATCAGAAAACAAATTTAAACTAAAATTTCCAGAATTGGAAATACAAAAAAAAAACAATTTAAATTTCAAAACTGGAAAAACCAAAAAAATAAACTGTTCAAAACCAGTTTAACAATTTCCAAAATAAGAAAATAAATAAAAAACAATTTGAAAAACAACTCTTTCCAGCACGGTTTTTTTTTTAAAAAAAGGTGTTAAATAAACTGTTCCAGCACAGTTTATATAAACCCACTCGAACATACCCGAACACCAAGGTGTTCCAAGAAACTCCATCCCTCTCAGGCATTCTATTAAACAAGTATTGGGCAGGTTTGATTTTTCCAAACTTGCAATACATGTTGATCAATGTATTCATATAAAAAGTGCCTAAATTGGTCGAACCCTTTACCCACCCGACCTCTCTCTCTTCTTAACTGCGATATCGCTCTACCAACGGCACACGACGACACTGCTTCAGAAGAGATTAGTAGTTTAAAATGGAAGAGGACAAAGAAGAAGTCAAGTCATTCAAAGATTTGGGTAAAGAAACAAAAGAAATTTGCTTTTACAAAGACTAACAAGATGATTCTCAAACCAGTAAAATAAATCTATTGATTTAATGTTTGACAACAAAATCAACCACTTACCAAAAACAACAGTTTTTTTTTTTGTTTTTTTTTTAAAATCATATTCAGAAAAATGCATTCAGTTTCTTAAAATTTGAATAACTCCAAATTTGTTTTGTTGTGTCTAAACAAATATGTATGATATACAAACCTTTCAATAATAATCAGATTTTGTTTAATAACAGTTTCAATTTTGTTTAATCAAACAGTTTTGATTGTATAAAATAATATGAAATCTATATAAATAATTGCACAGTATAATCACCCAAACACATACAATAACAAATAATTTGTAACCATAACTGTAAAAAACAGTGTAATGCAAAAGATAAATAAGTAATAGAATTTTACTGAAACACAATTTCGGGTAAAATCATGAACATTTCTGGATTCTATTACTAATAAATAATAACAGTATACAATACTAAGAGTGTTACTGTAAACAAGAAACACAATATGCAGGAAAACGAATTGCAAACAATTAATTTTTAACCGAAAAATACTAAATTTGTATCACAGAATTTGTACACATAGAAACTATAAACAGATTAAATAATAAATCAATTATATTTTCCCAAAAACCATAAATAAGACCAAATCTGTCTTAAGATTGTTGGAAAAATACTACCAAACTATATGGAAAATATAATTTAAAAATATGTAAACGGTTTTTGAGTAAAACCAAAACTGAAATAAATTGACATAATAACGTAACAAAACTGACAGTACATAAATAAATAAAACTTGATCGAGTCGAGTGTGTGACACTCTTTCCTTAAGACAGATTCGTCCTCCTACTGGTGCTCAGGGTTCAATGGACGTCTATCTCTCAGGATATAATGATCAATGTCTTGCACTAGCAGCACTACTATTGCAAGCCTAGAAAACTTCGCTATGCATCTACTCTCTTTATTGAAAAATCAGACTCAGAAATATGAAGAATAAACTCAAAGTTCGAAGAAAACACGATTGAATTCTATTCAAAATGAAGTGAGGGAGATGGAATAAATAGACTTCTATATGACTCTTCTGAAAGGTTGTAACCCTTCAAAAGGAGACACCTTTCCAACTCAAAAGACACAACCATTGGAGTAAAATTTAATTCAAATTTTCCAACTAAAACATCATTGAAATAAAGTCTTAAAAGCAGCTTGTCAGTCTTGTAACTCTCAATTGCTTGACGATACATTAACCATAGAAACTTCAAGTTCATCATCAAGTTGTGTATAAGTTCTTCACCTCTTCAAAAAGTGAACCTTTTCATGGTGGCTTCCAAGATTATAGATTTCGGTAGATTCTGAAATCATAGGCGTCATGTTGATTTGACAATCCTAGCGGATATCTAGTGGAGATTGTGGAGGTACCTGTAGAGTGAGCAAAGACGTGTGTCAGTGAGTGGGCTCGTGTAGCCTAGATTGGCCTTTGTAAGAGATCTCTTGTACTACCTTTCTTGCATAGTGGATTATTCGTTTGACCGAGGGCTTGTAATTTTTTATCACAAATTGGTGGATTCCAATTGTGATTTTCCACGTAAAAAAAATCTTTTGTGTCGTGAATGAATTTTCTCTCTCTCTCTCTCTCTCTCTCTCTCTCTTATCTATATTGATCATGATTGCTTAATTTTTAATTTGGGTTTCCTATATCAATAATCACATTAACACATGACAAATCTAGATTTTCCAAGAGTATTTTTTGCATAAATCTAGATTTTTCATTGAGATTTAAGTTTATGCTAAAGATGTAAATTATATATAATAAAATATTTTTATATTACATAATGTGTCATATTTTATCTAATTTTTAACAAAAATTAATTTTAGGAATAAGCTAAAAAAAACTTGGAACATAAAAAACCAAAGTGAAAAAATAAATTTTAAGGGTCAAATTGAAAAAATGACTAAATATAAAAAGGACAAAGTGTAATTTACCCTTTCTTTTATTTCTTATTTGGATTAACTATACAAACCTCCCCGTTCAAAGAAAAAAAAAAAAAAAAACTACTATCCAAACCTCCTTTAAAGTTTTAACAAATATGAGTATCTCATTATTAATTTTCAAAATTACATTAATCTCATTTTCATTTTTTTTAATTGACAATACATACAAACCTTCCTTACTTTAGTTAACAATATACACAAAGCTCCTATATGTTAACTTGGCCCAGGACCATGTTTAAAATTATGATGAAAAGACAAAAATATTCTCAAATAAAAGAAAAGGTCAAACTAAAAAATATTTAATTTTTCTAATTTTTTTAACCAAACAGTCCCAACCCAAATATACCCTTACCAATACATGTAGCCAAACACTCCAATAACTTAGAGCATCTCCAACGGTGAATCAGAATTTTCACCAAATCTGAGTAAAAAACGACTCATTTCATCAAATTTGATACCACTCGCTCCAATGGTGCATCAAATCCCGTATCAAATCCCGTGGGGCAACCGGTTGGTCGACCTGTAAGCATAAATTTTTTTTTTTCCTCAGTTTGATGTTTGATGCTTTCTGCACCATCAATTGTTTGAGGTTTGGCGAGCTACACACAATTGTTTCTCAATTGGATGCTTTCTGCACATCAATTGTTTCTTTAAACAATTCGCATCAGATTCATTAAACAATTCACACTTTAAACAATTCATTTGCAGCTTTCAGATTGATGCTACGGTCGCCCGGTTGGTTGACCGGCCGGTCAACCGGTAAAGGGAAATAATTTTTTTTTTTTTTTTGAACTGTTTGAACTTTTTTTGACCGGTTTGAACCCACCAATTGTAAAGGAAAGCGGTCACCCGGTTGGTCAACCGGTAGAACCATTTGGTTGGCCGTTGTACCTCTTTCAACGGTCAAGAATAAAGATGATTTGGTGAAATCTGTGTCTCGTTCTCAGTTTGATGTTTTTTTTGCTGAAATCTCATTTTGATATCAATCTGGTGCAACCGTTGGAGCGTGAAAAAGTGGATTTTTCATCAAAATTTAAATCTGATGCTGGGTTTGGTTCACCGTTGGAGATGGTCTTATCCCTTACATCATTTCCACACCAATCGTCATTACCATATGAATATCAAAAAAATGATCCCCACATGGGACACAAATGTCTCAACTATACCTTTCAGTAACTAATCTACCATTCCTTTAGAATTTTCATAAATATACATGCTTGTCTTATGTGAAATTAATTGAATAAAGAAATAAATAATATTGTGAACTTAAATAATTTATTATTATAAAATTATTTGATTGAATTACATATATATATATATATATATAACAAGTCCAAGTCATGATTGCGGGGCTTTACCCACATTAAGCCAAAATAGCAACTTATTTCCCAAACTAGGCCTCGTTTGGACGGAATTCCCAAACTAGGCTGAAACGCTATTACAAACCACGCTTTTACCGTTTTTAGGACCCTCCTGCGGAAAAATTGTGAAATGGTAAAAGCGTGGTTACAAACAATACTTTTAAGGAAATTTCATTTATACATAAAACGTGGTTATAAAACACGCTTTTAAGCAAAATTTGTTTTCTTCAGAAAACGTGGTTTCAAACCACGCTTTTACTATGCTTATAAATAAATTTTATTTTCTTCAGAAAACGTGATTCACAATCACGCTTTCACTGTTGACAACAAAAAGCGTGGATTACAACCACGCTTTTAACATTGTAAAATCCGTTTATATTTTTCAACATAAATATAAATTGCCACAAAATAATGTAATTCAGAAAACGGGTTTAGTAAAACCGTTTTCTAATATGGCTTTCCTAAAGCCGTTTTCATGTAATTTTTTTTTCTGTTGTCTTTTTTTTTTTCTTCTGTTGTCTTTGTTCTGGTGTAATTCAGAAAACGAGTTTGCTAAAACCGTTTTCTAATACGGCTTTCCTAAAGCCGTTTTAATGTAATTTTTTTTTTCTGTTGTCTTTGTTCTGGTGATAATGTAATTCAGAAAACGGGTTTACTAAAACCGTTTTCTAATACGGCTTTGCTAAAGCCGTTTTCATGTAATTTTTTTTTTCATGTTGTCTTTGTTTTGGTGATAATGTAATTCAATTTTTTTTTTTTTGGCTTTACTAAAGCCATTCTCATGTTATTATTATTATTTTTTTTCTTTTGTCTTTATTTTGGGTTAGAAGGTGTAATTCAGAAATTTTTTTTGGCTTTACTAAAGCCGTTTTCATGTAATTTTTTTTTGTTTTTTCTTTTGTCTTTGTTTTAGGTTAGAAGGTGATAATATAATTCAGAATTTTTTTTTTTGCTTTACTAAAGCCGTTTTCATGTAAATTTTTTTTTTCTTTTTCTTTTGTCTTTGTTTTGGGTTAAAAGGTGTAATTCAGAATTTTTTTTGACTTTACTAAAGCCGTTTTTATTTAATTTTTTTTCTTTTGTCTTTGTTTTGGGTTAGAAGGTGATAATGTAATTTAGAAAACCGGTTTAGTAAAACCGTTTTCTAGCCATTTTCATTAATTTTTTTTTCTTTCGTCTTTGTTTTGGGTTAGAAGGTAATATACATGCTCTACAGTCCGAAGCATACCCACACACTCTGCACTTCGACGAACAACGACAAAGGGTGAGACACGAAGAGCACCGTGGAGGAGGCCAAGAAGACAAAGGCCACCGCGAGAGCTGCAACAAGAAGGAAGAAGAGAAAGAACTCAAATTTTGGTGATGTATTTTTTACATACGAATGGTACTTTTTCCGTTTTTTGCTATGTAATGTAACTTGTATGTAATTTGGTGTCTGATTACAAATAGGAACTTATGTAATGTAAATATTGGATTGGAGTTGATATTATTGTGATTCAATTGGTTTCGCTTATTTCATAAGACTGATGTTGTGCAATGAATGAATGAATGGAAATGTTATTTGTTTTATTCAACTGGTAGTGCATTTTTTGTAAGAATGAGAACGTTATTTGTTATATTCAATGAATAATGGATACATTTTTGGGTTGTCACGATTGAGAAGATGAACAAGTTAAGAGAATATGTATTTCCCCTAAAATAAATTGTCAACATTTTTGTAATAAAACTTAATACATAATATACGAAGTCACTAATTTACTAAATACTCATACGGGTATGAAAACAACATAACTGAAGTTGCAAATGTAACAGTTTTCAGTTACATAGGTAGTACATACATAAATCTCCCACAAAAATACATTCTGGACACCATGAACTGAACACACAATACATATATCGTGGATACCCTGAACTGAACACACAATACATAAACATAACAGTTAGATAGACAAATATTAGGTAGACAATCTGACAAACTCATTACGGAAACACTTAGTCTAACACACACATTATATATTAATGCATGACCTAATATTGCCGAAGTATAGACATAAACCCCTAATTTGTGCTTAAATCGGCAATCTCAGAGTCTGAATAATCTGAAAGCTCAGTGTCAGAGACAAGTTCAAGATCCTCCATGATACCCTTGATAGCCGCAACATTTGGTTCTGTTCTGTTCTTCTGGGCATCCTTCTTAACTATGTATAGTTGCATATCGCAGGCTAACCTACGGCGCATTTGAGAAATCTCACGTTGTAGTCTTTCACATAGTCGATCAACATTATCATGATCTTCCTTTTGGATCTCAACAGAACGTGCTTTTGGCACCTTAAGTTGATTTTTCCGACTTAAGGTTTCCAGCTGTACCCGCTCTATAAATAGTGCGGGCCATGTAACAACCCCATCACGTATAATGATTAGTACTTGATTAATTAAGAGGATTTGAGATTTAATTGCCGAGTTTTATAATTTATTTGGGATTTATGAGAATTGTGGAATCTGACTCGTATATGATTTTATTGAAGGTTTATTTTGGAATTAAAAATTAAGGGTCCAAATGGCTTAAGGAAGTGAAGTTAAAAAGTTGAATCGATTTAATTTTAATTACGGATCCATTTGGGAGTTTAATTAAATATTCGATTCAGCTTAGTAAAATTGAGATTCGATTAATTAGGTCCTAATTGGAGTTGATTAAGTGATGAGGATTGAGGATGGTGGTTATTATAAATTAAATTTAATTATGGTGTGCCCAATTTGAATATGTAATTTATTGATGAAAATTCGATTCTGATCAGAAATTGAAGACCTAAATGATTTAAGAAACCAAAATTGAGGTTGGAAATAAGTTCAATTTAATAATTGGAGCCTTTTGGGTTATTGATTAAAGATCTGATTTTGAACTGATAAATTTAAATATATTTAATTAGGCTTTAATGGAAGTCAATTAGACTAATTAAATTATATTGGATTTGAGATTAGTTACAATTAACTAATTTTATGCTAATCAAAATTCATTAAGATTAAGTGGTGCCTAATTAAATTAATTCTAGACAAAAATTGATTTATGGACTAAACTAGAATTGTGGTGTGGGCGCACTAAGAAAATTAGGTGGGTGTACTGAGCAATCTGATTGTGTGTGTGTGGGTACGTGTAGGAAGGAAGGCAACTCATGATATGTAAATATATTAATATATTGGGGAAGGCAACTAATGAGAGATGTATATGCATTAATAGGTGAGTTCTGGGTTGGAAAGCAGAGAGTTAGAGAAAAGGAGAGAGAACCGAGAGAGTGAGAGGGAAGTTCAACTCTTGTGCTGGAAAATCTTTGGAGAAATGGGTTTTTGGGATCTAAATGAAGATAAAGGAGAAGGCTCAAGAGTTCAACAATTTTAGGTAAATACTTGTCTTAATTTTTGTGGGTAAATTAGTTAAAAGCTAAAATTAAGAAAGTTATGGAACTAATTCCATGGGTTTGTAAGAAATTGGGTTTGGAGCAAGAAATTAAATTAAATACATGATCATGGGAATTAATTTAGAAATTAATTAGTTTGGGTTTGATTTTTATTATCCTTCATAAATTTGAGATCCATCCTTGCATGCATGCTAGGATTTCAAAGGTTAGAATTAATTCATGTGTAAAAAGATTTATGAGATTAAATTTGGGTTAGGTGAGTGATTATGGAAATTAATTTAGAAATTAATTATTTTTATATGAATTTGAATCTTATGGTTGCATGCATGTAATTTAGAGAAATCAAAGAATTAATTCATGAATATTTGAGCTTAATTTTGAATAAAAGGGATTTTGATGTAGATGGTTTGACTTTGATTATGTTTTCACCCATGCAAATATTTTTCTAGGAGTTTTATAATTTCAATTTCATAATTTAAGGAGATAGAAAATAGTTAGGAATCAATTTTATGGGATTAGAAGGAAATTGGTAAGAAAATGATGATTTGGAACTAAAATCAAGTCTATGGAAATTTGGGAACTAATCCTAAAGTTTTGATTTTATTATGAAAACTAGGCATTTGTTTAATCCATGCATGTGATTTAATTTAAAAGGTTTGTTCAATTTAAGCACATTTTAGAACATCTATGATTATAAATTAAGTTTTTGATTAGAAATTGAGTTAAGTTGAATTTCTAAGAAATTGATTTGTGTAATTCATAATTAAGTTGATTTTGTTATTAATATAAAATTGGACATATTTGTATTGCATACATCATGGATTTTGAAAGATTTGGATTAATTCAATCTCATATTTTGAAGAGAAAAATGAAATGTTTATAAACATCAAGTTTATGGAAAATTAGAATTAATCCTAATATTAGATAAAGTGTTGATTTTATAATTAGATTTTAATCCATACTTGTAATTTGAGATTATGAATTAAATTGAGGTTATGAATTAAGTTAAGATCAAGATTATGGAAGTTAGTTGGAGAATTTATAAGAATATAAAACTAGTAATTTTGATGTCAATTTCATACATGTGAATAATTTTCTAAGGAATTTATGACTTTAATTTCATGCTTGGTAGGAAAGTAGAAAGGGTTTGAAATCAATTTTATGTAACTAAAAAGAAATGAGAGTTTGGAGCCATGTTCAATTTATGGAGATTAAGTTAGAAGTTAATCATTTTGAGTTGGGATTTGGCTTGATATGGAGAAAATGATTTCAAACTAAATTTGGCAATTGGGGCATGATTTTGAATAAATGATTTAGCAATTTATGACTCAATAAAGAATAATAAGCTACTAATCAACATAGATTAGTTAGTTAAAGAATGAATCATTGATCCTGAGGTAATTATTTAAGAAGCTAAGTAAAGGATCAACCTATTTGGAAAAGAGGGACTTAGTAACGAAAGAATATGTGAAATAAGAACCCAGTTTACTTAATTGAGAAAGAATAAATGTAGTAGAACTTCGGACTATAAGGACTAGAAAGGACAAGTTTAATCAATGGAGTAATGTTGTATTTCAATGTGTATATGCTATATGTTTGTGTAGGTCATGCGCCATTGTCTGCCCGATTTATCTGATATATCCAGTCTGTCTGATTTGCCTCTGCAGCTCTCTGTGAGTAATAACTTTGTAAAGTTATGTTCAATGTTATGTATTTTCAGTATACTATAATACGAAATGATTGATTCTTGAAAAGCTATGATATGTTGGAAATGAATGAATGAATGTCCAGTTTTCTGAAAAGTATTTGTGGCACCCTTAGTTCCTATGGCCCTCGTCCGGGGGAAACAATACCGTGGCCTATGGCCCTCGCCCGGGGGAAACAATACCGTGGCCTATGGCCCTCGCCTCAGAAATAATACTGGCTTATGGCCCTCGCGGGGAAACAATCTCGTGGCCTATATGGCATGGGAGAAACAATACCGTGGCCCATGGCCCTTGCCCGGGGGAAACAATACCGTGGCCTATGGCCCTTGCCTGGGGGAAACAATACCATGGCTACTTGCGCGCAAGATATGGACCTTTGTGGTTGTTGCTACCAACTTTGTTGTGGTCTTTGGACCTGCTTGATCGAATAGCTAATGGGTGTACCACACATGATCTTATGCAAAATCTGAATATGATTATGAATATGAGCATGTATCTGAATCTATTTCTGATTGGAAATCTGAATATGCATAAGACTCTATTTTTGATAAGACTGTGTTTCTGATATAAACTCTGATTTCTAACTCTGTGATAGACATCATTCATTAAACCCTTTACTCTATTATTATTCACTGGGCTTTAGCTTACTGTATTATTTATGTATGTAGGTGATCAGGCGCGTGACCAAGCTAGAGGCTTCTGTCTAGAATCTGTTTTGTCAGCCAACCTATGTGCCTCCCGTGGAGGTTCCGGATATGTTAAGTGTTATCGTTATGTAATGTAAAGTTTAAGTTATGTTTTCTTGTTTGGTTCTTCAAGTCATGTGTGTATATATATATATATATATGTAAATAAAAAGTTTAAAATTTTTCTGTCTCATATAAGTCTGCACAGCTCAATGGACGTTGTATATTCTTAATTGCTTCCGCTAGCCCCTTATATTTTGTTAATCTGTTCAGAGGCCGTAGGTAATCCTCGGATTACTGGCCGGTTACGGTGCCAAACCTATAGGGGCGGGTTTGGGTCGTGACAGGCCACTTCAGACGAGCAGCGTCAGATAGACCATATCCTGTTTGATTGTCAGATGGCTCCATACATGAACCTCCTTGAACTCGACAATACTTGGGCATCAAAAAATGTCGCTTCCCAAACCTATCACGATAACCACAAGCATAATCTAAAACAGATATTGTTGTTTCGTCTTCAGCATCACCACGTCCCCTTCCCCCTCCTCGTCGTGAACTGTCACCCCTTTACAAGTTCCTACCACCTCTGCGATTCGCACTCCCGCCCATGAATCGTGTAGCCATCCTAATTTTTTTAAACAAATGAATGATAATTTTGTAGGGCGAAATTAGTTGTAAGGTTGTGTCTTCACATTTAGTCATTTATATAGACGGTTATGAATGGCTTTAGAAAGACACTGAAGGAAAAACCATAGAAAATAAATGCCTCTGCATGACAATCCCACATATACGAACAAGGTATGAGTTGTCACTAGAATGAAAAAACAGAGAAAAGCAAATACTGTGTATCAAGTAACGTGACTTGACAATCCATCTGCATATACCGACAAAATAAGGGCATGCTCACTGTAAGGTAAATCAGTGAATTCACTGTTGCCATGTGACTTTCTGAATTGACAATCTCACATATATCAATAAGAGATGAGTTGTCACTATAATCAGAAAACAGAGAAAAACAATGCCTGTGCACCAAGTCATGACTTCACAATCCATTTGCATATACCGACAAAATAAGGGTATGCTCACTGTAAGGTAAATTAGTGAATTCACTGTTGCCATGTAACTTTATGAATTGACAATCCCACATATATCAATAAGAGATGTCACTGTAATCAAAAAATCGAGAAAACCAATACCTGTGCACCAAGTCACATGACTTGACAATCCATTTGCATATACCGACAAAATAAGGGCATTCTCACTGTAAGGTAAATCAGTGAAAATTAAAGCGTATGTGCAAAGTCACTGTTACCATGTGACACTGTCAATATAGTAAAAAAGGTGAGGGGTGTTAGAAACGCAACTTGAATTTCTTGGAACATAACTCACTTGCATGTTCGATGTGACAACTTAGTGACTACTCACTATAACGAGGGATGAAGAAAAACCGAAAAAAACGATTGAACCGACCAAATTGACTTGACAAGTCACTGCATGTTGACAAGTCACGAACTAGTATAGCATTTTATCTTCTACCCTCCTCCGTTTGATTTTATGATTGAATTTCAAATTTCTTCAAAACACCATATTTTCGACCTCGATATCGTAACTTCGAAGTGACTACTCACTGTATGAAAGAAGCACACATGCGTACGAAGTTTATTGTGCCCATGTAAAATTCACCAATTTGTAGGGGGATTAATTTATTAACTCTGTTCAATGCCACTGCATCAGTAAGGCATTTTTGACGGATCTGTGAATGGCTTGACAAGTCTCCCCACGATTTGACTACTCAATGTGTGAAAAAATGAAGCTTATGTAGGCAATGTTGGGTTTCACTTAGCTATGCATCATTCGTTGTTACGACCAACTATTTGTGTTTCATTGAAAAATATGACTATCAATTTTTGTTGTTATTTGGAATTATTTTAAAATCAACTTTTAAATATTCAATTTGTAACATTTTGGGAAACATTTACAACATCAACTGAACATTGGTCGTAACGTACCCATCCGCAGATCACTCGTAGCAAATTTGTAAATCCCACGCACGCCCACTTAACCCCATAGGTATGGAAGATTAATTGTTATTTTGATTTTTTCTAGAAATCACTCGTAATATATTTGCAAATCTCATGCACAACCACTTAAACCCAATAGTATTGGAAGACTAGTGTATGAAAATATTGTTGGAATGAAAATGTAATTGAATATAAATGTATTGGGTTAAAATGGAATTTATTCAAATAGATGATCCGTATGGTTTTGTATTTTGAAATGAATATTATAATTACATTTTTTAAAAGAGTTTGTCAAACTTAAAATTTTGTTTGCTTGTATATATTAAAAATAATTTTTATAAATTTTAAATCCAAAACTTACTTGGTTTTCGAATTTCCAAGAACAGTTTTTTGGAAATTTATTAATCCCCCAACTGGACCAACCACTTGGCTTTGAGCTTGTTTGTCCTGCCCCCAAGTTTAGTTTTCTGTCAACCCCCCATTCCTTACCAGAGTCATCATTTTGACTGGACTACCAAGAATTGAAAGGCGACTCTTGCTTCTTTCCTGATGGAAATTGAAATTCTTTACGTAGAGGATCACTATTTGAGGAGCCCCAGTTAAGGGAAGCTTTTGATTGAGCTACCTGTTCTGTTTTCTGTGTTGTTGAAGGCGGTAGTTCGTCTGTCTGAACTTTATTAGCCCCCAACTGGACCAACCACTTGTTTTTGGGTAATGTTTGTCCAGCGCCCAAGTTTAGTTTTCTGTCAACCCCCCATTCCTTACCAGAGTCATCATTTTCACTGGACTTTCAAGAATTGGAAGGTGACTCTTTCTTCTTACCTGATGGAGATTGAAATTCTTTACGTAGAGGTCACTATTTGAGGAGCCCTTGTTGAGGGAAAATTTTGACTGAGCTACCTGTTCTGTGAGAACCCGAATATAAAAATTAAGTAAATAATTAAATAATAATAATATTACAATCTCAAATATTTTGGTGGTCAATTCTAAAGTGCAAATTAAATATTTTGAAGGTCTTTTAATTAATTTTTAAGCCTAGTATGCAGACAAGAACAACACCGACTTAAATCAACACATAGTTAACTTCAAATTAAATTGGTCAAACTTCTCCAATTAAATTAAATGAAATATGTAAGGTGAAAAGTGAAATTAAATATATTGTGAAGGCAAAATAAATTGAATTATATTTGTAAGCGGAAAAGTGAAATTAAATTTCTAAGCGGATTTGAAATTTGCTTAAAACCTTCAGATATGCATTGAGTAGTAAATAAAAGTCGAAGTGACAACTCATATAAAGTTGGTGCATAGTTGTTCAGGTCATAAAAGTTGACGTGACAACTCTGATGCATAGTTGTTTACAATAATTTCAAACATACAGCTACCATGTGTAATGGCTTTGCAATGCTTATACAAATTCGTAACGAATCTTGACATGTGTACTTATAAATGTAGTTATTTCATAAACTTCAGGTTCATCTAACAAATAGTTGAAATACATCCGTAAGTTAGATGAACAACAATATTGTCTTACACTCCAGTAACGAAGATACGACACAACATAGAAACATATATGAAAGATAAAGGTGTTTGATTTCTCATTCATCATCTGACATGTAGTAGTCAGAGAGATATTTTTCATTGTTTAAGACATTATTTCGCTCAATCACTGTGAAATCTCTGTTGCTTGCTTCTGCTATTTCGGTGGTTAGTTGAAGCATGAAATGTCGACATCTCCGCATCAACATTCTGTTGTTCTCCTTCTTCATTCTGCTAACTGCTTTTTCATAGTCACTCACATTTCATCTAGCCATGGTCAATGAATGACGATGAGGTACCGGTGCCCCAAAGTTACATAGATCATTAAACAATCCTTCTTGCTCTGTTACCCTGAACGCCCATTCTGCTCGGATACCATCATAATAATCCTTCGGACTCGAGTACTTTTCGCTATTGTAGTCATAAGTAAATTGAGGTAGTAGCCACACTTTCGGATTTCTTTGACGGCGTGAACTTCCTGCACCTCTTGAAGACATTGTTCATAAAATAAAAAAATTAATAATAATAGTAACTGTAGATATATTACTATTGTTATGACTTGAACAAATATCATACTGGGGGTAGCGCTATTTATAGACATCATACTGGGGGTTAACTAGAGATGACCTGGTGACGATAATTGAGTTGGGGCACTACGGAAGAAGTGATACCCGTTATATTATTTTATTTTATTCATTTTATGCAATCTTGAGTACCTGTGACATTGTCACGGACGTGGTTGTCAGATAAAATCATAATTATAGGTTGTCCTTTTCACAATGCAATCCCTTCATATTCGAGCAGTGAGTTGTCAAATTAATCAGTAATGCAATGAGTTGTCACATCATCACATTGAACTATTTTTTCGTGCTTGCTTTTTTAATACAATAAGTAGTCACTTCGAACTGACAATTTCAGTACAAATTGGTGTTTTCAAAAAATTATAAATTAAATCATAAAATGAAACAGCGGCTTTAATTTTCTTTGTTTTAAAGTAATACTGTTTATAAACAACTATGAAACAGAGTGTAAGTAAATACACAACCTTCCAACTCACTTTGACCTACAAAACTATCGTTGATTTTTTCACCAAAATAATGTTCAAAACACAAACGAAACAAAATAATAAAATGGCCACCTGATATGTAAAGAAGATTGGCATTGCAGCCTATATTTTATCTTATTTTCACTTAATGAAACTTCACAGTCATCCCCTTTTCTCCTCTTTGCATTTTTTGCTTGTTTTTGTATTCGGTAAATTACACTTCACTCCTTTATATAATTGTTTATCAACACTATTGCCATGTGGTCATATTTATGTGACTTAGATTAATTCTGAAATGTGAGGAAAAAAACAAAGCATCTAAGTCGCGCTGCACAAAGTCACGTGCATCACTACATGTGAGGAAAAAAGTCACAAAATATATAATTTACAAAGTCAGAAAGTCACATGCATCACTGCATCACTGAATCACTGCATGAAGTCACATGCATCACTGTGTCACTGCACAAAGTCACATGCATCACTGCATCACTACACAAAGTCACATGCATCACATGCATCATTGCATTTGAGGAAAAAAAGTCACATGCATCACTGCATTGCTGCAGAAAGTCACATAGCATTTGAGGAAAAAACAAAGCATACAATTTATTACGTCTGTTAAAGTCTTTGCATCACTGATGAATGTTGGACATATTACTGCGCCGAGCTACAATTTATTATCGTACCATAGTGTAGACGTCCCCGAACGCATCCCGGGGAAAAGGGGCGCGAGTCCCCCCCCGTTCTGGTTCGATATTGGGTCACTACAGTTCGAAGGACTCAAATGTCACGGTTCTTAATCTTGAACCAAAGAGTCCAAATCCGGCAAATCGTTTTGAGAAAAACAGATTTTTTGAAAGAAGTGCCAAACATGGACTGCTTTGCCAGATACAGAGTTGCCACCTAAATGTTTTTTAATGGGGAAATTTAGGAAACCCTGACTCGGTGCCAAAGGCCACGTGTCCATCATCACCAAAGTTGTCTTGGCTCGGGAGCTTGGGTACGATCGGGGAAGGTCAGCTATGAGCACCCCCTTTCGCCCGGTTCGAAGACCGGCCTCTACTAACTATGATATCTGATTTTGAAAACTTTACATGTTCTTATTCCGATTATTAGCCTAGAATTACTACGTTATGCGCACAGCAAACAAGTATAGACCAAATCGCCTAAATTGGAACAAAACATTGCACGTTTGTTTTTGAAAATGGTTCGCTACTCGCAAGTAGGCTAAAATGTCGATTTTGCCACCCTCGAGTGGGCTTTAGAAAAGACGGTTTTGCCACTATCTAGTGGGCTTAAAACTCACAGTTTTAATGCATTATCCCAATTTAAGCAATTCGACCTCCATCCACATGCATTCAAGCAATTATATCACATAAGCAGCCAGCCTCATGGTAACCATGCTATTATGGCAACACTCACACGCATGCGATATGCTAAAGCATAAAAGCTTACCTAGTACTCCAAGCCAAAACAAAAACTAGTTAGTAATCATATGTATGATCCTAGTTCATGTTAAGTGGCTAATGCAACACAAGCAATGGTGTAATCTAAACAGGCTCGACTGTCCTAAGCATGGCATATGGAATGCTACAAGTAGCACGTATTCAATTTGGAATTTGAAATACAATGCAGTTAGCGTGATGTACCGAGCCCGATGCATGTTAATCAAATGCAAGGATGCACGCATGCATTGTATAAGGTATGCTAAAATAAATGTGCCCTAATCTACCATCGTAAGCAGGTAAATAAAAGGGAAGAAAGACGTGGGATTGGAAGACATACACACACCCACGCACACTTATTACAGATTTGCCCTCGCCCGGAGGGACCAAAAGAATATACAGTCCAAAATAATACAGTCCGAATACAAAATAAATTATTACAAAATTTCTAATTTAACTAATAAATTAAATGCAGAATAGAAGAGGCCGCAGCCTCGCCTCGGGACGCACGAATGATGCATGCTCGAATCCGACTTGCCCGGAAAACCCGCACCATAGTACTGTTGCCTTTGTTCTAGCTGCCCTGTCTCTCCAAAAATTACCAAAGCCCCAGAATACCTTCCTTGCATGCTGCTGTACACCACCGGCTGGAGGAAATGCCCACCGGCCAACTAGAATTTCCATCGGCTGCTAAAGAGGTTATCGGCCACCTATATAGTGCCGGTCGGCACTCAGTACTGCCGGTCGGCAGAAAATTTCTACAGAGGACAGTTTGACAGCAATAGCAGACAGACAGTGCATGGTATAGAATTTTGAGCATATGTAAGCATGGCCAATGCTTCCTATCATGCATGAAACTCAAGGAAGCATGACCCTTGATTTTTGGGCCATCAATTATGCATCTTGGCGCATGATGGCCTAAAAGACCAAGCTTGCATTTTAATGGGAATGCATGCAACACAAAGATGAGGACCAAGACCCTATCATGTGTAGATCAAGGGCCTTAGTGACATGAGAATTGAGGTGTGTTTTGTCACTTGAAGGACAAACACCCCTCATTTCTCACACTTGGTTTGACACCCCAAACTAAGCCATGGAATGCATGTATGCAAGATGGCTCAAATGATGCAATATGAGATGAAATGCAAGACATACCAAATGCAATGCAACATATTATGGCAAGCAAAATGCTAGGGCACACAAGATGCTAATATGATGCGGACATGGGCCAATTATGCAATAGAGTTAGCATGTGACAAGACCTCATTACTCAAGCGTGCAACAAACATGATGCAAGCATGCAATGGTGGACTTAACCATAATGGGGCAGACCTCAAATCTCCCCAAAACAGTGGCAAAACATGCCCAAAATAGTGACCAATTATCTATGCGAACATGCAAGTCAAATGGCCTAAGATTAAGGCACAAAAGGGGGCACCCTTTCACCACTACCAAGACCAATCATGGCATGAATCAAGCAACCAAAAAAAAAAAAAAAAAAGATTTTCAGCATGCAAAAATACACTCAAAACCCCCCTAATGGCAACCCCAAAATGCCTTAAACATGCAAGCATACATGATGCCTATTCCTAGGCATAAAAGACCAATATTTCAAAGCATGAAAGGCATGACAAAAGGGGACAAATAAACATGGTATAGGGATTGAAATAACATATTGAATGATTCCAAATCACTTAAATAGCCTAACTAATGCATATACATGGATCACATGCTCAAGGCTTACAAGCAACAATACAAAACAACTACATTAAGCATGCCAAAAATGGTAAAACCAAGTACAATGAGACCTAAAACAAGATAAATCATGACTAAAAGCTTCAATAAGCTAAGCCAAAACATGAAGATATACAAGGCTAAACACATGGTACATTTCTAGGCAAAATGGAGGACTACCAAGCAAGTGTACAAAGCATGCTAAGGACCACAAAACCACCATCAGACAGAGATAACATATGATCCAAAACACCCAAAAAGTTTTGAAATGATGCCAAAAACAAGCAAACATGCATGTTCCCTTTTAAGCCAAAGACAAAGGCAAAGAGGGACAAAGGGGAGAGGGGTGTCCCTCCCCTATACAGGACTTCAAACCAACTCCCTTACCACTAAAAACCCACTGGTTTTCAATGGTGAAAGATCAAAACAACCAAGCAAGCAAGTCTCAAAACAAGGACACCAAATAGGCCAAGTCAAGGCCTAAGAGGGTGAGTTTGCACTCAAACCATAAAATGAACTTAATGAAAGTTCAAAAGCAAGAAAATCTAAGACTTTTTTCAGTTATTCACAAAGCTCAAAACACAAAGCAAGATAGGTAAAAACTTGTTGCAAAAATGGGAAATCTAAAGTAAGTTGCTCACCCTTGAAGAACCCTTGAAGAACAGGTGGTGCAGCCCTCTTCTATTGATCAAAACCAGTCCAAAAACTCAACAAACAACCCTCCAAGCCTCCCAATCTCGAGCTAAGGTGCAATGGTGTGTGTATTGGTGCAAAAGTAAGGTAAAACCACACTTTTAGGCCTAAAAACACACACACAAGAGGAGAGAGAGGGAAAATGTAGAGAGAGAGATATATGGCAGACATATAGATACACAAGCTCTAGTTTTTGATCAAAAATGGCCAACCTCTCTCAAAGGGAGAGGAATGGTGCTTATATAGGCCAAGAAGCTTAGTGGCTAAGCAAAGGAAAAGAGTCGAGAGGTTCAAGGGAGTCTTGGCTTCTTGGAGAAGCCAATACAGTTGGCCAAGCTTCTCCAAGAAGCTTTGGCCAAAGGGTCAAGCTTCTAGAAGCTTAGAGGGTTCAAGGGTGCAAAGGGTGCAAAATGGTCACACTTGTGCACGGGAAATGTGATGGTGCATTCCAGCTGGCACAGCTGGCATGCACCAGGCCTCAGGGGTGCAAAGGGTGTACGCCGGCCACCAAAACGGTCACCGGCACGAAAAAGTGCCGGTCGTCAACATATAGTGCCGACCGGCAGTTAATGTTGACAAAACACTGTCGGTGGCCTCAGAGGACTGCCGGTGGGGTGTGGGGGTAGCTGGTGGGTTTCAGGGGGAGCTAACAAGCCACTCCCTACCCTCAGGTACAAAACACACAAGTCCTTAGTGCAAAACCAAGCACAGAGCAAGCCGGTTGAGAGATCCTGAGGCACGACACGCAGCCGGGACCTCTGGGAACTCAAAACGAACACAATCATGGGTAATCACCGAGCGTTCCAACGGTGACGTCCACGTCTTGAGGACGGTCAAAAATGGGGTGTCTACAATTGCCTCTCTTTGACAGAACTCGGAAGTCATAACAATGACGGGAGTGAATGTCAAAGCCTGAAGACGACCCATTTTTGACAAGGCCGAAGACTTGGACAAGCACACAGGACAAGTAAGATATGCGCCCGAAGGCAAGGGCGAAATGCAAGACAATGCACGAAGCCGAGCATGACTTATGATCATGCAAAGAAAGCTGTAACGAAGCACGCATGCAACAGTTATAAGCTAGCATACACCAGACTACACTACAATGCAGAAAGGATGTAAGAGAATCGAGAGATTCTCGCTACGTTTCACGCGGAGAGTGCAATACCTGTCCGATTCGTCTGGTTGCGCCAGTTTTAAATGAACCGTACATACAATATTGTGCCTGAGAAGAAAACAAACTTAACAGGTACAACATTGTTAATCAATATGCATGACAATGCAATCGAAAGTGCGTGACAACGAGAGTCGAATGGGATGCATAACAATGCTGTGAAAGTACAGACATGTGTAAGTAAAACATGCGGTCAACGCGAGTAATATGTATAGGCAGTTGTAATTGAACACATGTAAGTAAAACAGTGCACGCGTGCAAGCGATGTGTATATAAAGGAACTTGAACACGTATAAGCAATGCATACATGCATGCAATATGTATTGAAGAAGTGAAACGTACACATGTAAGTAAAGCATGCAGTCACGCAGGCAATGTGTAACGAAGAAATGGAACATACACATGTAAGTAAAGCATGCAGTCACGCAGGCAATGTGTAACGAAGAAATGGAACATACACATGTAAGTAAAGCATGCAGTCACGCAGGCAATGTGTAACGAAGAAATGGAACATACACATGTAAGTAAAGCATGCAGTCACGCAGGCAATGTGTAACGAAGAAATGGAACATACACATGTAAGTAAAGTATGCAGTCACGCAGGCAATGTGTATAAAAAGGTGATTGAACACATGTAAGTAAAGCGATGCACGCATGTACGCAATGTGTATAAAAAGGGAACTTGAACACATGTAAGTAAAGCAATGCACACGTGCACGCAATGTGTACATAAAGGAACTTGAACACATGTAAGTAAAGCAATACACGCATGTACGCAATGTGTATAAAAAGGGAACTTGAACACATGTAAGTAAAGCAATGCACACGTGCACGCAATGTGTATAAAAAGGGAACTTGAACACATGTAAGTAAAGCAATGCACACGTGCACGCAATGTGTATAAAAAGGACTTGAACACATGTAAGTAAAGCAATGCACGTATGCACGCAATGTGTATGGAAAAAGGAACTTGAACACATATCAGTAAAGCAATGCACACGTGCACGCAATGTGTATAAAAAGGAGCTAGAACACATATCAGTAAAGCAATGCACACGTGCACGCAATGTGTATAAAAAAGAACTTGAACACATATCAGTAAAGCAATGCACACGTGCACGCAATGTGTATAAAAAGGAACTTGAACACATATCAGTAAAGCAATGCACACGTGCACGCAATGTGTATAAAAAGGAACTTGAAATTGAACATGGCAAAACATGATGCTGATATGCGACGTACTGCAACACAGTATGTTTGAAATGATTAATGGAATTCACAAGATATAAAAGGATACGGGAAGCACACATGCAACGAGCATCGCTCCCAAAAGTCATGGCCTGAGGTCAACTCGAAGATCGACTTGCATTTTGACAGTGCATTTTCTTGTATTGCCTTGAGTGATGAAGGTGCCAAACCACACAATTGACCCGAACAAGGGCGCGGAAGGTACAATGACCGAAGGGGGAGGTTACTGGTATCCATTCCGGTACCCTGTTACCCTGTTATTTTCTTGCTTTACTTTCCTTTTTATTAGGAGTTTAAGCACATTGCACTGCCTCAGGCAGGTTCTATTTTTTTTGAAATCACATATTTTCTTCTTTCTCTTTTCTTTTAGAAATTCATGACGGAAATGAAACAGCTATTTGTTTAAAAGGTGTTGCATTTGCGCATTCTACGCATCGCATCGCAAGGCATCACATTACAATGTGAATGAAATTGACATTGTGTTTCGAGAACGAAGCACCGCATCGTAATAATCAGGTAGTGAACCAATTACAACTCGATAAGCAAAACAAAGAGATACGTTATGACCAAGCAGGTGCGAGGACAACTCGATAAATAGTACAACGACTCAAAGAGAGTGAAATACAACTCGATAAGCAAATATACAACAACTCGATAAACAAATGGGCGCACCCTCGTGAGAATTGATCACTGGAGTGTTTTGGGAAAGGTGGGATTCCCCAAATTATTAGCATAAATAGCTCAGAGGGCAGGGGGGAGAACCACCGGCCCAGCAGAATGGCCACCGGCCGTGAGAAAAGGCCATCGGCCGAAAAGGTGATCCATCGGCCAAAATAGATGGCCGGTCGGCAATATATTTGGCCGGTCGGCAAAGAATGGAAAGGACCAGCAGAATGCTGACACCTGTCCTCCATTCAACCTTATCCCTTACAAAAGACTTGAGCTTCGTAGTTTTCTTCATTTCCACTTTGATTTACCCC
Source organism: Camellia lanceoleosa (assembly GCA_025200525.1). Taxonomy (NCBI): domain Eukaryota; kingdom Viridiplantae; phylum Streptophyta; class Magnoliopsida; order Ericales; family Theaceae; genus Camellia; species Camellia lanceoleosa. Next base: position 90,722,593 of record CM045772.1, on the reverse strand, counting down.
AAATGGAAGAATTCCTTGCCCAAAATCTCGCAACTTGGATTAACAATTTGGATGGCTCAGAAAAGCTGAATTTTCGGGCCTTTGGGATAAACGTACTATTCACTTTGCATCGTACCCCGCTGCATTTTCCGTTCCTTCATGCCGCGGTAAGGTTTTGGAATCCGGTGACACACGTCTTCAGCTTTAGCGGGCAGGAGGTGTGTCCTACCTTCGAAGATTTCCAAGCTCTAATGGAATCTGGACGCAATGAAGAGGTTTTGCCTCAACTTCGTTTCGGCCATGCCCAAGTCTTAGGGCAAATGTGCGGGCTCTCAATACCCGATGCTCGTTCTTTGATTTGTGATGGGATTCTAGATGTTCCGAGCTTGGTTTGCCATTTTTCTGAGACCAGTGACCGCGGTGATCGTCACTGGCAAGGCTTCCGACAACACGCCCTCTGTTTGTGCATGCTATCTCATTTTCTGTTTGTCTATGGTTTCGGAGGGTCTAGTGTCTGGTTGATTGAGGTTGCCCAAGGCTTGAGAGAAGGCAAAAGCTGCATTGCCATGATTCTGGCCGAGACGTTGCGGGGCTTAGACGCCTTTTATCGTCGAGAGACGACCAGATTAGCAGGGAGTCCACTATTACTGCAAGTAATGTTTCCCACCCAATCTCACATATATATTTGCTCACGTCACTCGGCCCTCAGGCTCGGTTTTTCTCACAAAACCCTTTTCTTACTTTTCTCTCATCGTACATCTCTCTATTATTTATTTTCTCATTTTTCATCCCTCCCCAGGTATGGTTGATGGATAAATTGCAAGTCGTGGACTCTTGCCCTGCTTACTCAGCCCGCGGCTATTTCTTTCGACAATGTCTGGTTGATGCTCTCGATGAGGGATGGTGGTTTGAATGGATGTGTAATTTGTCGGCAGACCGCATTGCTTGGCGGTGCCCTTGGCTCAATCTCCCGGCAATGAGCTATAGCATGTTCCAGGACACTGGGATCCGTTTGATTGGCTTGACTCACTGTGTCTTCTACTTTCCATTCCGTATCCTGCACCAGTTTGGTCATGATCAGACTTGTCCGCCGGAAGAGATAGAGTACCCGGCTACATTCCCGGTCCGAGGTGCACACCTTGCCCGACATACCACGACCTGGAGGACGAGAGAGCTCCTGGCCCCTGCTCCCACCTTCAGTTGCACTTTGTCTGATGAGTGCTTGGATTGGCTTAATGAAGAGGCACAGGAAGGGCCCACTTTGGCATCAGAGGCTTCGACCAGCTCTGGGAGGGGACGCAGGAACTTTTGACTTGACCATGCCCCAGATTTATTGCTTTATTAGTACTTTCAAGTTTTCTTTATGAACGTAATAAAAAACAACTCCAATTGTATGCAAGAGCAAGAGAACTCTATTTGAAATCAATGAAATTGAAGGTTGTGGTATTGAAAATTTTCCGTTTTGGTCCAGAAATGGTCTTAGTTGTAAAAAGATTTATTTGAACAAAGTCAACTTTTATCAAAACTTTTCAAAACTATTTTCGATATGGATCAGAACTGGACACGCCTGAGATCTGTCACTGAGATGCACAACCTCGGATTCCAGCAATCGGAAAATTGCCCCTTGTTTGAACGGTACCACGGCACTGTACAGCAACGGAAAGTTGCCCCTAGTCTGCAAAGCACTGTGCTGGAGATTGCGATAAATGCTGATGGATAAAGATGACCGAGATGATCAAATGGACAAAGTTGATCGGGGAAAAGTTTATGGCTGAACTTCAGGATGAAGCTGCCTACGTATCCCAAGGATGGGAATCAAGCCTTACGTAGTTCCAGCTTAGGTTCGCTCGGGTATTTTTACTCTCCTTTTGCGCTCTAACTTTTGCCAAGGCCGCCCTTTGCGGGTTTTCAACCTTGCGAGCTCAGTTTTTATATTTTCTAATTTTTTGTGCTCTGAATTTTTCCTAGGTCGCCCTTTCGGGTTTTCGGCCTAGCGAGCCTCTCAGGGGTAATATTTCTTCAACTTGTCCATGTTGATCGATTGGGAGAACTCTAGGCCATCTAGGTCCATCAAAACCACAGCTCCACCTGACCAGATAGACTTGATGATGTAGGGACCAGTCCAATTGGGTCTAAACTTGCCCCTTGGGTCGTGGATGGGAGCTCGGTTGTCTTTGAGTACCAAATCTCCTTCCTTCAAATTCCTGGACTTAACCTTCTTGTTGAAAGCCCAGGCGATTCTGCGTTGATAACCTTGGACATGGTACAGTGCTTTCAGCCTTCTTTCGTCGAAGAGCATGAGTTCCTCGAATCTGCTCTGCTGCCAATCTGCCGCGGCTATTTGACATTCAGCCAATACTCGTAAAGACGGAACCTCAATCTCTATAGGTAGAACGGCCTCCATCCCATAAACTAAGGAATACGGAGTCGCCCCGGTAGAAGTTCTAATTGAAGTTCGGTAGCCCCACAGAGCAAATGGCAACTTATTTGGCCAGTCCCGATAGGTTTCTACCATCTTCTGCAATATGTGTTTGATGTTTTTGTTGGCGGCCTCAACTGCTTCGTTGGTCTGCGGCCGATATGTGGATGACTTATGAAAAGCCACATTGTATTTCTCCAACAAATCGATCACCTCCTTCTTGAAGCGGGAACCATTGTCTGAAATGATCTCGTTCGAGACTCCATAACGGCAGATAATGTTGTTTCTGATGAACTTTGCGACATGCGAAGCCTTCAACACAGCATAAGATTGGGCCTCGACCCACTTCGTAAAGTAATCTATTGCTACTAAGATGAACTCATGCCCATTCAACCCTTTCGGGGTAACAGCCCCAATCACATCAATTCCCCAAACTGAAAATGGCCATGGTGACGTCATGTTGTATAGCTTTGACGGCGGGATGTTCATGCGATTTGCGTGAATCTGGCATTGGTGGCATCGCCGAACAAAGCCGATACAATCTTCCTCCATGGTAGACCAGTAGTAACCCTGTCAGAGGATCTTCCGTGCCATCATTACCCCGTTCATATGCGCCCCACATTCTCCTCCATGGATGGCTTCCATCAGACGCTTCGACTCTTCAGCTTCAACGCACAACTTGTGCATTCCTAGATGACCTCTCTTGTACAATTTACCCCCGCAGATGATAAACTGAGCAGCCATTCTTCTGATTGCCCTCTTGTCCTTGGCATTTGCCCCTGGTGGATACGCCTCCTTCTCCAAGAAGTTCCATATGTCGTAATACCAAGGGTTGTTGTCCTGCACCTCATCTATGGCAGAGATTGACTCGTAGGCAGGCGCAAATTTCTGGTCAATAATGACTGGATGCATCCGGACTCCAGATGGGATGTCTATCATGGAAGATAAAGTTGCTAATGAATCCGCGAACCTATTGTTCTCTCTTACCAGGTGAGTGAAATTTAGCTTCTCAAACCGAGGAATTAACAAATCCAAGGTCTGGTGGTAAATTATCATCTTTTCCTCCTTGACTTTCCAGTCTCCTTTTGCCTGAGACACAACAAGGTTCGAGTCCCCAATGACGTCAAACCGCCTCGCCCCTAGTTCTAGGGCAGCTTCTAGGCCGGCAATACATGTCTCATACTCTGCTTCATTGTTCGAGACTTTGAAACGAAGCTTGAATGCTAAAGGGATACGGGAATTGTCAGGCGCTATCAGCAACACCCCTATCCCATACCCGTACTAATTTGACGCTCCGTCAAAGTACATCGTCCAAGTTTCGTCTTCGATGTGCAAAATAGCTTCATCCGGGAATAGGAACTCAATCGCTTCGTCCCCTTCAACCGGGTGGTCGGCAAGGAACTCTGCTACCGCTCTCCCTTTTACCGACTTGCGCGTCACATACTTCAGATCGAATTCGGAGAGCAACAGCAGCCAACGAGCTAGCCTACCCGTAAGTGCTGGTTTCTCGAAAAGATATTTGATGGGATCAAGTCATGAAACCAACATTACAAAGTGAGCTAACAGGTAGTGCCGCAGCTTCCTGGTAGCCCATACCAAGGCCAAACAAGCCTTTTCCAGCGGAGTGTAGCGGGTCTCGTAATCCAGCATCTTCTTGCTCAGATAGTGGATGGCCCTTTCCACTTTATCTTCGGACTCTTGTGCGAGCATGTAGCCCATTGTAGTTTCAGTTACTGACAGGTACAGTATCAACGGTTTCCCCGGCTTTGGTGGTGACAACATGGGCAGATTCTGTAGATATTCTTTAATCTGTTCAAATGCAGCTTGGCATCGGCCGTCCCATTGGAACTTCTTTCCTTTCTTCAGAAGACCAAAAAGTGGTTCACAAGTTAAGGTTAGTTTTGAAATAAACCGCCTTATGAATTGCACTTTTCTAAGATGGCCTTGATTTTGGAAGGGTCGACTTTGATGCCCCTTTGTGTAATCAGAAATCCCAGCATTTTTCCCGCTGTAACACCAAACGTACACTTCTGAGGATTTAGCCGCAGCCGAAATTCTCTGAGCCTTTGGAAAAATTTCTGCAAGGCGGTGCAGTGGCCTTCTCTTTCCTTGGACTTGACAATCATGTTGTCCACATACACCTCGACCTCTTTATGGATCATGTCATGTAATATTGTGGTTGCAGCCCGTTGATATGTAGCCCCAGCGTTCTTCAACCCAAACGGCATCACTCTGTAGCAAAATGTACCCCACGGGGTGGTAAAAGCAGTCTTCTCCCTATCTTCGGGTGCCATTACTATCTGGTTATATCCTGAGAAACCATCCATGAACGAGAGCAAAGCATGTCCCGCTGTAAAATCTACCAACTCGTCGATATACGGTAAGGGAAAGTCGTCCTTCGGACTGGCTCTGTTCAAATCCCTGAAATCCACACATACCCGGATTCTGCCATCCTTCTTCGGCACTGGAACAATATTGGCCAACCAAGTCGGGTATTCGGATACCAGCAGGAAGCCTGCATCAATTTGCTTGGTGACCTCTTCCTTAATCTTGATGGCCCAATCAGGGCGGATTCTCCTGAGTTTCTATTTGACAGGTCGGGCCTCAGGGTCAAGAGGGATCCGGTGCTGTACAATCTCAGGATCGATTCCAAGCATGTCTTCGTAGGACCACGCGAAAACATCTTTGAAATCTTTTAATAAAGCGACTAAGCGCTCGCGTTCCTCCGAAGACAACGTGGACCCGATCTGGACTAGCTGCGGGTCCTTCTCAGTACCAACATTCACGGTAGTGATTTCATCAATTAAGGGTTTAACAAACCTCTCCTGCTCTTGTTCAATCAGTCGTTGCAAAACCGGAGGAATTTCGTCCTCGTCGTTTTCATCAAAATTTTGAAAATCCTGATTTAAGCAATAAATCAACGGCACAGAAAAGTACTCGGAAGCCACATTCACCTCATTCTCATTAAGTGCTTCCAAACCGTCTAGTTCTCCTGTTACAACAGACTCAAAAGAGAAAGAAAAAGACGACCTAGACAGGACTGTGGCATCCGGGTTATCACTCCCAGGAATACCGGACTCAGACTCAGACGAGCTGGAACCTGATTCCGACTCACAAGACTCGGTGGAATCAGATTCCGGCTCACTACCTGACCCGGTGCTGCTAGATAAGAATCCCTCCTCGTACTGCCAGGTGAGGGAGGGTGCGATGGATGCATCCAAAATAGCTGATTGTAGGCCCGTAGCCGTTTCATCTCCGATCATGGACACCGAGGAGTTATCCCCCAAGCACAACTGGTCGATCGAAGGATCTGAAAGTAGACACGCCAGTGCTACCCCCATTTCAAGTTCGGCGTCCTCAGACTCCATTTCCCTACTCTGCTCAATCTTGACTATCGGGTCTGTCTGCTCTTCAGCAACATCATCCCCAAGTATCTGTAAGTCAAAGAAAATTTTGAAGCCCGGCACGCGCTTCTTCTCTGCGTTCAGCCACGGTTCTGGAAAACCACAGAACGGAAAATCCTCCCCTTCCCGGACGAAGCGTCCGTTTAGGGTACCCCGGATGGGCCGATGCATCAACTCAAAGGGTCATCCCATCTGTTTTGCTTTGGCTCTCTCGGCCATATCCTTTCCTTTCCTTGCCCAATCCTCCTTGGTGGGCAGATAACCCAAGCCAAAGGTATGGGGGTTGTGCGGCACTTCGGCCAATGTTGCGATGCCCTTGCGGCCGCTCTTTCCTAATCCCATCCCAGGGATGTATTGGAGTTTGTTCATGAGATACACTGCTTGGGCACTGACATATACCCTTTCGTTAGCAGCCATGATGTTCTGTACAACCTGAGCCTTGGCTAAGGTAAATCCCGATATGAAAATATCTTCCATGCCATGCTCGATTTTGAGAACAGGCGTAGATACCTCTGGTGGTGGGTGGATTGATGAATTACCGAAAACAATGGCTACTCCCTTCCCATAGGGGTACTTCACCATTTGATGCAAAGTGGATGACACTGCCTTTACCTGATGTAGCCACGGCCGTCCCAAAAGCAAGTTGAAACTTGCAGGCACTTCCAAGACATGGAAATCTATCTCATGCTGTCCCAGTCCAACTTTAGTCTGGACTTTAACTGTTCCCATCACTTCCCTACTTGTATTGTCGTACGCCCGGATGACCTGGGCTGTTGGTACAAAATCTGCGGTTTTCAGACCGATTGCATACGCTGTCCTTGCCGGGCAGACGTTAATGGCGGACCCGGTATCAACAAGTACCATCGGTATCCATTTATCCCTACATTCCATAGAAATGTAGAGGGGCTTGTTATGCTCTGCCCCCTCGGGTGGCAATTCCTTGTCAGAAAAAGTCAGTGTCGGGGTAGCTCCCCCCGGAAAGACCAATCCTACCAGTTGCTCTGGCGTGGTTTCTATTGAAAGTTTGGGTTTGTGCATGGCTGAAAGGACAGCCTGCCTGTGTACTCGAGAAGCCATGAGCAGTCCCCAGATGGAGATGTCTGCTTGTATCTTTTTTAGCTACTTGAGTACGGCCTCCTCCTCAAGTTGCTTCTCCTTTTGCTTTTCAGCCTCTCTGTCCTTTCCCGAGGCCTCTGGTTGATCCAGGTGTGGAGGTTTGAAATACCGCCCACTCCGTGTCATGTTGTCGACCTCTCCAAGGTACTAGGTGTCATCAGGCTGGTTGTTCCCCCATTCTTCGTCTGTATGGGCGAGGCATAAATCTTCATCCTCCCACCACATACCATCAGCTGCTGACAAACATCTGTCCGGCTCTGGCATGACTGTTCTTGCGCTCGCAGTACCTTCTATCCGCATGCCTGCAGTATTCTTGGTTCCTGTGCACACAGTAGTTTCAACTCCTACATGGGCCTTCGCCTTCCTGATTCTCTCGGAATCTTCAAAACTCGCTTGTTCTGACATAACTGATTGTTCAATAATCCCCGCACTAAGAATACTCCAATCTCGAGCGAAATTCTTAACACCGGGGCTCTCTGGCGATGTACTCTATTTTTCGGCCCTCCCGGCCGTTGCTGATATTCTTGCCTCTGCTAGGCCCTGTTCTAACTAAAACTCTCCTATTACATCGGGTTGATCATCCAACCACCCAGTAACTTCTGCTGAATTCTCATAATCGAACCATGCGATTGTCGCATCCTCCGGGTCTTGGTCACTGTAAAACTGGAGATCGGCGAGGTCCTCCCCCACAGCTGTTACACCATCTGTTCCCTGTCCCAAACTATCTCCGTGGATCACACACAACTCTCCCTCTGTTGGCAATTCTATTCCGGGCCCATCTTGGCCTATTGATGAAATAAAGTCACCCGGACTATATGCCTTCTTAACGTAACTCCCAGATTCCGCAGACTCTGGCTCAACAACCTGTTTTTCCTTTGGGATCTCTTCTCTCCTGTTCTCGGTGGTCACCACCGTTGGCTTAGGTTGGGTTATGGAGATGTCCATCATGCACAAGTCGGTGTAATCGGGAAGGAACACCTCTGGTTTAGGCAGGTGGGTAGGTGTGATATAGATACTAGGGTCGTAGGACATGGCCCCAGTATGGATGAAATTAAGTCTTTTGGGCGGTGGAACTTGGTTATGTGTGGGGAGAGGATTTGTAGTGACATTGGGCTTCTCGGGAGGCAAAATCACCCCGTTATCAATGAGATCTTGAATCTCATGACGCAATCGGAAGCACATGTCGGTGTCATGACCGTGCTGTTGGTGAAATGCACAATACTTGGTTGGGTTATGGGAAGGGGGAAGTTTTTTTGGTAGGGTCCGTGGCTCCAGGGGCTTCAAATGCCCTTTTTTGATTAGAACCCCCAGAGCTTTGGATAGGGGCATATAGAGTGGAGCGAAAGTGCTGGTGTTTCTGGGTGGATATTTGGCTGTTTGCGGGTTGCTTCCGGACGCACCGGAGAATGGTGAAGCTGCCATATTTCTTGGAGGGGGGTTAGCGGTGACCATGCTTACTTCGGAGGCTCTCGTAGTAGTAGTGCAACTCGGGCCTGTATTGCTACCACGATTGAAAGTTCGTCGGGGTTGCTCTCGGTCGTTATCAATCAAGCCTTGCTTCAAGGCATCTTCAATCTGCACCCCCATTTCATATAGGTCAGAAAAAGTAGGAAAGGGGAGTACTATCATCTTTTGCATCAACTTCGGCTGAAGATTGCGCACAATCATCCGAATTTAGTCCTTGTCCGTAGGCCTCAAGGTCATCATCGAAGCCTTGGCCCTCCATTTGGTTACAAACTCTGAGAAACTTTTCTTAGGCTCTTACCTAGTCGTCTCGAGATCACGGGTCGTAATTTCAATATGTGTATTGTATGAGTACTGCGCGATGAAGACCTCAGCCATTTCGTCCCAATTCCTCTTGACGTCATCTTCTAGCTTGGCATACCATATGGCCGCCACACCCGACAGGGTCCAGCCGAATAAAGACAACTTCTGGAGCCTACTGAGGCCCATTGGCCTTAGGACATCTGAAAACAATCTTAAGTGCACCATGGGGTCCCCGGACCCGTTAAACCGATCAATATGAGGCATCTTGAATCTGTCGGGCAGCGTCACAGCTGCATCAGTGTATCCATCTTCAATATCGGGGATGGTCTTGACCCCTTAGGATCTCTTGAACAGCTTTTCAAGCTTGCTCAGCTTCAGTGCGGTAGGATCAGTCTCGAACTCAAAGGGAGAGTCCAGTAGGTTGGTGGGTGTTTTTGACAGCTGAGGTTGGATTTGAGGTAGAGTTGGAGGTGGGGGTGGTCTTGTGGGCGGTTTTGTATCATTCTGAACATTGGCTGTCTCCCCAAGGTTTGGCGCTCCTGGTGGGGGAGGAACTTGATCTGGCAGATGCTCGTTTCTTTGCTCTAGTCAGCAATTGTCTCTGCTGTTCCCTCACTGTGTGGCTTTGTTGCTGGCGTCACTGTCGGACGGCATCCTGCTGCATTGTTTTCATACTCTCTTGGCAGTGGCGCACCATCTCCTCTAAACTAGCCATACTATCCTGCTCTGGTTGAATTACCGGTATATATTCTCTCTCTGTTGGTGACACGGAATCCTGATCCCTACTGAACACAGGTGAGGTAGATAAGGCCCTCTGGGCTGACCGCTGTACTGATGTCCTCTGCCTGACTGACCTCCGTCTAGTAACCGGGGGTAGAGAGTAGTACACTGGTCGTCCGTCTACCAGATCCTCAGATCGATGAAGTCGACGACCTCTAATCCAGAGTGCTTGGGGAATATCTACTGGGTCAGAAGCAATAGTGCTCAACTACCCTAGTAAAAGATAAATAAAGCGTATAAATAAACAGACAATTGGACAGCATAACGGCATAAAATAAACATACAACACACGGTTGGATATCATAACACACTGCTAGTGAACTTGATACACTGTTCCTCAAATACTGATCACTGTTTCTGAATCATTGCCCCCAAGTCTGAATCTGGCACCCACAGATAACTGATTCCCCAAAATACTGTTACTGGTGCCCTCAGGCCGGATACCAAAACTTGCAAACTGATATGCGCGTTCCCTGTAGAGATACACTCTAAAAGCACATAGCATGTAAAAGAGAGCCAATACACCCCTATGTTGGGGTAGGGTTTCCCTATCCTATTTTGTCAGGAGCTAGGGTTTCACTACGCACGCAGCAGTTTCAAACAACCTATATCGGGTAAGCAACCTGTCCTAGTTTGGAATGGTCACTATGGATTTTGATATGCACTAGGTCGAATGGTCAAAGAGGGTGCCTCGGTAAAACCGGGGTTTGTGTTCCCATCTTGGCGAGCCGTAATCGTCGACCTTATGGACATGCCTTGACAAGACAAGCCTCCAGCAAACCGCTCAGGAATAGCAGATGGCCAACACGGTGTCCTAGGCGCACCAATGCACATGCAATGCAAAGAAACACATAAATGTAGTCAAAACAGGATATCACGAGTTTGAATCAAGCTCTCTAAACTCCCCAGCAGAGTCGCCAGAAACTGTAGACGTCCCCGAACGCATCCCGGGGAAAAGGGGCGCGAGTCCTCCCCCGTTCTGGTTCGATATTGGGTCACTACAGTTCGAAGGACTCAAATGTCACGGTTCTTAATCTTGAACCAAAGAGTCCAAATCCGGCAAATCGTTTTGAGAAAAACAGATTTTTTGAAAGAAGTGCCAAACATGGACTGCTTTGCCAGGTACAGAGTCGCCACCTAAATATTTTTTAATGGGGGAATTTAGGAAACCCTGACTCGGTGCCAAAGGCCACGTGTCCGTCATCACCAAAGTTGTCTTGGCTCGGGAGCTTGGGTACGATCGGAGAAGGTCAGCTATGAGCACCCCCTTTCGCCCGGTTCGAAGACCGGCCTCTACTAACTATGATATCCGATTTTGAAAACTTTACATGTTCTTATTCCGGTTATTAGCCTAGAATTACTACGTTATGCGCACAGCAAACAAGTATAGATCAAATCGCCTAAATTGGAACAAAACATTGCACGTTTGTTTTTGAAAATGGTTCGCTACTCGCAAGTAGGCTAAAATGTCAGTTTTGCCACCCTCGAGTGGGCTTTAGAAAAGACGGTTTTGCCACTATCTAGTGGGCTTAAAACTCACAGTTTTAATGCATTATCCCAATTTAAGCAATTCAACCTCCATCCACAGGCATTCAAGCAATTATATCACATAAGCAGCCAGCCTCATGGTAACCATGCTATTATGGCAACACTCACACGCATGTGATATGCTAAAGCATAAAAGCTTACCTAGTACTCCAAGCCAAAACAAAAACTAGTTAGTAATCATATGTATGATCCTAGTTCATGTTAAGTGGCTAATGCAACACAAGCAATGGTGTAATCTAAACAGGCTCGACTGTCCTAAGCATGGCATATGGAATGCTACAAATAGCACGTATTCAATTTGGAATTTGAAATACAATGCAGTTAGCGTGATGTACCGAGCCCGATGCATGTTAATCAAATGCAAGGATGCACGCATGCATTGCATAAGGTATGCTAAAATAAATGTGCCCTAATCTACCATCGTAAGCAGGTAAATAAAAGGGAAGAAAGACGTGGGGTTGGAAGACATACACACACCTACGCACACTTATTACAGATTTGCCCTCGCCCGGAGGGACCAAAAGAATATACAGTCCAAAATAATACAGTCCGAATACAAAATAAATTATTACAAAATTTCTAATTTAACTAATAAATTAAATGCAGAATAGAAGAGGCTGCAGCCCCGCCTCGGGACGCGCGAATGATGCATGCTCGAATCCGACTTGCCCGGAAAACCCGCACCATAGTACTGTTGCCTCTGTTCTAGCTGCCCTGTCTCTCCAAAAATTACCAAAGCCCCAGAATACCTTCCTTGCATGTTGCGGTACACCACCGGCTGGAGGAAATGCCCACCGGCCAACTAGAATTTCCATCGGCTGCTAAAGAGGTTATCGGCCACCTATATAGTGCCGGTCGGCACTCAGTACCGAAAATTCCTGCAGAGGACAGTTTGACAGCAATAGCAGACAGACAGTGCATGGTATAGGATTTTGAGCATATGTAAGCATGGCCAATGCTTCCTATCATGCATGAAACTCAAGGAAGCATGACCCTTGGTTTTTGGGCCATCAATTATGCATCTTGGCGCATGATGGCCTAAAAGACCAAGCTTGCATTTTAATGGGAATGCATGCAACACAAAGATGAGGACCAAGACCCTATCATGTGTAGATCAAGGGCCTTAGTGACATGAGAATTGAGGTGTGTTTTGTCACTTGAAGTACAAACACCCCTCATTTCTCACACTTGGTTTGACACCCCAAACTAAGCCGTGGAATGCATGTATGCAACATGGCTCAAATGATGCAATATGAGATGAAATGCAAGACATACCAAATGCAATGCAACATATTATGGCAAGCAAAATGCTAGGGCATACAAGATGCTAATATGATGCGGACATGGGCCAATTATGCAATAGAGTTAGCATGTGACAAGACCTCATTACTCAAGCGTACAACAAACATGATGCAAGCATGCAATGGTGGACTTAACCATAATGGGGCAGACCTCAAATCTCCCCAAAACAGTGGCAAAACATGCCCAAAATAGTGACCAATTATCTATGCGAACATGCAAGTCAAATGGCCTAAGATTAAGGCACAAAAGGGGGCACCCTTTCACCACTACCAAGACCAATCATGGCATGAATCAAGCAACCAAAAAAAAAAAAACAGATTTTCAGCATGCAAAAATACACTCAAAACCCCCCCTAATGGCAACCCCAAAATGCCTTAAACATGCAAGCATACATTATGCCTATTCCTAGGCATAAAAGACCAATATTTCAAAGCATGAAAGGCATGACAAAAGGGGACAAATAAACATGGTATAGGGATTGAAATAACATATTGAATGATTCCAAATCACTTAAATAGCCTAACTAATGCATATACATGGATCACATGCTCAAGGCTTACAAGCAACAATACAAAACAACTACATTAAGCATGCCAAAAATGGTAAAACCAGTGGCCAACAGACCTAAAACAAGATAAATCATGACTAAAAGCTTCAATAAGCTAAGCCAAAACATGAAGATATGCAAGGCTAAACACATGGTACATTTCTAGGCAAAATGGAGGACTACCAAGCAAGTGTACAAAGCATGCTAAGGACCACAAAACCACCATCAGACAGAGATAACATATGATCCAAAACACCCAAAAAAGTTCTGAAATGATGCCAAAAACAAGCAAACATGCATGTTCCCTTTTAAGCCAAAGACAAAGGCAAAAAGGGACAAAGGGGAGAGGGGTGTCCCTCCCCTATACAGGACTTCAAACCAACTCCCTTACCACTAAAAACCCACTGGTTTTCAATGGTGAGAAGATCAAAACAACCAAGCAAGCAAGTCTCAAAACAAGGACACCAAATAGGCCAAGTCAAGGCCTAAGAGGGTGAGTTTGCACTCAAACCATAAAATGAACTTAATGAAAGTTCAAAAGCAAGAAAATCTAAGACTTTTTTCAGTTATTCACAAAGCTCAAAACACAAAGCAAGATAGGTAAAAACTTGTTGCAAAAATGGGGAATCTAAAGTAAGTTGCTCACCCTTGAAGAACAGGTGGTGCAGCCCTCTTCTATTGATCAAAACCAGTCCAAAAACTCAACAAACAACCCTCCAAGCCTCCCAATCTCGAGCTAAGGTGCAATGGTGTGTGTATTGGTGCAAAAGTAAGGTAAAACCACACTTTTAGGCCTAAAAACACACACACAAGAGGAGAGAGAGGGAAAATGTAGAGAGAGAGATATATGGCAGATATATAGATACACAAGCTCTGGTTTTTGATCAAAAATGGCCAACCTCTCTCAAAGGGAGAGGAATGGTGCTTATATAGGCCAAGAAGCTTAGTGGCTAAGCAAAGGAAAAGAGTCAAGAGGTTCAAGGGAGTCTTGGCTTCTTGGAGAAGCCAATACAGCTGGCCAAGCTTCTCCAAGAAGCTTTGGCAAAAGGGTCAAGCTTCTAGAAGCTTAGAGGGTTCAAGGGTGCAAAGGGTGCAAAATGGTCACATTTGTGCACGGGGGAATGTGATGGTGCATTCCAGCTGGCACAGCTGGCATGCACCAGGCCTCAGGGGTGCAAAGGGTGTACGCCGGCCACCAAAAAAAGTCACTGGCACACAAAAGTGCCGGTCGTCAACATATAGTGCCGACCGGCAGTTAATGTTGACAAAACACTGCCGGTGGCCTCAGAGGACTGCCGGTGGGGTGTGGGGGCAGCCGGTGGGTTTTAGGGGGAGCTAACAAGCCACTCCCTACCCTCAGGTACAAAACACACAAGTCCTTGGTGCAAAACCAAGCACAGAGCAAGCCGGTTGAGAGATCCTGAGGCACGACGCGCAGCCGGGACCTCCGGGAACTCAAAACGAACACAATCATGGGTAATCACCGAGTGTTCCAACAGTGACGTCCACGTCTTGAGGACTATCAAAAATGGGGTGTCTACACATAGCTATTGTGCCCATGTGAATTTCTGCAATTCATAATGGGATGAGGGGGTGTCAGAACAAAACAACAAAACAATTAGACCTTTGTGTTTAAAAAGCTACCCTATGCAGCTCCAAATAGATTCATAAACCTTAAAGATAAAATATTATAGAGTTAGAATGAATAGGTTTTTCGATGTATAGAACTTGAAAGTCTTACAGATAAAAGCTAGCCTAGTATGCAGACAAGAACAACACCGACTTAAATCAACACATAGTTAACTTCAACTTAAATTGGTCAAATTTCTTCAATTAAATTAAATGAAATATGTAAGGTGAAAAGTGAAATTAAATATATTGTCAAGGCAAAATAAATTAAATTATATTTGTAAGCGAAAAAATAAAATTAAATTTCTAAGCAGATTTGAACTTTGCTTAAAAGTCAAAATTAAATTGCTTATTTTAGATATGTACTGAGTAGTAAATAAAAGTCGAAGTGACAACTCCTATAAAGTTGAGGCATAGTTGTTCAAGTCATAAAAATAGACGTGACAACTCTGATGCATAGTTGTTGACAATAAGTTCAAACATACAGCTACCATGTGTATATGTGGTATAAATATCGCATCATACCACAACAAAAGTTTTAAAGCTATTTCGAGCGATATCATCATGAGATATATGGTGGTTGATCTATATTCAGCAATGGGTCGCTATTGGGTTGCAGATGGAGATGAATTTCAATACCCATTAAATCCAAATTTGCGTTACTCACATGTCGCCGTCAATACCATGAGAGCTGAGTGGGAATTTTGCATAACTCGAGCAAACGTTTTGGTTGAGCTATGTCATGAAGTTAATATTAAATTTCCTCGTCGGTTAGCCATGCGCATGCCAACTGACACTTCACAATTGTTACAAAGGGCATTGCATCGTATCGGCGACGAAGTTAATCGCATGACCCAACGTTTGCAAAGGTCCGAACTAATGAAGACCGCAAGTGAGCGTGTCAAAGATGGGTTAATGGATGATGCACACCAGTACTTCGCCTGGAGCATGGATGTTATGTATGAATCTGATATTGAGATGTCAGATGATGATGATAATGAATGAAATTGTTTGGATGAATGACCAAACCATTTATGTTGTAATGGATTTATAATGCTTATCCACAACTTATCAATAAAGGGAGAAATTTCAATAGTTTTTGAATAGTTCTTGTAATTCTACAAATAACAAATACCTTTGCTTTCTCTTCGTTATTATTATTCTCAAGAACGCTACTTGAACTAGGCTTTCATGATTTCATGCATTATTGATGTGGAATATAATGATGATACTAAATGAACTTGGTTGCATGTATGACCAAACGTTTTCATTCAGTATAATGGCTTTGTAATGCTTATACATGAGTTATCAATAGGAAGAGAAATTTGTAACGATTCTTGACATGTGTACTTATAAATGTAGTGATTTCATAAACTTCAGGTTCATATAACAAATAGTTGAAATACATTCGTAAGCTAGATGAACAACAACATTGTCTTACACTCCAGTAACGAAGATATGACACAACATACATACGACACAACATAGAACATTGTTTAAGGCATTATTTCGCTCAATCACTGTCAATTCTCTGTTGCTTGCTTATGCCATTTCAATGCAGTAAGTTGTCACATCGGCAGAGTAAACTGTTTTCTGGTGCTTGCTTTTTTAATACAGCAAGAAGTCACTTTGAACTGATGATTTCAATACAAATTGGTGTTTGTAAAAAATTATAAATCCAATGGTGGCAACGAGTCGGTTGGTGACAAAAATCAGATTTTGGGGAACGACACAAGGTCAAAGGCAAATGGTTAAGGGTCCAGTATAGGGAGTTGGGGTTCTTCGAGTGAAGAGGGCCACAGTGATGATAGGAATGAAGGAATGTGGGGTTGGCAAATTAAAGAGTTTGGGTGCTGGAGAAACTACTTATTATTACAGAATTTGGGTCCAGTTGGAGGGTTAATCTATTATATTATTAAAGGGGAACACCAATTTTGGTGTCATGAATCTGAGGCCTGGCTTACAAATTTTTTTATATTTTTCCTAAAATGACCCTAACTTGTTAAATAATCTATTATTTTAACTTATATCAAATTGTATTTATGGGTAAAATCGTAAATTACCAACTCAGTAAATAGCTTCCACGTTTCCACTTCCCACATTTTAGAAACTGCTGTATAAGTTCTACAGTTCATCATGTTCACTCTATTGAAAAACTAAAATTTGTTTCTTTTTTTTTTTTTTTAGAAAGACTATTCAAGTATTAAAGAACTTTTTTCTTTCTTTGTTTCTTTCTGTTTTTTTTGGGGAAAAAAGCAGAGTATATAAAATTTGTGTTTTTATTTTTTTAATGTTGTATGTGTGTGTGTGTGCACGTTGTTTAAAAAAATTAATGTTTTTCAAATTTTTATTATATTATCAGGTTTTGTACCTTTTTTTTTTCGGGTAGTCTTATGTAATCTGAAATTTGTGTGTGTATTTAAAAAAAACAGTATTCTTAAATCCATTGTGACATCATGATTTGAATATTTGAAGTATTTAGGAAATTTTTAAAATAAGTAAGAATAAAAAATTGTAAAATTCTATTTTCGAATAAATAAGTATAGCACATTTACATCATCTGTACAAGTTTGATTTACAAAAACTATAAATAAAAAAAACTATACACTCCATATCACACTGGCTAATGCCCTAACCTACCCCTAGTCCCATAACCCCGACCGTGGACCTCCTTCCTCGGTCTCCTGCGGTAGACTCTTTGAATATCTGGCTTCTCCAATCGTAAATGCGTATCCAGTGGCACTCCCTCTCCTGCATGTGCTGCCCCTGATCCTGTCTCTGGCCGAAGATCGGATACTGTTGTGAGCTGTGAAACTCCCTCATCTGGTGCAACTGTATCACGATCTGCAGCTGGACCTCGACCTCGACCTTTGCCTCTTCCCGCACCCCGACCTTGGCCGCGACGTTCGCCACGACCATAACCTTGGCCTCTCCCTCGCGCTCTGGGGGGGCCTCAATATAGACCTCATCCTCAACGTGGGAGATGTCAGTGAGAACTGCATCATGTGTACTCATGGTCGTGGTCGAACTAGTCCCCACAAAAGCAGGTGTATGTAGTGTGAGAGTATGTGATGTACATGTATCAACTCCAACACTACACACACCTGAACTATGTGGTGGTGGTAACTAGGTGGGTGGGGTAACAACGTCATGCATGTATCGGGGCAGTGTCCAATCAGGGTCAGCTACATAAGATATGCCAGCATGTTGGGCAGGATGTACGTGTAGGGAATTTGGAGAAATGTATGGGGTACCATGCGGTGTGATCAAGTCCAAGGACTCGTGGTCGGGCGCTGAAGTGGAAGGCAATCGACGCGGACTGGCCGATGTGTTCGAGCAAATCCGTGACTGCGGTACACCGTAGTGGCCAAAATGCAGACGATCTCCCCGATGGGCATGTTGGATCCCCTCGTACAATAACTCTCGGATCTCTGCAACGACCTGCAAGGCATGCTGTCCATCACGTCTGAAAAGGGCGTCCTCAGCCAAGTGATATGACCTCCCAAGTCGAACCACCAGAACAAAAATTCAGACGTATTAGGCTACAGTTGACTGAAAGTAAATCAATTATGATCTTAACAATTATCTGACACATACTATGATACTCACCAATGCCTCGAGAGAAGGCCCAACTCCTTGATATCCGGACTTAGACAGGTGGCTCGGATTACCGACTAGTAGGTGTGTATGTCGCCGATACCACAACATGTAAGGGTCGGAAGAGGGGAGCACCTCATCGCTCCAGTTAGCCTGTACAATACTGTCCCGACGGGCATCCCACAGCTGTATATATCGCATATAAAACAGACTCCAGTCAGTGCCAGCTCGGCCATGTCTATCAGTCACATGCAATCGCCACTCGGTGTCGCACTGATCCGGCACGGACTGGAGTCGACCAAACTGTTGGAGGACACGATCGGGGAGATGCCACTCAACCACGTCAAAACAAATAAGTAGCACTGTTGCCATCCATATCTCCTCACCTAGTTGGCAATAGTCTGGGAGCGTACTGAGGATCTCAGTATAAGACTGCCAGATAAACTACAATAACGACAAGTATATTAAAAATCGATCGTGAACATATACAATGGACAAGACAACTAAAATTTAGGTATTTAAATTTCATACCTCGCCCTCTATCATCCGGTCAAGCTGGTCTTTATAAACGACGACTACGTGGGTCGATACGACCTCGTGGCCCATGTCAACCCTCCACCGACTACCTCAAGGTCCGGGTGGCAATTGCATGTCTCCCTGGCCCATAGGAAGCTCACCAAGAGCAACCACTTGCCGCCTAGACGGGGCAATGCGAATCAATCTATCCCACGCCCAAATCTACAATAGTTTGAACGCAATTACAATACTGATATATGTCATACAATATGAATTGACATGTAATAAAATTCTTACTAACCTGTAGCAAGACAAGGGGTCCTCCGATCTCCTTCGCACCCACCTGAGCTGCTCGATATAGCATCCTATACAAGCATGCCAAAGCCGCGCCACCCCAGCTGTACTGGCCGATCGCGTCAATGTCTCTCAACAGTGGCAAGTACATCAGCTTGAGTAGGTTCTGTGACTTATTAGGGAGAAGTACCCCCCAATAAGCCACCGAATATATGCTCGGGCATGCTGTTGTACTAACTCATCTGGAGCCTAATCTGGAAGAGGACCAAACTGCTCGGCCAGCTACCTCACCATCAGTCTACCTGCCTGTAAGTCTGCAGGTGTAGGTGCTACTCCCAATAGCTCACCGCATAAAGCTATCCACTGCTCATTCGTCAAGGATGGGTTAACACCAGTAACTGCGCACCCATCAATCCGTAGACCATATATGACAGATACGTCCTGCAATGTGATGGTGGCCTCTCCGATCGTGCAATGGAATGTATGAGTCTCTGTGCGCCACCTCTCGACGAGAGTAGTGATGAGTGGGTGGTCCAGTCTAATATGGCCTATACGGTAGACACCATAGAATCCTGCGCGTAGTATATACTGCAAGACTCTATGGTCCAATGGATGCTTCCACAGGCCAGAATCTCCCCGCCGGCATGTCAACACGATGCGTGCCTCGTCCTGCATAATAGAATGACTAGTTTAAATTATAGCATTATCACGTAATATAAAACAAAATACAGGGTATTTTCATTGTAAGCGTAAAGTCCAACAAACATTATTGCATACCGGATCCTCCCATATACTGTCAGCCCGATGTGGATGACTGAAAAGTGGAACCCCATCAGGTAGATGTGCCATGAAGCCTGTACAAGTGAAATACTAGATCATAACAATAAAAGTCTCATTTAATCATAACAGGAAAACTGTAATTATTTCATAAATTACGATTTGTAAAAGAAAAGTATGCTCAACTATTTAAAAATTTATATTTGTTTGACACCATATATGGAAGCAATTCACTAAAATGTAATTAATTTTTATTTCAAAAAACTCTATTGGTGAGCATGTAATTTAACTATAACAATTAAACTTTGATTATTCCATACATGACGACTTGAAAAACAAATGTGGTCGATTATTTTAAAATTATCAATTTGTGTGCCACTAACATGGAAGCAATTCACTAAAATATAAAATTATCAATTTATGTGTCATTAAATATGATAAGCAATTCAATAGAACCTACCGTTATCTATGCTATAACTAATATAGAAATCTTTTACAAAATAATTTTAGGGTCTCAGCTACATAAGCTTAATAATGATTAGTAACATGTGGATAGTTTTCCTACATAAATATTTGCGAAAAAATTGAATGAGAATTTTTTTTTTCAATAATAGGTTGCTAATTACATTTATGGCATATTTGACAAAACTTAATTATTGATTTTGTAATGGTAAAAGTTCCAATATAGTATAAACTTTTTAAATTACGTAGATCTGATTCATAAATTGTAAATGTAAAAAATGCTTGCAGCATTCGAAAATATTAAACTTATTCATAAATAATAAATTTTTAAATGGTAGAAGAACTATGTGATTTTCACTAAAATTTTGTAATAGACATTTTCAATCAAGTAGACAATAAAAAACTTAGGCCTATGAGGTATAGTTAAATGTTTTTGCATACATATTTAGTTTAATTTATTTGTTTAGTATGTTAGTTGCAAATTTTTTCAAGGAAATCAAACAATTACAATATATAAAGAATTAAAAATTAGAAATGATTTATTACAAATAAAAAATGATCTATTTAAATGTACGACCCCGTTTACAAATAAAGAATTAAATGATCTATTAGAGCAAGGGATTCAGCCAATGCCGCCTCACAGTAGCTAAAATACTCTCAGCTCGATCAGATATCAAAGTCACTCCCTATCGGTCCATGACAATATGTTCCTTGATATTTAAAATAAAGAACGATCAAGACTCCAAACTCTCATTGTTCACAGCAGCGAATGCAAGCGGTAATACTTTTCCATTGGCAGTGACAATCATTGCTACAAGCAACACACCAGTGTATTTCCCGTATAAGAATGTACCATCTATGGTTATAACATGCCTACAATATCTGAATCCATTGATGACAGGTTTGAAAGACCAGAAAACAAAGTGGAAGACGAGCATAATGGTTGTACCTCCAATATATCTATGCTTCCATTGCACGAAGGTGCCAGGATTAGATGTTTGTAATGCATGCATGAATTTAGGCAACAGCCTGTGTGATTCATTCCAATCCCCGAATACCATTCTAATTGCCTTTGCCCTTGCATGCCACGCCTTCTTGTATGATATGCTATAGGTCATGGTCTTTTTGATATCTTCGATGACATTCTTAATTGGCATATCAGGTTCATTCTGCATACGACAATACCTATGAGTTGGATTATTTTGGTGTGAACACTATAAACAAACAAATATGTATATATGTGTAAACATTTATTTTGTATACTCACCGCAACTTGTCCCAAAAGATGAGAAGCAATGTAACTGGAGCTAATATTAGTGTGGTCTCTGTTCATTCGTGGGTATAAACAATGGTGACGACCCCTATACTGCTTTATTTCAAAAAGACCATGTTTCCTACTAAGAGATGCACGCAACCACCATCTGCAATCGTGCTTGCAAGCACACACCCAAACGTCTCGCTTGGAGGTTGCGACTTTATACTCTCGATTATTTGTTGCATGATACAATTTCACAGCATGTACAAGCTGCTTCTTATCAACGTAAACCATCCCTTTGTCCAACTCTGGATTTTCAGCGTTCCAGATTTGGTTACGGGGAACAACATCATGGCTACTCATGTCAAAATCACCAGCCATGTAAATGTTTTCATAGAAAGGGATTTCAGGTCTAGGTGGAATGGGACATTCTCAAGGTCAACGGGAGCGTCGGCATCATCTTCTTCATCATCATCATCATCATCTGATCCGCCCAATAAATTTTCTTCATCACACATTTCATTCTCGTCATTGTCTAGGGCGACATCAGGACCGTACATGTCACTGTCAGCAAACTGCACATAGTTCACTGTTTCAGCCATATTACTAGCAACTTCAACTGGAGTGGTATGATGGCTGCAGGTGGGCACATCTTCTGTGTTATTGTGAAATTCATAATCATATCCACCACGTGAACTTGATTCTACACCATGGCCCTCAAATGTCTGTTGTGTGTAGCCCACTGTATAACATTCATCTGATTCATACATAGGAGACTGAAACGTTGTCGTGTCAATCCCATGTGTCAGCAATGTAGTGAACGGACGAGAATCCATCTGTGTCATATTCGGGACATTGTGTACAACCTCTTTATCAATGTACACTTCCAAACAATTTGGTGGTTGGAAACTTGCACCGATACGTAATACGGTTTTCAACGCCTCATCGTCATTGATCGGTAATATCTTGTATTTGTTGATTGCTTGCCACTGGCGATAAGGATATCTACATTTGAAGATCAATCGGACACTTTCCCCGTAACTTGCCACCTTGGACATGAACATCTCCTCCAAATTGCTAAGCATGGTGCCAAGTTGCACCCCATATATCCCTTTCAGCTCAGCATCATATGACACACCTTCATCAGGATCCCGAATTATGTTTCCCCCCAGTAGAAGATAATTGGAACAGTTTCCATATACTTGCTTCAATGAAACAATAAACATTAAAATATCAACAATATACTTATATCAAATTTTACTTCTAAAATAATTATATGAATTTTAAATCATTCAATTACAATTACTTGTGAGGCAAGAACTTTATTTAAGTAATCAGCAATTGTAATCCAACAATCATTATTCATTTTTTAATTAAAATATGAGTTAAAATAAACCTCATGTTTTGGATTTTTTAGCTTTTTAAGAAAAAAGCTTACAACACATAAAGAACGGCTGAGATTTCATCTCTACGTGGAGTTTTTTTTTTTAGTGTTTATTTTCTCATTTTTGTTCACTTATTTTTATTCGTATAAAACAACGGTTGAGATTTCATCTCTACGTAGAGTTTTTTTTTTTACTTCCTATATGGAGACTCTTATCTTTTCTGCGTGAAGGTTCTTTGTTGTCATTGCTCTCGTCTTAATTCATAAAAAACATCAAAATAACTATACTTCTTGTCATAATTCTTTGTTGTCATTGCTCTTTTTTTTTTCTCATTCTTTTTGAGGTTGGATATGCTTTGTTCATATGATCCTTTTTGGAATTCATACACATGTATAGATGTCCTATACAAAAATGTTTATTGAATTTGAAACAAAAAGAAATTTTGAATCACATAGCAGCAATAACTTCAGATTTTGAATAAGGCTAAGAATACAAAAATGGTTATAGAACTGTACACAAAATGTATATAGATGGATAAAATTTTTCAAAATAGTAACAAACTCTATAAAATTTTATGCATATATATGTATTTGTATTCAATTTTATGATCAATTTTGTTTGTTTATAACAAAACTATAAGAGTTTTAGCTAGTGACCCATTTTGATTTACAAGATCTGTAAAGGGACAGATCCAAAGATTACAGTCATGGCAGAGTTTAGAGGAAGATCAGATATATGCATGCGCGTTATTCAGTATCCAGAGACATTATTATTTCTATGATTTGAATCCATAACACTCGAATTATAATAGAATTATTTTATTTTATATTATTATCAGTATAATAAAACAATCTTACCATTGCGGCAAGGGCCTCCCTCCCTCAATATGATCAATTTTTAAAAGGCATTCACTCCAAATAAATAAATAATAATAATAACTTTACACAACCATTAATTTAGGCAATGATTTAATCGTACGCATGTAAGTGGGACCAATTTAAAAAACACTTATTTTGTTTTCTTTTGATAAATATTGATCTATTTTTTAGTATTTTGATAAAGTAGACAGATATATCACACATTTAAAAAACATTTCATTCTATCAAGTATTCTTTTTATTCAGTGAGATTGGACAAAATTGGACAAGTCATACAAAAATCTTAAATCATAGTGTAAGCTTTGTACGAAATTATTATTTTTTTCATTGAGTTGAAATAACTCGATTGATTTGGACAATATGAAATAGAGGTTTCAAACATTGTTCTTAATTTTTTAAAACTGGTGATCCAATTCTTGAGATTTATGGACAATTAAAGATAAGTTAATTTTATTTGCTCAAACTTGTGTCATTAGGGACCTTAATGACAAAGTTATTTCCTATGTGAAATGGTAACCCTCGTCCACTTTTTAGAGGTCATAGGGGCTTTGTTATGAAATTCAAACAAAAAGCTGATTTTGGCTTGTTCTGAAAAGTAAGAAAAAAATTTAATTTATTTACTCTTTTTTTTCCCTTAAACATAAAAATAAAATAAAATAGAGAGATAATATAATCAAAATAAACCAATAAATTAATTTTTTTTCATGTTCTCAAAAGAGGTTTGTGCCTTGGCTTATGGGCTTATGTTGGTGGTTAAATCTATGTAGTAAATTTTAGATACTAATCCATGTCAATCTATTGGGCCATCCGTAGCAATTATTTGGTATTATGAAACACAGGCTTACCCATCAAAGTGCCATTTTTTTTTTCTTCTTACCTAGGAAATTTCTATGGACTATTAATTAGAATGTTTTAAGACTCTCTTTTGATGCATATATTATAATTTTAAATATAGTCTAGGTGTGTATAAATTGACTTAGATACTCAGTTATAAAAGATAAAAATAAAAAATTTGAAAGTTAATAATTATGAGTTGTAATTTTATATTATTTCTAGTCAAGTATGGTGATATTTGAAATCAACTTCTCCCAAATTCCCAATCATGAGTCGTTTCAAATAGGGCTGCAAATGAGCCGAACTTTTCATGAACAAGCTCGACTCAGCTTGTTAAGGGCTCGGCTCGGTTCGTCAAGCTCGACTCGTTTATTTTTATTTACACAATATAAATAACATTACAAAAAATTATCGAGCCGAACCGAGTCAAACTTGAGTTTGATTAATATTAATGAGCTCTCATTATGTGTTAAAAATTAGGTATGCTCCTTTCAGGTCTCAAGTTGAACTCTCATTATGTGTTATCAATTTCTTGAGGTCATGTTTATAGGTATTATTTGAGATTTGTCCAATCTATGTGGAAGGGACGTTTTGTGTGGATTCTAAGATTAGTTGAGAAATACGTAAACTGATTCAGACATTCATCTATCATAAAAATATAAACCTTAATTGAATAAACATAATCCAGACGCATAGGGAATAAGTCAATTGGATAGTTCAACTGGGTAAAAATTCTCGAGAATGAGTCATTTTATAAATAAAAAATTTAAATTTTTTCAAACATAATTTTTAAACAAATTTTTTTTTTTATTTATATACGATGTTTTGGTAATAGCATTTTTGAGGACGACTTGAAAGCCCTCTTTTCGCAAAGAGGTTAAAAGTCATTTTTTGACTTCTAATTTTTTTTGGGTCACATCATTTCTCTACTTTTTTTCACAAAAAGTTAAAAAAAAAAACGAAAAATTAGCTTTTAACATATTTCCTAAAACAACCCAAAAAAATCGTTTGTACTAGTTATAGTGGCCTAATGATGTAGCTTAAGAGATAACCGAAAGAATAAGAAGATTTGTTTTAGCTTAGTTTGGGAAATCACTGCACAAACTAGGCCTAGTTTGGGAAATAGGTTGCTATTTTGCCGTAATTTGGGAAAAGCCTCACTATTCTTCTCCGTTATTTTATGACTGTCGAAGTCAAATAATTTCATAGATCATTTGTAGCTGCCAATCGGTAATTGTTGCATGTTTCAAACACACTTATGTGGGTGTGGCAACCTTCAAATAAATATACCCTTCTTTTCTTTTCTTTTTCTTTCTTTTTCTTTCTTTTTTTAACTATATATACCTTTCTCAAAAATAATAACGACAAATTACAAATATACTACTTAAATTTTGGTTAAAATATGAATTTTTTATTGTGATTTTAAAAGTTAGATTATGTGTTTTTAAATTTCTAATTGTCTGACAATGGCTCATTATATTAATAAATCATTAAGACAAATAATAATTTTTAATGATACTAAAAATATATTTCAATTACCAATTCTCATAATTTTATTCTTAATTAAAAAAAATTCCTTTTATTAACAAGCAAAAAATAAAATTTTCAATTCAACAAATATAGGTTGGTTTATTCACAATTCAAAATTCTAAACCCTAATTTCAAAAAATATAGACAGGATTCACAATTCACAATGCAAAAAATATAGCCAGGATTCAAAATTCAAAACCCTAATTTCTGATTTCACAATTCAAAATCCTAACCCTAATTTATGATTTCACATTCAATTGAAAACCCTAGAAAATTTTCACAATTCAAAACTACAACATTTTACCAATTCAAAACCACAATTTCAATTCACAAAGCCTATTCTACCCACATTGATATCAATTTCAATTCACAACATTTTCACATTCACAAACCCTATTCTACCAACATTTTCATCAATTCACAACATTTTCACATTCATAAACCCTATTCTATCCACATTAAACCCACATTGTACCCACATTCACATTTTCACAAACACAATAAACACATAAAATTCAAATGAGACAGAGAGAGAGAGAGAGAGAGATGCCCTACCAACGAGAGAGAGCAACCCATGGACGGAGAGAGAGCAAAGAAAGAAAGTGAGAGCAGAGAGAGAGTCTGAGAACAGAGGGAGAGCAAGAGCGAGAGTCTAAGAGCCGAGGGAGAGCGAGAGCGAGAGTCTGAGAGTAGAAAGTCGCCTAAATTCGAAAAAAACGTAAGTGTAAAAAGCATGATTGCAAATGAGGGGGCTGGGGGAGTTTTAGATAAGTTGTAAAAGCGTGGTTACGAACCACGCTTTCATTTAAACACTGATTTTACAATGTTAAAAGTGTGGTTGTAATCCACGCTTTCTATTGTCAACAGTGAAAGTGTGATTGTGAATAACGTTTTCTAAAGAAAACAAAATTTATTTATAAGCACAGTAAAAGCGTGGTTTGAAACCACGATTTCTGAAGAAACAAATTTTGCTTAAAAGTGTGCTTTATAACCACGTTTTATGTCTAAATGAAATTTCCTTAAAAGCGTGGTTTGTAACCACGCTTTCTTAATTAAAAGCGTGGTTTCTAACCACGCTTTTACCATTTCACAAATTTTCCGCGGGAGGGTCCTAAAAACAGTGAAAGCGTGGTTTGTAATAGCGTTTTAGCCTAGTTTGGGAATTCCGTCCAAACTAGGCCTAGTTTGGGAAATAAGTTGCTATTTTGGCTTAATTTGGAAAAAGCCTCCATGATTCCATCAAAACTTTACTAAGTCAAATTTGGGTTACACTCTAGTTGATACCAAGTCAAATTTGAATTACACTCTGGTTGATAGGAAATTCTATAGGACCCTAAATTCTAAGTAAATATTGTACAAAAGTTTGGAAATAATTTTATTGACAATGAACAATATTATGATTATTCGAACTTTATGCTTTAGGTGATAACAAGATTTTGAACTTAACACCCACTGAATAAGAATCTCAAATTACTTGCCTAAAATCTCGTTATTTTCAAAACCTAAAAAGGACATTGAAGAAAGAATGAATATGGAGTGAACAAATGATGAAGTACAAGGCTTTTGTTCCTCAAATAAGAAACACTAATATTAATAACACAGATTAGAAATACATAATAAATCACAAAAAGTATAATGTTGACCCATCATAACTAGGTTTAACCCTAACCATCTATTGCATTTTCTATAAATTATCCTGTGATCCATTCTATGTTCCTAACTTTGCTCGGGAAGAAATATAAAAAACTCCAACACATAGGGTCCCTAGTACTGAAGATTTTAATAGTTTATTCCAATCAATCTGGTGTAACCAACTTCAAATAGGAATCTTCAAGGCCACTGCTTATAAAAATTAAAGACAAGCTTGAAAATGAAGACAGATCTGTTGTTAGGGAAAATCGATGTGATTCCCCACAAGTAAATCAATCAATGGGAATAAAAACTAATGCAGAAAAATTAAATCAAAGCAACACAAGAATTTTTACGTGGTTCCCTCAATGTGAGGTACGTCCACGGGATCGAAATCCGATTCCACTATCAACCAAATAAGTTCCAAACGATTACAAACGAGACACTAATGGTCTCACAAAACCACCCTTAGGTGAATTCCAAATAATCACAAATAAACAAGAGGAAAGACCTCACCAAATAGATGAACCAAAATCTTCAGAACCAGAGTTGTAGAAGATCCAAAATAATTGACCCAAATCAACTTCACCAAACCAGCCGAAACGACGAAGCAGAGAAGCAAACCAAAGGCACCAATCCTTAAATTGACCAAGTCAAATCCAGAGAAAACAATCTAATTGAAATCCACCAAGGCACTGTTGTCCAATAAATCAATTAGTTGTTCCACAAAGCAAATCCCACAAATCAATTGATCAAAACAAGTGGTGCTGCCGTTCACGTTTTTCTTGGGAAAAACAATACCCACAATGTGTATTGTGAATCTAGGGTTTTTTTAATCGAACCCTAATTGTATCCCAATTGAATTGGGCCTCCACAAATATAATATATAAAAATATTATACCTAAACCAAGCCAAATTAAAACTCTTTTTCCAAAACCAATTGGGTCCCACACTTCAATAAGGAGGTATACCTAACAATTCTCCCCCTACCGACTTAGGTGGAGACATCAACCATACCCGCCAAAGTTCGACACTTCAAATGTTTATCCCTCGACAAAGTCTTAGTCAACATATCCGAAATATTATCATCCTTGTGAACCTTTTCGAGTCTAACACATCACGAATCCAATGGTATCTCACATCAATGTGTTTCGATCTCGAATGAAAGGTAGAATTTTTACTCAAGTGAATAGCACTTTGACTATCACAATAAAGCACATACTTTTCTTGCTTTAAACCCAACTCTTGCAAAAATTTCTTCAACCATAACTCTTCTTTGCAAACTTCCGTAATGGCAATAAATTCAGCTTCGGTAGTTGAGAGAGCAACACATTTTTGTAATTTAGATTGCCATGCCACAGCTCCCCCTGCAAAAGTCATCAAATACCCCGAAGTAGACTTCCTAGAATCAACATCACCAGCCATGTCAGAATCCGTGAATCCATCAAGCATCGGCTTACCATCTCCAAAACACAAACACACCTTCGAAGTCCCTCGAAGATACCTGAGAATCCATTTTACCGCTGCCCAATGTTCTTTACCCGGATTAGAGAGAAAACGACTCACCACACCAACGGCGTGAGCAATATCTGGCCTTGTACAAACCATGGCGTACATCAAAGAACCAACTGCTGAAGCATAAGGAACTTTCAGCATCTCTTCCTTGTCTTTCTCACTTGTAGGACATTGATTCAAACTAAGCTTGAAGTGACCCGCAAGTGGACAACCAACCGGCTTTGCTTTATTCATGTTGAACCTCTCAAGAACTTTCTCAATGTAGCTTTCTTGAGACAACCAAATCAGCCCCTCTTTGCGATCACGAACAATTTTCATACCAAGTATTTGCTTTGTCGGTCCCAAATCTTGCATAGCAAAAGATTTGCTCAACTCCAATTTCAACCTGTTAATCATGGTAGAATCTTGACCCACAATTAACATGTCATCAACATAAAGCAAAAGAATAATAAATTTGCCATCCGGGAAATTTTTCACAAACACACAATGGTCCGAAGTGGTTTTAGAAAAACCATTATTCATCATGAAAGAGTCAAATTTTTTGTACCATTGCCTTGGAGCTTGCTTGAGGCCATACAAACTTTTCTTCAATTTGCAAACAAATTTCTCTTTCCCTTTTTTCACAAAACCTTCCGGTTGCTCCATGTAAATTTCTTCTTCCAGATCACCGTGAAGAAATGCGGTCTTCACATCAAGTTGCTCAACTTCAAGGTTCATACTTGCAGCCATGCCAAGTACAACCCGAATAGAGGACATCTTTACAACCGGTGAGAAAATCTCGTCAAAGTCAATACCTTTCTTTTGCCCAAAGCCTTTCACAACAAGACGTGCTTTGTACCTCAGATTCTTCCTATCATTCTTCAATTTGAAAACCCACTTATTTTTCGTAATTTTCTCCCTTAGGCAATTTCACTAAATCATAAGTGTGATTTTCAAGTAAGGAATTCATCTCCTCTTCCATTGCCTTTTTCCAATCATCTCTCTTTGCATGCTCAATTGCTTCTTGGTAGCTCTCCGGCTCCCCTTGATCAGAAATCAACACAAATTCATTGGGAGGATACTTTCTTGAAGGTTGTCGGTCCCTTGTAGATTTCCTCAACTCAAGTTGTGGTGGCAGTTCTTGAGTTGGATGCTCTTCCTCAATTTCTGGCTCAACTTCATTAGGATCAGCTTCATCTTCTACATCTTCAATGGGTGGCTGCACATCTCCCCCATTTTCATCATCAACTGAAGATGAAGGAGATGGATCCATGTCAATGAGATTACTAGTTTTTGGCTCCGGTTGATCACCTTTGCCAAAGTCTTCAATTGTTTGGTCTTCAAGAAACACAACATCACGGCTTCGAATGACTTTCTTGTCGACCGGATCCCATAATCTATACCCGAATTCATCACGCCTATAGCCAAGAAAAATACATTGTCTTGACTTACTATCAAGCTTGGACCTCTCATCCTTTGGAATGTGAACAAAAGCTCGGCAACCAAACACTCTCAAGAGCTCATAAGACACATCTTTGCCAGTCCAAACTCTTTCAGGAACATCACCATTCAAAGGATAGCAAGGAGACAAATTGATCACGTCAACCGCTGTACTCATGGCCTCACCCCAAAAGGATCTTGGCAATTTAGCTTGTGAAAGCAAACACCTTGTTCTTTCTACAATGGTGCGGTTCATCCTCTCGGCAATGCCATTTTGTTGAGGAGTCTTCTTAACTGTCTTTTGGTGCCGAAATACCTTGGCTGCGACAATACTCATCAAATGGCCCAATGTATTCACCACCATTGTCTGATCGGATGCACTTCAATTTCTGCCCTGTTTCTCTTTCAACCATGGCCTGAAAATGCTTAAATACTTCTAGAACTTGATCTTTAGTTTTTAGTAGATAAGCCCAAACTTTCCTTGAATAATCATCAATGAAAGTAACAAAATAAAGTGCACCACTATGTGTTCTAACTTTTAAAGGACTACAAACATCCGAATGAATCAACTCCAAAACCTTTTCTTTTCTAGAAGTAACATTTTTATGAAAAGAGACTCTATGTTGTTTACCCGCCAAACAATGAACACAAGTTTTAAGATGTGTACCTTTCAAACCGGGTAGAAGCTCTTTTTTGAACAAAACTTGTAGCCCTTTTTCACTCATATGGCCAAGCCGCTTGTGCCACAAGTCGATAGAAGTATCATCTTCAAGTGCATTGACAACATCTTTACAAATTTTTCCTTGCATGAAATAAAGTGTATGAGTCTTCTTACACTTAGCCACCACCAAAGAACCTTTTGTGAGCTTCCATATTCCATCACCAAATTTGTTGTTGAAACCTTCATCATCTAGCTTCCCAGTAGAGATCAAATTGAGGCGAATGTCGGGAATATGCCTCACATCTTTAAGCAACAATTTGCAGCCCAAATTTGTTTCCAAGCAAACATCACCCATGCTGATAATCTTGGACAAACCTTCATTACCCATTCGAACAGAACCATAATCTCCTGCAGTGTAGGTAGTGAAGAAATCAACTCGAGAAGTCACATGAAAAGAAGCACCAGAATCAATCACCCAACTGCTCTCTTGGCCCACAAAATTGATACAATCATCTTCACAAACGACCATGAGATCATCAGTAGTAACTGTCGTTGTGTCTTCTTGCTTCTTATCCACACTTTTGTCACGCATTTTCTCCTTGTTCTTGAGCTTTCGGCATTCTCGCTTCATGTGCCCTTTCTCATGGCAATAATAACACTCAATGTCTTTCTTTGAAAAAGAACCATCTTTTGATTTGTCACTATCACCCTCAATGGGTCCATACAACTCTTTACAAAATAATATGTCCTCCATTTTAGTTTTCCAAGTTACCCAATTGCTTCCATTGAAGCTAGACATACGACCCACATTCCCCTCCATTAATTTACACAAATAAATAGATCCAAATAAACCGTAAGCTCTGATACCAGTTGTTAGGGAAAATCGATGTGATTCCCCACAAGTAAATCAATCAATGGGAATAAAAACTAATGCGGAAAAATTAAATCAAAGCAACACAAGAATTTTTACGTGGTTCCCTCAATGTGAGGTACGTCCACGAGATCGAAATCCGATTCCACTATCAACTAAATAAGTTCCAAACGATTACAAACGAGACACTAATGGTCTCACAAAACCACCCTTAGGTGAATTCCAAATAATCACAAATAAACAAGAGGAAAGACCTCACCAAATAGATGAACCAAAATCTTCAGAACCAGAGTTGTAGAAGATCCAAAATAACTGACCCAAATCAACTTCACCAAACCAGCAGAAACGACGAAGCAGAGAAGCAAACCAAAGGCACCAATCCTTAAATTGACCAAGTCAAATCCAGAGAAAACAATCTAATTGAAATCCACCAAGGCACTGTTGTCCAATAAATCAATTAGTTGTTCCACAAAGCAAATCCCACAAATCAATTGATCAAAACAAGTGCTGCTGCCGTTCACGTTTTTCTTGGGAAAAACAATACCCACAATGTGTATTGTGAATCTAGGGTTTTTTAATCAAACCCTAATTGTATCCCAATTGAATTGGGCCTCCACAAATATAATATATAAAAATATTATACCTAAACCAAGTCAAATTAAAACTCTTTTTCCAAAACCAATTGGGTCCCACACTCCAATAAAGAGGTATACCTAACAAGATCAACACTTTATTGCAATCTCATCATTTCTTTATTTCAGTTCATGCCACTAGTATATAAACAATGGAAATCTAAAGACTTATGCAACCCCCAATACAATCACAAACCAATGAAAAGCATAGTCCTTTGTATACCAACCCTTCAAACCCCTACAAAGAATGGCACCTCTAAAATCTACAATCCTAAAACCAAGTGTATATACATCAATCCCCTCCAATCTAATCTAAAGATATAGAATACAATATTCTCTTCAGATTTTACATTTCTCGATGACAGCTTTGGAGGAAGTACATACACGAACATTTCAAGCCATTTATTAATTTCCTCTCAACAAGCAATTTAATTAGAAGATTAGATGAATCAACTTTGGCTCCATAGCATATCAGCATACGCTTTCTCATCTTCCCGCTCCTTTGCGACATAATCAGCTACCTCAAATACTTCATCTTTTTTATCTGGGATCTCTTCTTCTTCTTCCATCAACTATCCGATGCAACTGCTTCCATAGATATCTCTGTCTCGCGTTCAGCCAATGCTTCTCTCATAGCCTGTTTTGTTGCTGGTGTGTCACTGGGTCTATATTTCGGGGCAGGCATAACAAACGGCAATATAATATCATCCAAACTCGTACTTCTATGGTTGCGACTATTGTTTGCATCTGATGGTGGAACAATGAAAACGACATCAAGCTCGTAGTTACAGACATGAAGTCTTGAACCCAATACAGAATTTGTCTTCAAAGCTCCAACCGCCTTTGTCCTGATTGAATTAGAAATTGGGCATCCCCAAGCAACAGCACTGAAGTTATGGGACCCACAATACACCCATCCAAAGGGCAAAGCTTCCTTCTTAGACTACAAGTGTCTTCGGGCTACCTGCTTTTACCATACATTCTCTCCTCTATTATCTTTAACTTAAAACCAACATTTTCTGATAACATAAATTGAAATAGAAATGACAGCTAATGAGATGTTTTAAAGAACTGGAGTACAAAATGTGGCTTAAAATGTAACTTCACACAATACTAAGACATAGCACCACAAAAAATATTGACTTTAGGGGAGAACATTCCTTCCATACTTGTTTATTAAATCATAATATTGAAAGACTACTCCGATACATCACATTAATCTTTGAGATCATGATCATTCATGCATACATGAAAACCCAAGCATGACCTTGAACACAATTTGAAAATCTCTTCTATATTCGATTCAACGTTGACACTTCGAAAATGAGAAAAAAAGAAGAGAATAAAAGTGACAGAGAGATGGTGTGGAAGCAGCACCATGTAGAAATTAGAGCGAGGAAGCAGCGCTACGGATTAGAACTTCCTATGCAAGAAAAGGAAGGAACGTATGTATATATACACAGGTAGCACCTTTGGAAATTGTTGAGGTAATAATAAAAAGAGCCTTGAGACTCCTCGAAAGTTGAGTCACATTCCTAGTCTCCTTAATTGTAGTCACATGAAGAATTTTAAAAATAATGGCTCTGTTTAGGAAGTTGGCTATTTTAGTAGACTATTTTAGTTTTTGACTATTTTAGTACTTGTTTGGGATCTACTACAAAAGTTAAAAAGCCAAAAAGTTACTAAAAAGCTAAAAAGTCCATACTATAAGCATGTGGGGGAAGCTATTTTATTTTATATCCGACAGGTTCAGTCAGTGTACTTTGCACATACATTGAGCAAAGTGAGAAGATGTGGCACATCCCAAGCCACAAATTTCCATTAAAAAAAAAAAAAATTCATGCACACCCCAAAAGTCAACAATTTGGTCAGTGTACTGTGCATCTATAATATTTTATTACACAATTTTTTATAAAAAGTCAAAAAGTTATCCCAGACATACATCTTTTTTTTCTCTACTTTTTTAGTCAAAAAGTCAAAGAGTGCACTTATATAGCACATCCCAAACAACCCCTAGTAGACTAAAATAGTTGTTGGGGAAGAGGGTTAGAATTTTTTTTTTTTGGTAGTAGAATGTGATGTTTGTGAGAGAAAAAGCGAAATGATTATAAGTTTGATGTGACATTTTGTCTTATTGACTATTTTAGCATATTTTGTCTTTTAGTGTTATTTTAGCCCAAAAAGCCAAAAAAGCTTCTTCCCAAAGGTTGGCAGAGCTGAGTTGCTACGGGACTGTGGCTTTCTTACTCGATGTATGATATGTTGTATGTAGAAAAAACAACATATTTTTTGCTAAGTAAATAAAATTCATTAACTAAAAATGGACGGGAGAAGCCAATACAAAAAGGGAAGGAGGTTACCATAACAACTTCCAAAGACCAGAAAGGACAACTCCTATATATATGCCAAAAATCCCAAGGATTCTTACAAGACAAATTATCTACAAAATCGAAAAGAGTGTCTATGGAAGGCAAAACCCTCCCAAAAGACCAACAATACAAAACGGGCAAGAAAAAGCTCTTGATTCTATGCACATGCTCCTCAACACCTTGTAATGCTCCCTCCTAATAAGCCATAATCAAGCAAAATTTCAGATGTACAGGCTTTGTTAGATCAATTCAAAAATTTTGGATGTCAAAATTTATGCTTGCAGGTGATAAATTTGTACACAATAGTCATGGTCATTGGTTAACAAGAATTGCAATTTTCCTTTCTTTTTTGGGTTGGGTTCTACTTTCTTGCCACAACAACTTCTCTTTGGATGTCAAAGCAATGCAAGGTCAATTTGTATTAGCGATTTGGAAGGTAACTAATAGGCTATTTGTTGGAAGGCGGAGGATTAACTCTTGATCCAGTGTCAAATAAAAGAAATATAGCATTCAGAAAGACTTTCTTTAAATTAGAGTTCGCATTTTCCCCAAGTGGTCATGGATTTTGTAAAACGCAAAAGGGTTTCTGGACTGAGAAGTGATTGAATTCATAGGATAGGTTGTTAGAAAATATCATGAGATGGTAATCCAGCAGTCCTCAGCTGGACGCTTCACACATGTGATGTATGTTTCAATTTGAAATGGCTACCTTCCGCATAAGTTCATTGAGCTAAGATTCATTACAGCCGTTATTTGAATCAAATAATCTCCGTTCCAGAATAGTATGATAGGTTTCCATCTCATAAGTGAATACGATTGCATTCACCCTAGGTGCACATCTGTGAATACAATAGTTCAGAATGGCAGGGGAATCCATAAGAAATAGAAAAATAACTCAACTTCACAGAATAAACTTAATATGGCTTTGGATCACTTATTCTTGGATCTATGGCATCCTCTCTTTTGTTTGGTTGATGTCCAATGGGTGGCACCTTGATCTTGTTTAGTAATGATTTCAATGGATTTTTGGGACTTTGGAGGTACGATGAAAGCAAAAGTGATGTGTCATTGTGTTGTCTTCTCAATTTTTGGGTGATTTGGTTGGAAATGAATGCAAGGATCTTCGAGGACAAATTTGATGATACAGTATCTATGTGGGATAGAGTATGTCATTTGGCATTGTTTTGGACTTCCATTTCGACTCCTTTTAAGGGGATTTCATTTATTATTATTATATTTTATTTCTAGAGATTGAAGAGTGATATGTGATGGTTATATTGTTTTTTAATTTTGGTGATTGATGGTTTCTCTTCTATTGTAGAGGGCATATTGTCCTCTTTTTGTACTCTTTCTTTTTTAAATAAAATTTCCCTTTGTTGTCGATCAAAAAAAAAAAAAAAAAAAAAAAAAAAAACAAAACAAAACAAAACAAAAGAAAAAAGAAAGGAATCTTGGAAGAGACAGACTTCAGAACAATAAGGAGGGAATTTGTTTACCTTGACATGCGTGGAATGATTAACTCTATCATGGGGATAAGGTATCGCATCATGAAGCATGCCTAGGTTTCTTAACCTTTGCCATGTTTTCTGTAAAAAAACAACATTAAGCAAATTACGTGTTACAAGGGAAAAAAAAAAAAAAAAGGTGTTTGAATATTAAACAAGAAGAAATGAACGAGTTTTCACTAAGATAATAATGGAAAGTCATAGCTGCAAAAAAAAACACTGTTGTATCTTCATTTTTTTATTTCAACTGGAAAAGAAGACAGATTTTTTGTTTCACTTGCAAGCACTATTGGTTTGATATTTGCTTATTCCACAAATCCTTAGACCAATTGAAGTGGCAGTCAGTCCCTAATCCCACATGGATTTAAAGAGGCATTTTATTTTATTTTAACTTTTTTATATTCGAAATATATGATTTAACCAGGCTAGCCATGAGATATTCCTCATAAATCTCAGTAGGGCTGTGAGGGACTTAGTTGCACACCTATACTTCTATCCCATACCTTAATGAAATATAAAAATAAAGAACAATTTTTTAAAAAGAAAAAAGAAAAAAGAAAAACAACAAACAAACAAACAAACAAACAAAGCAAAATAACACATGGGATCCAGTTAAAAACCATTAGACTATCTTCCAGGTAATCAAAAAGTCAGGATACTTGCGAGAAACACAGAAGGTATTTTGAAGCTAAGATTCCATAACTTGCATTTTTCACTCTTTCAATTGTGCGAAAAATGATTATAATGGATGGGTTTCTTATCTCTTGACTTGCAGTCCAGCAGCCCCACTGTAAACACAAATTATGAATGAATGAACTACTGAATCCAAAGATTATAGTATTTCAGTTTCCAAATATTTTGGGCATTTGTAACGACTTAAAACCTGATACAAGCAAAAGAAACAAAAAGAAGATAAATGTCAAACTCAAGGGGACAAAAGTATAAGCTGACTGTTTCGAGGACAGGAACAAATACATACTAATCAGATTGGATTTTTTGAAGGAGAACTAGTAGCTTCAACAAGATTCAGATTGAACTTTTGCTAACCTTTGATCCATAATCCCAATATTTAGCACTTTCATTTTTTCCTTTTTAGTTAATAATATTAAACTTAAGTAGCCACCAATTTAAGGTGCTTTTGCTTGCTCAAGTAAATTCATAGCACATTATCTCATTACTTACCATGAAGAGACACGTAAAAATCTAATGGAAACTTTAATGTTAAAAATAAGAGAAATCTTAATACTGTGAAGCGAAGTCCTCTATTGCTTGGGTACTAAAGTAATGTGAAGTATATAAGTGTGAGGCCACCCTCACCTCAATAGCTAGTTTTTCAGGTTGAGTTTTACCCAAGATTGTGTAACAAATACCCTTTTGCTAAACAGGAAAAAAACATAAATAAATAAATAGGAGAAGTTTTTTGTGCTTAGATTGAACCTAGACTCAAATCTTTTGTACCATGTTTTACAAACTAATCCATATTTTATTCACAATTTTCAAAATATAAATGAGCTGTGCATTCATAAACATGTAAACATATGCAAATCCAAAACTTCCAACAACAAAATGATGAATTAACACTTGACTAACTAATAAAATGTGTGCATGCTTGCAAAATAGGTTTCTCATTAGAACCATAAGAAACTGTGTACAAGAGATGCGGGAGCATGGAGGGCCATGGTCCCCTAGGATCTAAATGTTCCACGTTTTCCCAGTTGCATTTGAGGACACCTCCAAAATTACAAAGATGACCCCAAAACAATATAGCATATGATTTAATTTTCCAATGTAGCCCTCCCAATCACAAATCTCACCACAGTTGAATGCTCCTATATACTAAAGGAAAAACTATAACCTCATGCTACACGAACTGCAAATAGTAAAAGTTTCTTACTTCTGGATCAGACTCCTCAGACTTAAAGAATTGCACTGATGTCTTTCCAGATGCTGCTGAAAATGTAGCTAAAAACTAGGCAATGAATGACCCAATTGGGGATCAATCTTGACAATAGAACAAATTAGTAAACCGAGAAATATATTTCAAATTTCTGTAGAAGAGTCTAGTATTATACAAGAAAACACTTACCGAAAACAAAATAAGTTTCTAAATATTCTGGCCATTTGTAACGTCTAAAAACCTTATACAAACAAAAGAAACAAAAAGAAGATAAGTATCAAACTTAAGGGAACAAAAGGATAAGATGGCTGTTTTGAGGACAAGAACAAAAGGATAAGCTGGTTTTTCCCAGTTGCATTTGAGGAAACCTCCAAAAACTACATAGGTGGCCCAAAAACAATACAGCATATGATTTAGTTTTCCAATGCAGCCCTCCCAATCACAAATCCCACAGTTGAATGTTATATAGTAGAGGAAAAACTATAATCTCACAAACTTCATCACTATTACCTCTTGAAGTCGCCAGACGCCTGTAGACCTCTGAATTCAATTGATGTAACTAACAAACATATTGAAGAAACATGTTCAAATAGCACTACTTTTGATATATCTGAAAAGGTAGGTCCCTGCACAAGATAACACCACGAAATCTTGGCATAAACATACTATAATAGTAAATAAGCAGCACAGTCTGCACTATAGGAAAGGATCTAGTATATGACTTAAACATCACATCTGTGACACATACAGTATCATTTGTACTATGCTGGTGCTGCCTTCTAAAGCAGTCACAAGGACTTCTTTTGGATAAACATATCCAGAAAACCTGAATAAGTCACTATCTAATAAAGAAACAACCCACTTTGCAACATTTCTTGGTAGAAACCCAAGTTGAGCGCAATCTAGTGCAAGGAGTGAAGCAAACAATTAAAATGCAGTAGTAACAGCACAATACCAT
The DNA here is from genome assembly GCA_025200525.1 of Camellia lanceoleosa. Lineage (NCBI taxonomy): Eukaryota > Viridiplantae > Streptophyta > Magnoliopsida > Ericales > Theaceae > Camellia > Camellia lanceoleosa. Next base: position 90,683,119 of record CM045772.1, on the reverse strand, counting down.
ATAGCTTAACACACACATATGGAGAAACAGATCATCTTCCAATAAATGCAAAATGGAAGCACCTTGTTGTGCCACAAATGAGGACTTGTATTCAGGAACCACTTTTGGGATCGAAAGGAAAACCTCAGTCAGGGCAAAGAAGCTAATGGCAAGCACTTAATGGATTTGGAATAGAAAATTAATTCATGTTTACATATTTAACACTACTTTAACCATGCTAGTGTTCTGCTTAATATCTCTTGTGCTCTTGACAACATTACTTCAGAAATATGAGGGTTTTTATAAAAATCCACTTCCCCCCAAAAAACAAAAAGCCTAATACTGATTTAGGGCTAATATTCTACACTACTAAAGCCCAATTTAAAAGAGAGAGACGAGCATCTTTTCTCAGATTTTTAATTTTTATCTAGATGCAACAATTTTTGGTGGTACAGGCATAATTTGATTACCATTTACCACAAGGCCATTTAGAATGAAGATGTGTAGCTAAATCATGGACCAACATAATTTGAAAGGTTATCTTCTCTTAAATTTGCTTTCTATTCTCCGTTGGAGATGGAGCTGCATTGGAAACTATGACGGAATGATCGTTGTGCTACAATGAATACCCAGTGGCAGGTTAGATAATTAAAATTAAAAAAAAAAAAGAAAAGGTAGAAGAGAAAGAGGTAAATGTAGGAGAAGATATCCAAAGAAAGAAAATAGTGAAAATTTCGTATCAATGTAAAATTTAAAAAATAATTACAAATAAGTGGTAAAGTTTATAATTATTAATAATTATAATTTTTTTTATAACAAATATGTAATTACCTTCTCAAATTGTCACTAATTAGTAATTTTCTCAAAAAAATACTTTTTGACATTGAGGGATGATATTGCTCTTTCACAACTAATGCATTAATTAAGTCCTGGTTGTGCATACCGGATTCCGCACTAGATGAAAGTGGATCGGGGCTCCGCACTCGGTTGGACTATCTAGGGACTGAGATTCCTGCCACAAGAAGCACTGTAAGAGCTACCCGGCCGGGGTTGGCCGGATAACCCCTCCGGTGTGGAAATCAGTTGATTGGAGAAGAAATGTAGCGAGTTGAGTTTGTAAGTAAATGGGGTTTAGCTTGGGATAGTTCAGTTACCTTCAATGTGAAGTTCATCTAGTATATATAGGGTTCCTTGCTTGCTTCTCAAGATGGTTTCATGGGGCTTAGGTGCTGCCAAGTTTCCTTTTAGCATTGCCCAAGATGGGGGACCACCTGGTAGTTGTCATAGAATGCATATACTCATTGTAGTCATGCTGATAACTAACCACATTCCTTTGGTTCAACAGCTTCCATGATTCTAGGTGTAGGGGACCAGCTGAGGTGGCAACTTGCACATGCACATACTCACAACTTTCACGTTTCTCTGTGAGGTTCCCTCGGCTCAGTACCTTAGTAGCCCAGTTCGGCCCTAGATGAGGCTTCTGTTGGGATGGGCCGGTCCATTCGGACATCTTTGTGTGGGCTCGGCCCACTTTTAGTTCAGCCCATATATTCGGTCTTGCAGCTCGGCTCAGCCCATTATCACAGCTGGGCTAGCCTTTCCACTGCAAGTTGGGCCCAAGTGCTTGAGGACTTGGGTTGACTGTTGATCATGAATTTGGGCTTAGTTGGATTGCCCACATGCTCGTCTGACCCATTTGGATTTGGGCTTAGGTGATTGGACCGGTCCAAGGCTTGGGTCCGACCCATTTCTTATTTATCCCCTTCACTGGTCCTTATATATTTTGTTAAATCTTGGGAAGTGGCAATCCAAAAAAGAGAGCATTACGACTGATTTATGTTATCTAACTTTGTTTCCTTTTTGTCGCATCTTGAGTGCAAGCAACAAGAAATTGATGAATGTGTTGACTCTATAAGACTAGCAAACTAATGCACAAAGTGCCAGTAAAACTAGAAAGAATAATAACACAAATTCCTGTATTTGTAATATGGTTGTCTATATGGAAAAGAAAAATATTAAATGAAAAACAGGTACACTCTTTCTTAGAAAAGGAACAAACAATTATACACATTTTCCTGAAAATAGGGGCATTACATAACACAAATTTTTAGCCAATTATGACAAGAACATAACTGAGTCACATAAAAACATGTTTCTAATGTAGAACATTGACATTCAAATATGTTCATCAATCCAATAGCTGGAACCAAAAAACAAAAAGAAGAATCTCCACAAAATATGTTAAACTCCAAGACTCAAAAATTGGATTGGTCTTCTAAGTTAAAAAGCAGAACTTTATTATAGAGCTTTCTGTCATTCTTTTTTATCCAACTTCGATTCCTACATGTTGCATCATCAGAATTGTTTTAATTGAAAATCTTGGAATGTCAAAAACAATTCTGAGGGCTTTAGTTCCAATTTTTACAATAAGAGAACTCTATATGACCAGCAAACTAATGTAAAAAGTTACCTGTAAAAGTTGAAAGTTGAAGCCTAGAAGGTTACACATTTACTTCAACATCATGGTAAAAGATCATCAACATCTTAGACTTTCCCGAATGATTTGCCATTGCTCCATCCTGGACATTTTTTGACATCCAAGATTAATAGTTGTTTAAAAGCCGTGCAAGAAGACCAAACCATGTGTTCATTGACTAGAAAGAAAATGATTGAGAGTTGGAAAGAATGATGTACAATAGACTAGCAACTTGGTAAAATTAACTTTAACTTCTAAATTGGTGAAATATGAAGTAATAAAAAAAATAATAATTTATAAATAAAAAATAAAAGCTTAGGAAAAGGATAAAACAAAAAAATGTAAGAAATCAAGCACTGATGTAACATGGCAGAACACAAGCTTGGCCAAATGCACAAACACAGCACCAAGTAAAATGCACTCACCAGGAAATTTATGCAAACTTGCAGTACTTTTTACCAAAAAAATAAGAAGGCAGAGGAGGTTTTGGTTTTCATCAATAGTCCTTTAAACAAGTTTCTAACAAGGAAGAATTCAACTTGCAGGCATAACAAGAATTGTGCAAACCATTAACCATTAGAAGTACTAAACTTCAAACACAAATAAGAAACATATTCATCAAATGAAGAATCATAAATTCTTGAGCTATACAAGTTCCTTTCTGGAAAATAAAAAAAATAAAAATGTTTAGGATAATTATGTGTCTTCCTAATTTAATGATTTGCAAACATAAAATACATCAAGAAAGATGTGTCAGCGTCGGCTTTGAGGCAAAGCCGAGGAAGCGTCTGCTTTGGGCCTCTGAAATTTAATTGAAAAAAGGGCCCCCGAAAGCTGTCAACTATTATGCTTGCTCACCAAAAAAAAGGCCCTAAAAAGTAAACAAAAAAACTTATTGATATGGTAATTATTTGAAATTCCCAAATATAAAGATTATGCATAGAATGCTATTGACTATACCTATTATAATTGTTTATGGGAAAATAAGCTTTTTAAAATTGAAATTGATTAAATCTTACCTTCAGTCAACTATGTCGTCAAAATGATTGAATGAATTTGGTTGATAAGTTGAATTATGCAAGTTCGATTAGTTATTTTACAGCTAATAATTTGAGTTTTATACTCAAGAATACGAAAGTTTAAAATTTTTAAATAAAATTTAAATTACAATCCGGTTTGATTTTGCAACCAAAAAAAAAAAAAGTTTAAAAAAGCAGTCCATATTAGAAGCCCAGTTTGGATTTTTTTTTTAATGTATAAAAGGCTGGGGGATTCTATTTACACCCAAAAAATCGTTTAAGTACACCTAATTAAAATTTTGAAATTTTAATTCTTATTATACCCTAATGTAAATTTACTAATAAGAACAACGCATATTAAACTCTAAAATAAAATATTATTTTTTTCTCATGGTATACCCTAATCACATATACCTCTTCTTCATCTTCTTCCCTAATTTTCAATTGTTTTCTTTCTTTCTTCTTCTTCTTCTTCTTCTTCTTCTTCTTCTTCTTCACTCTAAAACTCCAAACCACCACATCAAAACTCACCATTATCATCAATATCATTGTTTCTTATCCTTGCAAATAGAAGAAAGTTTGAACAAAATCAAACAATGGATGAGAACAATAATGAAAACTATTTTTTGAAACAACCCATCAAAAAAGAGGTAAGTATTCACATAAATATCAAATTATAATTACTATTGTTAATGCTATTCGGGATGGTGCTTATTTGCTATCGCAGTTTGGGCATATTGTGCAGGAGACCTTTGCAAAGAAGTGCTTTTTCTACAGCTTTCGCATCTCTCACATTGCGCGTACTAGGAGCTAGAGTGCTCATGGTTTGGCCCGAATGGCAGGGTGTGGTGTTAGGTCATCTGTTTGGTTTGAAAATGTCCCACCTGCTTTGGTGTCTTGTGTGCTTGTTGAAGCTCTATAGTTTGGCTTTTAGTATAGATAATCAAAACAAAACAAAAAAGAGCAAAATTCTTTATTTTTGTATTTTTTTTACGTAAAAAAAAATATTCAGTTTGTTTAACATCACCACTATTCGGACTTTCAGATCCAAACAAAATCAACATGTTCGGATTTGAACACATATTTGGATCTAAAAGTCCGAACCAAACAATATTGTTTGGCATTGTAAGTCCGAACATGGTGACTTCGTTCTTATTTGGGTGTACCTTGAAGGGTAATTTGGGAACAATTATAGAGTGTACTGAGAGTAACATAAAACCCTAAATAATTAAACAGAGTGTACAGAGAAATTGAGAGTACTTAATGATTTTTTTAGTGTAAATAGAATCCCCCATAAAAACCCATGTTAGAAGCTTTTTGGGCCCAAGAAAAGTCGAAGCTGGCCCTGCGCTGTGTTAATGACATTTATGAAATTATGAAGACAATAATGGGTGTTTTGATTCAACATGAAGCAACCACAATAATCCACATCATTATTAATATTATTATTTGTATGTCATTACTCAAAACCAACCTTATGATCAATATAGACATACAAAAACACAAAAATAAAATAGAACTATTAGCTTGTAAAATGAATGTAGAAGTACGTACAGTGTATAAGGTTCAGAATCCATTGTTGGACGAAGAGTGATTTGCTCAAAGATCACTTCACCATCCATGTGTATAACAGGGACACAAGCAATCTTATGCCAGTCTTGTCCTTCCCCTTTGAGGTAACGAGGTTTTAGCATTGGAAAGCCAAAGAATTCCAACATAAAGAGAGAGGTGGGAAGCCCCTCTTCGAGCAAGGATTGGAGCTAGAGGCATTTCACAATCTTCATGTATTTGAGAGAGCCAAGAAGTTGAAGGCCCCTGTTGTTCAATGATTTGAGATTTGGTAGATATTCAATGCGGAGTGACGTTAGAGTCGATGGTAACAACCCCTCCCCTGGAAAGGACTCCTCCCCACTCTTTGACGTGTCTATTACCTGCTAATGTGAAGTGTTTAAGAGAAGGGAGCCTTTGCAAATCCCATTCTCTTCATCGAGCGGTAAGTTTGCTGCAATTTTGGATTTCAAGTGAATATAAGCTTGAGGGAAGCCCACCTTCCAGAAAAGACTCAATTTCTGGATAACCATATAATTCTAGTGATTGAAGAGATGGGAAGAGGGTATGCATTCCTTTAGATTGAGTCTTGGTAGTCCTCCTCGGGGAAAAGACATCAGATTAGAGAACCCATTTAAGAAAAGTGACTCGAGAGATGTCAAATTTTGGAGCCCAAGCATGTCTAGATCTGTAAGACTCTCGAAATTTGTGCAAAGCTGGATTTGTAAAGATCGAAGCTTTGGAAAGAATCTAAGCCACATGGGTTTGAGAGCATTACAGCATGATAAGGACAAAGTTTCAAAGGATCTGTAGCAGTTCTCCATCTCCTTGGAACTGGGGAAAACTAGTTCCGGACACGTCCCAACAAGAAGTTGTTTCAAAGGTCGAAGGCAATTGTTGAGTGGCATCATTACCTCCGGCAAAGAATGTAGAACTTCACAATGGCTGATTGAAAGGCATGTAAGCATGGGCGGCAACCCTGTATCTGGGAATGACGATAGGCTTGACTCGATACCTTCAACTCCTTCATATTTGTTAAAGTGCACAACTTGGGTGTCAATTCCTTTAAATTAGGCATATAGGAAATCTCCAATTTTGTAAGGGAAGAAAAACCTCAACACCCCCATTCTACCCCATCACATCCTTTCAATACTAATTCACTTGTGCCTGCGCCACAAATATTCGAAAGTTGGGCCATAAGTCTTGAGCATTCCCGAATCTCAAGTCTCACACAAGATGGAATGTGTTTGGGTAAGCCTCCAATTAGCTTTGGACATTTGATTACCTCAAGCTCTTTAAGCTTAGAGAACTCTCCTGATTCTAATATATACCAGTCCACCCACTCCAACATTTTTTTAAATCTAAGAGTCTCTAGAGATTGAAATGGTTTGCTTAAAGAACTATCTCCATAGAATTCATGGCCTACCTTTGTTATTCCTTTCATCCTTGAAATTTCAAGGTCTTTCAAAGAGGGCAACTGACCAAATGGTGGCAAGGAAAAGCAGTACTCACAATTGTCAAGAGAAATGCACTATATTACAAAATGATTTATTTCCCAACCAATTTGGAAATCTTGTGCCACCAAAGTTATTAATCTTAAGGCATTTCAAGTTTGAATGAGGTTGTAGCTTGTCAAGAACATCTCTTTCATTCTATGAATCATTGGTAGTGCCACTCCATTTGAGTACCAATGTTTTAAGGTACATTTTCTCCTCCAATTTTGCCTCCATTGCACCTATGCCATTAGTTACATTTTGCAAACTTGAAATGGAGAGCCTCCTTTGAAGATGAAAAACTCCTTCAACTCTTCAATACCTAACCCCTTGGACTTGCCCACCACAAAGGCAGTTAAAAGTTGGAGTGTCACGACCCAAACCCGCCCCTAAAAGTTTGGTCCACGACCGGCCTGTACATAGGCCTCAAAACAAAATTTTAAAATAATATTTGTAGAATTCAATGTATTGAATGTTTTATTGATTGATATATTATTGATGTACAATGATTCTATATATAGGAGATAGGTGGAGAGTAGGTGGTAGTAAGTGGAGTGGTAGGTGGAGTAGGTGGAGTAGGTGTGGAGTTTTTACATTCAACAGCCCCCCTCAAACTCAAGGGGGTTAGGAACTAACCAACTTGAGTTTGGAGAGAGTAACAAAATAGGAAAATAATCTGACAAATAAAATAAAAGTGGATAGGAGACACTGTATCGTCGTGTCAGACCGTTGTAGAAGATGGTATGGTTATGGCAGACCGATGTAGAAGACAGTTTATGGGGTCATGTCGAACCGTTGTAGAAGACAGTTTACGGGGTCATGTCGGACCGTTGTAGCAGACAATGTTGTGACAGTTGTTGCGACAGTTTACGGAGTCTTGCTGGACCCTTGTAGAAACTAACCGGAATCAATGTCGGGACAGTTTACCGAGTCTTGTCGGACCCATGTAGGAGCTAACCGGAATCAATGTTGGGATAGTTTACAGAGTCTTGTCGGACCCATGAAGGAGCTAACCGGAATCAATGTTGGGACAGTTTACAGAGTCTTGTCGGACCCATGAAGGAGCTAACCGGAATCAATGTCGGGACAGTTTACAGAGTCTTGCCAGACCCATAAAAAGTCGCACCCTCAAAAGGTGTGCCCAATCTATCAAAAGGCGTGCCCGACAGAATTCTTCGAGCGGCAAGCCATCAAAAGGTGCGCCGGATATGCGGCGAGGCACGTGCCCGCCTTGGCTTGTGCGCCTGGTTTGTCATCTGGCGTTGAGAGGCGTGCGATGCGCGTGTCTGCCTTGGCTATTTAACCAAGACGGAGGCTGAGGCTGAGGCTGAGACAAAAACCTGCTGAAAACCTCTGAAAAACTCTTCGTTTTCTTGAGAGATATACTCTGTAACACTCTGTTGCCCAGAAAATGGCTTCTTCTTCCTGCCCTCTCTCTCTGTTTCCGGATCTTAATGGTCCATCGAGCTCCTCTGGGCCAAGTACCCCTGCGCTTACTCAACCTAGTCTTCCCACACTATCAGTTGAGCAAGTGATGGCTACTCAAAATGATATCGAGGCCAACCACTACATGTTGAGGTCTTGCATGGAGACAGTGGCAGCGGTCACTAACCTGTCTCACCGTTTGCAAAACAAGGCTTGTGAGGTATACCAGGTCAACGCCCAACTCTCCCAACTCCAGTGCATGTACAGAGATGCACGGGTAGAGATTTGTGCCTTGAAGGCTGAAAACAAGGAGCTGAAAAGGCAAACCACCTCCATGGCTAGATTTGGGGCACCTACGTACCTCACCTTTGATGGCTGGCGAGGAGCCGACTCTCTCGGTGGAAACACTGTGGTAGTTCTTGGCGGTAGTACTGGAGACGGGCCTTCGAAGGTAGACGATAAAAAGAACGACAAAAAACGGAAGAGCTCGGCGACGGAAGAGCTGAGTGAGTGAAGTTGGTGCGTGGCCGTCACCGGAGAAGAAGGAAGAAAAACAGATCCGTCGCTATTGATGTTTTTTTTTTTTTTTTTTTTTTTTTTGGTGTAAAAGTGTGATCGGGGTTGAACCCTGTTATGAATAAAATGAGTGTTGTTTGGTTTTGTTAAAACCTGCAATGGTGTTTATTTATTTATTTATTTTTTATTTTTTTTATTTTTTTAAGTTGAAAGTTGAACTAGTGATGAGGAGGTACTCACATGGGAAGTGGAGTAACATGGGTGACAGTTGGCCCATTGATTTGGGTAAAACCAGCACATGGTTTGTTGGTGGAGGAGTATTTGGTGATAAAAAAAAAATAAAATAAAATAAAAAAATAAAGGAGGGAGTGGGGAAGGCGTGAGTGGGAAAGAATAATAATAAAAAAACCAATTGTGGGTGGTGTGGGTTCAAGGGTGGGGGACATCACATGGTTTGGTGGTGTAAAATGGATGAAAAGAAAAAAAAAATAAAGAAATAAAAGAAGAAAAGTAAAAAGGGTTACGGAGTTCCATGTCTGATAAGGGTTGGGCTCTCTCTCCGATCTGTGTGTGTAGATATGGAGACTTGTTGCCAGATTTTGATGTGGAACAACAGCAGCTCCTAAATGAATTATCCCGTCTCTCTCAGCTGGGTATTTCTTTGAACCGGTCTGCTCATTCAAAAACACTAACCCCTTCAAACCTCGAAGATCTGTTTGACCGAGAGCTCGTCTTCTCGGTATTACGATCGCATTGGCATTGGCCATTTTCGCCAAAAACTATTGATCACCCCCTTGAGTTTGAAGGTTCCCTCAAGCAGTTGAAACCAAAAAAGAGGCCAAAACAGCCGTCACCAGCTGAAACTCTCAAAACGTTTGAAACATCGATATCCATACACACTCTAATTTGCGGAACTCCTTTCGGAGCTGGAGGTATTCCCATGATCCTAAAATAGCCCAGAAGATGATTCCTTTCCAATGATTGATCGTCACCTTCATAGACAACAATTAGTGCTTCGGATTGGGTATCATGGGCAGTTGTGAAAATCAATTCTTTCCTTGATGGCATTGTTGTGTTTCGATTTATAATGGGTACAAAGGCGTTTCCATCAGCTCGAATCCCAATGTTCAGAGGGGTGGCTTGAATTGTTAACAGGTCTAAGCTCCCAAAAAGGGTCGCTGATACCGGAGGCAGCGATAGTACCAGCCTTCTTTGCAGGATTCGAAGGAGAAAACAGAGGAGACAGAGATCTCCCTTGAAGGAAAGGGGGAGAAGATGAAGCAATTGCTTGAGATTTCCACCATTCACAATGGGACAGATTGAATTCTAGAGAGAAGCAAAAAATTGCAGAGAAGGAAATCTCTAGAGAGAAGCGAAAATTGCAGAGAAGGAGAGAGAAATTGAGGAGTATAAGAGAGAGAAGAAAATATGGCTTCGCCATTGTTGGTCTAAAACCAGAGAGAGAGAGAGACAATCTTGAGGATGACATATTCTCTTGCAGCTATATGTGTATTGATAGAGAGACAGCGGAATAGGTTGAGGTCCGGCGGGCGGCCAAAGGCGAGATTGCCGCCCGCCGGTGAAGCGAAAATATTAGGTGTTAAACCCGCTCTGATACCATGTAGAATTCAATGTATTGAATGTTTTATTGATTGATATATTATTGATGTACAATGATTCTATATATAGGAGATAGGTGGAGAGTAGGTGGTAGTAGGTGGAGTAGGTGGAGTAGGTGTGGAGTTTTTACATTCAACAATATTTAACCATATATAAGGCCTTAGGCGGAAGCAATATCAATAAAAGACAACATCCATTGAGCTTGTGCATACATTATGGTTTAATTGGATTTAAACATTTAAATACATTCCAAATATACCTATACAATCACAGATTTTATATAGATCTCACACACTCTTACATAAGACTTAATAATTTATAAGACTCCCAACAATAAATTAAGGCCTCCACGTGGAGACATACCCCAGGTGACTTGGCAGACAAGCGAACCTCAGTACAATTCTAGTGTCAATCCCCCGATGGCTCACCTACAGAAATATGCATAAAACAGAATGAGCAAGGCTCAGTGAATAATAGCAACTTAAGAAGATTAATTGAATAAGCAAAACCTTGGATAAAATAAATAGACAGATACCAACCCTATACAGGTCTTATCCATAACTATATTTCAATATGGTCTTAGGTTCACAAATAATACAGAACGGCCTCGGGCCCATATATAATACAGAACGGCTTTAAGCCCACAGATATGATACAGATTGGCTTTAAGCCCACATATCTTACAGAACAGCCTCTGGCCTAACAGATACAGAACGGCCATAGGCCTAATAGATACAGAACGGCCATAGGCCTAACAGATCATACAGAATGGCCATAGGCCCAGATTGGCTTTAAGCTCAGTTTATGTATGTATGGACTCAAGAGGTGTCTCGCACGGATTCTAAAGGTAACTCGCATTGCAGCACTTAGTTCCGTACAACACTTTGTTCCATACCAGAAATCATTAGGTCTTCAAGACCGAACAATCCATATCATGTCATAATATAGCATAACCGGAACGGATAAACAGAAACAGAATAATCTCAGTTTCCTAAGAATACCATTATACAATAGTGCACATAAGTTTCTCATGGTTTAGTTACAGATTAACACAGTTGTCTCGCGTATAACAGAATAAGAATAGTAATTATTATAGAGAGCACATAACAATGTTAAACCTTTGCATTCATATCGTAGGTTCTGAACGACCTCAGGTCCATATGTAACACAATAGAATTATTTCAGGTTCATACGGATACACATAGCTTTTCTAATTATTCTGATTCTTCGAAAATATCCACACTCGATGACTTATAACTAAACGGCCTCAGGCGCAGATATCATCAGAGCATATTAGTTTCAGAGTCTTACAGAATTCCAGAGTCATATGAAAGTATTTTCATCCTTTCCATCATTCATTCACATCCTTTCATTCATTCATATAAGTTACATAATTGACATGCGATAACAGAATGCCAATGGTAATCATTAGCTATAAGTAAAGCGTACTATGAAAGTACTACTACTCACAATAATAGGTTTCTGGTAGCAGTGGGACAATGTCCTCGTCTTGACCTGCAAACACAATGCACATAGCAGATTATGAGGATGAAATCAACCTCATTCATATTTTTTAATCAATAGCCATGGTGATTCTAAACTCATTAATCCTCCGTAGATTATAATCTATGCCCCAAAAAATAGGAAGAATCGATAGAAAAATGGTTCAGACGAAGAAATGGTACAAAACTGGTTGACAGAAAGTGAATAGTCGTCACTAATTTGGGCATAACTATTTCTATATTTAGAATTTAGGAGTGAGACCACCACCATTGGAAACTAGACTTCCGGGGCTTGATTTTAGGCTGAAGAATCACTCAAAACGGAGTCCGGAGGCAAAAGATATGCTTATTCAAAGTTGGCTGAACAGAGCTGTCTCGTGACGTGAACAGCACGCGTCTGGAGAACGTGCTTTTTTAGCAGATTCAACTTTGGTTCTGGGACTGTGCTGCCGCACATGCGGGAAGACCCGCCGCACGTGTGGCTCTGGGTAATTTAGGGTCCAAAAATGGCTCTTTTTGCTCCAACACTTGGTTCTTCCATTCTTAAGCTTGGTTTCTAATATAAATCACTTAAAAACATGTAAAATTGCCCCATAACATGATAATTTAACATCAAACAAATGTATTTTCATCTCAAACAAATTAATCTTTGCTTCAAGGTTCAAGATTCATACTTAATCTTTCATGCTCTTCAAGGGTCTTCGAACACAACCCACAACCCACAAATTCACTTAATTCTCACTTGATTTTATTCTTTGGACAATTCTAAAGTGCATTTCATATGGTATTCATAAGATTGAGCCCCAATCATAAACAAACCATAGAATCCAAGGTCTCATTCCTTAAATTGAATGCAATTAAATACATACTTAGAACCTTAACTCAAATGGTCTCAAATCTTTCCATATTATCATGATTTCATGAAATTAATGTCTTAAACACAAGGATTCAAGATAAATTATCATACCTTAGTTCAATCTTGGTCTTCCTCTCAATTCTTCTCCATTTCCTCAAGCCTCCATGGTTGATTCCCCTTCTCTTTCTTCAATTCTCTTTAATCATCTTCAAACCCCCATGATTGTTGAGTTTTTCTTCAAGAATCTTGGTCTCTTTCCCTCTTTCTCTCTCACGGTTCTCTTCTCTTTCTACCTTGGATATTTTTGGCTCAAATATCTTGAGTTCTCCACTTACATAACATGACTCTATATATATAAATATACACACACTTAAGCTTTTCACAAGGAGAGCTAAACACGCCCTTACGAATCGCACAAAATCAAATTTCAATTAAACTTCCTGGGTGACTCTAAAAATTGTGCTGATCATAAATATGTCCTCCGTTCTGGTTTTTGAAACCTCTAAGGCCTTCAATTGGCAGTATTAAGTTAACCACCCAAACGTACATTAACGAATCAGACAAGTTGGATTTCCAATTAATTTTTCCAAATAGTTCTAAAAATTCCCTTTAACATACCCAAGTACTCAATTGTGATTTTTGAACCCGTAAAGGTCAGTAATTTCAATTTTAAAGCCGTGGCTCAACAGATAATTCCTCAATTTGAACAGATATCATTAAATTAAAATGCATTAACCCATAAGGCCATAAGGGTAATCTCTAATACGGATTTTGGGGTCATTACATCCTCCCCACCTTAAAAAGTTTGGTTCTCCAAACTTGATTTACCCTACCACAAGTCGAGTTTCGTCTAGGGTATACAACACTCCTCAATTATTTTATCATCGTCTAGGGAGTTTATCATCATGCTTTTAAGCACAGAAAAAGTTGATGAACTCGTGAGAAACCAAACGGTCAAACAGCACTTGAAGGGTGGAAGACAGAAATGCTCCTCCAACCAAGGCGGCAGCCATGTTGTTTTTTCTTTTGGTTGTAGAGGTAGAAACAGAGATTAGGAATATGAAGGACATAGACCGTAGAGTGAAAGAAGAGAAACCAAGATTGATTTGCTCCTGGAAAGAAAACAATTAGTTGATAAGATCACATCACCAGTTGCACCATGACTTTGCCTGCAAGTTGCAACCTTTCCTTTTCTTTGAAATGTCACAAGTAGTCAACGGCAGACACAGGAATTAGAATGAGGGGGGAGGGAGGTGGCAATTAAATTTTATATTTAAAATTGACCGCTAAATTAAAATTATTTTATTTATAGCAAAAATATTGTATGTAAATTATAATAAAGGATACATTATTATAATTATAATTTTTGTAAAAAACATCATTAAATTTGTAAATTCCAAGCTAGGAAGGATAGTGGGCGTCGTAGGACGAGATAGTGGGACCTAAAAGGGGATAAACTAGAAATATTTAAGAATAGAATGGATATAGAAGGTACTTGGGACTTGGAAGATGATGCTAACATTATGTGGAACTCGATGGCCAACTGTATAAGAAGAATCTCAAGAGAAGTCCATGGAGAGTTGAAAGGAAAGGGGTTCAACTTTAAGGAAACTTGGTGGTGAAGGAAGAAGGTTCAATCAGTAGTAAAGACGAAAAAAGAGTGCTTTAAAAAGTGACAGAATGATAGAATTGAGAAAACCTTAAGAGTTACAGATTGACTAATAAGAAGGTCAAAAAAGAGGTAAGAGAGGCTAAGTTGAAAGCCTATGATGACCTATACACTAGACTAGATAGTAAGGAGGGAGATAAGAGAATATATAAACTCGCTAAGATAAGAGGGAGGAAAATAAGAGATTTTAATCAGGTTAAGTGCATCAAGAGTGGGGACTCTAAGGTGTTGGTGAAGGATGAAGAGATTAAGGAGAGGTGGAAGAACTATTTTAAGAAGTTGTTAAATGGGGAACATGGTGGAAAGTCAAAAGGGGAGGAAGTAGTCAGCAATAAGGAAAATCAAGATTACAGGTTCTATCGCAAGATTAGAAATTTTGAAGTGGAGATTGCACTTAAGAAGATGAAATCAAACAAATCTTTAGGACCTGATGATATTCCTATTGAAGCTTGGAAATGTTTAGGTAAAAAAGGGGTTGCTTGGTTGACTAGGCTATTTAACAAGATTTTGTTGACTAGGAAAACGCCAGAGGAGTGGAGGAAGAGTATTTTAGTGCCAATCTATAAGAATAAATGAGATATCCAGAATTACAATAACTATAGAGGAATCAAGCTGAGGTGTCATATAATGAAAGTGTGGGAGAGAATGATGAAACTTCGATTGCGAGATATAACAGAGGTGTCAAAGAATCAATTTGGATTTATGCAAGGTAGGTCAACAATTGAAGTGATCTATCTTTTGAGGAGAGTAATAGAAAAGTATAGAGAAAAGAAAAGAGACATTCATATGATTTTTATCAATCTTGAGAAAACATATGATAGAGTGTCTCGGGATATAATCTGGTGGGTGTTAAAGAAGAAATGGGTGACAAAAGGGTATATTGATGTGATTAGGGACATGTATGAAGGTGTGATGACCACTATTAGATCGCCAGCTGGAGAGACAAGTGAATTTCCAATTACTGTTGGGTTACACCAAGAATAAACCTTGAAGTCCTTATCTTTTTTCTTTAGTTATGGATGAGTTAACGAGAAATATTCAGGATGTTGTGCCATAGTGTATGCTTTTTGCAGATAATATCGTGTTGGTGGATAAGACTAGAAAATGAGTTAACACTAAGTTGGAGACTTGGAGAGAAACACTTGAATCTAAAGGATTTAAGACAAGTAGAACTAAAACAGAGTACATGGAGTGTAATTTTAGTAATAGTAACAATGGAAGCAAAGGAGAAGTGAAGATTGAGAACCAAGAACTACCTAAGAGTGAACATTTTCGTTATTTAGGATCGATTATCATAACGGTTAGGGAGATTGGAGCGGATGTGACCCATAAAATTAAAGCAGGGTGGCTTAAGTGGGGGAGTGTGTCTGGATTACTGTGTGATAAACAAGTACCCATTAGACTAAAAGGAAAGTTTTATAAAATGACTATTAGACCATAGATGTTGTATGGGACGGAATGTTGGACAACTAAGAAACAACATATAAATAAGATGAGTGTTGCTGAGATAAGGATACTAAAGTAGATGTGTGGCAAGACTATAAAAGACATGTTAGACTTATTTATTTTGATGATTTATTTAATTATGTTTTAATTTATTTGAAAGAGAAAAATAGAATCCAAAATTTATTTTGATGATTTATTTGAAAGAGAAAAATAGAATCAAAATTTATTTTGTCCCATTATTTCTCACCTAAACCTTTATCCTAAATGTTGTTATAATGTATTTAATATTTGATTAAATCAGGAGTTCAAACAGCCTAAAACAAAGGTTCAAACAGCCCAGCACAGCAGCAGGCCAAAAGGTTCAAAAGGTTCAAGTAGAAGATATTCAAATTTGTAATGATGGAGTGGAAGATATTCAAATTAGTAATGATGGAGTACAGCGGCTATAAACGGCTATAAATTCAAATGAATACAACGGCTATAAACGGCTATAAGTTTTATTATATATACCAAAGCCTCTAATGTAAACGAGTGACAAAAAAAAAAAATCAGAAAATATTCTTTGATCTATAATCACTCACATCTATTCTCTGAAAAATTCTCTGAGAAGTGTTCTTCAATTTTTGTTTACATCTTCTCTCAGAAATTATACACTGAGCCTTATAGCATTAAGCTCATCTTTCCTGTGTGATGTTTACATTAAAACCAGAGCTTCATTTTTATATCTATCTCTGAGAGATAATTATTATAGCTTTCTGTGAAAGCAAAAACACCTTTTTTTCAACCTTGTAAGAGTGTAGTACACTCAGTGTTCCTGTTTGGTGTAGTTGTTAAAACAGATTATATATTATAGCTTAACAGATTATAGATTATGACTTTAATCAGAAGCCGTTAATTTGTTTGGTGTAACAGTTGGATTATAGATTTAAGTTGCTGAGTAGTATTTGTTAAATAAGCTGTGAAGTAGCTTTTTCAATTAACTTTTATTTTTTGTCTTTCACAATTTGTCTACATTTCTCATAAAATAATAATAATATTCTATAATCCATTTGGGTCATTTTCTATTTTTTTAAAAATAAAAAATAAAAAAATCTAAGAGTATAACCGTGAATTAACATGTTCACAGCAGAAGCTGATAATTAGAAGTAAGGGGTGAGCAGTTTCTCAGAATCAGCTTTTTTGACTTAAAATAAGTTGTTAGAATCATAAACTGTTTGAAATAAATTTAACCAAACAGTCCAAAATAACTTTTTAAAAGCCAGAAGCTATAAGTTGACTCTAAAAAGCTCCAACAAACACCCCCAGTGTTCTTGACTTAGAAAGTCTGTATAAAATCTGTGGAGGATTGCTACATCTGTGAAAAGGTTGCTAGCACCCTGTGAAACTAGAAGATAGTGAAAAATCTCAAGTGAAGCTTGAGGAATGGATGTAGGCTTGGTTGAAGCCGAACCACTATAAATCTGTTTGTCTTCTCTTCCCTAATCTCTTTACTTTCCTATTACTGTTATATCTATCTAATATTCATATGCTAATAATTTAATTTACCCTGTATGTTAGTTATACTTCATTGTTATTTTGCTTGATCATTTACTGCTAAGTTCATCATTGTGCTTGGTAATAATTTGTTGTACTAGTAGTTAATTTTATTGGGGTATTATTAATTTTAATTTGTAGAAACCTAATTCACCCCCCCTCTTAGGTTGTTTTTTGGGTAACAATTAGGAATGAGTATATTTGTGAATGGATAGGAGTAGCATCGATAGAAGATAAGTTGAGAGAGAATAGATTAAGATAGTTTGGTCATATACAATGGAGACCAACAAAGGCAGTAGTGAAGAGATATGATAAAGTGACAGTAGATGGAAGCGTTAGGGGAAAGGACAAACCTAGATTGACATGGTCAGGTTTTGAAAAACAGCGATTCTTGATAATATAGTTCTTGATGATAAAGGCCTTGGATGTAACGGTTATGTAACCTATCGAAACTATGATTTTTTATTTTTATTTTTCACACAATTTGAAGAAAACTTACCGATACGCATATTTTTATTTTTATTTTTTTTAGAATCACATTTATTGGGGTTTAAAATAAATTTTGATCAATTTTTGTTAATTTTTAAGTATGATCCAACATATTTCATATTTTCAAATCACTATAAAAGGAATTTTTTACATTTTATATAATAGTTAATGATTTTAAGAATAATTGATTTTAAATGTCTACAAATTATTTTTTACCAATACCTGAACTAATTGAATAAAAATATTCACAATTATTAAATGAAAGAATTATAATATAAAGAAAAAAAGTTCATATAACATTTTTTCTTTAGGCTTGGATCACTTGTATTTATTCCTTTTTTGTAAGCTTTTTTTTTTTTGGGGAAAATGAAACTATTCAGAATATTATAAAAGGGTGTCACGGTGTCTAATAGACCGTTACGGTCGTTACGTAACACCGAAACGGCCGTTACATATATGAATTTCCATCACACCGCTATAGCGGCCGTAACGGGTAGCGGTAACTATTACAACCGTTACGTAACAGCGTTACATAACAGTTGCGGCTGCTTTTTAAAACCTTGCATGGGTGAGTGTAGTAAATTGAGATATGAATCTCCTCAATTTGACTAACCAAATTGTCGTTGATAGAGTCAAGTGGAGAAGAGGATTCATATAGTTGACTCTATTTGATAGGACTTAAGACTTGGCTTGGTTTGGTTTGGTTTATCATTGAATTTGCAAATAAATTTCTTAATCACTATTAGATATATATGTACAAAACAAAAACAAAAACAAAAAAGCAAATAGTATTATATGGGTATTTTTTTTTTTTCCATATTATAGAACAAGTAGTAGTATTGTACAAATAGAAAAATTATATAGTAATAGTGCTACACAAACAGAACAAATAGTGTTATATGAACATAATTTTTGTCATTGCCACATTATTTTGAAATTAAACTCTATATAAAATTTGTGGTGACATATACCTAAATTTATAAATAAAAATAACCACTTCGAGTAATAATCAAACACAACTATAAATCATTAACCAAACATTCCTAATTTAATTAATTGCGGTGAGAACTGAAAGTATTTCTGAAAGGAGAGGCCATCTTTGCAGGTAGCAAAGAAGAAACCAAACACTACCTATAATAATACAAATTTTCCAAACCTTGCCACAACCCCTCTAGTCCTCCTAGGTCCGCCGTTGCAAGTAGTTATTGTGAATTTGTCTCATTTCTACCCACCGAAATAAAGCTATCAAGATGATCTGACAAGGAAATTACCATTCAATATATATATATAGATACATATTTTTCTTTTTTAAAAAATTTAGGATAAATTATGAATATATCTTTTGAGATTTACTTAAAATACAAATTGTTTTATATAGTTCTAGAAATTGCATCTCGTTTCTTGAAGTTTCTAATTTCATAACAAACGACCATTTTTATTAATAAATCATCAAGTCAATTAATAATTTTACTGATGTAAAAAATTTGCCTCAATTAAAAATTCAAGTAATTTTATTATTATATAAAGGGACAGTTAGAAATTTTATTATTGTATAAAAAGAGTAGTTAAAATTTAAAATAAGATTAGTATTTTAGGTCATGTTTAAATCTTAGAGTGAAAGAAGAGAAACCAAGATTGATTAGCTCCGGGAAAGAAAAAAATTATTTGATGAGATCACGTCACCAGTTGCACCCAGACTTTGCCTACAAGTTGCAACCTTTCTTTTTCTTTGAAATGTCACAACTAGTCCGTGGCGGACGCAGGAATTAGAAGGAGAGGGAGGGGAGGGGGGTTGGCAATTAAATTTTATATTTAAAATTGACAGCTAAATTAAAATTATTTTATTCATAGCAAAATTATTGTATGTAAATTATAATAAAAGATACATTATTATAATTATAATTATAATTTTTTTTAAAAAACATCATTAAATTTGCAAATAAATTTCTCAATCAATATTAGATGTATATGTACAAAACAAAAACAAAAACAAAAAAGCAAATAGCATTATATGGACATTTTTTTCCATTGAAAAACCTAAGTGATTCGTGATTAGATCAAATTATTCCAATTCTCAATCAATTAAAAATCACAATCTAAATCATCAAGCACTTACAAAAGTGATTTAGATTGTTGTTTTCGAAAAATAATAAATTGACACAAACGATTTTTACGTTGAAAAACTACAATTGAAGCATCTTCAATTGTGATAAAAAATCACGGGCAAAACGCCACTAATCAATCCACTATTGAAGAAAGAAAGATTACAAAGATAACAAACAAATTACTCAAACGCTTCCAATTTATCTTCAAATCTTCTGTATATCTTTCACCGCAACCTTCGTCTCGGAATTGATTAGATTGAAGTTGAATCCACAACTTCTATTGTTGAATTAATCAACAATAACGCACAGTATTAAACTCCTTTGATACTTTACGCTTGAATCTCCGGATTCCACCAAAGAAGAACACTCTTGAATATGAACAATCAACCTCCTTGATGTGTGCTTCTCAAATCATGAGTTTAATACTCAATCAAATCATCAAGGAAAACTAGCAAACAATCCCAAAAGAAAACCCTAAAAACCTTAAAGTGGATCTCCAAAACGTAATCCTAGTTTCGGACTAAAACAAGTACTTATAGAAAATAGGGGCAGCGAAACTCGCTCGAGCGAAGACTCTCTCGCTCGAGCGAGGAACCAAATACGCGCGAGCGTACAATAGTCCTTCTCAGGTTTTTTTACAGAAGCAGCTTTCGCTCGAGCGAGAACTCCTTCGTTCGAGCAAACAAGACAAAAAACTAAGGAAATTTACAACTCGATAAAACATGTTTGTTTATGGGATTGACAAGACTAATGGACCTAACACATTATAGAACAAATAGTAGTGCTATACAAATAGAAAAATTATATAGTAGTAGTGCTATACAAACAAAACAAATAGTGTTATATGAACATAATTTTTGTCATTGTCACATTATTTTGAAATTAAATTCTATATAAAAATTGTGGTGATATATAACTAAATTATAAATAAAAACAACCACTACAAGTGATAATCAAACACAACTATAAATCATTAACCAAACATTCCTAATTTAATTAATTATGGTGAGGGCTTAAAGTATTTTTGAAAGGAGGGGCCATCTTTGCAATTAGCAAAGAAGAAACCAAACACTACCTATAACAATAAATTTTTTTTAGCGCCTTTTGATATATATATTTCATTAATGCGCTCAAACATACGAATTTATTTTGTGAATTTGTCTCATTTCTATCCACCAAAATAAAGCTATCAAGATGATCTGACAAGGAAACTACCATTGAATATATTTTTTTTCTTTTTTAAAAATTTAGGATAAATTATGAATACACTCTTTGAGATTTACTTAAAATATGAATTGCCGTATATAGTTCTGAAAATTGCATCTCACCTCTTGAAATTTCTAATTTCATAACAAATTGCCTTTTTTTATTAATAAATCATCAAACCAATTAATAATTTTGATGATGTCAAAAATTTGCATCTATTAAAAATTCAAATAATTTTATTATTGTATAAAAGAGCAGTTAGAAAAAAAAAATTTGTTTATTTTGTTAAATAAAAAATTCTAACAAAGAGGTGTTTATAATTTTCTAAATTATAGAGGCAATTCGTATTTTTAATAAATCTCATAAAATTTATTTACAATTACCCAAAAATTTAAAATAAGATTAGTATTTTAAGTCATGTTTGTAACCCTAAAGCTTTGGGGGGGGGGGGGGGGGACCCTATGGAATTGGAATGGGATTGAATGTGAAAATACATTATTATCTTTACTATACAAAATTAATAAAGTTACATTTAAATAATAAGAATTTTTATGTAATTTTATAGATTTAATCACAACTAACTAATATCACTATAAATAAACGCAATTTATTATACATATCCAATTACCAGTTTATTAGTAATTTCATCACTCAATTTGGCCATACCTATAATCTTCCTGAACAAATCTAGTAACCATGACCTAAGAATTTGTATAAATATACATGTTTGTCTCATACCTTGAGATTAGTCGAATAATGAAACAAATAATATCATGAGTTTTAAAAACTTTCCTATTATAAAGTTATTAGAATGAATTATAAATATAACAAGTCTAAATTATGATTATAGCAAAAGTTTGCCATGTAAAAATTTGAGGGAATGGAATGGTTGCTATACAATTGTCATTGATGTTCTTCTGGTGGGGTTCATTTAACATCTTATCTCGATGGTTTGAGTTGTTCACTTTCTAAAGTTTATTTGCAAAAAAGTAATTTAATTGGATATCAACAATCTTTTGATCAAATCATATTTTGTATTCAGGTTAACACTCAAAATCATAACTACTGTTTATTTTATTTTTTTTAATACAAATGTGTTCTAATCAAAAGGATACAAATGTCCAATTAACTTGATTTTTTAGAAGGGTGTACTACTCGATGGACTCTGAAAAGTGAACAGTTAGAATTATCAAGTTGGGATCCAAAGTGGATCCCACTAAAGGCACAATCATGACCATTGTGCCCTCGGACAATAGTCACCCAAAGTCCCAAATTTAAATTCCAGTTCGGTGGATTGGTCATTGTCAGATTAATTGAATAAAATAAAATAAAAAAACATAATATCGTGAGTTTTAAATATTTTTAATTATAAAATAATTAGATCAAGGGAAATTATATATGTAACAAGTCATAATTACAAAAGGATTTAACTTTTTTTTAAATTGTCATCTCAACTTAAGAGAGCATTTGAATTTAGTAGGTTCATTTTGAAACCAATTTTTGAGAAAGATATTCATGCAAAAAATCAAGGTGATTAGACATTGATAATTATATGTTTGAATCATATTTAGTTTAAAAAAAAAAAATAGACGACAAATATAATTTCAAGAATAACCATTCATTTTTTCTTAATCAAATTTGATTCAAACAAATAACTGTCAACATCCGATCATCTTGATTTTTTTCAAGAATATTAGACTCGACAAATTCTACATGAATGCTTCAAATCACCGAAATTGGTCCCAAAATAGACTTATCAAACTCAAATGTTCTCTCATTGAGAGATGCCAAACCCATTATAGAATATGCTCCGCTGTGCAATGCACCGTACGTACGTAAACTTCTACGATGCCACAAAAAGACGAAACTTAAACATAAATTCGCTCAATTCTATTCATAAAAATGAGCTTACCACCGCCGATTACTACCACCTCCACTCAGCCAGCACCACCGAAGACCACCTCCATGGACGTCGACCTCTTCTACTTGGCTTCTCCAAAATCTAAATCATGAGAATCCCCAAAAACCTGGAAAAACAAAAATAAAAAATAAACTACCATAACAAGTTTTGAAGGTGTCAAATTGGGTTTTGAATTTGAGCCCATATTGTTTGAATTAGATTAGAATTTGTAATATTTATGGCCAATTGATATAATTCCCTTTTACTGATAAAACGCATTTTTATTGAGATCCAAATCTTCCATTATTCTAGTTTTTTTTTCTTTTTCTAACCTTGTGATTTTGGTGCTGATGATTTGTGTGGTAGGTTTGATGGTGGTTTTGGGTTTGGTGTTGGTGGCAGAGAAAGGGGAGTGGGAGGTCGGTGGTCATGGTTGGTGTAGAAAGGAAAGGGCGGCAGAGCAGAGAGGCTTTGAGCGGGGGAGGGGGATCACATGAGGGAAGGTGCAGGTAGGTGGCTGAAAATGTTGGGTTTGATTTCCATTTTTTGGATTTAATTTTTTAAAAATTGATTTTTTTAATTTTTCACGTTTTTTATTTTTAGTGAATATTTTTTAAATTATAAATAATTTTTTTATTTTTTTAGATGTACATTATTTACATGCATTTAAAAAATAAAATATTTTAAAAAATTAATAAATACATAAGAATACGAAAATGTATTAAATTTTTATATTTTTTATATTTAGTAAATTTTTTAAAGATTTTTTTACAAATATTATTCTTTTTAAGTGTATTTATGTTAGGTGTATTTAAAAATTAAGAAAATTACTCAAAATATTAAAAAAAATCAACGAAAACAAAAAAAAATACAAAAAAACAAAAACTTTTAATTTTTTGAAAAGTGAAACCAAACAATAACATTGGATGAATAGAGTAATATTAGGGATCCCAAATAATCTACCAAATATTTTACCAAATCTCTCATATTGGTAATATTACACATAAATCCATATGTGTGTTGATCCTATACTAAGATTTGGTAAAATATTTAATAAATTATTTAAAATTCCTAACTTTCCGCGAAGTTATTCTTTGTGGCATTTATTTCTCTATTTCTCTTCTAATAATGAGAGTTGGACTGTTTGCTGTTTAGTGGTTGGACTTGGTAACTCAAGTATTATTTTTTTCTTTTTTCTTTTGATAGGAAAAAAGATACTTTAAAGTATCATCACTGCATCTGGACCCAGGCCCGGGGTTACTCAAGTATTATTGAACTTGATTTCTCTTCTACAATGAAAGTTGCACCGTTTGTTGTTGTGGTGGTTGGACTTGGTCATTCAAGTATTATTCGACTTTAATTGGTCAGTTAATCAGTTAAATATCGGAAAATTTATTAAGAATTCCTCTTTAAAATACTTGTGTCTCAATTAGCCTATAACATATATTATAATAAATCTTATTATTTGAATATTTTTAATCTATCAAATTCTAATTATTATATTTAATGTATCTTATAGATAATTTTATTTTTACAAACATTTCTTCAATCCTTAGCAACTTGGTATGCATTATTTTGAACTATTTTATACTTTATATCTATTAAACTTTAAAAATTCATAATTTTTTTGTAAATATTTTTTCTTATGAAATTTATATTTTTAAAACCTAGTTAACGAGATTTATCAAATAAAATCTCTGTTCAATATATAATTTTACAAAATAAAAATAAATAAATAAATTTGACTGTGTGAATGTTCACGTTCTGTAACCTTTTATCACAATGTGAACATTAATGTGCGCTTCATCCTATTATTATTATTAAGGATATTTTAGTAACTATGTCATTCATAAGATTTATTGGAATATAGAAAAATAATTTAGTCTAAGTGAAACACAAGTAAATGAAGAGAAATTTATGAATAAATGCTCCTTAAATATAATGTTCCTTATATTTGTAATTATTCTCTCACCGATTGGCAAATATATATATATATATATCATTGTGAAATTAATCAAATAAAGAAATGCTTAATATTGTGAATTTAAATGCCTTTTTCTTAAACGAAATTATTATATTGAATTTAATATATAACAAGTCTAAGCGATGATTGTAGCGAAACTTTGGCAAGTCAAATTAATTGGTCATTGTGATGACAATTATTTTATGTTTCTTTTAATTCTTGTTTGAATTAACTACACAAATTTCCCTTAAAGTTTCTAACAAATATGCAAATCTCATTTTTAATTTTTGAAATTACATTATCTTGTTTTTTTTTCCTAACTAGCAATACATTATACATACAGACCTCTCTTTAATTGTTAATATACAAAAAGCTCTTATATGTTAACTTGGCCCATGAACATGTTAAAAATTACAATGAAATGACAAAAATATTCTCAAATTAACAGGATTTTAAGCTTAACACCGGCTCAATGGAAGCCCTAAATTACTTGCCTGAAATCCCATTATTTTCAAAACTTAAGAGGTATATGGAAGAAAGAATGAATAGGGAGTGAAACAAATAATGAAGTAAATGACTTTTGTTGCTCAAATAAGAAACACTAATGCTAAGAACATATATTAGAAATACATAATAGATCACAAAAAGTGTATTGACAAATTGAAATTTATTTTGAATGTTGACCCATCATAACTAAGTTTAACCCTAACCATCCATTGCATTTTCAGTAAATTATTTTGTGATCTATTCTATGTTCCTAACATTGCTCGAGAAGAAATATAAAAAAATCCAACACATAGGATCCCAAGTACTGAAGATTTTAACAGCATATTCCAATCAATCTGGTGTAACCAACTTCAAATAGGAATCTCCAAGGCCACTGCTTATAAAAATTGAAGGCAAGCTTGAAAATGAAGACAGATCAACACTTTCATGCAATCTCATTCTTTCTTTATTTCAGTTCATGCCATTAGTAGATAAACAATGGAAATCTAAAGACCTACTCAAGCCCCAATACAATCACAAACCAATGAAAAGAATAGTGCTTTGGTATACCAACCCTTGAAACCCCCCAAAGAATGGCACCTCTAAAATCTAAAATTCTAAAACCTAGAGTATATACATCAATCCCCTTCAATCTAATCTAGAGAAATAGAATACCACATTCTCTTCAAATTTTAC
The DNA here is from genome assembly GCA_025200525.1 of Camellia lanceoleosa. Lineage (NCBI taxonomy): Eukaryota > Viridiplantae > Streptophyta > Magnoliopsida > Ericales > Theaceae > Camellia > Camellia lanceoleosa. Next base: position 90,657,192 of record CM045772.1, on the reverse strand, counting down.
ATTTCTCTATGACAACTCTGGAGGAAGTACATACATGAACATTTCAAGCCATATATTACTTTCCTCTCAACAAGCAATTTAATCAGAAGACCAGATGAATCAACTTTGGCTCCATAGTATATCAGCATAAGCTTTCTCATCTTCCAGCTCCTTTGCGACATAATCAGCTGCCTCCAATACTTCCTCTTCTTCATCTGGAATCTCTTCTTCTTCTTTCATCAAAAATCACGATGCAACTGCTTCCATAGATATCTCTCACGCTCGCACAATGCTTCTCTCATAGCTTTGTTTTTGTTCTTTGGTGTGTCACTGGGTCTATATTTCTGGACAGGTACAACAAACAGAAATAATATCATCCAAACTTGTACTCTTATGGTCGGGACTACTGTTTGCATCTGATGGTGGAACAATGAAAATGATTCCAAGCTCATAGTTACCGACGTGAAGTCTTGAACCCAATACAGAATTTGTCTTCAAAGCTCCAACCGCCTTTGCCCTGAGTGAATTAGAAATTGGGCATCCCCAAGCAATGGCACTGAAGTTATGTGACCCACAATACACCCATCCAAAGGACAAAGCATTCTTTTTAGACTGGAAGTGTCTTCGGGCCACCTGCTTTTACCATACATTCTATCCTCCATTATCTTTAACTTAAAACCAACAATTTCCGATAACATAAATTGAAATAGAAATGACAACTAAGGAGATGTTTAAAGAACTGGAGTACCTAATCATAATATTGACTTTAGGGGAGAACATTCTTCCCATACTTGTTTATTAAATGATAATATTGAAAGACTACTCCAATACATCATATTAATCTTTGAGATCATGATCATTCATGCATACATGAAAACCCAGGCATGATCTTGAACACAATTTGAAAATCTCTTCTATATTCGATTCAATGTTGACACTTGGAAAATGAGAAAAAAGAAGAGAATAAAAATGACAGAGAGATGGTGTGTGTAAATCGAGGTAAAACACAGCGGATGAAAAACTTCCTAGTCATACCTTTTAGCAAAGTCTGAAGTGAAGGATCTCGTGAGTAAATCATGTGCTTCCAGAAAGTGAACAACCAACCCAGCAGTGGAGTGATATTACAAAATGAATATCACCCACACAAGTCGCAGTGCAAAATGGCTTGATCATTGTTTTTTGGGAGAGAGTCAATATATGGGAAAAAACATAAAACATACGTTGTTTTTCTGATGCCAATATCCCATATATCATATAAGATATATAGGATAATATCTCATCTATCCATATCAGTTGATATGATAGATATAGATATCCTGAGTGGTTATTCACATAAGTTTTGAATTCAAATTCAAACTTATATGGATAAGGTTCAAAAGGTTCAAAGGGTCATGCCACATGGGCGCCCAATTTCTAACATCTCCCACTCATACATGAATTGGCATGACACTGCCACATCTCTATCTCAATCTCTCAAAAATGAACAATCTCATACTAGCCAATGCACCGTGCGACCGCTGAGAACACCTACATGTGAGAGCTCTATACTAGAAACTCAATATGAGTCAGCATAGAGACATCAACCCAAAATGAACAGAAATAGTGTCTCATGTACCCAGACCCACCTACCTACATCGGTCCAAAAACATCTCTAATCCCTCAAAGAGCATGTTTGATTCTCCTAGGTCCCACATTATATTCACACCCAATCAGCATCCCATAAAGAGCGATGTGAGTTGTCGACAGTGAATATAGAGCAGAGATGTAGAACTAGATGATCTTCCCTTTACCCTCATATCATTCAATTTGAAATTGACCGCTTTCCCAGTAATGTCACTTAAAACCAAATCATACATAACCGCAGGCAACATACCAAAGTAGCTGAACATCAACTCCTTATCTTATGACATAGTCAAAGGTCACAAAAGGCGCAAAGTGAAGTCATTTAGGGAAAAAAATGACTTTTAGGACTCATACGGTGAAAAAATAGGGATCCATTCTTTCACCTCGCTAACGGGCCGATAAGCACATGTAGTATGAATACATGTTATAGCGGAGTAACTCTTCCAAAGAGTGATGTTAAACTCACACACCATACAGATCTTAGTCTAGTTGCTCTTAAGGGCACAAGTCGCTTCCTAGCGTCTAAATCGAATTCTCTATTTGCTCGCCTCTCAGGAATCAAATAAGATCTCACATCTGGCTATCCATAACAGGCACATCATGGAAAAGTGGGTACTCTCATATCCATGGTCGGTCTCTAACAAGACCTCATCTTGGCTCCAACCAAGGCGACATAACTAGTGGATAATTTTAGCTTCTCTATTTGCTCCAAATACAATAAGCCACTAGTCTCATCCTTACTCGCTACCTAGCGCTAAGGGCGATTGCTCGTGTGAGTGAGCCAATCTTGCCTGCTAACATCAATTTAATTATTTTGTGTATGCTAATTCACAAACCATTGGAAAAAGTAGTAAACATAAATATGTAATAGAAACAAATATGAATACGAATGGCATAAATATCCCCAAAAAAATGAGTTCAACTGAATACACATAAATATATCACCACCTATGTAGTCCTAAAGCCCTAACATGAGTAAGATAAACATCTCTAACAATAGGCTTAGTCAAAGGGTCTGCAACTGTAACAACCCTCGTCACGGTTTACCGATAAACTACTAATTACTGCCAAACTGAGACTGATTATGACTGATAATTGAATTGATCAAAATCGAATCGATCGATGAAATCCAAACCGATTGATTGATCAGACTGTTTAAATGCATTTTCTATCTGTTGATTGCTAATTGATCTATTCATGTTTTTGTGTTTAAACTGCAAATTGAAGGCCTTATCGGCGGCCGAACCAGAAATTGATTGAAGCTTTATGATCAACAGAACTAATGTGAATTTATGGTGTAATTATCTGAAAATTTATTTGGTATGATTAAATTAGAATAAAATAAGCTAATTTAAACAAGTTGCCTTATTTACGGAATTGCCATGTTAGTGGGCCCTTTGTTATAACATATTTGAGTCTTATTATTCATTCAACAAAGCATTTCATCAGTCCATTTCTTGTTCTTGCCGACTTGAGAGAGTGAGAGATAGAGAAAGCTTGAGTTCTTCACAAATTGGCTTAGAGACTTGTGGAGATTGAAGGAATTCTTGCATATTGTGCTTCCATTCTAGTAATTAAGGAACCTAGGTATGAATTTCATCCTTTTGATTGTGTCTTTAAGTTGATTCATGCATGGTTCATGTCTAATTAAGGAACTAAGTCATGTTTTAGTTCTAACATGTTGAATTATAGCTTAATTCATGCATGCATGTTTGGATTGTTGAGTTTTAAGTTGTTTTCATGGCAAAATGTTACATGCATGTCTAAGTTCTAGCTAAGGTTCATGAAATCATCTTGTTTTTGAAAGGTTTGGCTCATCGGAGCATGAAATTGAAGCTTTGAATTGAGTTAAACTCATGCATGTCAAGTTTGTAGCATGTTCATGAAAATTGGTTTGAAATTGGATTTAATTGAAACACCTTTGGGCCTTGATTTTACAAATTGAGCTTTGAATCATGTTACACTATGTATTTACGAGTGTTTTCCAGAAATTGGGCCCAAGAGGTCGAGTTTTTATTTGCTAAAACTTGGTTTTAAGCTTGAGGTTCGAATCTGGGAATTCCAGATTTTGAACTCACGCTCGAGCGGGGTTACTAGCGCTCGAGCGTGAAAATTGTGCTCCTAGCATTTTGTTGTGTTTTGAAGTCCGCTTGAGCGGGGTAATTGGCGCTCGAGCAGGACCTTGTGTCTTGCGCTCGAGCGGCTGTCGGGCGCCTATCGAGCGTGATTTTTGAGCATCCAGTACTTTTGGTATATTATACAGTCCGCTCGAGCGGAGTGACTCGCGTTCGAGCGGAGTATTTTGTTGCCTTTATGCTCGAGCGTGGTAACCTGCGCTCGAGCGGATCCCCTGTTTCCTGAAAATTCTGAAAATGTTTTAAAGTGCATCTTTGCATCCTCATCCCATCCTAGGCATTCTTAGGCCTAGTTTAAGGCATCTTAATGAGGATATAGATGTAGAACACACCGAGGCAAATTAGGGATTAAGTTATTATCTTTCTCAACTGTATAGCTTAGTGTGTGTGTGTTCGTTCTGTAAACTGTGTAGGGTTGGCTTTCCAAGGAGACGCTCTAGCTTACTGTAGCCCATAACTCTGTGAGTAACAATTGTGTAAAGATATGTTCAACTGTGAATATTTCTAACTGTTTAACTGAACTGTTTTTTGAACTGATACTGTTAATTGAATGAATGTATGTCCTATATTCTGAACTGTATTGTGGCATCCTTAGCAACTCACATTTCTTTATTCTTTATGTAGATATCTGTCGGTTCCTTGTTGGAACCACTCATTCTTGATTGATGGCCATCATTGACTGTTCGGTCTTTTAAGACCTCATTTCTTATCGCTATGCTAATGGATGTACCACATATGACTGTTTTGACTGAATAACTAAATTACTGATATACTGAATCAATTAAACTGTTTTCACTATTGTAAGGACATTCATTCTTAACCTCTTTATGCATTATGTTATTCACTGGGCTTTAGTTCACTGTTTATATATATATATATATGTGTGTAGGTGTTCAGGCACCAGACCGGAGCTAGGAGCGTGGGTTAGACTTCCTTTTTTGTCAAGCCAACCACCGTGCCTCACCGCAAGGTTCCGAATCTACCAAGCTATGGCTTAGGGGTGTTTTAATTTTCTCCGTCTATCTCTGCATCTGACTGCTTCCTAATGATATATAGATCGATAGCAATCAGATCAGATCTTTAATAGGGATTAGGTCCCTGTTCTGCTCGACTGTTAATGTTGTACATACTGTTTTGCACTGATTGTACATACGTGTGAAAAATCTTTTTGCATACAGACTGTCACAGCTCATTGGACATTACTTATTTACTGTATTGGCTTCCGCCAAATTTGTACTCTATTTCTTCGTTTCTACTATTAGCAGGCCTTGGTAATCTCGGATTCTTGGCGATTCTGATGCTAAACCCATAAGGGCGGGTTTGGGTCGTGACAGAGTGGTATCAGAGCGATACTTACCACAAGTTACACCGCACACACCTGTCCAAATGAGTTATAGGGTATCCTAGAAAAGTAATTAGGGCATCGCATGAGCATGATAAGCGTGTGTGGCCATGACATGACTGAATATATGCTAATGTGATAATCTGTTCAAAGTATGCAACTTCCTATGTTTATAATTACTATGTTGCATATAGTGAAATGGATAATGCAAGAACTGCAAATGAATCTGAATCCTCATCCTCTGAGGCAAGAATGGCAAGACTGGAAAGAATGATGGAACTAATAACTGAAAGATTAGATCAACAATAGAATCAACAACCCCCACCGCCTCCACCGGTACAGCCGGAACCGAATGTTAATGACGGGGATATAATTGCTCTCACCCAGAAGTTCAGCAAAATGAAACCGCCATCCTTTCAGGGAGGCCTTGAACCGTTAAAAGCTGAAGCATGGGTTCTTGAGACAGAAAAATTGTTTGAGGTGTTTCCGTGCTCTGAAGCACATAAAGTACTGTTGGCCACCTTTACCTTGCAAGAAGAGGCTAGAAGGTGGTGGATGCTTATCCGTGATAACAACACTGTTGTGACTTGGGCTCAATTCAAAGGAGCCTTCTTCGAGAAATATTTCCCACAGTGTGTTAGAGACAGAAAGGTAACTGAATTTGAACAGCTGAGACAGGGGACTATGTCCGTTGCTGAATATGAAGCAAAGTTCACCGAGCTTGCTAGATATGCACCACATATGGTGAACACCGACTACAGGAAGGCCAGGAAATTTGAAGGCGGCCTTAATGTTGTAATACTGGACAAAATAAATGTTTTAAAATTACCGAACTATGTAAATGTTCTTGACCAAGCTTTGATGGCTGAATCAAACATCGAGGCACTGAAAACTGAAACACCAGCGTCTGAATGGCGTGGTAAAAGGTAGGGTTTTAAGTTCAAGAAAGGCAAGCATAACCCATTGAACAAGAAACAGAATACGGGGTCAACAACTAGCCCCAGCCAAGGGAGTGGTTTCATACCACCCTGTTCTCAGTGTGACAGGAAGCACAAAGGAGTTTGTTACAAAATCTCTGGTGCTTGTTACAAGTGTGGCAAGGTGGGCCACATGGTCAAAGATTTCCCTTCCACTGCTCCGGGAAATAGTAAAGCTGCACCAAGCGTAGCAGCATCAACTGTAGCACCAAAACCAAACCCTAAAGCTACCGGAAAGGAGTCTATGAGGCAGGGCCGTGTGTTCGCCCTGGTACTGGGAGATGTACAAAATACTGAGACCGTTGTGTCAGGTATCCTCTCTATTTGTACTCAAAATGCATACGTAATGATTGATTCGGGGTCTACACATTCATATGCATCGCATGCTTTTTCGCGAAAATTGAATAGACCCTTAGAACCCATGAAGTATCTGTTAGCTGTGTCTTCACCCGTTGGGGGATCCATGACTTGTGCATATATGCACCCTGCTTGTGAAATTATTGTTGGAGATGCACATCTGTATATTGATTTACTGCCACTGAACATTGATCATTTTGACGTAATATTGGGAATGGATTGGTTAACGAAATACCATGCTACTATAGACTGTGTGACGAAACAAGTAGTTTTTCATCCACCTGGTTTACCTGAATTTGTATTTAGTGGGGTTGGAGTAGTACCTCCTCCATATCTGATTTCCTCCATGAAAGCCTTTAAACTAATTAAGAAGGGGTGTAAGGGATATCTGTGTTCTGTGTTGGCTGTGTCTACTAATGTTAAAACTGATGTATATTGTATTCCTATAGTCAGAGAATTTCCAGATGTTTTTCCAAATGATCTACCAGGGGATTTGATTGACAGGGAGATTGAGTTCTTGTTGATGTGATTAAATTACCTGACCTATATCGAAAAGCTCCTTCTGAGAATGGCTCCAATCGAATCGAAAAAATTGAAAGTGCAACTGCAAGAACTGTTAGACAAAAAGTTCATCAGGCCTAGTACTTCACCGTGGGGCGCACCTGTCTTGTTTGTGAAAAAGAAAGACGGCTCACTGAGACTTTGTATCGACTACCGTGAACTGAACAAGGTAACTGTGAAAAATAAATACCTATTGCCTCGTATTGATGACTTATTTGATCAGTTACAAGGTGCTCAAGTGTTCTCTAAGATCAATCTCAGATCAGGATACCATCAGTTGAAGGTTAGACTAGAAGACATTAATAAAACTGCTTTTCAAACGAGGTATGGACATTATGAATTTTTAGTTATGCCTTTCGGAGTTACCAATGCACCTGCTGCATTGTCACGACCCAAACCCGCCCCTATGGGTTTAGCACCGTAACCGGCCAGTAATCCGAGATTACCGAAGGCCTACTGAACAGTAATATAGTAAAACAAAGTACAGGGGCATGGCGGAAGCTAGAACAGTAAATAAACAATGTCCAATGAGCTGTGACAGTCTGTATGCAAAAAGACTTTTCATGCATATATATATATACAGTACAGAACGATATGTACAACATTTACAGTCATTCAGTACAGTACTATGTCTATATAGTTATACAACATGAATCTGAGATGACGGGGAAATTAAAACACCCCTAAGCCATAGCTTGGCAGGTTCGGAACCTCGTAGTGAGGCACAGTGGTTGGCTTGACAAAAAGGGAAATCTACTCCACGCTCCTAGCTCCGGTCTGGTGCCTGTACACCTACATATATATATGAGCAGTGAGTTAAAGCCCAGTGAATAACATAATGCGTAAAGGGGTTAAGAATGAATGTCCTTACAGTAATGAAAACAGTTCATTAATTCAGTATATCAGTCATTCAATCAGTACAGTCATATGTGGTACATCCATTGGCATAACAAAGATAAGAAATGATGAGGGTCTTAAAAGACCTAATAAATAATGATGGCCATCAACAAGAAATGAGTGGCTCCAACAAGGAACCGACAGAGATCTCAGAATAAAGAATAAAGAAATGAGTTGCTAAGGATGCCACAAAGACAGATCGTAATATAGGACATACATTCATTCAGATTAAGCTCGTAAACAAGATGCAGTTCAATTGTTCAGAAAATAATCATTTTTGAACATATCTTTACACAGTTGTTACTCACAGAGTTCTGGGCTACAGTAAGCTAGAGCGTCTCCTCGGAAAGCCAACCCTACACAGTTTACAGAACGAACACACACTAAGCCATACAGTTGGGAAGGACAATAGCTTGATCCCTAATTTGCCTCGGTGTGTTCTACATCTATATCCTCATTAAGATGCCTTAAACTAGGCCTAAGAATGCCTAGGATAGAATGAGGATGCAAAGATGCACTTTAAAACATTTTTTAGAATTTTCAGAAAACAGGGGTCCCGCTTGAGCGTAGGTTACCACGCTCGAGCGTAAAGGCAACAAAATACTTCGCTCGAGCGCGAGTCTCTCCGCTCGAGCGTACTGTATAATATGCCAAAAGTACTGGATGCTCGAAAATCATGCTCGATGGGCGCTCGATAGCCGCTCGAGCGTAAGACACAAGGTCCCGCTCGAGCGCCAAATACCCCGCTCGAGCGGACTTCAAAACAGTGCAAAGTACTGGGAGCACAAATTTTCTGCTCGAGCGCCACTTTCCCCGCATCAAATTTTAATTTAATTCCATGCGCACAATCAATCTCCCACTACTTATGGCATATACAAAGCATGATAAATTCCATACAATAGCATCTTAATGTAAATTTACAAATAACTCATGCTATATTCATTTAATAATGGAATTCAAATAAATAAATAAATAAATAATCATGCTTCTTTAATTGCAACATATTACAAACCCTAAAAATATATGTTGTATTGAATATTCAGATTATGTCATAATAAAATGTACATCATTCTGAAATTTTCTGGAATTTTTTTTCTGAAATTTTTTGGAATTTTAAATAACTAATAAACACACTTAAAATTAGAAATAAAAAAATCTAGAATCTAATAAACTGAAACAATATTCAGATTATGCCATAATAAAATGTACATCATTCTAGAATTTTCTGGAATTTTTCTGAAATTTTCTAGAATTTTAAACTGAAATTTTCTGGAATTTTAAATAACTAATAAACACACATAAAATTAGAAATAAAAATTCTAGAATCTGATAAACTGAAACAATTATACCAGTAAATAGTAAAACTTTTCAGTAGTCTACAATAAAAATTTCAACCCCAGAAAATTATTCATGCAACACCAGAAGCATTTTAAAGCATAAATAATGAATTATTAACACAGAAAAAATATTTTTTATTTTCGTAAAATTTTCAAAATTCTATAAAATATAGAAAATTTAATTATGAGTCTAACAGTACCAACCACGCATAAAACAAATCTATAACGAATTAATTATGACCATTTAACGCGATTCAGAATTTAAAACAAAACAAACAGTGCCTTAGTACCAGCAGCCAAGCCGGCAGAGGAAAAACGGCACGGCTCAGTGCACGGCTCATCGAGCGCTCGATGAGCGGCGGCTCAACGCGACGACACGAAAGCATGCGCTGGCAGATGGCAGCGTGATGGCGCGCGAGGCACGTGACGAGCGTCTGGTGCGTGGAAGCGCGTGGAAGCCGCTCACGCCATCAGATGGTGCATGCGGCCCACGCGCTGCCTTCCAGGGTACTTTCTGATCCAATTTCGGTATTGCCAGACTCCATTTTCCATAAAAAAAAAAAAAACATTTATGGTATTGAAAATGACATTTATGAACATAAAAATGAGGTATTTTATGCTCCTAATCTAATGAGAGTGGACATCTTCCTCCTTTATAAATATTCATGTATATAATGTGTACATATATATATATAAATATACACATGATTAAAGAAAGCACGAAAATACCCATACATGCTCTGATACCAATGTAAATCGAGGTAAAACGCAGCGGATGAAAAACTTCATAGCCATACCTTTTAGCAGAGTCTGAAGTGAAGGATCTTGTGGGTAAATCACGTGCTTCCAGAAAGTGAACAACCAACCCAGCAGTGGGGTGATATTACAAAATAAATATCACCCACACAAGTCACAGTGCAAAATGGCTTGACGTTGTTTTTTGGGAGAGAGTCAGTATATGGGAAAAACATAAAACATACGTTTGTTTTCTGATGCCAATATCCCATATATCATATCAGATATATAGGATAATATCTCATCTATCCATATCAATTGATATGATAGATATAGATATCCTGAGTGGTTATTCACAAAAGTTTTGAATTCAAATTCAAACTTATATGGATAAGGTTCAAAAGGTTCAAAGGGTCATGCCACATGAGCGTCCAATTTCTAATAGTGTGGAAGTAGCACCAAGGAGAAATTAGAGCGAGGAAGCAGCGTTACGGATTGGAACTTCCTATGCAAGAAGAGGAAGGATCGTATATATACATAGCTAGCACCTTTGGAAATTGTTGAGGTAAATAAAATGAGCCTTGAGACTCCTCAAGAGTTGAGTCACATTCTTAGTCTCCTTAATTGAAGCCATATGAAGAATTTTAAAAGTAATGGCCCCATTTGGGAAATTGGCTATTTTAGTAAGTTATTTTAGTTTTTGACTATTTTAGTAGGCTAAAATAGTTAGGTTAGGGAAGAGGGTTAGATTTTTTGTGTAGTTGAATGTGATGTTTGTGAGAGAAAAAATGAAATGATTATAGGTTTGATGTGACATTTTGTCTTATTGACAAATTTAGCCTATTTTGTCTTTTAGTGCTATTTTAACCCAAAAACCCAAAAAAGCTTCTTTCCAAAGGTTGGCAGAGCTGAGTTGCTATGGGACTGTGGCTTTCTTACTCAATGTATGATATGTTGCATGCAAAAAAAACAACATATTTTTTGCTAAGTAAATAAAATCCATTAACTAAAAATGGACATGAGAAGCCAATACAAAAAGGGAAGGAGGTTACACCATAACAACTTCCAAAGACCAGAAAGGAGAACTCCTATAATATACCAAAAATCGCAAGGATTCTTACAAGACAAATTATCTACAAAATCGAAAAGAGTGTCTATGGAAGGCAAAACCCTCCCAAAAGACCAGCAATACAAAATGGACAAGAAAAAGCTCTTGATTCTATGCACATGCTCCTCAACACCTTGGAATGCTCTCGTGTTATGCTCCCTCCAAATAAGGCATAATCAAGCAAAATTTCGAATGTACAGGCTTTGTCAGATCAATTCAAAAATTTAGGATGTCAAAATTTATGCTTTCAGGTGATAGATTTGTACACAATAGTCATGGTAATTGGTTAACAAAGAATTGCAATTTTCCTTTCTTTTTTGGGTCGAGTTCTACCTTCTTGCCACAACAACTTCTCTCTAGATATCAAAGCAATGCAAGGTCAATTTGCATTAGCGATTTGGAAGGTAACTAACAAGCTATTTGTTGGAAGGCGGAGGATTAACTCTTGATCTAGTGTCAAATAAAAGAAAGATAACATTCAAAAAAACTTTCTTTAAATCAGAGTTTGCATTTTCCCAAGTGGTCGTGGATTTTGTATGTGATAGATTTCCATCTCATAAGTGAATAAGATTGCATTCACCCTAGGTACACATCTGTGAATACAACAATTCAGAATGGCAGGGAATCCATAAGAAATAGAAAAATGACTCAACTTCACAAAATAACCTTAATATGGCTTTGGATCACTTATTCTTGGATCTATGGCATCATCTCTTTTGTTTGGTTAATGGGTGGCTCCAGGATCTTGTCTAGTAAAAGTAATGGTTTCAATGGATTTTTGGGACTTTGGAGGTACGATGAAAGCAAAAGCGATGTGTCATTGTGTTGTCTTCTCAATTTTTGGGTGATTTGGTTGGAAATGAATGCAAGGATCTTCAAGGATGAATTTGATGATACAACATCTATGTGGGATAGAGTATGTCATTTGGCATTGTTTTGGACTTCCATTTCGACTCCTTTTAAGGGGATTTCATTTTATTATTATTATATTTTATTTCTCGAGATTGAAAAGTGATATGTGATGGTTAAATTGTTTTTTAGTTTTGGTGATTGACGGTTTCTCTTCTATTGTAGAGGACATCTTGTCCTCTTTTTGTACTCTTTCTTTTTTAATAAAATTTCCTTTTTTTGCCGATCAAACAAAAAAAAAAGAAAAAAGAAAAAAGAAAGGAATCTTGGAAGAGACAGACTTCAAAACAATAAGGAGGGAATGTGTTTACCTTGACATGCGTGGAATGATTAACTTTATTGTTGGGATAAGGAATCACATCATGAAGCACGCCTAGGTTTCTTAACCTTCGCCACATTTTCTGTAAAAAAACAACATTAAGCAAATTATGTGTTAGAAGGGAAAAAATAAAAAATAGGTGATTGAATATTAAACAAGAAGAAATGAATGAGTCTTCACTAAGATAATAATGGAAAGTCAAAGCTGCAAAAAAAGGCTATTGTATCTTCATTTCTTTATTTTAACTGGAAAAGAAGACAGAGTTTTTGTTTCACTTGCAAGCACTAATGGTTTGATATTTGCTTATTTCCACAAATCTTTAGACCAATTGAAGTGGCAGTCAGTCACCAATCTCACATGGGTTTAAACAGGAATTTTATTTTATTTTAACTTTTTTACATTCGAAATATACGATTTAACCAGGCTAGACATGAGATATTCCTCATAAATCTCAATAGGGCTATGAGGGACTTAGTTGCACACCTATACTATTATCCCATACCTTGACAAAATATAAAAATCACGAACAATTTTTTTTTTTTTTTTTTTTTTTTTAAGAAGAAAAACAACAAACAAACAAACAAAGCAAAGTAATACATGGGATCCAGTTAAATGCCATTAGACTATCTTCCAGGTAATCAAAAGGTCAGGATACCTGCAAGAAACACAGAAGGTATTTTGAAGCTAAGATTCCACAACTTGCATTTTTCATTCTTTCAATTGTGGGAAAAATGATTCTAATGGATGAGTTTCTTATCTCTTGACTTGCACTCCAGCAGCCCCACTGTAAACACCAATAATGAATGAATGAACTACTGAATCCAAAGATTATAGTATTTCAGATTTTGACTGATGCTACACGAACTGCAAATAGTAAAAGTTTCTTACGTCTGGATCAGACTCCTCAAACTCAAAGAACTGCACTGATGTCTTTCCAGATGCTGTTGAAAAATGCAGCCAAAAACTGTGCAGTGACCGACCCAATTGAAGATGAACCTCGACAATAGAACAGATAATTAAACTGAGAAATATATTTCAAATTTCTGGAAAAGAGTCCAGGATTATACAAGAAAACACTCACTGAAAACAAAATCAGTTTCCAAATATTCTGGCCATTTGTAGCGACTTAAAACCTGATACAAACAAAAGAAACAAAAAGAAGATAAATGTCAAACTTAAGGTAACAAAAGTATAAGATGACTGTTTTGAGGATAGGAACAAATACATACTAATCAAATTGGATTTTTTGAAGGAGAACTGGTAGCTTCAACAAGATTCAGATTGAACTTTTGCTAACCTTTGATCCATAATCCCAATATTTAGCACTTCCATTTTTTCCTTTTTAGTTAATAATATTAAACTCAAGTAGTCACCAATTTAAGGTGCTTTTGCTTGCTCAAGTAATTTCATAGCACATTTTCTCATTACTTACCATGAAGAGGCACATAAATATCTGATGGAAACTTTAATGTTAAAAATAAGAGAAACCTTAATATTGTGAAGTGAAGTCTCCTATCGCTTGGGTACTATAGTAATGTGAAGTATATAAGTGTGAGGTCACTCTCACCTCAATAGCTAGTTTTTTAGTTTGAGTTTTATCCAAGACCGTGTAACAAATACCCTTTTGCTAAACAGGAAAAAAACATAAATAAATAAATAAATAAGAGAAGTTTTACAAACTAATCCATATTTTATTAACAATTTTCAAAACATAAAATGAGCTGTGCATTCATAAACATGTAAATATATGCAAATCCAAAACTTCCAACAATAAAGTGTTGAATTAACACTTGACTAACAATTAAAAATTGTGTACAAGAGATGTCGAAGCATGGAGGGCCATGGTCCCCACTACTAGAAAAGTGGTTTTTTGCGACTAACTTTTTGCGCCGGATTATTTTACCGTCACAAAAAATAATATTTGCAACCGCAGGTTCATAATTTTTTCTTTTACTATTTTGCAATTTTCTTATTCCTATGCCCTAATCCTTTTCACTGTGACTTTCCCGACAATTCACAAACAGAGATCTCTGTCACTTTCGCTCGCCATGGTCGCGCTCTCTCTCTCTCTCTGTCGTCCTCTGTCTCTAAGATTGTGATGAGAAGCAACAGACAACAACGCCGAAGCTACTAGGGTTTGATGATTAGAAACCAGTAGAGATCATCCGCATTCAGACCTCGAGACGCCAGCCCCGATTCTGTCATCTTCACCGTCGAATCCAACTTCACCCTCTTCTCCACAACTCACTTTTGAGATTAAACAAGGAAATGGCGTTACGAACTCTCTCAACCTCTCAATCTCGTTCTATATCTCTCTTTGTCTTTCTCAATCTTGCTTTCTCTCTCTGTTTCTCAATCTCCTGCTCTCTCTTTATGGTTCTTTTGAAATCTATATTTTTCATTCATTATTACTCGATTGCCCCTTGGATTGTCCAAAATGATCTCTCTAGGGCAACACCAAATCAACATTTTTAGGTATTTCTTTCGATTAATCTCTGGTATTTTTTTTCCCTCTCTCTCTCTATATATATATATATATATTCTTTGTATTTTGCAACAATTTATGCATATATATTTATTGAAATTGAAATTATTAATTTTCTGTGCATAATGGAGTTTGATCCATTGGTGATTTAAGTATGATTCCGTGTTTTCTACACTAATGTGTTACAAATACTACTCATATACTTTAATTAAATTTTGTTCAATTTTAATGAAATAAGAAATTCTTAGCCTACTTGAGATCGTTCTGGTAGATGCTTAGTTCACAATTTTATTTTATTTTATTTATTTATTTTTTTTGTGCTGGGAATTTGGAGCAACATTATTTGGATTTTTTTTATTTTAATTTAATTTTATTTACCTGTTTGTTGCTTTTATGTTATACTTCCAATTTTATTATGTCTCTCTTTTCTTTTACATTTTTGTTCTTCTTGTTTATAATAGTAAAGTTCAAATTTGTTTCTGTTTGGTGGTGATGAGATAAGTTGAAGCTCTGTTTGTTTGGATTGCGATTAATTTTGAAATTCCATAGCAGAGAGGATGTAATTCTGGTTCCAATTGTGTTCTTCAATAACATGTCAATATGTCATGAATTTTGCAGGAAACATTTTTGTGTGCTGTTTTTTTCTTAGTATCTACCAGTTTAGTTGGAATTTTTGGGAAAATTATTATTCCCTTGGCAATAAATTGAGCCTTCAATGTACTTAACTAAAAAATAAATATATACTGAGCCTCTGGGCATTTTTGAATGAGGCAATCAAATTAATACAACATGCTCTCATTAGATTTGAAAATGTTAATTTAACATGGGCAGCTCAAGTTCCATTTGGCATCAGGCACTTCCGTTATATGATGACTTTGAGAGGCCTTTGAATCTTCATTTTACTTATATTGTTATCTCTTTAACTAGGCCTTAATGCTATCATTTCCTGATTTTTTTTTAGTGAATAAGCTATCTGTGTTTGAAGAATTGGTAGATTGTTTGTGATTCATCTTAAGTGTGTACACTTTCTTCTCTTTGCAGCTAACAGTACATGAAAATTTGTTATATATATATATATATGTCTGTGTTCATTCATTGCTAAGTAACTTTGATTTATACCGAGATTCACATATCTTTCTGATCTGCTTTTAATTTTTGTCTATATATCTTTACTGTAAGTCCAATAGTCATGATCAGTGATGGATTTATGTGGTTTTGCATGTATAGTAATTGGATCGGCATGTCCTCTGTTTTAATACCTGCTGAAAATTTGATTGAATTTTTTTGCTATGTTAAATTAAATCTAAGATTTGGACTTTTGAATTGGTCATGCTAGCAAAAAGAAACTATATTTATTTGTTATTTATTTTAGAGTTTCGATCATTTGATCAAATTCTCCTAAAACCGAACTAATTGGTACATATATATGTACCAGATCTGGTGCAATGCATGTTAAACAAATCGAACAAATTGGACTTTGGTATTCAAAACCGTTCTCTCATGTAACTTTGTTTTCTGAATTGATTCAAACATTCTAATTTGCTATATTTTTTGTTAAAGACGCTTCTTGATTGATAGTTTGATTTGAATTTCTGGTGTGTTATGTTTGTTTTTGTATTGCTGTTTGTTATCTGCTCCATGAATTACTTGCTATTGATATCTTTCTTGTTTTTGATTTTATTTATTTATTTATTTTTTGATTATGTGTTTTTTGGGTTGAAGTTCATGGGAAAACGAACGTGTTTCTTGGAACTTCCAAAGCGTTTTTGGACATTTAGGCCTCATTTGGGAACATGCTAATTTAGTAACTTTTTGGCTATTTGGCTAAAATATGAGCCAAAAAAAACTAATATGTTTGGGATGACTTTTTGGCTTTTTACGAAAAATGTGCAAAAAGTAGAGAGAAAGGAGAATCTTTGACTTTTTGGTATGGGTTGTTGGCTTTTTGGCTTTTTTAGTAACTTTTTGGCTTTTTGGCTAAATGGGTTGGTTCCCAAACGAGGCCTTATTTAAGTAGAGCAGTGGCTTTCTATCTTCTCGAGAAAACATTAGTGTGTTTCTGCATTAAAATACCGATTTATATTATTATTAAAATATTGATTTATATTATTAAATTAGTGTGCTATATTATTATTAAAATACCGATTTATATTATTATTAAAATACCGATTTATATCATCAGAAGATTGGTTTTCAGTATCTTGTTTGTGCTTGTTAAGACAAAATGTGCCACAAATTGGATTATACGAACAAAAGACAATAAAAAATAAAAAAGAAGAAGAATAGCATGGAGAAAAGAAATAGCAAAAACACAACACTTCAAAGGTGTAATATAGTCTGTAAGGTTTGAAACTCACAAACTATATTGTCTTGCTTTGATTTTTTGGAGGTAGTGATTTTTGTGCTCCTAATAGCTAATTGTGCCCATGATTGAATGATTTTGATTTTTTTATGCATAACAAAAGCGTGAGTCATTGTGAAGTCTTATCCTTTTTGTTTTATGAATTTGAATTTAAGGGCTTAGCTGTGTACAAGTATTTACATTTTTAGAGATGTAATGAATTTGAATAATAAGTGATGTTTCCTTAGCTGGGTAGAATCTGATATATGGTTTGATTTTCTATGAATTTCTTATCCTCATATTTTAGTATTTTTTTTTTTTGCTGGTGATTTTCATATATTAAACCATACTCAATTCAAGCAACTGGGTCAGAATTAGCTTGGTTTGATTTTTTTTGTTTTTTTTTTTTTTTGTTTTTGTTTTTTGCTTATGAATTCAATGTTATCTATAAATTTGAAACTATATATATATATTGACCTTCATTTCTTCTTTAATTTAAAATTAAGTGTGGGTTTTGATGAATGATGTACAAATTACCTGAACTTTGTATATGGTGTTTTTAGCTAAATCTGCGAAGGTGAAGATATAGGTTTGAAAAATGGCTTGTTTTGATTTGGGTTGATGTGGTTTCTGGGTTTTGTTGTTGGTTTTGATAAGAATTCTATAATTTGAGGTTCCAAAGCTTGAAAATGGTGACACAGCTTTGCTGCTAGTGGTGGTGGTAGGTGATGAAATCAACATTTTTGCCTTTTATTTGCATGATTCTTGGAAAGTCCATAGCTAAACAGAGTTCTCTGATTTTTATGCCTTTCTTTTTATGAAACCTGAAAAGTACTTCAAAAATGCTATTCAATGGGGCTTTATTCACTTGCCACACTTATCATTGGGTGACAATATTCTTCATCTATATGGACAAAAGTTGAGTTCGCCTCGAAAATTAGAGTTTGTTTCTTTTGCAAAGTCGGCTTGCAAATCATCTATAAAGATAATATTTACTTCCTTTGCTTTGACAATGCCATCTTGTTCAGTTTAGTCAGGCCACGTCAGTTCTGAAGCCATTGATCCGGAATCAAGCATTTGTTTAACTTCTATCCTACTAAAATGAGGGAAAACTTGTCTTGAAATTGTTCCATTATGCTTGGATATACTTGGTGAGAGGGTAATTTATGTGCAAATTAGGCCGAGCTGGGCCGTTATGGGCCTCGATGGCGAAATTTGAGTAAAAGGCCATGAGTTACTCCGATCTTGAAGACGCATAAAGTTAGTCGGTCTCGAGCCCGAAGATTAGTCCGTCCAAGGGAGGCTTGGAAGTTAGTCCTGTTCCATAAGGCATTAGTTCTAGATTCGAGAAGAGTACAAGCAGACGATTCGGTTCTTTGCATTTAGTTCGGTCATGGAGTATGGAACCAAGGTATACTGAGTCCTCTTCAGGACTTGGTGTTGTGTTAGTTCGGCTTAGACTCTTCTATGGATAGCTCGGTCTTGGCATGAGAAGCCGAGGTAGGAGAAAAGCAAGGGAGAGCCGAACTAACAGTTAGATCGGTCACTTTAGTTAGCCTAGCATGGTAGTATTATTTCAGTCATATGGTAGTCCGACCATAGTAGAACCATCTCACTTGGTTTAAGCAGTGAGGGGGGTGTTGAAGGATAAGCATTATCCTTCAGGAGTATGAATCATATGAGGACTCTGCATGAAGGAGTAAAAGTCCTACTAGGATTATACCACACGAAACCTATAAAAGCTCACAAATATCACCTATGGAGAGGTAACGCAACCTTGATTTCTGAATACACAGAGCTTTTGTCTATTTGTCTAGCTTGCTGACTTAGGCATCGGAGAGGTTTCCGGCACACACCCGCCGGCTAGCTCACGTTTGTATTTTCAGGTAGTAGAACGACATCGTACGGAGGAGCGCAGACTTGATCAACAGGATTATACGAGAAGGTTTATTTCTTTCCCGTACAATTGGCGCCGTCTGTGGGAAATCAGACAAGAACAAAACCTCTTGATCAAGCTTTTCTTCTTTAGAATCAATGGCGCACAACGAAGATTTACCACAATCCGCCATTGACGGACAAACACCAGAGAGGGGTGCAAGCCGCGAAGGTCTACCTCTTATCCCTCCTATGGGGGATTTAGAGCCACAAAGACAGAATCCCAGGAGGGATACAAGAGGAAGAAGGTGGACTAACAACCCTCGTCACTCTCGTTCACAGAGTCCAGAAAGACAAAGGCGGAGGATTGATCCTCAAGCTTTGGAGGACCGCGTCAAGGAGCAGGACGAATTAATACGACGAATGGCGATGGACATGGAATCTCTAAAGCGCCAGGTGAAAGGAAAAGGAGTGGCGACAAGAGAGGGGCGTACAAACAAGACGCCCCCTCGCCACTCGGAAAATCGTAGTAGGAATACCACACCCTCACAAGAAGAGAGTAGAAGCCTCAGGACAGGCGATACTCAATCCAGGTCCTCCAAAACTCGTCACCCCAGGTCTGAGAGGACGAGATCTGAGAGATCATACACTGAAGGAAGCACCTATTGGCCCTCACATACGCACCAAACAAGATCCAGGAAAACGGAGTTGCCCAGATCATCCAACTTACGAACTGTACTCGAAGAGAAGGCACGATAGAAGGAGGATGCTAGGGCACGCGATCCACATAGAGTTTCTGCCTTGCAGCGATTGGCTCCTCGGACGCGTGGAAACGTCGAGGTTGGAATGCCAATACCGCGCCCTGCCTATGAACCGACGGACAAGGCATTAGCGAGGCTGCAGACCTCACCATTCGTTCCGGCAATTGAAAACGTGCCCCTACCATCAGGCTTCCTTCAGCCCAAATTCACTACATATGAGGGAAAGACGGATCCCTACTCACACTTTCGCCACTTTCGCCAAGTCATGGCAATATACCGGTGAAACGAGGCTTTAATGTGCATCCTCTTCCCATCTAGCCTTGGCGACCTAGGCTTGACTTGGTTCGAAAAACTTCCAGAAGGAAGCATAGCCTCCTGGGCGCAATTGGCAGAAGCGTTCGTCACAAGGTTACGAACGAACACCAAAACCCCGGTGGAGATCGATCAACTGCTCTCCATCGACATGGGCGATAAGGAGACCTTAAGATCCTACAATAGTCGCTACTGGGAGACCTTCCACCAGATTGGAGACTGTCCCACCAATCTCACCATTGCACAATACAAGAGAGGCCTTCCAGTCGGGAACAGACTTAGGGACTTTATCACCATGACACCACCCCTCACCATGGAAGCCTTGATGGAAAAAGTGCATCAGCACATCAGGGTGGAAGAGGATGGCGACGCGTTAAAACAAAATCAGCACGACCACGATGCAGAGAAGAAGGCCTCAGGAAAGGTCAACGCGGTAGACCGTCCAAGCAAAAACGGACGAGGCAGGCGAGACAACGGAGAAGACCAGGATAAAAGATGATTGAGAGTCCGCACTGCCATAACCACGGTCTTCAAGAAACCGATCTACCGAATTCTAAGTGAAATACGGGATAAGCCTTTCGTCAGATGGCCAGGCAAGCTTGGGGAAGCTCAGAAGGACTATGACGAAAGATCACGGTGCACCTTCCACAAAGACAAGGGGCACCGCACTGAAAATTGCACGCCATTGAGACAACACCTGGAGGAGTTGGTGGCAGCAGGGCACCTGGATAAATACATTGAAGGAGGGACGCAACCAACCCCCCATGACCACAATAACCCCAACGGGATGCCAATCGACGCCCCACCTCAAAGCGTGATCAATGTGATACATGGGGTCTTCGAACCTGAGCGTGTATGCGAGCTCAAAGGTTCAATCAAAAAGGCTGAGCACTTAAGAGAAGTACTAAGTGCCCAACCTACCACCAAGAAGGAGAAGACAGAGGCCACGAACGTCATGACTTTCTCAGATAAAGACTTGGCAAGGATATATTGCCCTCACAATGATGCCCTGGTTGTCACTCTCCGAGTCAAGGATTTTGACGTCAAGCGGATTTTGATAGACCACGGCAGTTCATGTGAAATAATGTACTACGACACCTTCAAACAGTTGAAGTTACAAGATAAAGACTTGGCGCCTGCCGTATCTCCCCTGATTGGATTCAACTACATGCCAGAATGGCCCGTCAGCAAAATAATCCTCCCAGTCAAAGTAGGAAGCGTGACAAAACAAGTGGAGTTCTGGGTATTGAAAGTCCCCTCCACTTATAACATCATCTTGGGCAGAACATGGCTGCATGCTATGCGATCAGTGGCATCGTCCTACCACCAAGTAATGCGGTTCCCCAACGACACCGATATAATTGAAGAGGTTTATGGAGATCAGATTATGTCCAAGCAATGCTTCGTCACGGTGAATGGCAGTCGCACTGCCAAAGGATACATTCATTCGGTGGAAGAACCTGAGAGCAATGAACTATTCATAGATGTTGGCAAAGCATCTAATCAGAAAGCGGTGGAAGACTTGGTAGAGGTAAGGATAGATGAAAAGAACCCGGATAAGTTCTTTTTGCTCGGTTCATCATTGTCCAGCACTAAGAGATTAGAGGTCTTGGAATTTTTGACCTCTAACATCGAAGTGTTCGCCTGGACACCATACAACATGCCAGGCATTGATCCCAACTTCATCTGTCACCAACTCAATGTCCACCCATCCGCCAGACCAATCATTCAGCGCACACGTAGATCGGCACTCCACCATGCCAAAATAGTGGCGGAAGAAGTAGGAAACCTGCTGGAGGCAGGAGCAATCAGAGAGGTACACTACCCAAGATGGATCTCCAATACGGTCGTAGTGCCAAAAAAGAATGGCAAGTGGCGTGTCTGCGTCGATTACAAAACGGTCAACAAGGCGTGCCCAAAAGACAACTTTCCTCTACCACGGATAGATCAACTGGTAGACCTAACGGCCGGGCACAACCGACTTAGCTTTTTGGATGCGTACAGAGGCTACCACCAAATCGCCATGCACGAACCAGATCAGGAAGTTACATCCTTTACAACTCCAAGAGGACTGTACTGTTACAAGGTCATGCCCTTTGGCCTAAAGAACGCTGGGGCGACATTCCAACGGATGGTCACCAAGATGTTTGAACCACTGTTAGGCAGAACAATGGAGGCCTACATCGACGATATGGTGGTCAAAAGCAAAGATGAGAACGACCATCTCAAGGACCTAGGTGAGATGTTTGAAATCCTGAAGAAGCACAGGTTGCGCCTCAATGCGTCCAAGTGCGCATTCAGAGTAGGATCTGGCAAATTCCTAGGTTTCCTAGTGACCAATCGGGGAATCGAAGCAGACCCCTCCCAGATTAAAGCAATCCAAGATTTGGAAAGACCAAACGCAGTAAAGGAAGTGCAACATCTCACCGGCATGGCAGCTGCGCTCAATTGGTTCATAAGCTGATCGTCAGACAGACTACAACCATTCTTCCATGCACTAAAAGCCAAGTTTGAGTGGGACGAAGAATGCGACCGCGCTCTGGAAAGCTTAAAAGAATACATGTCTTCCCCACCACTGTTTGTCACCCCAGTACCTGGAGAGGAACTCTCCCTGTACCTAGCAGTCACTCAACACGCGATTAGCGCAGTGTTGGTCCGTGCGGAAGGAATCCAACATCTGCCAATCTTCTATGTCAGCAAGACATTACTGGGCGCCGAAACAAGGTACTTACCACTGGAGAAACTGGCATTGGCCTTAATGATGGCCTCAAGAAAGTTGTCGCACTACTTTCACGCCTACACCATAGTCGTCCTCACAGCCTTCCCATTAAAGGCTTTGTTTGAAAGGGCGAACTTTTCTGGGCGAATTCTAAAGTGGGTAGTAGAGTTGGGACAATATGACATCAAGTTCCAATCCAGAACCGCAGTAAAAGCTCAAGCATTGGCAGATTTTGTCATAGAATTCACACCAGGAAGTCATCACATCGCCGATCGACCAAAAACATGAACTAGGAATGGAAGTTGACGCCGGAATAGCGCAACCCCTGGTGCAGGATACTCAGCCAGACGCCAAGGCAGACCAAAGCGAAGCAAGGAAGGAAGAGGCAAACCATGCTACACTCACCAACAAATAAAGACTTGGTACAATCAGATAACCAGGGGCAGACAGCAAGCATGGACCTTGAAGAAAACACCAACAACATGGAAGATCCCAAGGCATCATCTGATCCCTCCACTTGCTGGAAGTTGTTCGTTTGAGAGATGTGGAAGCTCTTTGTGGATGGAGCATCCAACTGGCATGGGGCAGGGCTTGGCATAGTCCTCATCTCTCCAGACGGCCTAGTAGTGGAGCAAGCAGTCAACCTTGGCTTCCTAGCATCAAACAATGAAGCGAAGTATGAAACGCTTCTTGCAGGCCACAAATCAGCATTCTACATAAAGGCCATCGAGCTAATGGTTTACAGCAACTCACAGCTGGTGGTAAACCAAATATCTGGCGACTACGAAGCAAAGGATGACAGGATGGCCAAATACCAAGAGTTAGTCAGAACAGAGATCAAGAAATTTGAAGTAGTCAGGATAGAACAAATCAGCAGCGAGGAAAACAACAGAGCGGACGAGCTAGCAGGCTTTGCCTCAATGGCGGATACTTCCATCCCTCATCCATTACTGATCAACTACCTACCAAGACCAAGCATTGAAGACCCCGAAGCAGAAGAGGTATGTTGCGCGGAGCTAGGCCCTTTTTGGATGGATCCCATCATCCTATTCTTAAAAGACGGCATCTTACCAGAAGAGAAGAAAGAGGCCAACAGAATAAGAGCAAAATCGCAGCGATTTTGGCTCTCCCCATCTCTAGCGTTGTACAAAAAGTCATTCTCAGGCCCCTACCTAAAGTGTGTTCATCCCAGCAAAGTGGAAGCATTCTTATTCGAAATACACGAGGGCGTATGCGGAAGCCATCAAGGAGGAAGATCACCAGCATACAGAGCAATTTCACAAGGATATTGGTGGCCATACATGCAAGCAGACTCAGAAAAGTATGTCAAAAAGTGCGAAAAGTGTCAAAAGTTCGCACACCAAATACACCAACCTGCCAGAGAACTTCTACCCCTAACCAGCCCATGGCCCTTCGCAATGTGGGGGTTGGATATAGTAGGACCACTTCCAACAGCACCAAGAAACAGAAGTTCTTTCTTGCAGCAGCCGACTACTTCACAAAGTGGGTGGAGGCAGAAGCATTGGCATCAATCAAGGAAAAAGACGTAAAGAAGTTTGTTTGGCAGAACATCATCACTCGGTTTGGCATACCAAAAGCCCTAATCTCAGACAACGGCATTCAGTTCGACGGCAGAATTTTCAGAGGCTTTTGTGAAGAGTACAAGATAGAATTCTATAATTCTACACCAGCATATCCCCAAGCAAATGGTCAGGCAGAAGCATCAAACAAGGTAGTCTTGGATGGATTAAAGAAAAGGTTAGAGAAAGAAAAAGGCAAGTGGACGGAAGAGCTCCCTCATGTTTTATGGGCTTACCGCACCACACATCGGCGTCAATAGGAGAAACTCCATTTTCCTTAGCCTATGGTATGGAGGCAGTAATCCCACTAGAAGTTGGCCTCCCCACAATTCGAAGCGAGAATTTTGATCCAGACTTGAATGGCGAGGCCATAACATTGGAGCTCAACCTTGCGGAGGAAAGAAGAGAGCTAGCACTGGTTCATATTGCCTCGTACCAACAAGAGTTATCCAGGAAATACAACAAAATAGTGCATCCAAGACAATTCAAGATCAGAGATTGGGTACTGCGCAAAGTGATGGGAAACACCTTGGTACCGGGAGATGGCAAGTTAGGGCCTAATTGGGAAGGACCTTACAAAGTGGTTGGATTAGCAGGCAAAGGAGCATACCACTTAGAAGAGGAGGACGGCAAGGCAATTCCCAGGCCATGGAATACTGTCAATCTCAAGTTATTTTATTTTTAGCCTTTTTCTTTTTAAATATGTGTAATTTTTTCCCTTTCTTAATAAAACAAGTAGTTTTCTTTTCAGTATAGACGTTTTCTTCTATAAAAGTTTGTTTTAGTAAATTAGTGAGTTAGGGGCAGAAAGAACATTTTCTTCTAGGTTGGCTGGAAAAACCAACTTAAAGGTTGGCTGGATTAAACCAACACCCCTCCTAAGCCCAGGATAAGGATCCAGGCTGCAGGACGTTTGGTCGGAATAAACCAAACACTGTATTCTAAGTTGGCTGGAAAAACCAACTTAGAGGTTGGCTGGATTAAACCAACACCCCTCCTAAGCCCAGGATAATGATCCAGGCTGCAGGGCGTTTGGTCGAAATAACCAAACATTTTATTCTAAGTTGGCTGGAAAAACTAACTTAGAGGTTGGCTGGATTAAACCAACACCCCTCCTAAGCCCAGGATAAGGATCCAGGCTGCAGGACGTTTGGTCGACACAACCAAACATTTTATTCTAAGTTAGCTGAAAAACTAACTTAGAGGTTGGCTGGATTAAACTAACTCTTTATACTCTGCAGCCGAAGTAAGGGTATGGCTGAAGAAAGGTTGGCTGGATTAAACCAACTCTTTGTACTCTTCAGCCGAAGTAAGGGTATGGCTGAAGAAAGGTTGGCTGGATTAAACCAACTCTTTGTACTCTTCAGCCGAAGTAAGGGTATGGCTGAAGAATGGTTGGCTGGATTAAACCAACTCTTTGTACTCTTCACCCGAAGTAAGTATATCGGCTGAAGAAAGGTTGGCTGGATCAAACCAACTTTTGGTACTCTTCAGCCGAAGTACTTACATCGGCTAAAGAGTGGTTGGCTAGTAAGCAGTTGGAAAAGCATGTTCAAATAGGAAAGAAAACCGAGATAACAGTTGGAGCAATAGAAGTCATTGAAAAGTCATTACAAAGTGCAAGCGTATAGATCAAAACCGGAATAAATGTTGAGCACAAAAGAAGATTTTCATTCATCAAGAAAAGAGCAAGTACAAAGGAGGGGTTGCAGCCCGGTTACAAGTCCAAAACAAAAGAAAAAAGAAAATTACAGAATCAGTTGAAAAGATCTTCAAGATCGGCATCGATATCAAGATGAGCACCGGTTTCAGAGGTCAGAGCAGTCTCGGTCTGGAGCTCGGTCTCTATTGGAAGCACAGTTTCAGTCGTCAAGTCTTCAACCGTTGGCTCCAACCGAGCTGACTGATCATTAGCTTGCTCATTAACAACCGGAGTATCAATTGGCTCATTTTCTTCTTCATCATCAGACGCTTCAAGAAATTGCTTCTGAAGGTCGGCAACATACTCCGCCAGTGAGGCCGGAATGAAATACTGAGGAGCATTGTAGACCTCGGTTTCGGGCCCACAGCCGACCTGCTCCACAGCACCCCTCCAGCCGCACTTGAAGAACAAGTCCTTCGCAGCTTCACATTGCTGGATGTATGCAGCTTCACCTTCTTTAAAGCCTTTGAGCTCGGCGCCGTTTGCCTTCTTCTTCAAGTCTGCTATTTCGGCATCCTTAGTGCCCTCAAGCTTTACCAGCTCCCGCAAATACTTACCTTTCATTATGGTTAGAGCTCTTTGTTTGTCATCGTTAGCCGAGGTAACTAGTCCGGTTAGACGAGTTACCTCGGCCTCTAGCTCAGCCATCTTTTGTTGTGATTGTTTAAGCTCGGCGGTCTTGGCTTCGGCTTCGGCTTCGGCTTCGGCCATGGCCTGCCTTGTTGTTCTCCTGAGCTCCAACACTCGCTTGTGTGCGACGTTTTTTTTCTGTATGGTCTGCAAAAAAGAATAATGACTTTTTCTTTAGCCGAGCTGAAAGTTCGAAAAATTAGAAAGATAAAAAAGAAAAGTGCTACATACCAGGATCATGGATTTCGTTGAAGACCGGATGGCCTACAGCTCGGTGTTCAGCTGATTATGGTGCTCCATATCTTTTGGAAGACACACACTCTTGGCCAGGTTGAAAGCCAATAAGTGGTCATTCTCTGCGACCACCGAGTCAGAGTCTTAGATATCTCGGTTCTGGAAGGTGAGCTTGGGTGCCCACCTGGGGGTAGCTCGGTCAGAAGGCTTCGGTTTTGGACTCGGTAGGTGGCTCGGTGGAAGGGCGGTTTCGTCTTCATCTACTAGACGCTGCTCGGTTGGGGTAGTCCGGGCACGCTTGGATGGGCGTGATGAAGAAGGCTGTTGAGAATGAAGGGCCACGACGGTCTCTTGCATTTGGCTTTGTGGCGGTACTTCGGGTCTGTTGGTTTCGGTCAAAAGGGCCCTGACTCTGTTTCTCTTGGCCATCTCTTGTTCGGCTGTAAGAGGGACTAGGTTAATTTGGGGCAAGGTTGGGTCCGGTTCGGGGGCGTCCTCTAATAAAAAATCGGTCACTCTGGCTTTTCGGCGACCGCTGTATCGGTATGTTGGCTCAAAATTAAGAAGTTTGGCCCAACTTCTTTCTGGAAAATGTAGTGCGGCGCGGAGTGTGTTCAGGTTGGGGTAACTATACAGGGATTGAAGATGGGCTGAATCTGCATAATAAAAACAACTGTTAGTTCGGTTCAGGAGCAGGTAACCGAAGTAAAGGAGAAGCATGAAACGTGACCGAAGTAAAGTATACCAGGGATTCCTTTATTCCAATTTATACTACGGCCAGGGATCTGGGCTTGGTGATCTTCAAAATTGCCAGATACCCAGAAAAAATCTTCATCATTCAAGTCTTTGTCCGATGTGTCCTTTATTATTTTTTCACGCCGACGTCGTATTCTTAAATAGTACACCCAGCCATCGTCTTTTGAACCTATGGAATACTGGTGAAATGTCTCGGCTAGACCAAGGTTAATGCCAGCTCAGCGGTTTAGTTCGGCTATACTGTTTATTATACGGTATGAGTTGGTGGAAAGTTGGGTAGGACAAATCCTAGTTTGCCTAAGAAATTCACAGAGCAAAGGTTGGACCGGAAATCTTAGACCGGTTTCTACTATGGACAAGAGGGTAAAAGGTACGAAGCCCTCATTTCCCCAAGGAGTGGTATCTTGTTCGGCTAAAGTCAGATGGACGTCATCAGGTATATTGTAATCTTTGCGGAATTCGGCTAGACCACCAGGTGTGTTTACTAAGAATCTATACTTCCCCATTTATTTTATAAGTTACGAATAAATTAGATCGGTGGGCAATTTGTGCTCAGTAGCTCGATTGAGCGCTCAGAGGAGTGCCTGGGCAACCTAAGTCTGCAAAGTGGAAAACAAAGGTGTTAAGCACAGATCGTTGAACCGTGCTACAAAGTAAAAAGCAAGAAAATGAGAAGTCCTACTTCGGCTATGTAGGATGTTACAGGTGCTATCTCGGTTACAACAAGGCACTTGGTAGCTCGGGTTGAACAAGGGGTTTGTTAGCTCAGTCTTGGCGAGCGATTCGTTATCTCGATTAAAGAAAATGTTCTGTTAGAACGGTTGAGCTTCTAGGGGCAGCTTTATGAGTTCGGTCTAAAAACTAAGAAAGCTGGTTTAGCCCCAAAGACTTAGCTCGGTCGAAATTAAGGTTTTCGAAGTACACTAAGTTCAGACTTAGTTCAGTTCGTTTATCTCGGCTAAGGTAAATCAAAAGATTGTGACTTATTGAAATTACTGGTGTATACACAAGTTCTAGTTCGGTTATAAGCTGACTAAATTTACACGTAGCACAAATAGTATCCTAGTTCGGTTGGGACGTGTTTATGGATCAAACCTAGTGTTTCTCATGTTATTTCTAGAATCAAAGTGGTTCTATTACATGTTTTTGCAGAAAACACGAAGCTAAGCAGAAACAGTGTTTTGTAAAAACACATAAACAGTATGCTATGGATTAAACAAAATACAACAACAAGGAAAACAAAAAGAGAAACAGATTTGAGTAACTTACCAGATGAAGAGGTAAAAGCATTGGAGGTGCAAGAAACGGTAACAAAATCACGCAGCTTCTTCAAAGAACAAATTAAAGAACAGTAAGAACTCAGAAGGAAGAGAGAGAGAGAAGAGGTTGAATAGTAGAAGTGAATGATTTGGAAATACAAAAGGGTTTTGTTTTTGTGAAAGAGCTGGAGGCGGGAACTGTTCAAATTTTGCGAAGTACGAGGGCGGCGTGACAGCTGCAAAGGGCCAATCAAAACCTGTCACGTGTCACTGGAATGGGAAGCAATTCAGTTTTTGTGACTGAAAAGACGTTTTGACCGGATAAGGATAGCTCGGCTAGAAAGGCTTAAGAGTTTTTTAGCTCGACTGGAAAGGCTAAAGGGTTTTTTAGCTCGGCTGAAAGATTAGAACTTTAGCCCGGTTTATAAACAGGTAATCCCTATCATGCTACGCAGATGGAATTAAGGGGTAATTGAGAGGGTAATTTATGTGCAAATTAGGCCAAGTTGGGCCGTTATGGGCCTCAGTGCGAAGGGCTGAGTAAAAAGGCCATGAGTTACTCCGGTCTTGAAGAGGCATAAAGTTAGTCCGGTCTCGAGCCCAGAGATTAGTCCGGTCCAAGGGAGGCTTGGAAGTTAGTCCGGTTCCAGAAGGCATTAGTTCTAGCCCAGTTCAGAAGAGTACAAGCAGACGATTCGGTTCTTTGCATTTAGTTCGGTCATGGAGTATGGAACCAAGGTATACTGAGTCCTCTTCAGGACTTGGTGTTGTGTTAGTTCGGCTTAGACTCTTCTATGGATAGCTCGGTCTTGGCATGAGAAGCCGAGGTAGGAGAAAAGCAAGGGAGAGCTGAACTAACAGTTAGATCGGTCACTTTAGTTAGCCTAGCATGGCAGTATTATTTCGGTCATATGGTAGTCCGGCCATAGTAGAACCATCTCAATTGGTTTAAGCAGTGAGAGGGGTATTGAAGGATAAGCATTATCCTTCAGGAGTATGAATCCTAGGAGGACTCTGCATGGAGGAGTAAAAGTCCTACTAGGATTATGCCACGCGAAACCTATAAAAGCTCACAAATATCACCTATGGAGAGGTAACACAACCTTGATTTCTGAATACACAGAGCTTTTGTCTTTTTGTCTAGCTTGCTGACTTAGGCATCGGAGAGGTTTCCGGCACACACCCGCCGGCTAGCTCACGTTTGTATTTTCAGGTAGTAGAACAACGTCGTACGGAGGAGCGCAGACTTGATCAACAGGATTATACGAGAAGATTTATTTCTTTCCCGTACACTTGGTGTTCTCTTTTATAATCCTGATATAACAGTTGATGGAAAGCGCAAAATATGAGTAGACTGTTGATTATGGATGCAGGATTTTCTCTCATATTTTTTTTATCAAGTGTCAAAGTTTCTATAACGACGGTTGATCTAGTACATGGGTGACCTGAGCAATGTAAGATCCTACTTCAATTTTTTTTTTTCCCCTTCTAGTGTTTCTAAAGTTGGCTAATCTTTCTAAGGATTATTTCTTCATTTTTGATACTCATGGAGGATGCTATATATGCAGTGGGGTTAACCTGCTCCTTCAGTAACTTTGTCTGATCATATATTTCAAATGCAAAGTTTTGATGAAAGTAGTCAGCAGACTGATGCTGGTATGCTTTTCTTTTCCCACGATGTCTATTTCTTTTTGTCACATCCTATAGGATTTTGACAATACAAAATTAGCATTTTGTCAATGTTATTGTGGTTAAGTTTTGTTGACTTTTATATAGTGGCACCTAACTTTTTGTTTTAGCTAGTTTACTGCCTCTCTTTACTCTGATACCAATAGTTGAGATACTATTTTACAAATGTATACTTATGCGTTTTATGTATAAAAATAATTTGTATAATCATGGATAGATAAGCAAAAAATACAACTTCACCTATTAATCCTTTTTATTATTAATTATTGCAGATTGAGAAGTGGAATGAGCAGTGGGAGAATGGGATTTTAACATGGCCTCTTCAGTCGAACATCTTCACTTAGCATGGAGTTTTTCAAATAGTATTTTGTGCTTTGTTTGAAACTAGTTATTTGGTTTTATTTGAAGCTTAATGGATTAATAAGGATCCCAAGACTCCTCTTGAACAGTGACAATTATTGTTTGTGAACGTTACATTGTTATGTTTCTTGTTTGTGCTTAATAGATAGTGTTTTGGCCATTGCTATTTCCAGAGTGCTTAACGTTACATTTTTATGTTTTTTTTTTTTTCAATTTTTTTTGCGACGGTAACAAGATGGTTGCTAATACATTGTAGGCATTTTTTAAACTTTTTTGCGACAGCAAAACATCAGCCGCCATAAGTAAATTAGGTGGTCACAAATAGTTTGCGACTGCTATTTTGCGGTCGCAAAAAGTATTTGCCACCCCCACATTCGCGACCCCCATTTGTCGTCGCATGGATAGTCACAAAAGGTCTTTTGCGACTGTATTTCTATTATTTGCGACGGTTTATAGCGGTCGCAAAAAGTACTTTTTTTAGTAGGATCTAAATGTTCCATGTTCTCCCAGTTACATTTAAGGACTCCTCCAAAATTTACATAAATGGCCCCAAAACAAGACAGCATATGATTTAGTTTTCCAATGCAGCCCTCCCAATCACAAATCTCACCACAGTAGAATACTCCTATATACTAAAGGAAAAACTATAATCTCATGCTACACGAACTGCAAATAGTAAAAGTTTCTTACATCTGGATCAGACTCCTCAAACTCAGAGAATTGCACTGATGTCTTTACAAACGCTGTTGAAAATGCAGCTAAAAACTGGGCTGTGACTGACCCAATTGGTGATGAATCTTGACAATAGAACAAGTAAATTGAGAAATATATTTCAAATTTCTTTAGAAGAGTCTAGTATTATACAAGAAAACACTCACTGAAAACAAAATCAGTTTCCAAATATTCTGGCCATTTGTAATGTCTTAAAACCTGATACAAACAAAAGAAACAAAGAGAAGATAAGAATCAAACTTAAGGGAACAAAAGGATAAGATGGTTGTTTTGAGGACAGGAACAAAATGATAAGATGGCTTTTCCCAGTTGCATTTGAGGAAACCTCCAAAAACTACATAGGTGGCCCCAAAACAATACAACATATGATTTAGTTTCCAATGCAGCCCTCCCAATCACAAATCTCACCACAGTTGAATGTTATATAGTAAAGGAAAAACTATAATCTCACAAACTTCATCACTATTACCTCTTGAAGTCGCCAGAGGCCTGTAGACTCCTGAATTCAATTGATGCAACTAACAAACATATTGAAGGAACATGTTCAGATTGCACTGCTTTTGATATATCTGAAAAGGCAGGTCCTTGCACAAGATAACACCACCAAAACTTGGCATAATCATACTATCATAGTAAATAAGCAGCACAGTCTGCACTATAGGAAAGGATCCTGTATATAACTTAAACATCACACCTGTGACACATACAGTATCATTTGTACTATGCTGGCGCTTCCTTCTAAAGCAGTCAAAAGGACTTCTTTTGGATAAACATATCCAGAAAACCTGAATAAGCCACTATCGGATAAAGAAGCAACCCACTTTGCAACATTTCTTGGTAGAAACCCAAGTTGAACGCAATCTAGTGCAAGGAGTGAAGCAAACAATTAAAATGCAGTAGTAACAACACTATACCACATAGCTACACACACATATGGAGAAACAAACCAGCTTCCAATAAATGCAAATTTAAAGCATCACATTAGCAAGAAATGCAACATGGAAGCACCTTGTAGTGCCACAAATGAGGACTTACATTCAGGAACCACTTTTGGGATTGAAACGAAAACCTCAGTTAGGGCAAAGAAGCTAATGGCAAGCACTTAATGGATTTGGAATAGAAAATTAATTCGTGTTTACAAATGTAACACTACTTTAACCATGCTAGTGTTCTGCTTAATATCTCTTGCTCTCTTGACAACATTACTTTGGAAATATGAGGGTTGTTATAAAAATCCACTTCCCCCAAAAAACAAAAAACCTAATACTGATTTAGAGCTCATATTCTACACTACTGAAGCCTAATTTAAAAGAGAGAGATAAAAGCATCTTTTCTCATATTTTCAATTTTTATCTAGATGCAACAATTTTTGGTGGAACAGGCATAATTTCATTACCATTTACCACAAGGCCATTTAGAATGAAGATGTGTAGCTAAATCATGGACCGGCATGATTTGAAAGGTCATCTTCTCTTAAATTTGCTTTCTATTCTTTGTTGGAGATGGAGCTGCATTGGAAACTATGATGGAATGATCATTGTGCTGTGATGTGAATACCCAGTGGCAGTTTAGATAATAATAATAAAGAAAAAAGGTAAAAGAGAAAGAGGTAAATGTAGGAGAAGATATCCAAGGAAAGAAAATAGTGAAAATTTCGTATCAATGTAAAATTTAAAAAATAATTACAAATAAGTGGTAAAGTTTATAATTATTAATAATTATAATTATTTTTTAAAAATAAATATGTAATTACTTTCTCAAATTACCAATAATTAATAATTATAATTTTTTTTTTAATAAATATGTAATTGCTTTCTCAAATTACCACTAATTAGTAATTTTCTCAACAAAATAAAAAATACTTTTTGACAATGAGGGATATATTGCCTTTTCACAACTAATGCATTAATTAAGTCCTGGTCCTTATGTATTTTGTTAAATAATTAATTCAATATTGATGTAACAGACATTTTAACTAATTAAAAAGTGAATTGACTTCAGGTCACAGAGATTGGATTGACCTTCTTCTAAGCTATTAGCAAAACTCTACGGAAATTGTGACAGAACTTGGGAAGTGGCAATCCAAAAAGAGAGCATTACCTCTGATCTATGTTATCCAACTTTATTTCCTTTGTGTTGCATATTCAAAACTGTTTTAATTCACAAGCATGTAATATTAAAGCATCTTGAGTGAAAGCAATAAGAAATTGATGAATGTGTTGACTCTATAAGACTAGCAAACTAATGGACAAAGTGCCAGTAAAACTAGAAAGAATAAGAACATAAATTCCTGTATTTGTGATATGGTTGTGCTCTAAATCAAGATATTAAAGAACAAAGTTGCATATGGAAAATAAAAATATTAAATGAAAAACAAGTACACTTTTCTTAGAACCAACAAGTACATTTTTTTTCAAAAAATAGGGCATTACATGACACAAATTCTTAGCTGATTATGACAAGAACATAACTGAGTCACATAAAAACATGTTTCTAATGTAGAACATTGACATTCAAATATGTTCAACAATCCAATTGCTGGAACGGGAAAAAAATAAAAAACATAAAAAACAGAATCGCTACAATCTGTTTTACTCCAATATTCAAAATTTGGATTGGTCTTCTAAGTTAAAAAGCAGAACTTCATTATAGAGCTTTCCGTCAATTTTTTTTATCCAACTTCGATTCCTACATGTTGCATCATCATAATTGTTTTAATTCAAAATCATGAAATGTCAAAAACAATTCTGAGTGCTTCACTTCCAATTTTTGCAATAAGAGAACTCTATATGACCAGCAAACTGATGTAAAAAGTTACCTGTAAAAGTTGAAAGTTGAAGCCAAGAAGGTTACATATTTACTTCAACATCGTGGTAAAAGATCATCAACATCTTAGACATTCCCGAATGATTTGCCAATCCTCTATCCTGGACATTTTTGGACATCCAAGATTGATAGTTATTTAAAAGCCGTGCAAGAAGACCAAACCATGTGTCCATTGATTAGAAAAAAAATGATTTTGGAAAGAATGATGTACAATAGACTAGCAACTTAGTAAAATTACCTTAACTTCTAAATTAGTGAAATATGATGTAATATAAAAATTTTAATTTATAAATAAGAAATGAAAGCTTAGGAAAAGGATAAAACTAAAAAATGTAAGAAATCAAGCACTGATGTAACACGGCAGAACACAAGCTTGGCCAAATGCACAAACACAGCACCAAGTAAAATGCACTCACCAGCAAATTTATGCAAACTTGCAGTACTTTTTACCAAAAAAAATAAGAATGTAGAGGAGGTTTTGGTTTTCATCAATAGTCCTTTAAACAAGTTTCTAAAAATGAAGAATTCAACTTGCAGGCATAACAAGCGTTGTGCAAACCATTAACCATTACAAGTGTTGAACTTCAAACACAAATAACAAACATATTCATCAAATGAAGAATCATAAATTCTCGAACTATGCAAGTTCCTTTCTGGAAAAATATATATATATATATATATATATGTTTAGGATAATTATATTTGCCTTCCTAATTAAACGATTTGCAAACATAAAACACATCAAGAAAGATGTGTCAATGCCAGCTTTGAGGCAAAGCTGAGGAAGTTTCTGCTTTGGGCCTTCAAATATTAATTGAAAAAGGACCTCCGAATGGCAAGGTGTGGTGTTAGGTCATCTGTTTGGTTTGAAAATGTCCCACCTGCTTTGGTGTCTTGTGTGCTTGATGAAGCTTTATAGTTTGGCTTTCAATTTAGACAATCAAACCAAAAAAAAAAAAAAAAATACAATTCTTGATTTTTGTATTTTTTTTTTAAGTAAAAATAAATATTCAGTTTGTTTAACGTCATTATTGTTCGAACTTTCAAATCTAAACAAAATCAACACGTTCAGATCTGAAACTCTGAACCAAACAATATTGTTTGGCATTGTAAGTCCGAACATGGTGACTTTGTTTTTATTTGGATGTACGTTGAAGGGTAATTTGGGAAAAATGATAGGGGTACTAAGAGTAACATAAAACCCTAGATAATTAAACAGAGTGAACTGAGAAATTGGGAGTACTTAATGATTTTTTAGGTGAAAATAGAATCCCCTATAAAAGGCCCTATGTTTAGAAGCTTTGCTTTGGACCCAGGAAAAGTCAGAGCTAGCCCTGCCATATGTTAATGACATTTATGAAATTACGAAGACAATAATGGATGTTTTGATTCAACATAAAGCAACCACAATAATCCACCTTATTATTAATAGAGTGGTGCTATTAGCACCCTATGAATTATTTTGGACCCCCTATTTCTTTGGGCCCCCACTTATAATTTTGAAACCCTCAAAATTTCTTTTTCCCCTCCAAATAATACCAAAATTATCATTGTAAAAACATTCTACCAATTGAATGCACACCCCTCACACTCCCACACCCCAAAAAAACCCCTCTTCTAAAAAACCCTAACAAAACCCACCAAGAAGAAAAAGAGCCAATATGATTACTGTCTCTGCTGCCTCATCCACCATTGTCACAGTTGCTATGCTCTCTCTCTCTCTCTCTATATATATATATATACACATAATTTCTTTGTTTTCTCGCAATAATTTCTTCTCTTACAGGAAAAAAAATTATAATAATTGGTTTGGTTGGTTTTGTTGGTAGATATTATAAAATTGTGAGTTCAATAGAGAACTACGCAGTAATATTATCAAAGCTACGCGATGAAACAATAACTTTTGAACTTAATAATAGATTTAGCTACTTCCGATAACTTCTGCAAGTATTAAAAATTTTGACCATTCAATATACTAAGAAATTTCCATGTTCAAGTCTGTATTCCTGAACTTGAAAAAATGAAAACTTCTGCAAGCATTAACAATTTTAACCATTCAATGTGTTAAGAAATTTTCATCTTCGGACCTGCATCCCCGAATGTTCGGGAATGCCTTCCCGAACAAATAAGTAATGTTTTGGCTTGTAATCCTGAACTTGAAAAAATGAAAACTTCTGCAAGCATTAACAATTTTGACCGTTCAATGTGTTAAGAAATTTCTATATTCGGACCTGCATTCCCGAACATTACTTATTTGTTCGGGAATGCCTTCCCGAACAAATAAACAATGTTCGGGGTTGTGTTCCCGAATTTCAGTCATATGTTCAGGGAGTTTAGTCTTGAAAAAATGACAAATAGATTTTATTATTTTTGCCATTTTTTTTCAAGAAACTTACCTTTACAATGCCAATCTCCTTTGAGCTAAGAACAACATCAAAGCTATGAACCTCCTCTAAGCTTTTATTGTTGTACTCCTCTTGTATTATGGAGTTGTGGTTACCAAAAAAACTTCCACTCATTGTCATGGCCGAAGAAGTGTAGGTAGTCAAATGGTTGCCACTGTTACCGCCGGAATATTGCCGCCAAAGGGATTTCAAGGTTTTGAGGATGGCTAGGTTTTGAAGGTGGGATTAGGGGAAGATGGATGGGTGGTGATGGAGATGGATGCTCTTATAAATCCTAATTCATGATATAATGGGTGTGTCAGTTTAGTTGTGAGATGGGATGTCCCAAAATTCATGATATCCTTTTTAGAAATTTTATTTGAGGTTATTATTGTAATAAAAAAAAGTTAAAAATTGAGGGGCCCAAAATAATTTATGAGGTGCTAATAGAAGCACTCTATTAATATTATTATTTGTATATCATTACTCAAAACAAACCTTATGATCAATATAGACATACAAAAACACAAAAAGAAAATAGAACTATTAGCTTGTAAAATGAATGTGAAAGTACGCATGATGTATCAAGCGCAGAATCCATTCTCGACGAAGAGTGAGTTGCTCAAAGATCACTTCACCATCCATGTGTATGACAGGACACAAGCAATCTTATGCCGTCTGTCCTTTCCCTTGAGGTAATGAGGCTTTAGCATTGGACGAACCAAAGAATTCCAGCATAAAGAGAGAGGGAAGCCCTCTTCGAGCAAGGATTGAGCCGAGGGCATTTCTCAATCTTCATGTATTTGAGAGAGCCAAGGAGTTGAAGGCCCTTATTGTTCAACGATTTGAGATTTGGTAGATTTTCAATGCCGAGTGACATAAGAGTCGAGGGCAACAACCCTCCTCCGAAAGGCCTCCACCCCATCTTTCGGAAAGAAGCGCCAATATTCACCGCTAATCTGAAGTGTCTAAGAGAAGGAGCCTTTGCAAATCCCATTCTCTTGCGAGTTGTAAGTTTGTGCAATTTCAATTTCAAGTGAATGTAAGTGGAGGAAGCCCACCTTCGGAAGAGACTCAATTTCTGGACAATCATATAATTCTAGTGATTGAAGAGATGGGAAGAGGGTATGCATTCTTTCATGCATGACTTGAGCTTTGCACAATGCCGGATCGTAAAGTCACGATTGAGTCCGGTAGCCCTCCTCAGGGAAAAGATATCAAATTAGAGAACCCATTTAAGAAAAGTGATTCGAGAGATGTCAAATTTTGGAGCCCAAGCATGTTTAGATCTGTATCTGTTGAAATTTGTACAAGCTAGGATTTGTAGAGATCAAGCTTTGGAAAGAATCCAAGCCACATGGGTTTGAGAGCATCACACCATGATAAGGACAAAGTTTCAAGGATCTGTTGCTTCTCCATATCCTCGGATCTGGGGAACACTAGTTTCGGAAGGCATGTAAGCATGGGTGGCAAAGAATGTAGAACTTTACAATCCCATTGAAAGGCGTGTAAGCATGGGTAACCTCAGTATCTGGGAATGACAATAGGCTAGGACAATTCCATATGTGAACTCTTTCAGATTTGTTAAAGTGCACACTCGGTGTCAATTCCTTTAAATTAGGCATATTTGAAATCTCCAATTTTGTAAGGGAAGACAAACCTCGACACCCCAATTCTACCCCATCACATCCTTTCAATACTAATTCACTTGTGCCTGTGCCACAAATATTCGAAAGTTGGGCCACAAGTCTTGAGCATTCCCGAATCTCAAGTCTCACACAAGATGGAATGTGTTTGGGTAAGCCTCCAATCAACTTTGGACATTTGATTACCTGAAGCTCTTTAAGCTTAGAGAACTCTCCAGATTCTAGTATATACCAGTCCACCCACTCCAACATTTCTTTAAATCTAAGAGTCTCTAGAGATTGAAATGGTTTGCTTAAAGAGCTATCTCCATAGAATTCATGGCCTACCTTTGTTATTCCTTGCATCCTTGAAATTTCAAGGTCTTTCAAAGAGGGCAACTGACCAAATGGTGGCAAGGAAAAACAATACTCACAATTGTCAAGAGACAAATGCACTATATTACAAAATGATTTATCTCGCAACCAATCTGGAAATCTTGTGCCACCAAAGTTTTTAATCTCAAGGCGTTTCAAGTTTGTATGAGGTTTTAGCTTGTCGAGAACATCTCTCTCTTTCTCTGAATCATTCGTACTGCTACTCCATTCGAGTACCAGTTCTTCAAGGTACATTTTCTCCTCCAATTTTGCCTCCATTGCACCCATGCCATTAGTAACATTTTGCAAACTTGAAATGGAGAGCCTCCTTTGAAGATGACGAAGTCCTTCAACTCTTCAATACCTAACCCCTTGGACTTGCCCACCACAAAGCAAGTTAAAAGTTGAAGGTCTTTTAATTGACTCATTTGCATTGGCATCTCTTGTAAATTAGTCCCAAAGAATATCAAGATGGCGAATCAATTAGGTTTCAAGATTTGCCTTAGAAGGTAGTTAGTCGATGACAATTATATAGCAAGAATGTTTCTAAATTATACATGGTACAAACCGATTTAGGCAATTGTTTGATTTCCGTAAGAAAGATCCAAATACCGTAGATGTAGTAAATTTCCAATTGAATGAGGCAATTCCATAATCTTATAACATGGCAAAGACAAGCTCCGTAAGGATGTTAGTTTCGGTAAAATATCATCCAAAACCTTTTTGCCCAACCACGAATAAGAATAGACTGCAGGATTTAGTGCTAGAAAAGTCCTTAAAAACTTAGCATCATTAATTAGCTTGAATTTTTCAAAGCCATCAAATTTGCTGCTAACACATGAGAAATGATGTACCCTTTCAGAAATATGATGTGTGTTGTCATCCTCTAACATATAACAGAACTCTCTAGACACAGCTTGAGCTAAATCATTAACAAGATCATGCATGACAAAACAATATTTATTGGCATTTGATCGTTGAAAAAATGACCTTGATTGCAATTCATAGAAGCACTCATAACCTACCTCTTCCCTCATTTTATTACTTCTGGGTTGCTCCACGAAACCTTCAGCCATCCACATTAGGACTAATCTCCCCATTTGAAATTCATAATTTTTAGGAAATATAGAACAATAAGCAAAGCATCTCTTTAAATGCGGAGGGAGGTAATGATAGCTCAATTTTAAGGCTGGAAGAATATTGCTTTTCTCCTTTGGCAAATCCCATATTCCACTTTTCAATATATTATTCCAATCCTCAACATCCCGTTTAGAGCGCAAAAGACCGGCTAATGTTTTTGTTGCTAGAGGCAAACCTTTACACATTTTCACAACTGCTTACCAATCCTTTCAAGGTTTGGATGTGCACCACAATCTCCTTCTCAAATGCATGTTTGACAAACAATTTCGTGAATCTTCGTCGATAATTGCTGCAAACGATGAATAGGAACTGTTTGCATAATAGATGAAACACTCTCATTGCGCGTTGTAACAATAACCCTGCTCCCATGTCCTCCATATCCAAAAGGACTCCTCAAGCTATCCCAGTTATCATAGTTCTCATTCCAAACATCGTCTAGAACAATAAGAAATTTCTTCCCACTCAAGCATTCCTTGAGCTTGACTTGAAGCTGATTAAGGTCCTTTGTACTAAGGTCCATTGTATTAGAACCCTGCGGAATCACTCCCTCAAGAATTGTTCTTGTAACCCTTACAACATCGAATTCATCAGAGACACAAACCCATGCTTTCATATCAAAGTGATCATCCACTCTGCCATCATTGTATAAAAATTGAGCAAGGGTGGTCTTGCCAACGCCACCCATCCCCACTATTGCAATCACATCTATCTTCTGATTACCACCACTTGCCTCATCTGAGAGCAAAGAACTTAATTACATCCTCCTTGTCATTATCCCTTCCACAAACACCAGATTCATCAACCAAAGAAGTTGTTGGCAATCTGTGATACAATTTTTGCCCAGCAACTTCTCTCAAACCGAGGACATCTTTTTCTTTCGTAAAATATTCTAATCTATCAATGATCTCCTCTATCTTGGACACTATATCTGCATCAAATGAATTAGAGGAAGAAGTCAAGGTGGGGTTTCGTACCTCAGCTTCAGACTTGCATCGCAGAGCTGCGGTAGCAATCTCATCGAGTAAATCATCTGCACGATACACAGCAACTTTAAGTTCGTCCACCCAGTCTTTCACAGCGGGGTTAGTGATCTGCTTGTACTCTGCATCATCGAGCACAACATTAAGTGCCAGCAATGTTAACTTGAGCTTCCTGAGGAGTTTATCATCATGCTTTTGAGCGCGGAACGCGTCCGGATCCTCTAGAGTAACTCTCTAGAGTGATCCCTCAGGTTGCAACACGTGTCCCATTAAATGATCGGATGGCTGTGGTTAACCCTCACCAAAACGACGTCGTTTTGGTGAGGATTTTCAAAAAATAAAATAAAAATAAAAATCAGATTTTTTTGAAGCTTTTGCAGATCAACAATGGTGGATTTGATAGAAATTGGAAGAAGAAAACGGATTTGAGGAAGAAGAAAACGGCTCTGTTTGGCTTAGATGATTTGGTGAGCCAAACCCAAAAAAAAAAATTAAATTAAATTAAATTGCAGAGTTGCAGATCGAGAGGAAGGAGGAAGAAGAAGAAAATGGATTTGAAAGGAGGAGGAGGAAGACGAAAATGTAAGAAAAATCGGCAGCCGATTCAACCCAAACCCACCTCAAAATCTTCCCACATGGAAGTTCCCATTTTCCCTCTAATTTCCTAGCACTGGTACAATCAAACCCAAACCATTCGTGGGTTTCATTCAATTCATCGATTTGATTCTGGGTTTTGAAATTAGGATTATTCAACAACGATGAGTTGACAGATCGTTCTTCGCCATTTTCTCTGCAAATCCAACCATTAAATGGATTTGAGGAAGAAGAAAATGGAAGAAGAAACGAACGCAGAACCAGAGACACAGAGAGAGAAGAAGAAGAGAGCAAAGGGTTCGTCATCGCTACAGTCCCAGCACTCTGCATTTCCAATTCCTAAAGCTTCAAAGCACATTAATGGTGAGGGTTAACAGAGCTTCAAACAGAGCCGTTTTCTTCTTCCTCAAATTCGTTTTCTTCTTCAAATTTCTATCAAATCCACCATTGTTGATCTGCAAAAGCTTCAAAAAAATCTGATTTTTATTTTTATTTTATTTTTTTGAAAATCCTCACCAAAACGACGTCGTTTTGGTGAGGGTTAACCACACCCGTCCGATCATTTAATGGGACACGTGTTGCAACCTGAGGGATCACTCTAGAGGATCACTCTAGAGAGTTACTCTAGAGAATCCGGACGCCCAACGAAGGCGGCAGCCATGTTTTTATTTTTATTTTTATTTTAGTTGTAGAGGTAGAAACAGAGATTAGAAAAATGAAGGAAATAGATTGTAGAGT
Organism: Camellia lanceoleosa; assembly: GCA_025200525.1. NCBI lineage: Eukaryota > Viridiplantae > Streptophyta > Magnoliopsida > Ericales > Theaceae > Camellia > Camellia lanceoleosa. The sequence goes on along the minus strand of CM045772.1, from coordinate 90,614,816 downwards.
GAAAGAAAAGAAGCCAAGATTGATTTGCTCTGGGAAAGAAAAAATAATTTGATGAGATCAAAGTCTTTGCCTGCAAGTTGCAATTAGAATAAGGGGGAGGGAGGCGGCAATTAAATTTTATATTTAAAATTGATTGCTAAATTAAAATTATTTTATTCATAGCAAAAATATTGTATGTAAATTATAATAAAAGATACATTATTATAATTATAAATTTTGTGAAAAGCATATTTAAATTTGCAAATAAAATTTTCAGTCAAAAAAGCAAATAGTATTATATGGATACTTTTTCTATTATAGAACAAGTAATGGTGCTATACAAACAGAACAAATAGTGTTATATGAACATAATTTTCATCATTGTCACATTATTTTGAAGTTAAATTTTATATAAAAATTGTGGTGATATATAACTAAATTTATAAATAAAAACAATCACCACGAATGATAATCAAACACAACTATAAATCATTAATCAAATATTTTTAATTTAATTAATTGTGGTGAGAACTTAAAGTATTTTTTAAAGGAGCGGTCATCTTTGCAATTAGCAAAGAAGAAACCACACACTACCTATAAAGCTCTCTGTGAATTTGCCTGACTTCCACCCACTGAATAAAGCTATCAACATGATCTGACTAGGAAACTATCATTCAATATATATATATATTTTTTAAAAATTAAGATAAATTATGAATACATCTTTTGAAATTTATTTAAAATATGAATTATTTTATATGATTCTGAAAACTGTATCTCGCCTTTTGAAACTTCTAATTTCATAATAAGTGGTCCTTTTAATTAATAAATTATCAAGTCAATTAATAGTTTTAATGATGTCAAAAATTTGGTTCAATTAAAAATTTAAGTAATTATATTATTATATAAAAGAACAGTTAGAAAATTTTATTTTATTTTTATTTATTTTGTTAAATAAAAAAATCAGTCAAGAAGATGTTTATAGCTTTCCAAACTATAAAAACAATTTATATATTTTAAACAAATCTCATAAAAAAAAATTATTTGATGACATCACATCACAGTTGCACCAAGATTTTGCCTGCAAGTTGCAACAGAGTAGTCAGTCAGGAATTAGAAAGAGGGGGACGAGGGTTGGCAATTAAATTTTATATTTAAAATTGATCGCTAAATTAAAATTATTTTATTCATAGCAAAAATATTGTATATAAATTATAATAAAAGATACATTATTATAGTTATAAATTTTTTAAAAAACATCATTAAATTTTCAAAATAGTTGTTGTGAATTTGTCTCATTTCTACTCACCGAAATAAAGCTATCAAGATGATCTGACAAGGAAACTACCATTCAATATATATATTTTTTCTTTTTAAAAAAAAATTAAGATAAATTACGAATATATTCTTTGAAATTTACTTAAAATAAGAATTATTTTATATGATTATGAAAATTACATCTCGTCCATTGAAACTTCTAATTCATCATAAATGGCCATTTTTATTAATAAACTATCAAGTTAATCAATAGTTTTAATGATATCAAAAATTTGTTTCAATTAAAAATTCCAGTAATTTTATTATTGTATAAAAGAGTAGTTAGAAATTTATTTTTTTTTGCTTATTTTGTTAAATAAAAAATTTCAACAAGAAAGTGTTTATAATTTTTCAAATTATAGAGGTAATTCATATTTTAAATAAATCTCATAAAATTTATTTATAATTTATCCTAAAATTTAAAATAAAATTAGTATTTTAGGTCTATGTTTAAATCTTAGAGTGAAAGAAGAGAAATCAAGATGGATTTGCTCCGGAAAAGAAAAAAATTATTTGACCAGATCACATCACAGTTGCAACCTTTCTTTTTCTTTGAAATGTCACTAGTAGTCAGTGGCGGAGGAATTAAAAGAATCTGAGGTCATGTTTGTCTCATACCATGAGATTAGTCGAATAAAGAAATAAATAATATAATGAGTTTTAAAAACTTTCTTATTATAAAGTTATTAGAATGAATTATAAATATAACAACTCTAAATTATGATTGTAGCAAAAGTTTGCGATGTAAAAATTTGAGGGAATGGAATGGTTGCTATACAATTGTCATTGATGTTTTTCTGGTGGGATTCATTTAAAATCTTATCTTGATAATTCAAACTGTTTACTTTATAAGGTTCATTTGCAAAAAAATAATTTAATCGGATATCAACAATCTTTTGATCAGATCATATTTTGTATTCAGGTTAACACTCAAAATCATATCTACCATTTATTTTTTTTAGATACAAATGTGTCTTAATCAAAAGGATACTGATGTCCAATTAACTTAATTTTTTAAAAAAATGTACTACTCAATAGACTTTGAAAAGTAACGATTAGAATTATCAAGTTCGGATCCAGAGTGGATCCCACTAAAGGCACAGTCGTGACTGCTGTGCCCTCACACAATAATCACCCAAAGTCTCAAATTGGTCATTGTGAGATTAATTGAATAAAATAAAAAAACATAATATCATGAGTATTTTTTATTATAAAATAATTAGATCAAGGGAAATTATATATGTAACAAATCATAATTACAAAAGGATTTGGATTTTTTAAGTAATCATCTCAATTTAAGAGAGCATTTAAATTTAGTAGGCCTATTTTGAAATCGATTTTAGTAATCCGAATTATTCACATTTTAGGACTTATTGAGAAAAATATTATGCAAAAACTCAAGGTAATTAGACAATTGTAGTTATATGTTTGAATAATATTTGTTTTAAAAAAATAGACGACAAATATAATTTTAAGAATAAGCATCTATTTTTTCTTATAAAAATTTAATTCAAACATATAACTATCAATATCCAATCATTTTGATTTTTGTACGAATATTATGGTCGACGAATTCTACATGAATGGTTCAGATTATCAAAATTGTTCTCAAAATAAACTTACCAAATTCAAATGCTCTCTTATTGAGAGAAGCCAAATCCATTATAGAAAATGCTCCGCTGTGCAATGCACCGTATACAACTCTACACAAAATTTCATAAATTTTTACTAACTTAGCGTAAAAGAATATAACTTAAACAAAAATTCCCTCGTCTATTCATAAAAATGAACAAACCACCGCCGATTACTTCCACCTCCACCCACCCAACACCACCGACCACCACCTCCATGAACGTCGACCTCTTCTACTTGGCTCCTCCAAAATCTAGGTCATGAGAATCCCCAAAAACCTAGAAAAACAAAAATAAAAAATCAACTACCATAACAGGTTTTAAAGGTGTCAAATTGGGTTTTGAATTTGAGCCCATATTGTTTGAATTAGATTAGAATTCGTAATATTTATGGCCTATTGATATAATTCCCTTTTACTGATAAAACGCATTTTTATTGAGATCCAAATCTTCCATTTTTTTTTTTTTTTTTCTAACCTTGTGATTTTGGTGGTGATGATTTGTGTGGTAGGTTTGATGGTGGTTTTGGGTTTAGTGTTGGTGGCGGAGAAAGGGGTGTGGGAGGTCGGTGGTCATGGTTGGTGTAGAAAGCAAAGGGAGGCAGAGCAGAGAGGCGTTGAGCGGGGGAGCGGGATCACATGAGGGAAGGTGCAGGTAGGTGGCTGAAAATGTTGGCTTTGATTTCAATTTTTTGGATTTAATTTTTTAATAATTGAATTTTTTGATTTTTCATGTTTTTTATTTTTAGTGAATATTTTTTAAATTTTAAATAATTTTTTTGTTTTTTTAGATGTATCTTATTTACATGCATTTAAAAAATAAAATATTATAAAAAATTAATAAATACACAAAAATATGAAAATGTATTAAATTTTTATATTTTTGATATTTAGTAAATTTTTTTAAAAAAAATTTACAAATATTATACTTTTTAAGTGTATTTATATTAGGTGCATTTAAAAATTAAGAAAATTACTTAAAATATTAAAAAAATCAACGAAAACAAAATATATATATACAAAAAAACAAAAAAAATTAATTTTTTAAAAAGTGAATCCTGAAAAGTGAAACCAACAACATTGGATGAATAGAGTAATGTCAGGGATCCTAAATAATCTATCAAATGTTTTACCGAACCTCTCACATTGGTAATGCTATACAAAAATATATGTGTGTAAGTCCTACACCCATGTGAAAGGTTTAATAAATTATTTATAATCCCTAACATTACACGAAGTTAAACCCAATTTAATATTTATTTCTCTTCTGTAATGAGAGTTGGACTGTTTGTTGTTTAGTGGTTGGACTTGGTAACTCAAATATTATTTTTTTTTTCTTTTTCTTTTGATAGAAAAAAAGATACTTTAAAATATCATCACTGCATCTGGGACCAGGCCCGGGGTTACTTTACTCAAGTATTGTTGAACTTGATTTCTCTTCTATAATGCGAGTTGGACTGTTTGTTGTGGTGATGGTTGGACTTGGTCACTCAAGTATTATTGGACTTTAATTGGTCAGTTAATCAGTTAAATATAGGAGAATTTATTAAGAATTCATCTTTAAAATACTTGTATCTCAATTAGCGAATAACATATATTATAATAAATCTTATTATTTGAATATTTGATCTATCAAATTCTAATTATTATATTTAATGTATTTTATAGATAATTTTATTTTTACAAATATTTCTTCAATCCTTAGCAACTTGGCATCCATTATTTTGAACTATTTTATACTTTATATCTATTAAACTTTAAAAATTCATAATTTTTTTGTAAATACTTTTTCTTATGAGATTTATATTTTTGAAAAACCTAGTTAATGAGATTTATCAAATAAAATCTCACTTCAATATATAATTTTATAAAATAAAAATAAATAAATAAATTTGACTGTGTGAATGTTCACATTACGGAACATTCACACTGTCAATGTGAATATTAATGCGCGCTTCACCCTATTATTATTATTAGAGATATTTTAGTAACTATGTTACCCATAAGATTTATTGGAATATAAGAAAATAATTTAGTCTAAGTGAAACACAAGTAAGTGAAGAGAAATTTATGAATAAATGCTCCTTAAATATAATGTTCCTTATATTTGTAATTATTCTCTCACCGATTGGCAAATATATATATATATATATATATCATTGTGAAATTAATCAAATAAAGAAATACTTAATATTGTGAATTTAAATGTTTTTTTCTTAAACGAAATTATTACAATGAATTTAATGTATAACAAGTCTAAGCAATGATTGTAGCAAAACTTTGGCAAGTCAAATTAATTGGTCATTGTGATGACAATTATTTGTTTGAATTAACTATACAAATTTCCCTTAAAAGTTTCTAACAAATTTGCGAATCTCATTTTTAATTTTTGAAATTACATTATCTTGTTTTTTTTTTTTTTTTTTTCCTAACTAGCAATACATACAGACCTCTCTTACTTTAATTATTAATGTTAGGACCTTTTATTGTCAAAATCCATGGATGAAAAACCAAGTTTGTATTTCATTAAGTTTTCCAGATTTTCAGTTTTTTGGTCTCCCCGCTCGAGCGGGGAAAGTAACGCTCGAGCGGGGATTGCAAGCTCTCAGCATTTTCTGCGAAGACTGACAAGATTCTGGATGGGGTGATTCCCCGCTCGAGCGGGGCAATGGACGCTCGAGCGGGAAGGCTGTATGAATCACAAATATTTGAAGTCTCCGCTCGAGCGGGAAGACCCACACTCGAGCGGACCGCGCGATGACAGTTTCTATAAATTCGCAGATTGGGTCTTTTTCAAGGACGACTTTTCCTAGATCTGTTTAGGGTTTTCTAGGGTTTTGATTGAAGATTACTTCTGAGGTTTTGTGAGTTTTCTTTGATGTTTTTGAGAGAGTTCTAAACTTATGTGTTAAGATTCATACATCAAAGAGTTTGTTACAACATATTCAAGAGAGTTCTCTTCGGTGGAATCCGAAGGTTATTACGTAGAGTTTCAAAAGGTGTTTGATACTTTACGTAGTCGTTAATTCGACAAGTGAAGTTGTGGTGTGGAATCAACTTCAAGATCAGTTCCGTGGCGAAGGCGTGGTGAAAGAGTTACAGAAGATTCAGAGGCAAATTGACTGTGTTGGGTAATTTGTATGGTATCTTTGTAATCTTTTAGTTCTTCAGTAGTGGATTGATCAGTGGCGATTCGCCCGTGGTTTTTGATTACAATTGAAGGTTCTTCAATTGTGGTTTTTTCCACGTTAAAAATCGTTTGTGTCGATTTATTATTTGTTCTTAAAAACAAACAAACTAAAATCACTCTCGTAAGTGCTTGATGATTTTAGGTTGTGTGTTTTGATTTGTTGGGATTTGGAATTTGTTAATCTTGATCTAGTCACGAATCACGTAGGTTTTTCAATTAATATACAAAAAGCTCTTATATGTTAACTTGGCCCATGACCATGTTAAAAATTACAATGAAATGACAAAAATATTCTCCAATTAACAGGATTTTAAGCTTAACACCGGCTCAATGGGAGCCCTAAATTACTTGCCTCAAATCCCGTTATTTTCAAAACTTGAGAGGTATATGGAAGAAAGAATGAATAGGGAGTGAAACAAATAATGAAGTAAATGACTTTTGTTGCTCAAATAAGAAACACCAATGCTAAGAACATATATTAGAAATACATAATAGATCACAGAAAGTGTATTGACAAATTGAAATTTATTTTGAATGCTGGCCCATCATAACTAGGTTTAACCCTAACCATCTATTGCATTTTTTGTAAATTATTTGGTGATCCATTATATGTTCCTAACATTGCTCGAGAGGAAATATAGAAAAAACTCCAACTCATAGGGTCCCAAGTACTAAAAATTTTAACAGTTTATTCCAATCAATCTGGTGTAACCAACTTCAAATAGGAAACTCCGAGGCCACTGCTTATAAAAATTGACGGCAAGCATGAAAATGAAGACAGATCAACACTTTCTTGCAATATCATTCTTTCTTTATTTCAGTTCATGCCACTAGTATATAAAAAATGAAAATCTAAAGACCTACTCAACCCCCAATACAATCACAAATCAATGAAAAGAATAGTCCTTTGGTATACCAACCTTTCAAATCCCCCAAAGAATGGCACCTTTAAAATCTACAATCCTAAAACCAAGTGCATATACATCAAATCCCCTCCAATCTAATCTAGAGATATAGAATACAACATTCTCTTCAGATTTTACATTTCTCTGGAGGAAGTACATACATGAACATTTCAAGCCATCTATTACTTTCCTCTCAACAAGCAATTTAATCAGAAGCTCAGATGAATCAACTTTGGCTCCATAGTATATCAGCATAAGCCTTCTCATCTTCCCGCACCTTGCGACATAATCGATTGCCTCCAATACTTCCTCTTCTTTATCCGGGATCTCTTCTTCCATCAATTCTCCAGATGCAATCGCTTCCAGAGATATCTCTCTCTCCCATTCACCAATGCTTCTCTCATAGCCTGCTTTGTTGCTAGTGTGTCACTTTGGAGTGCATGTATTTGGCGAGCCGCGACAAATGGCAATATGATATCATCCAAACTCCTACTCTTATGATTGGGACTACCATTTGCATCTGATGGTGGAACGATGAAAACGATACCAAGCTCGTAGTTACAGACGTGAAGTCTTGAACCCAATACAGAATTTGTCTTCACAACTCCAACAGCCTTTGTCTTGAGTGAAATAGAAATTGGGCGTCCCCAAGCAGCAGCACTAAAGTTATGGGACCCAGAATACACCCATCCAAAGGATGAAGCATCCTTCTTAGACTGGAAGCGTCTTCTGGCTACCTACTTTTACCATACATTCTCTCATCTATTATCTTTTAACTACCAGCAATTTTCAAAAACAAAAATTGAAATAGAAATGACAACTAGGGAGATGTTTCAAAGCACAAGAGTACATAATGTGGCTGAAATTGTAACTTCACATAATACTAGGACATAGCAACACAAAAAATACTGATTTTAGGGAAGAACATTCTTCCTATATGTCTATTATATAAAATTATTGTAAGGCTACTCAAATACATCATATGGTGTGCAAATCTTTGAGATCACGATCATTCATGTAGACATGAAAACCTAGGCATGATCTTGAGCACAAATTGAAAATCTCTTCCATATTCAATTCAATGTTGACACTTTGAAAATGAGAAGAAAAAAAAAAGAAGAGAATAAAAGTGACAGAGATGGTATGGAAGCAGCATCATGGAGAAATTAGGGCAAGGAAGCAGCACTACAGATTGGAACTTCCTATGCAAGAAGAGGAAGGAACATATATATACACACAGCTAGCACCTCTGGAAATTGTCCAGGTAAATAAAATAAGCCTAAGACTCCTCAAAAGTTGAGTCACATTCCTAGTGTCCTTAATTGTAGCCACATGAAGAATTTTATAAGTAAAGACAATTAAAGATTGATAGAATTGAGTTGCCACGGGACTGTGGTTTAAATATGATGTTTGCATGCAGAACATATAAATATATATCTATATAATAAGGGAAGATGATTTTTGAAAATGTATACAAATGTCTGAGAGATACATTTAATTTGGACGGTTGAGATGATTTGTTTTTATTCTTTAAAGGCTGAGATGCTTTGTAACATTTTCGCATTCCTGCCCAAAACAATCCCTCTCTCACTCTCTTTGCAGCGTCCCTCCCACCCACCCACCCAAGACAAACCCAAACATTATTTGCAACTTCTCAGGTGTCAATCTCTCTCTCCTCAGAGATCTCTCTCTCTTCCTCTCCCTCCCCCTCCTTCCCACTGCCCCCCCACTTCCACCAAGGCAACTCTTCATCTTTTCTCCTTCCCAGATCGATCTCAAATCTTCGATCTTCTCTCTCCTCCAATCTCCACCGACATCAACTCCTTCTGCCTCTCGAACTCGGCTTGCAAGGTAAGATTTCTGCCTCTTCCCTTCTGTCTCTGTTCCCCTTCTCTCTCTGTCGGGCTGTGTTTGCCTCTCCAGTCCTCCGCAACCCTCCCTCCCACTGTCGGGTTATGAACAGCTTATTTTAGGGTTTTATTTACGGGTAATTTTTTGTCTCTATCTAATTTGTTGGCCTAGGTGTCTCAACCTGCTACGGTGCCTCCGTCCTCCACCGTCGAGAGTATGATGAGTATGAAACTGTAAATTTGCAATTTTTTTTTCTAACATTGTTGGCAATAGATGACGTCTATGGTCTCCAAGTACTGATATAGTTAAAAAAAAATTTCCACTATATTTTGCGAAAAAGGGATTGTAATCTTTTCAATTTATTTCAGATATGCAGAGATAAGGATGCTAAACCTCAGAAATGGGAATTTGTAGCACCATTGAAAGGGTTAGTGAATAGAATCTTCACAGAATTGAAGGATTTGGTTTCTGTCTATTAAGTTTTCTTTGTATTTTGAAGCATTGTATACTTAAATTTATATTTTTTGCTTAAAGCTTTGTAGGATGAACAACCTGAAGTTCAAGGGCCAGGAGTTTGGGTGTCAACTGAAAGAGGTGCAACGAATAGTCCAATTGGTATGCATTTGTTCATGTATATTGGGATCAATTTTGATTGCGAGTCACATTTATTCATCAATCTTGCAGGCACTGTGCTTCACTAATTGTATGTGTATGTAACTTTATTATGTTTATTTTTTACTGAGCATCCTCTATCTGTTTGTGATAACTGAACTATTTGCTGAAAATATGAACAAAAAATTCATTTAAAACGTTGAGCTACTTATGATGGTCTTATAATATTCTTTTGTTTTAATTTTTTGTTTGTCTGTTTATTTTCTTTCTTTTGGAAGCGTGTTTCTGGAATATAAAAATGTTTGGGGTAGTTGCAATGTTAGTCATTAATACTGATGGCAATCACTCAAAGGGTAAGGGAAATGTGGATTCTTTGAGCAATATGCACTTTGGGATTGGTTTCCCCATCCTATCGTTATTCATCTCCAATCTGTACAGTCCGATATGAATAATGTAGTCATACAATTTAAAATTTTAGAAGGTAGATTTTTTTTCCCTTTTCATTTTTCTTTTATTGGCTCTGAATTTTTAAGGTAGCTTAAACATTCAAATGTCATGCAAGGTTATAACATTCAATTGCCAAAATTTCGGTTACTATTTTTTAAATTGTTGTGCTGTTTGGTATGGTGTGCAGAAAATTCAGGTTTGCATGTATTTAGCTTCCTGGCCAATTCAATCCTTAAAGAGGTTCTCTCACCAATCCAAAAAAGAGTTTGATGAGTTGGCCACCGTGTCTTCCCAAAGCAAACGCAGAGAGATGGTGAAACTATAAGTCTCCAATTTTAATTTGCTGTAAACTATTTTAATTTGTTGTGGTTCTGATTTTTGAATTGGGTTTGATAGGTTTGATGGGTTTTGATTTCTAAAATTTGAAATGGATTTGATGGGTTTAATCTGCAGAAATCTGTAGAAATTCATATACTAGAGTATACTCTCTCTGTAGATTTGATGGGTTTTGATTTCCGGCTTTGCCACTTTCTGCTCATCCCCATGAGTTTAGTTTCTCTGTCTCTCTAGCATGAATATAGATATTCTCCATGAAATGGTATGCTCTTTTTCCACAATTGTTCATCTAGAAGAAATGTTCTGCAACTAATGATGAATATACACGATATACTTGGAAGTCTAGAATGAGTTGGATGACAAAAGGACAATACAAGTTATACAACTTCCAAATGCATAACAGAAGGGCCCATTTGCACAACATGAGTACTGCTAATTTATATACAGACTATTTCCTACGACACTTTTTATTTTAGTTTTAACACGTGGGGGTAAGGTTGCGTACACCAACCCTTCCCCAGACCCCGCTAAAGCAGGAGCTTCATGCACTGGGTACACCCTTTTTACTTTTTACGTCCTTAAATGTGGGATAAGTGTTAAAACTGTCAGGTTATTAAACTCTAAGCTAGCTTGGTTATTAGCAAAACCTTGAGTTGATATATACTCACAAAATAGTCATTCGTCGACCTAACTCTCGGAGGGAAAAGGAATACCATTTGTTGAAAATTGAACCAAGTCTTACATGGCATATGATAAAGAGAATTAAGGCTAAACAGCAAGCAGAATTTAAGCCAATATCTTTTTTATTTTTATTTTTTTTTAATTGACAAGTGGAATTCAAATACCGTAACAATCCAGCAAATAGTAATGAACCAACATTTATATGGCCTGACACACAAAGCTACCTATGTTATTTGACTCATTCCAATGATTTAAAATCTCAATTGAAAGAATGATTTGCTTAGTTTCAACCATAAGGGATAGTATATGTGGAGATCTAAGTTCATTTTCCCCATGTAACGTCTTAAAGTACTTGGCCAACATAAATAAATAAATCATGCCAAGAAGATCTAAGTTAGTTACGGGACAAGAAGAATCTGTCCACTTAGAAATACAAGAGCAATGGAAAGAATGATTGCAGATAGTTGTGAGAATTCCACTCATGTCTTGCTCTAATCTCTCTGCAACAAAGGAGAAAAATAAGTGAAATCCAAACTGTAAAGCTACAGATCAGCTTTCTATTCCACAACTTCAAGTGGCTTGAAAAAACCTTAAATAAATCAATGTAGTTAATGAGGGAAACAAATTAGCAGGATTTTAAATAACCCTGATGAGGTTTGGATTGGGCCAAACAACTGCACTATAGAATTCTTAAATATCAATTCCTATACCAGCAGAGATCCCTGAGGTCTGAATAGAAAATACTAATTACTCTAAGTACATCACTAACCATGAAACAGAGTGCAAACCAATAGACCCCATTGCCTCTTGACCTGGAGGCAGATCCAAAAGTGAAACGAGAAAATACCAGACAAAATAAAACACTCAACAGATTACAGTTAATTCTTATTTTATTATTTCTTATCTATATAATAAGGGAGAAAGGTAGATAAATTTGAACTCAAAATTTAAATTGGGTTATCTTAAAAAAATGATCATGAAAGTGAATTTTGAGAAAGAGAAGAAATAATGGGAGTGGTGTGATTTGTTCAAAAGCTGAAAAGAAGAGTTTTTTTTTATTAATAGAATTTTGACTTCAAATTCTTATAATAAATTATATATTTCAATTTTTACTTTAATTTTATTGGGGTGTATTTATGTTTGGGTGCTTTTACAAAATTCATTTCAAATCAATAAATTTGATAAATTACATTTTAAATCAATACTTTTAAATTTAATTATATTTTAATCTTAGAATTAATTTAGACATGGATATACATTTTTAAACCTCCAAACCAACCTTGGGGACTTGCCTGGTTAGAATCTATTGCCAGATAAATCAGTAGTTTGAAGGTGTTAAAATCTGAAGGTGTTAGAATCTACTACCAGATAAATCAGTAGTTTGAATTTGTTAAAATCTGAAGGTGTTAGAATCTATTGACAGATAAACTTTTTGAGCACTTTCAAGTTGTTATAAGCTTTAAAGGCTCTAAAAATTGGTTCATTAAAACGAAGACCATGTGGGCAGAATGTGATTGGTTGGATGGAAAAAGCAAGCAGGAAAAGCGATAGAGAGTGAAGTCTAAAATAAAATAAGATAAAAAGAAAAAAAAAAAAGAAAAGAAAAGAAAGAGCTTTGGGTGACCCACCACCAACCAGGAAGAGGTCAGAAAATTCTACGACTTTTGAGAAATCAAAATATTTTATTTATTATTATTTTTATTTTTAAAATCTTAATTTATTTAGCTTTTATTGTTTGTTGGACAAACTATTAAATTGAAATTCTTAAACAAGACAATAATTATTTATTTGGTAGTATTATATATATCAATGGGTATAAACAACGGAATAATTATTTGTTTGCCGGTAGTGGGAGTATTTCGGTGTTTCTCTATGAGCTGTATCACCGGAGTTTTGGATTATTTCGTTGTTATTTTATTTGAGTTTTATAAAACTTATGATACAAGTAAAATTGTTACAATTTTTTTAAAAGAATGGTATTTCTTTATATTTTTTCAATATTTTGTCAAAAAAATTACAGACTTCATAAATTTTAATATGATACGTATGGATTACAACTGTATTTTGATCACAAAATTATTCACACCGTGCCTTCAGGTACGGGCATACGCTAAGGATTGAATTGCTGAGAGAACCTCTTTAAGGATTGAACCTACTTATATTTTCCTACTTTAGTTCTATGTCTTATGATAAGGTTTGGGACTAACTATTCCTTCGATAAAAATTTGACCTTATTGACTATGATAAAATTTTTCTAATGTATGTAATTTATTTTCCTTCGATAAAAATTTGACCTAATTCTGTTTTATGTGTATTTTTTATTTTTATTTATTTATTTATTTTTGTTCTAATTTTGTTTACACATTATGTCATTTAGTTTTCACTACTCATGAATTGCAATGTGCGACATGGAAATTGCTCTCATTGTTGTTATTATTATTGTTTTATTTCGTTTCAGGTGTTGTCTTTCAATCGCAATCTGAATTCTGCAAAGTTTCAATCAAGCATTTTTGGTATTGTTGTTCCTGGCAAGCCATCTTCCTTACAGTTGAGTAATCCACTGTTTCCTCTTTGTGCAGTTGATATTGATGTTATTTAGACTCTTCCCATTGTTATTTTGATGTCCTAAAATGCTTAACAAAGCCAAGATAGTTAGGTTTGTGTGAATGCATTTAACAGAGGGACAACGTTGAAACTTCTTAATATATTGAAAGTCAAGTTACTTATGTGTTTATGGGATATTTATGTGTTTCTTTGATTTGGAAAACAAGAAAAATTAAGTGAATTGAATAGTATAGCATATTGCTCCATGCACCAGTTCATTTTTACACTACCATAGCCCCATGAATAGAGCTTCAAGCCCATGACCCTTGCTTTGAAAGGCTGGGTCTCTGCCAACTGTTATTATACCCAGTGTTAGTGTTCCCCTTCAATTACTATGCATTTATCTACACCATTAATATTTATTGTATACATTTTATTTATTTATTTATTATTATTATTATTATTATTATTATTTTTTAATGGTTAATTGATGGAATGCTTTCAATATATTTCAGGGAAGAATTTAAGGATGAGGAGATGGTTGATGTGAAGTCATTACACATCCGAAACTTTCTCTGAAGTTGAGTTTGTTGGTTAGTGCTTTGCTTTGCATTTAACAATTGTTAGGATACTCATATCCAACAATTGTTTGAAGAAAAGAGATTATAACTGTTCAGGTATTTGTTAAAATAAAGGGAAATACTGGATTAATGTTTTGGTCATTTGTATGTGTCCGGTCTAACTTATCTTTAACTCCTTGAATATTGATTGGTTGGCGATCTCCAATCACAGTGAGATTTGAAATTGCAATTGAAGTGCTGCCTCTTTTGTTTTCAATGGCCAACTTTTGTTTTAAGCTTCTGCTATATTACATAAGGATTTTGAAGCTATCTTCTTTGATTGAAATTCATTGATTACCTAGGGACCTGTCTTAAAAAGAGATGTAATCCTAGATGTAATCTTAATATTATTTACACCGTGCCTTTAGGCACGGGCATACGCTAGTACAATTATATAAGAAGTATCCGTTGAAAAATATTCGACACATATCCCATACCCTTGTCCGAGTGTCGGGTGTCCGACACGGGTATTTGATCTATTTTGAAGAGTCCGTGTAACATATGTTGTTTCTAAACATAAGTTCTGACAATATAAAGTCACCGAGTACTACAAAATTGAAAATAGAATTCAACCGAGTATCACTACAAGAAAATGCACCTACGGCGACCAAATTGGCGACTAAAAAAATTTTTAGTCGCTGAAAGTATAGGTTTTGGCGACTAAAACACCATTAGTAGCCAAAAGTAAAACTTTTTGGCGACTAAACAAATTTAGTAGCCAAAAGTATAGGTTTTGGCGACTAAAAATCAGTTTAGTCGCCAATTCTCGACTTTTAGCTACTAAAATATTTAGTAGCCGAATGGAAAATAAAAAATTGATTTTTTTTTCTTTGGTGACTAAACTTTGGTCGCCAAAAATGTCCTTTCAGCGACAAAAAAAATTTTAGTCGCTGTAGGTGTACATTTAGCTACTAAAACCTTTAGTTGGCAAATGCAAAATAAAAAATTAATTTTTACCTTTTGGCGACTAAAATTTTAGTTGCCAAAAGTTGATTTTCAGCGACGAAAAAAATGGTTAGTCGCCGTTGGTGTACATTTGGCTACTAAAACCTTTGGTCGGTAAATGTAAAATAAAAAATTAATTTTTATCTTTTGGCGACTAAAATTTTAGTCGCCAAAAGTTGATTTTCAGCGACGAAAAATAATGGTAATCGCCAAAAAATTAAAATAATTGGAGGGAAACATGTTCAATTTTGGAGGGATTTGAAAAATTAATTGGCGACTAAAATGTTTTAGTCGCTAATGGTTTAATATATATAAATATATATAACATTCGCTCCTGTTCTCTGTTTATTCTCCTTCACCACACCAAACCTCACCCCACTTCACATGACCACAGACCACCGCCACCGCCTCAGATGGCAACAGCCACTGCAGCAGATCGCCGCCGCCACCGCCACCTCTGCAGATCGCCATCGCCATTCTTTGCGAGCACAGTTCTCTCTCTCTCTCTTTCGCTCTTTCGTCGTGTCTCTATCTCCCTTCCTCTATTTCCCCTTCGATTGTTACTCTAGGGTTTTATATTCTTGATTGATTTAATTTCGTGTTGGTTTACGAAATGGGTTTCGTTTTTCAAATAGTTTTCTACCTTCCCTATGTGGATTGGATTTGAAACATGGGTATTCAATTTTTGTTGTCAAGGTTGTTTATATGTGTGCTTTTCGTTCTTTGTAAAAAACCCACACTAATTGGTTTATATTTTGATTAGTGATGTTTTATTATATACACTTTCGCCTAATTTGATATGCTATCATGCATTGACAGATTGACATTGCCCACTACTCCTTGGTGAGTTTCCTGTAAATCAATCTTAATAATAATGGTTTTATGGGGTTTCTGTGTATGTGGCTTCTTCTTCTTCTTCTTCAACAATCTGATCAAATTGTATGCGAAATTGTGAATGTGTGAATTGAAGTCTCACATTGTTTCTGTGTTATTGTATATATATATATTGTGTTGCTCTTATATAATAACCTTGGTGGACAGGGTGTTTGATGAAATGCCTCAAAGAAGAATTCATCTTAATTGCAAATCAACTTTACATAGTGTTAGTATGATTTGACATCAAACATTCCAGACTAGAGTCAGTCCATTAGATCATGTCAAATATTTGGGACACTAAACAAGCTTAGTTATAGATTAATTGAGAGAGAGAGAGAGAGAGAGAGAGAGAGAGAGAGAGAGAGAGCATGGCTTCAAACTTGGTCTTTTGTTTTAATTAATGTTTTTAGAGTCTGCTTTTAGGTTTCCATATATTCTTGGATTTTTTGCATTTATGATTGTCATTATGTTGCTATGCCTCCATGGTTATTTGCATTATTTTGAAATGTATTTACTTCGCTGAATTGTTATGCTCATGGGTCATGGCATTGGTATAGTTATTTTGAAAGTATTGACTCAATACCTATTTGCTATGATTAATGACCTTAATAAATAAAGGTTCCAACTTGAGTTAAGTTACCTCGTTTTCTTTACTTTCTACTTATCTCTTAATATTTTTGGTGGGTTGCAATGTTTAAGTTTCTAATTTAATATTTGAATCACAACATACCAAAATTGGGTAGATACAGAGGTTAAGAACTCTAATTTAATATTTTTGGTGGCTAGTCGTTGACTCAACAGAGCGAAGGTATTAGGTCTATCTCTACATCTCATGATTTGGAAGCACCTTAAGCTACCATTTCAATATGCATCATTGCACAGTTTATTCTCACATTGAATTTGATATATATATTTTTGAAGGGAATTTCTCTTAAATTTAATTTTTCTATGTTGATGTCTAACCTTACTCAGCAGAAAAGAAAAGAAAAGAAATGCCTTGTAAGGCACTACTCAACATATTTTGCATCTCTCTCCCTCTCTCTCTCTCTCTCTCTCTCTCTCTCTCTCTCTCTTGATTACACAACACAATTTAAGATACAACTGAAACCTTACTCACCAAAAGAAGATAAGACCGTAAGTTGCAGGATTATAGGTGTTCTTAATATGCCTTTGTTAAATAGCACATTAATAAAATTGCTGGTATGACATCTTGGGAAAGTGCTGCAATGACATTTGTAATGCAAGGCCAGGCTTAGGCTTTTGAGGGGATCTCTAAATCATCATATGTGAAGCAAGCTTCCGATCTGAAAGGATCTTCTATGAAGGTTAGTTTGTTCATATGGTTTAACATTTGTTTTTCCAGTTTAAACCTTTTACAGTTATGTGTCATCTTGTGTTTAGCTGTTGTGATATCATCATTTATATAACATACTTGATTTTCTATTCTTTTAGTTCTCTAGTCAGCAAGGAGTATGTGCCTTTTCAAATTAGGCTATCTTGTGTTTAGCTGTTGTGATATCATCATTATTTTACTTTTATTTATTTAAAATGTCTGCACACCAATGTGTGGCTGGAAGTGATTCAATGGTATCATTATCATTTACTTGTGCATTTTGATATAGGGTATAGTATACAATATAGCAGTCTTGGCAGATTGCTATGAAAATCCATTATTTTAAGACAATTTTATAGATTTAGAACAACAGCAAAGTTAGATATAGTTTGATTTATGTTTATTCGTTCCTTGTATATCATTTTTCCAGGCTGTTCCAAGAAAGCGTTTCCATGATGTTATTGTAAAGAATGGTCTAGGCCTAACTGTCGATTGTATGGCTATGAGTTCAGCTGCTGATTGTCCTGCAGATGAGACTAATTTGACTGGTGTGGGTGAGATCAGACTAATACCTGATTTATCAACGAAGTGTATAATTCCTTGGTAGTACATCTCTTTCATAAGTATTACCTTTGTCTGCTTATTGGTTTATAGTTCATTTGAGATCTTCGACAACAAATCATTTTATGACTTTATGATGGCACATGGCATGGAAAGTAATATTATGTGCCCAGTAATCAGAATAGTTTTTCACATATTTTATTATATTGGTCTACTATAACAAATGTGGATCATATACATTCAATAAACATATGCGTATCTCAAGTGTGTTGTCTAGAATCATCTGGTTGGGCAACAGATATATTTGTGATCATAATTTAATTTATTTTTTTGACCTCAACAGGTCAAAACAAGAAGAAATGGTTTTGGGTGACATGCATCTTAAACCTAGTGAAGCTTGGGAATATTGCCCAAGAGAGGCATTGCGTAGAGTTTCAAAAATTTTGAAAGATGAATTTAACTTGGTAAGCATGATGGTTTATTCATATGAAATATGTTGTCATTCAATTTCTAATTGTATATATATACATGTGATATATGCAGGTTTTGAAAGTGAGTTTTATCTCTTGAAGAGTGCGCTAAGGTATGTGATGCAATTGTTGCCATGCCTTCTTTTAATTTTGATTTTCCAGTCGATATTGCAAGTATTAACTATAAAAATCTGCAGGGAGGGGAAAGAAGAATGGTTTTCATTTGATCTGACGCCCTCTTGCGCATCTGCATTTGATCTTTGCTTCCGCATACTTCATGAAGTTGTAGTTGCTCTGATCCTTGAATATTGCAGTTGAGCAGGTAGAAGGAGATTAGTATTGTTGTAGCTTTTTGTCTTTGGAATTATGCGAGGTTGTTCTACTTAGGTCAAATTTTGAGGTCATAATCACACAATCCATATTATCACTTAATTCTTTTTGTAACTTCTCTCAGTGGATTGGAAAATGACTTCTTATACATTCTTGACATTGCTCACCATGTTAATTCCAATTCTAGTGCCTCAACTATGTGAGTATATATATGCATGTATTTATTTTGTTTTTTTTTAAGAAAAGAAATTTAAACCACAAAGACTTCATAATGCTCTTATTTCTAGGATTTGCTATCTCTCTATTTTCGTGACCTACCTTTGAGCTGACCCAAGTTATTATGAATTGTACATGTGTAGAAAACAATGGTCATTTGCTATTTAATTTTAAAAGCAGTTGTCTGAACACACAAGACATAAGGGTACTCTCTCTAAATTTATTGTTGTTATATGCTTTTAGATCCATCATATTGGATAACTTGATATACACTTTTGGGACCATTTCCTAATAGCATAAGCTTTTCGGATTAGTGGTGATCTAACATGGTATTAGAGCTTAGGTTGGGGAGGTCGTGGGTTCAAGACAGTCCATTTGTATTTGTTCCCTGTTTGCATTGTGCTTTCTATTTATGTATGTCAGCTTAAGGTTTTGGAATTATTGGTGATACATCGCATCATATCTATGAATAGAGATTTTTTTATTATTTTATTTTGCAAATCACTAGTTAATGTATGCAACAAAATTGTTGTTTTACGTAAAGTACCTGCCACTATTAGACAGACTGTATTGTCTGATTCAACAGTGGATTTTAGTTTCTATATATTTTTTCATTATGTTTCGATTCCTTTGCAATTCAAGTAACATGGTTCTTGTTTTGTCTTGTGGCTTTTAAATGTTGTAGTTGCATGCGAAGCGAGAAAGGTCGGTTTGAATTGGCATTGGGATACACTCTTTGTTCTAATCTGCAGACAACTTGATTTTCACTCGTGAAGTTGTTAGGTCTGTTGCAAGGAAACATGGGTTCTTGGCAACTTTCATGCCAAAGTAAGTGTATGATTGTTTATGACATGGGTCCAATTTTTAAATGGAATTCATTTGGAACTAAACTAGTGTATGATTTTTTATTTTTTTATTTTTTATGTATAAGTAATAAAATGCTAACGTGCAAGTGTTAACAAACAAACTGAAGGAGTATTGAAATCTAAATGAACGACATAAATATCGATAAGAATTTGTGATTTTTTAGATGGAATTGACAAAGATGGCCTTTTTTTTAGATGGAGTATTGAAATACCTTGTTTATTTGGCCCTTTCATGTGTTTAGAAGGAAACATATTCTCATGTAATCTTCCAAGAATTAAAAAAAGCCCCCAAACCTCCGTGTGCCCCTCACGGATAGCATCCCTATGACTAATAGGACTTGTGAAAACTCACATAATTTTGTTAGGACCTGTAGGTTGGGAGTTAGAGCCGAAAAAGCCCAAAACTTAGTCGAAAAATGCCGTTTCGGGGGTGAAAATTGAAAACAGCCCCCGAACCTCCGTGTGCCCCTCCCGGACAGCATCCCCATGACTAATAAGACTTGTGACAACTCACGGAATTTTATTAGGACCTGTAGGTTGGGAGTTAGAGCTGAAAAAGCCCAAAACTTAGTCCAAAAACGCCGTTTCGGGGGCGAAAATTGAAAACAGCCCCTGAACCTCTGTGTGCCCCTCATGGACAGCATCCCCATGACTAATAGGAGTTGTGACAACTCACAGAATTTTATTAAGACCTGTACATTGGGAGTTAGAGCCGAAGACGCCCAAAACTTAGTCGAAAAAGAGCGTTTCGGGGGCGAAAATTGAAAACAGCCCCCGAACCTCCGTGTGCCCCTCCCGGACAGCATCCCCATGACTAATAGGACTTGTGACAACTCACGGAATTTTATTAAGACCTGTAGGTTGGGAGTTAGAGCTGAAAAAACCCAAAACTTAGTCCAAAAACGCCGTTTCGGGGGCGAAAATTGAAAACAGCCCCTGAACCGCTATGTGCCCCTCACGGACGGCATCTCCATGACTAATAGGACTTGTGACAACTCACGGAATTTTATTAGGACCTGTACGTTGGGAGTTAGAGCCGAAAACGCCCAAAACTTAGTCGAAAAAGAGCGTTTCGGGGGTGAAAATTGAAAACAGCCCCCGAACCTCCATGTGCCCCTCCCGGACAGCATCTCCATGACTAATAGGACTTGTGACAACTCACGGAATTTTATTAGGACCTGTAGGTTGAGAGTTAGAGCCGAAAACGGCCAAAACTTAGTCGAAAAATGCCGTTTCGGGGGCGAAAATTGAAAACAGCCCCCGAACATCCGTGTGCCCCTTACGGACGGCATCCCCATGACTAATAGGACCTGTGACAACTCATGGAATTTTATTAGGACCTGTAGGTTGGTAGTTAGAGCTAAAAACGTCCAAAACTTAGTCGAAAAATGCCGTTTCAGGGGCGAAAATTGAAAACAGCCCCCGAACCTCCGTGTGCCCCTCCCGGACAGCATCCCCATGACTAATAGGACCTGTGACAACTCACGGAATTTTATTAGGACACAGAGGTTGGGAGTTAGAGCTGAAAACGTCCAAAACTTAGTCGAAAAATGCCGTTTCAGGGGCGAAAATTGAAAACAGCCTGCAAAGCTCCGTGTGCACCTCATGGACAGCATCCCCGTGACTAATAGGTCTTGTGACAAGTCACGGAATTTTATTAGGACGTGTAGGTTGGGAGTTACAGCCGAAAACGCTCTAAAACTTAGTGGAAAAAGAGCGTTTGGGGGGCGAAAATTCAAAACATACGGAAATAGGAATACCTTGTTGTTCAAGTAAGTGTGCTTGTCTTCGCGTTAACCTCGCAAAAAAAGGTACAAAAATAAAGGCCAAAGTGCACATAAATTGTGAATGATAGAGATGAATGTTCCTCAAAATTTCTTTGTGAGTATCTGAGCCAAAACAAAGCATGTGACATATGGAATACAAAATCCGAAAAGAGATTTCACCCAAGTCTTTGGGCAAATAGGTACCTTAAGAGTTACTAAAAAACATACAGAAAGTATTCTAATAATTGTCTTTATATATTTATAGTTAACTGTATGAAATCTACATATTTAAATGTCTACATATGCATAAGAAATGTAGTTAACTGTATTGAAAATAAATATGATCAAGCCTTACATAACACTAAAATGTTGTTTACTATAAACAATGTGTGTAATAGTTTGAATACTATTACTGGTGTAATGTGTTCATGATTTTCAAGAGTAGAGAAAAAAAATTAAAAAAAAGAAATTTCTTTCAAGATTAGATAAATATTGCATGATACACACACACACACACACACATATATATTTTCTTTAATTTTGAAAAAGACATTTCTCGATTATTCTACCTTAAATGCATGTTAGAACATGTTTCCTATGGCAGACTAAATTCATATTTTGTAACAAATTCTATTGTTTTGTTTGTTGTTTTGTTTTGTTTTGTTTTGTTTTTTTTTTGTTTTTGTTTTTTTTTTTTTTTTTGTAGATGGCTTCGTTGTGTGGACTTGTGGATAATCCATATTGGTGTATGGAGAAGAATTTTCCCTTTCGTATAGAACTAATATAATACTTTTGTCGTCATCGCCTTTTGGATAGTTCACTATTACTGAATATGATGGTTGGAATAATCAATACAGATTACGATGGTAATTTGTACCATGCCAAATGATCATTTCACATGGTATAGTAAATGTAATTTTTGTATATGGAGGGCTTTACTTTTGGTATGATTGTATATGTTGTATAGAATTATTATTTTAGTTTGGACAATAGTTCGTTTTTGTGTACTTGGACAGTTAAAGTAATTTATTTTTTGTATATGAATGCAGATTGTGGAATGATTGATAATTTATGTATCATTTTATTTACATACGTATTACAGGTTGAATGGAATACAGACAGGTATTATAATATTAACAATAAAACATAATATCATATTTTTGCCGACTAAACGTTTTGTAGCTAATAAAAAGGAAAAAAAAAAAAACATTTGGCTACTAAAAGTTTTGTAGCCAAAAGAAAATCAAACATTTGGCTACTAAATTTTTTGTAGGCAAAGAAAAAACAACCTTTTGGCTACTAAATGTTTTGTAGCCAAAAGAAAATCAAACCTTTTAGTAGCAGCCAAAAGAAAATCAAACATTTGGCGACTAAAATATTTTGTAGCTAAAAACAAAAGTTGAAGAATAAATATGACTTTTGGCGACTAAAAATTTAGTAGCCAAAAATGTCATAGTTAAGAAATAGTATTTGGCCACTAAAATTTTAGTAGTCAAAAAAGATTGACTTTAGGTGACTAAAATTTTAGTAGCCAAAACACTAGTATTTGCTTTTGGCGACTAAAAAATTTAGTAGCTAAAAAGTTTTTGGCCACTAAATAATTAGCTTTTAGCGACAAAAAAATTAGTCGGCAAAAATGTATTTATTTAATTAATTTTCAAACCTATTAGTGACTAAATATTTAGTTGCCAAATGAGTACATTTGGCGACTAAATTAGGTTTAGTCGGCAATTATATTTCCCGACTACTCTTTGGCTACTAATTTCCCGACCAAAAAATTTAGTCGCTAAAGAGCATTGGCGACTAAAATATGACTTTTGGCGACTAAAAATTTAGTCGCCAAAAGTGAAATTTCTTGTAGTATGCTAGCCATTGCTGAATCAAGTTACTCATTGTTTGTTTCTCGTGTTTTTTATTTTTGTTTTTTTGGGTACTCTAAAAAAAGAATTGTTTTTCCCGTACCAACATTACACAAATATTTTTTTTAAGTTTTTTTTTTTTTTTTGTTATATATAACCTAACAACAGTTGGCCATGTAAATGTAGGACACCTTTTATGCTTGTTACTAAATACTATGAAACTTATGTTCAACTTGTAGCACTGGTAGCAGAGGGAAGAGCTCCTATTCAAAAGGAAGAAAATACAAAAATCGAGTACAGAATAGTTCCTATTGGGTCGACTTGGGGTAGCAAAGGGAAGAGTTCCTATTCGAATAGCAGAAAATACAAAAATGGAGTATAAAACAATTCCTATTGGGTCGATTTGGGGTTGGGTGTGAAGGTATACACGAATGAAAGAAAACAAACAAGGAGATAGAGACACATAAAGACAGAGAAAGAGAGAGCGTGAAATAGAGGACATACCAACCGGAGGAGACAAAGCGACGGTGGTGCTCGATTAATCCTTGCGGTTGTGCTCCAGCGACAAAATTCAACTTAAAAAATAAGTATATGCATCCACTTTCATGGCTAGCCTTCCCAAGAACTTAAATGATTGTTGTTCGCTAAACTTAAATAAATAAGCTTGTTCTTTCAATATGATTTTTTCCCTCAAATATTTTTCTCTGTAAAACCCTACAGCTACGGGGAAATGGAAGAACGAAGAGACAGTGAGAGAGACAGACAAACAGAGAGAGAGGGTCCGAGATGGAAGAGAGACAGACGGGCCGAGGGAGCTTACACCTTTTCTGAACACTTACACCTTTTTTGAAAAATTTATACTTTTTTTGACAACTTACACTTTTTCTGATTTTACTTACACCTTTTATGAAAAGTTACACATTTTATAAATTAATTTTGTTCATAAAAGTTACACATTTTCTTGGAACTTACACTTTTTGTAAAAATAAAACTTACACATTTTGTGAAGTCACTTACAACTTTTGTGAAAAAACAAACACCTTATGTGAAAACATGACTTACACGTTTTGTGAAGTCACTTACACCTTTTGTGAAAAAACATACACCTTTTCAAAAAAGTTACACCTTTTGTGAAAGAAATTATTTCATAAAATTTACACATTTTGTTAAAACATACACCTTTTTTGAAAACTTATACCTTGTAGTGAAATTACGCACACCATTTTTCAAAAGTTATACCTTTTGTAAAATATTTTTTTTCAAAAATTTACACCTTTTGTTGGAACTCACACATTTTGTGAATTTACTTAGATCTTTTGTGAATAAACTTACACCATTTCTGAAAAATTATACCTTTTGTGAAATAATTTCTTTCAAAAAATTTACATCTTTGTTAAAACTTACACCTTTTCTTAAATCTTACACCTTTTACTAAAAATAGTTACACATTTTCTGAAAAGTTACTACTTTTGTGAAATAAATTTTTTATAAAATTTACACCTTTTGTTGAAACTTACACATTTTGTGAATACAAGACTTACACGTTTTGTGAAGTTATCTACACCTTTTGTGAAAAACATAAACCTTTTTTGAAAAGTTACATCTTTTGTGAAATAAATTCTTTCATAAAATTTACACTTTTTTTTAAAAACTTACACCTTTTAAGAAAGTTTACACCTTTTAGTGGAAATACTTGCACCTTTTTTTTGAAAAGTTACTCCATTTGTGAAATAATTTTTTTCAAAAAATTATTTCACAAATTATTAGAACTTACACATTTTCTGAAAACAAAAGTTACACCTTTTGTGATATAACTTACATCTTTTGTGAAAACATTTACACATTTTTTGAAAATTTACACCTTTTATAGAAAATTTTCTTTCATAAAATTTACACATTTTGTTAAAAACTTACACCTTTTCTGAAAGTTTACACATTTTGGTGGAAATAATTACCCATTTTCTGAAAAGTTACTCTTTTTGTAAAATAATTTTTTTCATAACATTTACACATTTTATTGGAACTTACACCTTTTTATGAAAACAAAAGTTATACCTTTTGTGACATAACTTATATCTTTTGTGAAGACATTTACACCTTTTTTGAAAATTTACACATTTTATGGAAAATTTCCTTTCATAAAATTTACACATTTTGTTAAAAACTTACACATTTTCTGAAAGTTTACACCTTTTGGTAGAAATACTTACATCTTTTCTAAAAAGTTACTCCTTTTGTGAAATAATTTTTTTCATAAAATTTACACCTTTTATTGGAACTTACACTTTTTCTGAAAACAAAAGTTACACCTTGTGTCAAATACCTTACGTCTTTTGTGAAAACAATTACACTTTTTTTTGAAAATTTACACCTTTTATGGAAA
This sequence comes from Camellia lanceoleosa, assembly GCA_025200525.1. NCBI lineage: Eukaryota > Viridiplantae > Streptophyta > Magnoliopsida > Ericales > Theaceae > Camellia > Camellia lanceoleosa. The sequence goes on along the minus strand of CM045772.1, from coordinate 90,589,099 downwards.
CTTTCCTTTCATAAAATTTGCACCTTTTGTTAAAAACGTACACCTTTTCTGAAAGTTTACACCTTTTCTAAAAAGTTACTCCTTTTGTGAAATAATTTTTTTCATACTGTATGTGTCACAGGTGATGTTCAAGTTATATACTGGATCCTTTCCTATAGTGCAAACTTTGTAGCTTATTTACTATGATAGTATGTTTTATGCCAAGTTTTTGTGGTGTTATCTTGTTCAGGGACCTGCCTTTTTAGACATATCAAAAGTAGTGCAATCTGAACATGTTTCTACAATATGCTTGTTAGTTGCATCAATTCAGAGGTCTACAGGCCTCTGGCAACTTCAAGAGGTAATAGTGATGAAGTTTGTGAGATTATAAGTTGTGTTTGGTAGAGTTTTGGAAACTTAATTCCACACCTTGGTTTGAGTGCTGTGTTTGGTTACAATTTTCAAACATTGATTTCAAACTCACTTTTGAAAACATGTCTACCCGATCATCCTCCCAGATGTTCCCCCGAAAATTTGGCCGGTTGACCGGAACAGTGTTTTTTGTTTTGTTTTGTTTTTTTTTTGGCACCTGTTATTTTTATATTTTAAATAAACAATATTTTTGGAATTTTTAAATTTTTTTTTTTATGAGCTTTGAATAGAATTTTGGGTTGTGTGTTTGGCTATGAGTTGTAAGTTTTTGAATCAAATATCATGTCACATCAAAAATTCCAAACTCAATTCAAAACTATTTTCAAAACTCATGTCCAAACAAGTTTTTCACTCAAATCATAATTCTAAAACTCACAAACTCAAAATACAACTCTATTCTCAAACCATAATTCTAAAACTCTACCAAACGCTACCATAGTTTTTTCTTTAGTGCGTGGAACATTCAACTGTGGTGAGATTTGTGATTGGGAGGGCTGCATTGGAAAACTAAATCATATGCTGTATTCTATGAAGCATGAACACCTTGGAGAAGGCTACGTATCAGTGTTGGACACGGACACACAGTGGACACGTGTCCGACATGTAGTGAAAGGTGTCCCCCTTTTTTTTTTGAATTTTTTTGTCACCAGACACGTTCTGGACACGCTTGGGGACACGTTTGGGACACGGCGGGGTAAAATTCATAATTTATGAAACTTTTGTGGGGTCAATTTGTAAAAAACCAGAACAAATTGTTGAACCCTAGATTCGAAAGAACAGAGAGAACAGAAGATAGAAAGAGAGAGAGAGAGAGAGGCTCGCAGACACACCTAGTAGCTCTTTGCTTGTCGGTGGTCGCTGGTCTGTCGTTGGTGGTTTGTCGTCGCTGTTCTTGCAGTTATCCAAGGTACGACTTCCATCTTCTTCTGCGATCTTCTTCTTCTTCTCCGATCTTCTCTTCGTCTCTCTCAGTCGCTCTCTCTCTCTTTCTCTCTCTTACTCTCAGTCACTCTCTCTTCTGCTGAGCTTCACATTTTATCTTGTTTTGTTTTTTTATTTTATACGGTTGATTTGTCTCTCTCTCTCTCTCTCTCTCTCACTTTTATTTTATTTTTTCCAATCTTATTTTATTTTTTCTTTTCTATCTTTTATATGGTTGATTTCATTATTTTATTTATTTATTTACTAATCAATGATTAATTTTGTTAATTTTAATGATATGTTTTTATTAATTTTACCTTTTAATGATTTTTTTTATAATTTTATGACATATATAAATAAAATTAATTATATATATTGAACGTGTCCCTAGCGTGTCGTGTCTCCTATTTTTTGAAAATTTACGTTTTCGCGTGTCCGTGCTTCATAGGCTGTATTCTTTTGGGGCCACCTATGTAATTTTTGGAGGTGTCCTCAGATGCAACTGGCAAAATGTGGAACATTTAGATCCTAGGAGACGATGGCCCTCCATGCTCCTGCATCTCTTGGTACACAGTTTCTTATGGTTCTAATGAGAAACCTATTTTGCATGCATGCACACTTTTTATGTGTTAGTCAAGTGTTAATTCATCACTTTGTTGTTGAAAGTTTCGGTTTTGCATATATTTACATGTTTATGAATGCATAACTCATTTTATGTTTTGAAAATTGTTAGTAAAATATGGATTAGTTTGTAAAATATGGTACAAAAGATTTGAGTCTAGGTTTTGTCTGAGCACAAAAAACTTTTCTTATTTATTTATGTTTCTTTTTCCTGTTTAGCAAAAGGGTATTTGTTATACAGTCTTGTGTGAAACTAAACCCCAAACGCTAGCTATTGAGGTGGGGGTGCCTTCATGCTTATATACTTAATAGTACTTTAGTACCCAAGTGATAGGGGACTTTGCTTAACAGTATTAAGATTTGTTTTATTTTTAACATTAAAGTTTCCATCAGATTTTATGTGCCTCTTCTTCATGGTAAGTAATGAGAACATGAGCTATGAAACTACTTGAGCAAGCAAAAGCACCTTAAATTGGTGACTACTTGGAAGTTTTATATTATTAAACTAAAAAGGAAAAAAAAATGAGAGTACTAAATATTGGGATTATGGATCAAAGTAAAAAGCTCAATTTGAATCTTGTTGAAGCCATTTTTGCCAAATCGCAAATCAAATTGTGAATCGTTTTGCTAAAACAGTGAATCTTGATAATTCTATGTATTTATATACATAATATAAATACATATAGTGTTTAAAATAAAGTAAATTATCAATAGGACTAAATTATATATATGTATATACATATAAAATCATGTATATCAATATAATTAATTAATCTCTTCTATATATTTTCATAGTTTGGTGAAAACAACGTTGTTTCATACATTATGTAAACAAAAATAGAAGTAGCATTGAATCGCAGTGAATCATAGTGAATTGCATTGAATCATAAATGGAATCTTACAATTCGCTCAATTTCAAATTTAACAGCACGATTCGAATAATTTTTTGTTGAAACTTATATCGAATCGTATGAATCAAATCGTGAATCGTTCGATTATAATAACCATGGTTGAAGCTACCAGTTCTTTAAAAAATTCAATCTAATTAGTATGCATTTGTTCCTGTCCGCGAAACAGCCATCTTATCCTTCTGTTCCCTTAAGTTAGACATTTATCTTCTTTTTGTTTCTTTTGTTTGTTTCAAGTTTTAAGTCATTACAAATGGCCAGAATATTTGGAAACTGATTTTGTTTCTGGTGAGTGTTTTCTTGTATAATACTAGACTCTTCTCCAGAAATTTGAAATATATTTATCTCAGTTTACTTATCTGTTCTGTTGTCAAGGTTCATCCTCAATTGGGTCGATCCTGACAGTTTTTAGTTGCATTTTCGAAAGATCTGGAAAGACATCGGTCAGTTCTGTGAGTCTCGACGAGTTTGATCCAAATGTAAGAAACTTTTACTATTCTTTGTCGTGTAGCATGAATTAAAATATGAAATACTTTAATCTTTGGAATCGAGTTCATTTATTGTTAGTTGTTTACAATGAATTTCTGGAGTGCAAGTCAAGAGATAAGAAACCCATCCATTAGAATCATTTTCCCCACAATTGAAGGAGTGAAAAATGCAAGTTGTGGAATCTTAGCTTCAAAATTCCTTTTGTGTTTCTCGCAGGTATCCTGACCTTTGACCTTTTGATTACCTAGAAGATAGTTTAATGGTTTTTAACTGGCTTCCATGTGTTATTTTGCTTTGTTTGTTTGTTTTATTAATAAAATATTCCTAATTATTTATATTTCATTAAGGTATGGGATAAAAGTATAGGTGTGCAACTAAGTCCCACACAGCCCTACGCAGGTTTATGAGGAATATCTCCTGTCTAGCCTGGTTAAATCATATATTCTGAATGCAAAAAAAGAAAAAAAAAAAAAAGCATCTTTAAATCCATGTGGGATTGGTGATTGCCTGCCACTTCAATTGGTATGGATAAGGGTTTGTGGAAATAAGCAAATATCAAATCAGTAGTGCTTTCAAGTGAAACATAAAATCTGTCTTCTTTTCCAGTTAAACCCTTGAATGTTAGTACCAATATGGTTTACAACTATGACATCAAAAAAATAAAAAATGAAGATACAACAGTGTTTTTTTTTTTTTTTTTTTTGCAGCTGTGACTTCTCCATTATTATCTTAGTGAAGACTCGCTCATTTAATCTTGTTTAATAATCAATTGCCTATTTTTTATTTCTATTTTTCTTTTAACACGTAATTTACTGAATGCTGTTTTTTTTACAGAAAACATGGCAAAGGTTGAGAAACATAGGCATGCTTCATGATGCGATTCCTTATCCCAACAACAGAGTTAATCATCCCATGCATGTCAAGGTAAACACATTCCCACCCTATTGTTCTGAAGTCTATCTCTTCCAAGATTCCTTTCTCTTTTTTCTTTCTTTTTTTTTTCCTGATCGGCAACAAAAGGAAATTTTATTAAAAAGGAAAGAGTACAAAAAGAGGGCAAGATGTCCTCTACAACAGAAGGGAAAACATCAGTCACCAAAACAAAGAAACAATTTAATCAGTACATAGCACTTTTCAATCTCTAGATGTAAAATTATTAAAAAAACAAAATCCCCTTAAAAGGATTCGAAATGGAAGTCCAAAACGATGCCAAAAAACCACCTCTTCCCACATGGATGCCGTATCATCAAATTTTTCCTCAAAGATCCTTGCATTCATTTCCAACCAAAACCTCCAAAACACAATGCCACATCACTTTTGCTTTCATCATACTTCCAAAGTCCGGAAAATCCATTGAAATCAATACTAGACAAGTTCCCAGAGCCATCCATTGGACATCAACCAGACAAAAGAGATGAGGCTATAGATCAAAGCCACATGACAATGCAAGAATAAGTGATCCAAAGCCATATTAAGTTTATTTCGTGAAGTTGAGTGCATTCTTCTATTTCTTATGGATTCCCCTGCCATTCTAAACAGTTGTATTCACAGATGTACACCTAGGGTGAATGCAGTCTTATTTACATTGCTGAAGAGATCTTGGTACCAGGATGTCATGTACCCTTGTCACCTTTAAAAAAAAGTGGCCAGATCGAAAACTTACCTTATGAGATGGAAATCTAACATACTTACCTTATGAGATGGAAATCTAACATTCTGTTCTGGAACGACAATTATTTGATTCAAATGACAACCATAATGGATCTCAGCTCAATTCCTACGAACTTATGTGTTAGGTAGCCATTTCACATTGAAACATACATCACCTGTGTGGAGCGTCCAACTTCTGAGGATTCTGCTGGATTACCATCTCATGATATTTTTTAACATCCTATGAATTCAATCACTTCTCTCATTACTAAATCATCCAGACCCTTGTCCAGAAACCATTCTTTGTTTCACAAAATCCACAACCACTTGGGCAAAATGCAATCTCTGTTTTAAAGAGAGTCTTTCTAAATGTTTTCTTTCTTTTATTTGACATTGCATCAAGAGTTCTCTACCTTCTGACAAATAGCCTGTTAATCACCTTCCAAATTGCTAATACAAATTGACCTTGCATTGAAATTAACTTCCAGAGAGAAGTTGCTGTGGCAAGAAGGCAGAACCCAACCCACAAAAGAAGGGAAAATTACCATTCTTTGTTAACCAATGACCATGACTGTTCTACTACAAAGCTATCACCTGAAAGCATAGATGTTGACATCCAATTTTTTTGAATTGATCTGACAAGGCTTTTACATTCAAAATTTTTCTTGATATAGCTTACTTATTTGGAGCATAATCAAAGAATATTCAAAGGTGTTGAGGAACCCGTGCATGGAATCAAGGGTTTTTTCTTGTCCATTTTATATTGCTGGTGTTTTGGGAGGGTTTTGCCTTCCATAGACTCTTTTTGACTTTATAAATTCTGTCTTGTAAGAATCCTAAGGCTTTTTGGCATATGTATAGGAGTTGTCCTTTCTGGTCTTTGGAGGTTATTATGGTGTAACCTCCTTCCCTTTTTGTATTGGGTTTTCCCTTTCATTTTTAGTTAATGAATTTTAGTTACTTTAGCCATATATATATACTAGCGTATGCCCCTGCCTAAAGGCACGGTGTAAATAATATTAAGATTACATCTAGGATTACATCTCTTTTTAAGACAGGTCCCTAGGTAATCAATGAATTTCAATCAAAGAAGATAACTTCAAAATCCTTATGTAATATAGTAGAAGCTTAAAACAAAAGTTGGCCATTGAAAACAAAAGAGGCAGCACTTCAACTGCAATTTCAAATCTCACTGTGATTGGAGATCGCCAACCAATCAATATTCAAGGAGTTAAAGATAAGTTAGACTGGACACATACAAATGACCAAAACATTAATCCAGTATTTCCCTTTATTTTAACAAATACCTGAACAGTTATAATCTCTTTTCTTCAAATAATTGCTGGATATGAGTATCCTAACAATTGTTAAATGCAAAGCAAAGCACTAACCAACAAACTCAACTTCAGAGAAAGTTTCGGATGTGTAATGACTTCACATCAACCATCTCATTATCCTTAAATTCTTCCCTGAAATATATTGAAAGCATTCCATCAATTAACCATTAAATAATAATAATAATAATAAAAATAAATAAATAAAATGTATACAATAAATGTTAATGGTGTAGATAAATGCATAGTAATTGAAGGGGAACACTAACACTGGGTATAATAACAGTTGGCAGAGACCCAGCCTTTCAAAGCAAGGGTCATGGGTTTCAAGCTCTATTCATGGGGCTATGGCAGTGTAAAAATGAACTGGTGCACGGAGCAATATGTTATACTATTCAATTCACTTAATTCTTCTTGTTTTCCAAATCAAAGAAACACATAAATATCCCATAAACACATAAGTAACTTGACTTTCAATATATTAAGAAGTTTCAACGTTGTCCCTCTGTTAAATGCATTCACACAAACCTAACTATCTTGGCTTTGTTAAACATTTTAGGACATCAAAATAACAATGGAAAGAGTCTAAATAACATCAATATCAACTGCACAAAGAGGAAACAGTGGATTACTCAACTGTAAGGAAGATGGCTTGCCAGGAACAACAGTACCAAAAATGCTTGATTGAAACTTTGCAGAATTCAGATTGCGATTGAAAGACAACACCTGAAACGAAATAAAACAATAATAATAACAACAATGAGAGCAATTTCCATGTCGCACATTGCAATTCATGAGTAGTGAAAACTAAATGACATAATGTGGAAACAAAATTAGAACAAAAATAAATAAATAAATAAAAATAAAAAATACACATACAATAGAATCAGGTCAAATTTTTATCGAAGGAAAATAAATTACATACATTAGAAAAATTTTATCGTAGTCAATAAGGTCAAATTTTTATCGAAGGAATAGTTAGTCCCAAACCTTATCATAAGACATAGAACTAAAGTCGGAAAATATAAGTAGATTCAATCCTTAAAGAGGTTCTCTCAGCAATTCAATCCTTAGTGTATGCTTGTACCTGAAGGCACGGTGTAAATAATTTTGTGATCAAAATACAGTTGTAATCCATACGTATCATATTAAAATTTATGAAGTCTGTAATGTTTTTGACAAAATATTGAAAAAATATAAAGAAATACTATTCTTTTAAAAAAATTGTAACAATTTTACTTGTATAATAAGTTTTATAAAACTCAAATAAAATAACAACGAAATAATCCAAAACTCCGGTGATACAGCTCATAGAGAAACACCGAAATACTCCCACTACCGGCAAACAAATAATTATTCTGTTGTTTATACCCATTGATATATATAATACTACCAAATAAATAATTATTATGTTGTTTAAGAATTTCAATTTAATAGTTTGTCCAACAAACAATAAAAGCTAAATAAATTAAGATTTTAAAAATAAAAATAATAATAAATAAAATATTTTGATTTCTCAAAAGTCGTAGAATTTTCTGACCTCTTCCTGGTTGGTGGTGGGTCACCCAAAGCTCTTTCTTTTCTTTTTATTTTCTTTTTATTTTTTTTTATTTTAGACTTCACTCTCTATCGTTTTTCCTGCTTGCTTTTTCCATCCAAGCAATCACATTCTGCCCGCATGGTCTTCGTTTTGATGAACCAATTTTTAGAGCCTTTAAAGCTTATAACAACTTGAAAGTGCTCAAAAAGTTTATCTGTCAATATATTCTAACACCTTCAGATTTTAACAAATTCAAACTATTGATTTATCTGGGAGTAGATTCTAACACCTTCAGATTTTAACACCTTCAAACTACTGATTTATCTGACAATAGATTCTAACCAGGCAAGTCCCCAAGGTTGGTTTGGAGGTTTAAAAATGTATATCCGTGTCTAAATTAATTCTAAGATTAAAATATAATTAAATTTAAAAGTATTGGTTTAAAATGTAATTTATCGAATTTATTGATTTGAAATGAATTTTGTAAAAGTACCCAAACATAAATACACCCCAATAAAATTAAAGTAAAAATTGAAAAATATAATTTATTATAAGAATTTGAAGTCAAAATTCTATTAATAAAAAAACTCTTCTTTTCAGCTTTTGAACAAATCACACCACTCCCATTATTTCTTCTCTTTCTCAAAATTCACTTTCATGATCATTTTTTTAAGATAACCCAATTTAAATTTTGAGTTCAAATTTATCTACCTTTCTCCCTTATTATATAGATAAGAAATAATAAAATAAGAATTAACTGTAATCTGCTGAGTGTTTTATTTTGTTTGGTATTTTCTCGTTTCACTTTTGGATTTGCCTCCAGGTCAAGAGGCAATGGGGTCTATTGGTTTGCACTCTGTTTCATGGTTAGTGATGTACTTAGAGTAATTAGTATTTTCTATTCAGACCTCAGGGATCTCTGCTGGTATAGGAATTGATATTTAAGAATTCTATAGTGCAGTTGTTTGGCCCAATCCAAACCTCATCAGGGTTATTTAAAATCCTGCTAATTTGTTTCCCTCATTAACTACATTGATTTATTTAAGGTTTTTTCAAGCCACTTGAAGTTGTGGAATAGAAAGCTGATCTGTAGCTTTACAGTTTGGATTTCACTTATTTTTCTCCTTTGTTGCAGAGAGATTAGAGCAAGACATGAGTGGAATTCTCACAACTATCTGCAATCATTCTTTCCATTGCTCTTGTATTTCTAAGTGGACAGATTCTTCTTGTCCCGTAACTAACTTAGATCTTCTTGGCATGATTTATTTATTTATGTTGGCCAAGTACTTTAAGACGTTACATGGGGAAAATGAACTTAGATCTCCACATATCCTATCCCTTATGGTTGAAACTAAGCAAATCATTCTTTCAATTGAGATTTTAAATCATTGGAATGAGTCAAATAACATAGGTAGCTTTGTGTGTCAGGCCATATAAATGTTGGTTCATTACTATTTGCTGGATTGTTACGGTATTTGAATTCCACTTGTCAATTAAAAAAAATAAAAAATAAAAAAGATATTGGCTTAAATTCTGCTTGCTGTTTAGCCTTAATTCTCTTTATCATATGCCATGTAAGACTTGGTTCAATTTTCAACAAATGGTATTCCTTTTCCCTCCGAGAGTTAGGTCGACGAATGACTATTTTGTGAGTATATATCAACTCAAGGTTTTGCTAATAACCAAGCTAGCTTAGAGTTTAATAACCTGACAGTTTTAACACTTATCCCACATTTAAGGACGTAAAAAGTAAAAAGGGTGTACCCAGTGCATGAAGCTCCTGCTTTAGCGGGGTCTGGGGAAGGGTTGGTGTACGCAACCTTACCCCCACGTGTTAAAACTAAAATAAAAAGTGTCGTAGGAAATAGTCTGTATATAAATTAGCAGTACTCATGTTGTGCAAATGGGCCCTTCTGTTATGCATTTGGAAGTTGTATAACTTGTATTGTCCTTTTGTCATCCAACTCATTCTAGACTTCCAAGTATATCGTGTATATTCATCATTAGTTGCAGAACATTTCTTCTAGATGAACAATTGTGGAAAAAGAGCATACCATTTCATGGAGAATATCTATATTCATGCTAGAGAGACAGAGAAACTAAACTCATGGGGATGAGTGGAAAGTGGCAAAGCCGGAAATCAAAACCCATCAAATCTACAGAGAGAGTATACTCTAGTATATGAATTTCTACAGATTTCTACAGATTAAACCCATCAAATCCATTTCAAATTTTAGAAATCAAAACCCATCAAACCTATCAAACCCATTTCAAAAATCAGAACCACAACAAATTAAAATAGTTTACAGCAAATTAAAATTGGAGACTTACAGTTTCACCATCTCTCTGCGTTTGCTTTGGGAAGACACGGTGGCCAACTCATCAAACTCTTTTTTGGATTTGTGAGAGAACCTCTTTAAGGATTGAATTGGCCAAGAAGCTAAATACATGCAAACCTGAATTTTCTGCACACCATACCAAACAGCACAACAATTTAAAAAATAGTAACCGAAATTTTTGCAATTGAATGTTATAACCTTGCATGACAATTGAATGTTTAAGCTACCTTAAAAATTCAGAGCCAATAAAAGAAAAATGAAAAGGGAAAAAAATCTACCTTCTAAAATTTTAAATTGTATGACTACATTATTCATATCGGACTGTACAGATTGGAGATGAATAACGATAGGATGGGGAAACCAATCCCAAAGTGCATATTGCTCAAAGAATCCACATTTCCCTTACCCTTTGAGTGATTGCCATCAGTATTAATGACTAACATTGCAAATACCCCAAACATTTTTATATTCCAGAAACACGCTTCCAAAAAGAAAGAAAATAAACAGACAAACAAAAAATTAAAACAAAAGAATATTATAAGACCATCATAAGTAGCTCAACGCTTTAAATGAATTTTTTGTTCATATTTTCAGCAAATAGTTCAGTTATCACGAACAGGCAGAGGATGCTCAGTAAAAAATAAACATAATAAAGTTACATACACATACAATTAGTGAAGCACAGTGCCTGCAAGATTGATGAATAAATGTGACTCGCAATCAAAATTGATCCCAATATACATGAACAAATGCATACCAATTGGACTATTCCTTGCACCTCTTTCAGTTGACACCCAAACTCCTGGCCCTTGAACTTCAGGTTGTTCATCCTACAAAGCTTTAAGCAAAAAATATAAATTTAAGTATACAATGCTTCAAAATACAAAGAAAACTTAATAGACAGAAACCAAATCCTTCAATTCTGTGAAGATTCTATTCACTAACCCTTTCAATGGTGCTACAAATTCCCATTTCTGAGGTTTAGCATCCTTATCCCTACATATCTGTAATAAATTGAAAAGATTACAATCCCTTTGTCACGCCCCAAGCTCCGTGACAACGCCGCACACTCATATAAGTGAGCATGCAAGGCTAAGAATCCAATCACATAACCGACAATGTAAAATACTCAAATTAAATCCTTAATTGTCATAATGCCAAAATCCATAAAAATAAATAGTTTTTATATGAAATTGTCCACCAAATCCACTAATTTAATCCACTAACAAAACAATAATCCAAGTACTTAAATCGTGGTCCTACTCTCGGCACTCCCACATGTAAAAAAAATCCTACGCAGCTCTACTCTTCAGAATCTGAAAAAATAAAATAAGGGTAAGCTAGACAGCCTAGTAAATAACCAACCATCACTATTAGCTGGATCAAGTATACAAAAAAAAAAAATAGTCGATAACCAATAAATATATTTTTTGCTACCATTCAATATATGAACAATTATTTTGTAAGATGGTTTCGTAGCTGAAAATAAACAGTGTAGCAATACATTTTAATTGAAAAGACAATAAGGTAATTCAATGAAATTTCGTTGTTCAAAATTGATGGTTCGATATTCAAATGGTTCAATGATGCAATTCACAAAACCCAAGTCTTGGTGACTACGGTCACTTAGCCCGTGACAAGGCCTAGAACCACACATAGGCCGGTGGTAAAGCCCCAAAAGAAACTAGTTTCTGTGCCAATAAATAACCCCTATTGGCTAGGGTCCAAATCATAGTCAGACTAGAGTGATGTTCAAAATTCAAACAATACACAACTTTTAAATAAAACATTCGATATTTTCAGAATAAACATTTAGTACAATTTTCATAATAGTTCCACAAAATATTCAAATAATTTTCATAATAATTTTCGATGCTGTTTTATACTTGACTCATATTTTATTTTAAGAGAACATGAAGGCTATAAATAAATATTTATTATTTTAAACGATTCAATAGGAATAAAAATGAACCAACAGTGATAGAGGGTTACTTACCTCAAAAGCTTAGAAATAACACTCTAACACCAACTCCAAACACCCAACTCCACCACTTCAATCACACAAACCTAATAAATAAAACCTCAAATAAATTAATATTTTTTACATGTTACATATACCCACAAAAGCCCCACTTTATTAGATTAATGTATTGCTTTAATATCCAAGAGATCAAACCATTCAACCCAACTTTAAAGCCAAACACACCCTTACCCATGATACAAAACTCCATTGTTTCTATTACCCACCCAAAGTTACACTTACACATTGCACCTAATTCTCAAAACCTAAGTAGGGACCTATAGATCTTCCAAATCCCCTTAATGCATTGATTGTTAAATTCCTCAACATAAACTTAATAATTAACAGTAAAGACAGATTTTACCTTAACCAATGGGTGTCCCAAAATCACCAACGTGCTGCCTCCAATCCCTATTGTAGCCTCACTTAAACCTCTCTTCTCTTTTTCTTTTCTTTTTTTTTCTTTTACCTTCTCAAACCCTAGCCGCCTATGGAGCAATTCACAGCCTCTGTTTTGTTTGTTTTCCAAGACTTAAAGCCACAATAGGTGGGCTTATTAACCTAATTTCTCAAAGTTACAAAATTACCCACCTAGGTAATAGGAAATATAATGCCATCTCATAACTAATTCTTTGATATTAATAAATGACCCATATAAATTAATTTAATTACTAATCTATCCAATAAAATAATCCTACACACAACTTGGGTTTTACACCCTTTTTCGCAAAATATAGTGGAAATTTTTTTTTAACTATATCAGTACTTGGAGACCATAGACGTCATCTATTGCCAACAATGTTAGAAAAAAATTTGCAAATTTATAGTTTCATACTCATCATACTCTCGACGGTGGAGGACGGAGGCACCGTAGCAGGTTGAGACGCCTAGGCCAACAAATTAGATAGAGAGAAAAAATGACCCGTAAACAAAACCCTAAAATAAGCTGTTCATAGCCCGACAGTGGGAGGGAGGGTTGCGGAGGACTGGAGAGGCAGACACAGCCCGACAGAGAGAGAAGAGGAACAGAGACAAAAGGGGAGAGGCAGAAATCTTATCTTGCAAGCCAAGTTCGAGAGGCAGAAGGAGTTGCTGTCGGTGGAGATCGGAGGAGAGAGAAGATCGGAGATTTGAGATCGATCTGGGAGGGAGAAAAGATGAAGAGTTGCTGTCGGTGGAGTTCGGAGGCGGCGCAACGGTGGAAGCGGAGCGGCAGTGGGAAGGAGGGGGAGGGAGAGGAAGAGAGAGAGATCTCTGAGGAGAGAGATCTCTGAGGAGAGAGAGATTGACACCTGAGAAGTTGCAAATAATGTTTGGATTTGTCTTGGGTGGGTGGGTGGGTGGATGGGACGCTGCAGAGAGAGTGAGAGAGAGATTGTTTTGGGTGGGAATGCGAAAATGTCACAAAGCATCTCAGCCTTTAAAGAATAAAAACAAATCATCTCAGCCGTCCAAATTAAATGTATCTCTGAGACATTTGTATACATTTTCAAAAATCATCTTCCCTTATTATATAGATATAACACAATTATTATATGTGCATATTATTGTATAATTTGACACTGTAAGTTACATATAGTATCATTTTATCTCACATATTAGATTAAAAATATAAAAATATGATTTTTTTTTTCCAAGTCCGTGTACCCTTAAATTTAAGATTATGAGTCCGACCTCTAGATACATACCCGTACCCAGCACCCGTACTCGAGTCCATGTAACATAGGAAACAACTATTTGTTTCAGTGCTGAAGTTCATGCATAGTTAACGGTATTGAACTTAAAACATAGGAAAGCCAATTAAAAGAGTTGAAATGATGATGATGATTTTCAAATTTTGTAGAGAGCTATCCATTCCCCACACCTAATTCTTTTCCCAGAGTCGAACCCTTCACTTTCATGGCTAGCCTTTCCAACAACTTAAGTGGCTGGAGATAATGGCTGAAAACCAATACCTTCTCCCCACTTGATTCGCACAAGCCTAACAGATTAAGGAATAAGTTTGCCTTCAGTCCTTCTCTAAGATGTGGTCCATCCGGGCATCGTCAAGCCCCTCTCTTTCTGTGGTTGACGTGTCTATAGGTGAACCTTTAGGAGAGATCTCAACTGTGTGCGCACATAAAGTGTGCTCCCATCCCAGGTGATGTTGAACTTCTTAACTAAGTTCTTCAGTTCTTCAACTTCACGCTTATGTGTATGGCTGAGGTGAAGAAATACAGAAAAGTCAACAAGCCCAGGCAATTCATGAAGAAAATCTCATTCGTAGAAATGGAGAACCTTGCCTGTCATTGCACGTAACTCTTGAATGACAGTTACCTTTCTCTTGAAATTATCATCTTTCTATTGAATAGCAGTTACATTTGAAGAGAAAGGTAGCTATCATTCAGGAGTTGTAGGCTATTTGGACTTTATTGAGTGAGTTCACAACATCCGTATTTTCATTTCTGGGAGTACGACCTTCATCCAGAATGAGAATGGATGGATACGTTAGTAGTATTTGTTGGCATGCAGCGGCAGTCTTCTTTGTTTCATTGTCACATACAATTGAAGAAACTTGTTTGTACGCCCAGAAAAGTATTCTTCTCTGATCCGCCCACTGTTTGAGCACCTGAAGGTGCTGTGCTCGATTATCCACTTTTATATAGTAGATGTCAAATAGCGGAATGTCCTCAACTTGCCATGTGAAGAACTCTTTCTTTCATGTAGCCAGAATGCCTCTTGGTAGCACCACCAGTGGTCTAGCATGGGGATACTTGGCCAGAAAACTCTGCATAAAAGTAATTAGCATAAAATTTTTTCAAGAGCCTGGAGCGTGGGCCAGGATGCAGCCACCTGGATTCTCTGCAACCAAGTTGCTCAGTAGGAAATTGAAGCCCTTAACTTGATGGGGTTTCATCTGCTTCTTGTGCCTGGGATGAGCACCAATTTCGGTGACAGTAGAATCCTGTCCAGATAGTTTAACCCTGTCATGAAATAGTTCAGTTGCTTCCTTGTCCTTTGTAGTCCGGCCTTCACAAAAGTATGTGCGTGTAGTCCTTGAGCCCTAAATAAAAAACAAAATGTAGTCCTTCCTTTTCAACTTTTGGGAAATTACGCATTTATCGCTTGTACAAATAATTATTTCAATTGTAAGCTGTCTGAACTAAATGCAAAATTTTGATGTGTGTCCTTTCTTTTGACCATTTCAAAATCTGTATGTGTTGGGAAATTATGCATTTTGTTGTCTGTGTTTACGCAAAATTTACAGGTTAATAGCCACATGTTGAAGCCATTTCTTTGTGTTCTTGTAAATATTTATTGGAATATTTTGCAGGAATTGTCATCATTGCATCTGATGGATATTGGTCACCTCGCACCAACAATGTTAGTTTCCTCCTTAAAGACTTGCTACCAGTTCGTTTTGTACACATGTTTGTAAACAAATGAAATCCATCACCAAGGAATACCCTGAATTTTTTTTTAGGATCAATTGTTACAACAACCCATGTACTTTTGTCTTTGTGTCATTTGTTTTGCACAAATTTTGAATTGCCTCGCTTTGTATTGTCAATTGTGAACTTTTCTTTTAATTATGTCCATTTGGTTATAACTCTTCACTGTTTTCTATCAGAAAATATGCATATACCTGGCATGTGTACTTTTTTTTTATAGTGTACTTATAACTTTACTCAACTTAGATAATCTTAATCAATTGACATTACAATATTTGTTCTGAAAATCACAAACGACATTAGCAATTTGACCAAAATTGTCCACAAAATTTAAAATGAAGTGTCAGAATTGAGGGAGTTTAAAGTGCATCGATTCAATTTAGACAACGGAAAAAATGTGTACACCACCCCTGTAATTTTCTCTTCAATGTAATTTGTATGATTTGCTCTTTCTTAAAGAGGAAGGAAAAGATTGAAGACAATTGGCGAACAACATATCCAAATGTTTGACACTATTGATGGCTCCTCTCGAAAGCGGTCAGTTGCACCATTCATTTGTTACAGGTACTAGTTGTTCATTTTGACAATTTGGAATTACATTTTTTATAGTGAAAGTATGCGCCTTGTCGAAGTTCAGTTTGTGATGTTTGAAATTGGTTTGGTTTCGCATGTGTGAAAATGTTTAAATTGGTGTCGATTCAGTCCTGGATGTACGAAAGGTGTTATGCAGATTTCAGGGCCAGCTTGACATAAATACTTGCATATATATATATATATATATGTATTTATATTTAAGATTTAGTGATAATAAGCTTCATGATGCTTGCATGTAGCCAGCAACAATTGAAGGAAATGCAAGGGCCAGACAACACTCGACCAAAAATGGTGAGTGTGGAAATTTGTATTTTGTATAATACACTATGATGGAAACACATGATTGGGTTGTTATCCACGCGTTATATTGAATGGTCGTACTGGGCTTCTGATTCTTTCATGTTTGTTGGATTGTAGCATGTAATAATGTCAC
This sequence comes from Camellia lanceoleosa, assembly GCA_025200525.1. Classification (NCBI taxonomy): domain Eukaryota; kingdom Viridiplantae; phylum Streptophyta; class Magnoliopsida; order Ericales; family Theaceae; genus Camellia; species Camellia lanceoleosa. The sequence continues at coordinate 90,572,408 of CM045772.1, read as the reverse complement.
CTTCCTACTATTTTTGTAAATTTCAATTCGTTCTAAAATTCCATCTACATTTTGTTGCTGAATTTTTTCTGCAACTGTTATTTGTATTTGCAATCTTATTTAATTACCAACAATGCACATAGATTGCGTTTGGCAAAAGTTGTAGTTACAGTTATTTTGGGCTCATAGTTATTAGTTGCCTTGTACGTGTGTCACTTCCGTGCTTAAAGAGTAGAAAGGAGCTTGGGGAAAGGTGGAAGGCACTCCCCTCTGATGAGAAGAAGAGGTTTGCGGACATGGCCAATGCGAGCGCCGAGGAACACGCCAAACTAGTACCATGTGCACCGAAGTCTGAAAAGGTAATTACGTACTTCATGTTTTCCTAAATGCATTTGGCTAGGTCCTGCTTTGCTGACATTGTTGGTTGTATTTTTGTATTAATTTAAGGGTAAAAAAAGTGCAGACTAAAAGGCAACTCTGCATATTATTGAAGTCAATTGTTGAGCTAGTTAACCGGTTTAACGAAGCACAAAAGCAGGCAGTCATTGATATTGGGTTTGGTGGCTGTAGAAACCCCATTTTTGACCGTCCTTAAGACTTGGGCGCCGCTGATGGTTTACTTGGTGGTGAAAGTTGTGCAGTGCAAAGGCTCGATTTTTTTGGCAAGAGGAGAGTCAAATCCCAACCTTACACCGCATTTTGGACCAAAACTATTTTGAATGGTTTTTAGGCCTTAAAACCCTCTCTTTCAAAATATTTTTGAAAAGAAAATTCTTACGATGTTCTGACGCTCGCATTTTGTTAAATGTCGCGCTTTTCGGTAAATCAAGCAAGGACAAAGTGGAAATGAATGAAAGAGAGACGAAATCTTTGAAAAATCTTTCAAAACACCTTTTTTAGGGGTTTGGAGTTGAAGAAAAGAGGAGAGGAGAGAAGAAAACAAGTTGGAGAAGCAGTTTGGCATGAATCCGGGTAGAATCGAAACTGAGCAGTCTTCACTCAAATGAGCATAACTTGCTGCACAGTTGGAATTTTGAAGTGAGTTTGCCACCATTGGAAATAAGACTTCTAGGGCTACAATTTAGGCTCAAGAATGACCTGAAAAGAAGTCCAGGTAAAGGAGATATGTCTGGTTGAAGTTGGGCCCAAAAAGTGGATTTTTCTGTCCAACCAGATATTGAAGTTTATGACCATGAATGGGATTTTTGGGCTATGTGCCGGCCATGAATGGCCAATGCCGGCCCCCTACCGTCCAAGGGAGTGTGCTACCAGCCAACAATGGTAAAGTTCCAGCCAATAGTGGTACAGTGCTGGCCATAGATGGCAGAAAGCAGTTTTGGACAGATATTTTGCTCCAGCTATCTCTCTTGAGATATTTTCGACCAAATGCTCCATTTTTTCTATATAATGAAGCAAAATATCTCATATTCAAGGGTTAGAACATTTTAGAACAATTTGGAAAAGGCTTGGGAGCCTCTCTTTCTAGAACTCCCTCTTTCTCCTTATTTTAGGCTTGAAAGTGGGAAATCTCTGCATATTTGCATACAACCTCTTGACCAAATACCTTCATCTTGGAGTTGAGGTCCTTGGAGGTCCTATTTGAGGTCTAAAGCTTGGTTTTAACTCAGAAATCTTGCTGTTTTGTTGTTGTGCTTCAAGGGTAAGAACTTGTCCCTTTTAAGCTTTGTTTTGCATGCTTATTTTACTACCTCTGCAAACTGTTTTTGGCTTGGTTTTGAATTAAAGAAAACTCTATTTTTTAGTCCTAAAAATGATGGTTTAGGCCTATTTTGTGTTAGGGGGTTGTCTCTTCCTTTTGTTTCTTAGCTTGTATAGCTTTTTTGTGCCATCTTTCAAGGCCTTTCAAAACAAATTCTTGTGGCCTTTTAACCACTGAAATCTAGAGAATTTTAGTGGTAAAAACCCTATTTTGAGGTCCCAAATAGGAGAGGGTGGTCCCCTCTCCTCTTGTCTTGCTTGCTTGTCTTGTTGGCCTATCAAATGAGCATGTGTTTCTACCCTTTTAAGGCTTAGTTCAAGCACTTTTTTGTGACTTTTTAGACCTTTCATAACTTTGTTTTGGGCTGGTTTGGTCACCTCTTGCATGATTCTTGTACTTGTAGTGTAATCCTACTTGTAACCTTGCAAAGTAGCATGTCTTTGTGCCTTGAATTTACTTAGTTCAAACATGTTTTTAGCCATTATTTGCCATGCCATAACTCTGTTTTTGGCTGATTTGGTCACCTCTTGCATGCTTTTGATACTTGTAGTGCAATCATGCTTGTTGGCCTAACATGCTTCATGCTTTTGTTCATCATTCTAGCATGTGTTAGCTTTGCTCCAGCACATTTTTGCCACTGATTTAATATGCTTGAGGTCTGTTTTAAGTGGTCTTGGTCATGTATGGCTTGCCTTGTAGGGCTATAGTGCAAATGGCTTTGCTAGTCTTGTCTTTTGAGACCCCTAGCATGCCTTATTTGTGACATTTGTGTGATATAGCATCATTTGATATATATGATTTCAGAGCATGTTTCACTGTCATACTCTAATGTTTACCACTCTTTCAATGCTTTTGAGAAGTTGAGCATTATGCCTTGTTGGTGAGCCAATACATGAGCTTATTTTTCTTGCCATCTATGCTACAAGTCTAGCATGTTTTTGCCACTATTTTGACCTGCCTTAGATCTATTTTGAATGGTTAGGGTCATTTGAGCATTGCTTAGTATGGTTGTAGTGTAAAGGGCCTTGCCTAGCTTTGGGTTTTGAGGCCTTTAACATGTTATGCATGTGATGTTTGCATGGTATGGCACCATTTAGCAAGTAATTTCAGTGTATATAGTGTAGTCACACTCTCATATACTTCACTTCTTCATAGCTTTTAAGGGTTGTGTATCATGCCTTGCTCATAGACCAACATGTGTGCATGTTCCTCTAGCATTTTGAGCTTCATTTCCAGCATGTTTAGGCCATTGTTTTGGCATGTTTAGCTCTGTTCATGGCTGGTTTAGTTATTTGAGATTGATAACGCATGCCTCTTGAGTGATGCTCTTTACTAGATTAATGTATTTGGCTCTTGAGCATGCATTACATATGTTGTTTGCATTGCATTGTGTTCAACCGGACGTTGTGTTGAACACAAGGCGGATTGGCCCACTTCATACTCAAAGTGATGAAAGTGAGCCAATCTCCTTTGTCTCCATTGCCTTTGATCACTTATGATAAGGCCGTGGTCTTAGTGTCTTGTTTGTTGTGCATTCATTGAATTTGTGCAAGTTGGATCTTTGGCCATCATGCATTGAGATGCTTGATTGATGGTCCTGGATCTAATGATGCCTCTCCATTGATGTTTTGAGGTGATATGGAGTGGCATAGTACGTACACACCCTTGGGAGACCCTCAATTTTCTCTATTTTTGTGCTCTATTGCAGAATGGTGTCATAGCACACCAGTGGCCGGCAGTGCCACATTGGTGGCCGGCACTCTTCCTTTGTTGGCCGGCAGTGCCCACTCTTGGCCGACATGTGGCCGGCAGCCACCTCTCATGACCGGCAGGCCACTGGTGCACTCCTCAACCTTGATTTGGTAAGTTTCAGCAACAAGTTCTCAAGGACACCCTGCAAACAGAGCCTCAAGAGAGCAACTTGAGAGCTTTTCGGGGCGGAAATCGAGCATGCACCTTCCACCTTCTTGAACAGAGCTAAGGCAGCCTCATTTATAGCTTTGCCTATTGTCTAGCTTGAATTTGTAACTTAATTAATTTGTTGATTAGTTAAACTACTGTAATAAGTAGTTGTAGCTAGTCATTCAATTTGTGTTGTGCAATAATTAGTCTAATTAGATTATTAGATTAGTTAGTTAGCTTAGCTTAGATGTAGCTTAGCTTATTCATTTGGACCCTCCGTCGAGAGGGCACAATATTGTAATAAGGGTGCGTGTGTGTGTGCATGTCTTCCAACCCCCATTTCTTTCTCCCTTTTATTTACCAGCTTTTGATGGTTAGTTTTAGGGCATGTTTCAACTAGCATACTTATGCTTTGCATGCGTGAATCATTCATTTGTATTGCATGCATCGGACTCGGCGCATCATTCAAACTGCATTGAATTTCCATACATTTACTTGAAAACATGTTTCAAAGCATGTTATCGAGTGTTGCATTCATATGCCATCTTAGATAGCCGAGCCTACTTAGTTGCATTTTGCATGTGTTGCATTAGGCATTGTTGACATAGCCAAGATCATGCATGATTACTAACTAGCTTTTGTTTTGGCTCGGAGTACACTGTAAGTGTTTATGCTTTAGCATCCTTGCATACGTGTAAGTGACTGCCCTGATAGCATGCTTGCCATGAGGCTATTTGCTTAACTGCTGTAACTACATGAATGCCTGTGGATAAAGGCTTCATTACTTGAATTGGAACAATTCATCAAAATGTGCGTTTTAAGCCCACTTTACGGAGTGGAAAAATCATGTTGTTTTCTAAGCCCACTTGAGGGTGGCAAATTCGCATCTTAGCCTATTTGCGAATAGCACTTTCAAACCATTTTCAAAAAAACAAGCATGAGATGTTTTGTTCCAAATTGAGTGATTTAGTCTATACTTGTGTGCTGTGCGCATCACATAGTAATGTTAGCTAATAAACCGGAATAAGAACACATGTGTTTACAAAAACAACATATCATGTTAGTAGAGGCCGATTTTTGATCGGGTGAGTGGGGGTGCTCATTTCAGGACCTTCCCCTCTGGTACCCAAGTTCCCGAGCTGAGGCAACTTTGGTGATGACGGACACATGGCCTTAGGCACGAGTTAGGGTTTCCTAAATTTCCCCAAAACAAAATATTTAGGTAGCGACTCTGAAATCTGGCAAAGCAGTCCATGTTTGGCACTTTTTGATTCAAAATCAATTTTCCAAAACGATTTGCCGGATTTGGACTCTTTGGTGATTTATCAGTCTTACATTGCACTTTGTGAGATTAGATTCAGAATCGTGACAAGAGTCCGAACTATAGTAGCTAGAACTACAATTCGCGCCCTCTCCGAAAGGGGGGCACGCGGAGCGAGTTCGGGCGGTCTACAATGGCCTCCTGGGGATGAAGTGTACACGTATAGATCACGGCTTCTGCGAATGGTTGGTACAGAACTTCGATCCTGACAGTAGTTCATTGAATGTTCATGGTCGTCAACTTAGGCTCACCTGTAAGGCAGTTAATGTTTTATTGGGAATACGGTGTGAAGGCGATGACGTGCAGTTGGCTGGTTCATTAGAAGCATAACCCAATATCTACGAAAAGGTTGGAGTTGTTAACGGAGTCATTCCTTTGAACAAGTTGAGACTTTATCTAACCGAGACTGAGGACGAGTTTCGGAGGAAATTTGTGTTGTACGTCTTGGGGGCCATGTTGTGTCCTACCACAATGACGCCTTGAGTCCATCGTTCATTCATGCCGTGAAGGACGTCAATGGTATGTGAGCTTGTAATTGGGCAAAGTTGACACTGCAATTCCATCACAACGGTGTTTGCAAGTATAAGACCAAAGGTTATCGCGCTGCAACTGGATGTGTTTTCCTGCTAATGGTATGCTAATAACTCGATTGTTTTTTCCATTCCCCCGTTCATATGTTTCATGCATTGCTCTGTCATGGTTCAACAAATTGGGCTTCATTTAATACAATGTTACCTAGTATGTCAGTACGACAAATAACACTCTTCCTGACCAAGTATGGTACTTGCAGAAAGAGATTTTCTACAACCACCGTCATCAATTTAAGAATAAAGAGTACAGGGAAAACAAAATCACGGACCTCAATAGAGGAACCAGTTGTCTTACGTTGCGAAGAGGGGAACATAATTGATTGATCTTCACCTGTTTGGAATAATCAATCAGGCACATAACTGACACAGGAAATATTATACATATTTGTAGGCAGAGTTAAAGAAGAATACACACAAGAAACCTTGATAAGACCATTACCAAAGCAAACGTATTGATTATGGGAAAGGTCTTTCGGGTTTCAGCCATTTATATACACAAACATGTACATAACTTCTTTTTTTTGGTTTCATTAATAGAGTCCTTGGTTTGCTGTACATTTTTTCCCCCAAAAAAACATTGCATGATATGTGCCTATAAAGTTCACAACATCGTAAACAAAATCGGTATTCTATATACGTTCAGTTGGAAATTGACAAGAATGAATGTCATTGTTACTGAATATATTTGATTTTTGTGGGAAGAAGAAATTAATTATGGTGTGCCCCTTAATGTCCACAACTATTGTACATTGATTGTGTTTGTCTGAGCTCCACAAGTACATCGGCTACAACGTGGTCCACATCTCGGCTTTATGATTGGGGTGATACCTAAATACGGGAGACGCTACGACGTATCAGAATAAAGCAAAATTTCCCAACAATTGCGGTAAGCACTCCAACCAGTCTGCACATTTGACACCATTGACCCACTTGTCTTAAACATACAATGTCAGACTTCATTTATTCATTTCTATGATTAGGTGGAGTTTGATTACAGTAACGACAAAAGTGACGTCGATGATGCTGAAATGGATGCACATCATGTCGATAACCAACAAAAAGCACAGTACGATGAAGGTTGTATGACCAACGTAGAGTCTGACATTCATGAACTGAAGGAAATGATGAAGCACGTTCTTCAGAACCAAACAGATTTAATAGAGATGTTGCGACATTTCCAAGGCAAGCCAGTTGCTGACAATTACAAGGTAATTTATCTAATCATTACGCAAATTTGACACAGTTGAGCCACATCATTTAAAGATGATTTATAAGACTAAGTTGACGTATGTGTTTGTATGATTAGGTGGAAGGCAATGATGTGTGTATCACTAACCTCTCCTCCAATGTTGCTGAACTGAAGGAAATGCTGAAGCAATTGCTTCAACGTTTCAGTTTGGGCTGCAACAAACCGTTGACTGAACAAACCAATTTAGCTGAACTGAAACAAATGCTACAGCATGTCATCGAAGGTATATTCTCTAGACCACAACCTGCATGTGTGGACAAATAGGGTGTGGACCCTTCTGTTGGAGTGGAGACGCATGGCGATGGCGTGGTCAAACCATCTGACGAAGTTAACCCGATGGAGTGTAATATTTCAGATGTACAAGGGGTGGATCACCAACAACAGAATGTGAAGGGAACCTTGGCAAGGGACAAAAGTGATTTCCATGATGGACATAAGCTGAACATCGAAAAAGGTGGGGACAACCAAAAGAAGGGAGGTCTTCGCTTGGAGGAAACATACAAAACTGAAGATAAATACACTCTTGAGCTTCAGTTAGTGGGCGTCAAGAAAGTGGCGTGTGATGTGCATACTTCTCCTACTAAGATTGGCCAACCATTGGGAGCAACTGGAATTGTTAAAGGAAGAGGAAAGAGAAGAGGAAGAGGAAAAGGAAAAGGAAAAATGCGCGGAAGAGGAGTTTAAGCCACTAAGGTTGGGGATATGCATTTGTGCATCGATAGCAAAAGAAATAGTGGAGTTGCAGAAGGAAAATTGTGAATTCACGACATCAGTTCACCTTTGGATGTTGATGGTTTGAATAAGGCGAATAAGGTACAAATACTGCCTTTAATGCCCCACAAGTTCTGAATAACTAATTCATGCCCACATCAATAATGTGAATCACTAATTTTACAATCATTTGTGTTGTATTGTACTAGTTGTCAAACAATTGCATGTTTGCACGTATGACTGTTGGCATATGTTTTTAGACATTTCTAACAAATTCCGCACCAAACATCACAAGTTGGGAAAACTCTGAGGTTCAGAGGTTATACATCATTTCACGTTCTTTTTTATGACTAATAACCTTGTTGTGTAAGCTTCAATTTTTTTTTTTTTTTATTATTTATGAAATGTGTTGTGTTAGTTGTCTGTTTATTTTTGTAGGACTTGTTGAGGATATTGGACAGCGAAGGGTTATTATCGGCGGAGGAATAAAAACTTGTCGACTATGTATTTGACGATAGCAAAAATGAAATGTATTGTTTCATTTAGTACTTGCAAATTTTAAATGACAGTCCATTGTGAAATAATTATCGTTCTAAGGATCATTATTGCTTGTAGGGACATTGTTGTTTCCATGAATCTTCATGGACGAGCATGTGAAGTTGGTACTCGGCGTGACATACGCACGCTAAAACCAGGGTTGTGGCTATCCGACACTGTAAGTGTTGGCTGCACACATATGAATCTGCATTTTTCATTTGAAGAACTTGGAAACCTTTCTAATCAACTTGCCTTGTGTCTTACATACAATGTTCCAGCCAATCAACTTGGTGGTAGTGCAATTGACTAATAGACAGAGGGATTTACACACTGACGGGAGGCATACTAATTGGTTCTTTCCTGTATATCTGTCGGTAAGTAAGTGTGTAAAGTTAGGTTGTTTTTTGTATATGACATATTTTGACAAATGTTTCCGTCAATGACCTTTATGTATTACACATGCAGACTTTGATTCTAAATAAAAATACGCAACCTCTGCACCATGGAAATATTGTCACATCATTTTTTGGACATGACAGATACACTGGTGCGATTGATGCATGTCAGGGGGTAATATCAATGTTCATACTATTATATTAAAATGAAAATATGAAAGCCAGTACATGTTTACATGCCCTCTAAACAATGTCTGCACTTGTGTTTGCGTGTAGATTTACATGTCTTTTAATTACAGAGGAGTGCATTGGTTATGCGTTAAAATTGACATGGTGGACAGTGTAGCCTACCTATTTGACTCGTTCCCATCCAATAGACCGAACAAAAGGAAGCTAAATGCGGCAAAAATTTTGGTATGTCCTTCTGGTGGAATTCTCAACACTACAACAAACTTGAACATCCTTTACATAAACCAACTACAACCTTGTGGAACAGGTTCAAACTATGCACGACTTGTTACAACTACACATTGGAAATGATTATGTTATAGACGTGCGTAGCTTCCACCTCCGCATGTTAGATGAGAGGCCAATATAACAACTAGACGAGTAATCTACAATCCCTTCCTGCCTCACATTAATGTGTATCCTGAATGACTGATTTAATGAACCTACTGACATTGATGACAAATTTAATGTTAAATTATTTTTGTAGCACATTTGACTGTGGGATGTTCGTCATCAAATTCATACAGCGACTTGATTTACGCCCCGGTCCACACAAGGTACATTCTACCGCTTCATTTCCATTTGTCAATCAAATCCTTCCTTGTATGTCCTGCAATTGTAATTGATTTGTCTTATGATCTTTCTGTACAAAGTTCCATTCCTCTGTGCATCATAAGTTGTTGGTTGACATCGTTATGGATGTCAATAATGCAAAGATCGCAAAGTATCAGGAGTTCCTTGATATTAGCAATGCCACAAACTAGGCCAGTAATGGGAATGGGCTAGCAGTATGCCAGTAATTTGGGTGGCAACAGGACTCCACTAATTTTTTATTCATTGATTTCAATATGGATGTTAAATATGGCTCCCCAGTATTGTTTTTAATCGAGGATATAAAGATGGACGAATTGCAAAGTGAAAGTTAAATGTAAACATGGATCAAACATTTCGATGTGGCTGCTGTCTTATTACTATTTTGTTTACGCATGTTTCTTGTTTGGGTGAATGCGACTGAAACAAATATAATTTACGGTTGTTTTTTTTACTCATATTTTGAGGAATGTACTTGCTAGCCAATTTTTGAGCATAACTTTGATGTCGCAATTGTAATGTTAGTTATAACATAGCTATGCTTCGCTGGAATGAAGTATACTATGTTTAGGATGTTGTTACTCAACAAAGTATGATCTCATACATAATGCCAGATTGATTCGACACATCTCTTAAGTATTCAATATTGATTTACAAAGATGCTCTATAGCTCTCTTTTTAGAGCTGTCATTAAATCAATCTGTTGTGGTTGCTGTCCACTGACTTTGCAGCTTGGATTACTTATTTTGATGTTGCATTGTCAACAAACAAGTACAATCAAACTTTTGATTTCATTAATAACAGTTAAACATGTCACTTCAGAACAATAATTATATTACAAGCTTCATACCATTACAATCGACAGGTCCAATCTTACTGATGTAACACCGAACGTACTGTTACTACGTGAAACTAGAAGTAGTCGTACGATAAGTCCAGCTACTCCCAATCGTCAGGAATTAAAGAAGAATGCACACCAACTGAACAAACAGATCAACCGACTCTAGAGAATTTGGTTCAAATTTAATTGAACATACGCCCACTTGTTTCGAACAAATTACAAACGACAAGAGGGCTGAAGTAAACAAAGTACACACTGTAATTTCATAATACAATCAATATCATGAAGTTAAGTAGCACAATTTACGATAAGAAGTACTCCTAAGTTACAGAACAACTCCCTAGACCAAAACCGATTGAAATGTTCATTGTTCATGTCCTTCCTTTCAAAATCCATGGGTTTATATCCTCTCCCTTCTTGTGTGGCCCACTATCACATGACTCTGAATCTGCAACTCCCCCTACCTCAAATGCTTCTACAACTGCGTCCTTACTCAAAGGATTGGGAACTCCAAATATTTTACTCTGCCTGTCGAGATAATTTTTGTTATCATGGCATGTGTCCCTCAACCCTTTTCAACGTCTGATCGACAGGGATTAGCACTTACTTTGTATTTTATCACTTGTGCAAGAACCCACTAAGTCCATGATAAAGCTGTGATACCCCTGTTTTGCATTATGCTAATTAGTCCTTAACATGAGTATGATTATGTGCTTGATATGATTTTGTGTGCCATTATGTGAAAATACGTGGTTTTGAATTCCTATCTGTTCACCATAGGAATATCTGTTTGATTATCTACTTTGGAAATTAAATTGGAGGCCTCATCGACCACAGAACCTGAAATTGGTTACACCATTGTGATTAGCGTAATTTTTAGAGCCTACGGTGAAATTTAAATAAAAATTGATTCGGATCAAATTAAATTGATTAAATTAATGGATTAAGTGCCCAATTACTTTATATCATTAATGTATTTGAGAGGGGGCTTTTAGAGGCCATATACACCCTCACTTTGTTCTTTTTGAGTACACCCTCACTTTGTTTGTTTTGAGCACCATCCGAGATTCCTCTTTAGAGAGAGGCAGAACCGGATTTAGAGAGAGAGAGGGGGTTCAATTTTGAAGATTTTGCTAAGGAGCTCAAGCTTTGAAGGGGCTAGGCTCAAGAACTTGCTACAATTTGGAAGATTGAACCTCTAGGTGAGCATTTGATCATGAATTCATGGGTATAAGTTTGTAAATTGTGTATTCAAGTTAGTTGGGTAATCAAGAGCAAGAATTAAGATGAATTTGAAGTTAGAATGAACATGCATGTGCATAATTGTTACAATCTTGGGTGTTTGTTAAATATGGAGAATAGAGCATCAAACCTTACATGCATGAGTAGTTTTGTGTAGCTTCCTGATTTGGAGCATCATTTGTACCATTTGTAATAGAAATGAAGTCAAAATTTGACATGCATGCATGATTGAAGAAGTTATGGAATTGGTATGGAGTTTGAATGTATGGATTTTAATCATGAAAAAGGAATGTTGATTAATTTTGAAGGTTGGGCCATGATTTTGAATAATTGACTTCATGTTGGTTACATCCATATGGTATATATTGTGTTTGCATGTTTTGAGACCAGAATTGTGGGTTTTGGACCTTTGAAGGTCGACTTAGAACTCAAGAACACATTCTGGAAAACCCAAAAAATTTGACGTCCGCTCGAGCGGGAGAACCGACACTCGAGCATGCATTTCGAGCTCCCAGTATTTTTTTCTGCAGACATGGTGTCCGCTCAAGCAGGTAAGTTCACGCTCGAGCGGGAAGCCATGTAGAGAGGCCTTCCGCTCGAGCGCCAGAGTGCGCAATCGAGCGTAATTTTCTCATAACCAGCACTTTTGCAGGCCTTAAGGGTCCGCTCGAGCGGGGAAGTCCACGCTCGAGCGGTGACCCTATTTTCTGAAATTCTAAAAATGCATTATGTGTTCTGTTTTCCGTTCCTTTTCACTTCTAATCACTCTTAGGTATACTTTGAGCATTGTAATTGAATTAAAGAGATAAGAATGAAGCCTAAAAAGGAAAATGTGAATTAAAGAACGGATTAAATTATTTGTGACCCATATGTGTTATGTGATGTATAGGGTCAAACTCCAGGACAAATCCACAAGCCGATCACTGTGAGTAATATCTGAAATATATTATTGTCCAATTGCTTACTTCTATGTAAGTTTTGGTAAAGTTCATTAATTTTGAATGGTGGACAAAGTTTGAGATGAAAATCTGAAAGGCTCAAATGCCAGTTTGAAATGAAAGTTTGAAAGGCTGAAATGCCAGTTTGAAATGAAAGTCTGAAAGGCTTAAATGCCAGTTCGATATGACAAGTTTGAAAGGCTTAAATGCCGATTTGATATGATAAGTTTGAAAGGCCTATGAGTCAGTTTGATACGAAAGGCCTATGAGCCAGTTTGATACGAAAGGCCTATGAGCTAGTTTGATGTGAAAGGCCTATGAGCCAGTTTGACACGAAAGTGTAAATGCGCCAGAGGCTGATTGACATAAATGATTGGGCCGAAGGCCAATTTGCATGCATGATTGGGCTGAAGGCCGATTGACATAAATGGTTGGGCCAAAGGCCGTTTTGACACAAATGAAAGTTTGACATGCATGAATGGGCCAGAGGCCAGTTTGATATGCAAGTTTGAAAAGGCCAAAGGCTAGTTTGACACGAATAACAGTTTGACACTAATAAATTGGGCCTGAGGCCGTATGATGTGTTTGGAACCGTAGTTACTTAACTTACATATGTCTATGTATGGATGTGTCAGTAGAAATGTATATTGGGCCTAAGGCCGTTTGATGTATATTGTTTCAATGTATATTCTTTATTTGATATTATTCACTGGGCTTTCGCTCACGCTCATTCATGTGTTTGTAGGTGAGCCAAGACAAGTCCAAACCCAGCCCCAGTGAAGTCTGTATGGAACAACTAAGGTTTGAAGAGTCAGCCCTTGCGTCTCACGCACGAGACATGTCTTCGCCCTTCTGTCATTCTATGTTATTTCGTCATGTCGGCAAGGACTTTGGTGTACGTTTGTGTATAGATTTATTTTGGCTGGCTTAGATTTGAATGATCCTGTCCGTATAGAACTTTATGTTACCATATCTTCTGTTGTGAGTTATTAACATATGTGTGTATGGAATGTTACGATGTGCATATAAGCACGGCTCTATGGACAAAGTTTTAATTTTACTTCCGTTTGGCCCCTTTACTCTGATGAGTTTTGTCTTATTCACTTTGAGGTCGTAGGTAATCTTGTGATTACTAGCCGGTTATGGCCTTAACCCATAGGGGCGGGTTCGGGTCATGACAGAGTGGTATCAGAGCACGCGTTAATAACTCACACACTTGTCCAAAAGAGCAGTAAGCATCTAGAAAAGATCTAGGATGCATTCATATGATAAGTATGAAATTGGAAGCATCGAGAACATGCTTAAATGTTTTGATATGAGTAGTTATGTGTCATAAGTTGTGATCTGCTTGCATTGTACCTTATTTGAATATGTATGCTCTTTAGTATATGCATACTTGTGAATCTTCTGTATAAAACATAATGCAATTTTAATCAAATGTTGAGAACATGTGATTATATGAGATATGAATTGTTGCACTAATGGGTACAACAAGTTTGTTTTGTTATAATGCACATCTATGAACATGATTTGAGTATATAATTACTTAGTAAATGTGCAGTATGCGATATCTGATAAGCGTGCAATCATCTGTTACATATGTGATTAATTGTGTCTTGACGATACATAAAATGAGGATATAACAATGTGCCTATGTGCGAATGTATCCATGTGTATCTGTGTTTATTGTTGTATTGGGCATTCTAGTATTTGGCAAGGTTCAATAAGAGTTTGTGTAGATCATGGATAAAGTAAGGGCATACGAGTTGGCAGACTCTCCCATAGCCCGACTTGATAGACTGGAAGGAATAGTTTAAGAAATGGTAGAAACTTTGAGACAACGACGTCAGTTGCCACTATGGTGAGAACCTTTGCCACCATCAGTATAAGAAATACCGAGGGGTTTGTTATCAGACTTCTGGGCTTGTTATAGATGTGGTAAAATGGATTATATGATAAGGAACTGTCCCCGAACTGAACAAATGTGAATAAATATTCTACCTCAGCTAGATTTGTACCAGTGGTAGGAATTGCTACTTAGGATAAAGTAATTGCACTCATCCCAGAAAGCGCTCAAAATACTGCGAATGCTGTCCCAGGTATTTATACTGTTTATGAACAAATGCTTATATGTTAATTGATTCGGAAATTAGTACATGTGTAAATTTCTGCTTGGGATATTATTTGATTTGGATCGGCATATTCTTTTGTATCTACTGCAAGTGTATTTAGATTAGTTAGACCCACAAGATCGAGATTGTATTCATTGAATGTATATGCTTCATCGGGGAAATTGTGAAATGCGTATTGGGATATTGATTGACTTTGTACATACACGTATATATGTATCCAACCCTATGCTCGGGGTGATTTGTTATATTACTGTCTTCCGTGACTAAACCACTGGGATTATGTGTCACGACTCCATTCCACCCCTAGTAGAATGGTGCCATGATGGCCAGTAATCCGAGATTACCAAAGGCCAACTGGCAAAGATTCACACACAAACAGAGTATACATATGGGCTTACATGTGCGGAAGCAATAATTCAATTCTAATTAGTCCATACGAGCTGTGCATAAATCAAATGAAATGACATACATCTTATCAAGGTCTTACAACTTGGATACAATAAAATAAAATACAAAAGACATCTTGACCAAAAGGCTTCTCAAGCCACCATATACAAAATACAATGAAATGTAAACTAAGAAGCATGATCTTCAAGATGCTACAAAATGCGAATCCAAAACAAGTTGCAAAGCACATCTAGGCGTCACCGCCGTCCTGCTCATCACCTACATATATATAGAGAGGGTGAGCTTGGATACTCAGTGAATGGTATAAGTAATAAAGGGTTTGCATGACTGATATTCAAGATTTTGACAAAACAATACATAACATATCTAGTACAAAATCAAGGGATGAACCAAGTCCATCTATCGAATCTTCCAAAGCCTCAAAGGATGATTACTAGCATCAATATAATACAAGGGATGACATTCCGGACAACAAACCCACGCGGTGAACCGTCGGTGGCAAGGCAAGACAAGGCAAAGCAAGGGAGATATCTCAAAACAATGGTGTCGTTGCATTATAGTCCCCTGACACTAAGGACTTGTGCTACAAATGCTTAGAGTCCCCTAGCACATACGGACTTCCAAAACAAGAGTGCAGTTGCCAAGGTAGTACTTATTGCAAGTAGGAATAATCACTCATGCTTACAAATATTTTCTGAACAAGGCAAAACAAGGTTTTATAAAAGCTTTTTAACATAACTTTATTAAAATACCACTCACATAGTTCTCCAAACGTCGGGGGTCGAGGCAAGTCCAAGTCCTACAACACATGGCAAGTTTATTGAATGCACTTTCAAACAAGCTTCACATGCATACAAATGATCTCGGCATTCTTCAAAAGCTAAGTCAAATCAAAACAAAACACTGTTTCTCATCTCGGGAGAACATGCTGGGCACCAACCAGGTCTTGGCCGAGGTCCCACACCTCCTCGCCGAGGTGAGGTCTCGATGGCCACATTCAAGGAAATGAAGTCGGGAAAATCTAGGTTTCCCTTTTTTTTTTTTCTTTTGAGGAACATAATGAACATGAAGAACATGACAAAGATAAATGCAAAGATCATAACTTGTCATTACAAAAATATGAGATTTCATGCTATGAGTTTGAAAACATGGACCTGGGTACCCATACTTGAAGATCTTGGGAAAACAAACACAAATACGTGAATCTTGATGCAAGCTTTCGGATCAAACAAGGCTTTTCTTCAAGAACACATGAACACTAACTTCTCTTTCTAAAACCAACTTTAAATCAATGCATGGCATGCAGGACAGACTCGATCATGCAATGCAGCTGGACGATCAATAAGAACAACGAGAGTAGATCAAGATTCTAACCTCAAAACACGAATAAACGGTTTGAACTCTAAGAATAAAGCTTGGGATCTACTTCTCCCTCTAAAGACTTCTTCTTCTTTTGCTAGAGCTTCTCTCTCCTCAAGAACAAAGACATATAGCAAAAATGATACATCTCTCTCTGCCGGCTGATTTAACACTCAGCTCGGACACGTGGCACTACCGGGTTGGTTCTCCTCAAAAAGGTGACTGACTGAAAAGACAAGACTATGACAAAGTGTATTCAACAAGCTAGGCGGCAGGGGTACTCCGGCAAGGAACAATCTCGGCTAAGAACGAGGCTTCGACAAGTAAGGTCTCAATGACCTCGGCCTAGATGTGCCACACCTCGGCCTAGGTCATACCAATCCAAGAACAAGATCACTTGAGTTCAAGGATAACATCTCGGCCTAGATAATACACATCTCGGCCTTGGTGATGAACATCTCGGCCCAGATAATGACATCTCGGCCAATATGTTAGGGTGCTAGTGGAGGTCAACCAAAGAAGTTCCAAGATGGTTCTAGGTGTAAGAGTATCAAAAGAGCGACTTAGGCTCAAGATGACCTCGGTTGAAATACACACCAAACAAGGAACATAGCATGCAAGTAACACTTATGCAAGACAAGTCAAGGTTTGCAAATGCGACATATTGAGACAAGATTATGTAATACATGCAAGCATGACTAGAGTAAAGTGAGGGTTGTTACATTATGACTCTGTGATTGTGTAACTGAGTTGAGCACCCTAAATGACGAACTCTATAATTGTGAGACCATGTATTTTGATTGATAGGGAATTAACTGAATTATGTGACTATACTGGGCTCGACTCATAAACCTACGTTTTGTGACTAGTTTGGAAATTTTGCGTAACGGACCCTATCTTATGTACAACCGAGGAACTTTGTTTAATGTTTTATTATGCACCATATATTTGCATATAAGACTTGTTCGGGAACTACTGTATTGATTATGGTACATACATCCTGATTTGAATAACTGAATGCTTATGCAACCGTCCCTGAATTTAGGTAGACAATGCCATATTGTACATGACTGGAAATACTTTGATATGAACAACTGTGATGAATGACACTGATATGACTTTGAGAACTGATGAACTCATGATAGATGTGAAACTGTCAACCATGTACCTAAGCAAACGAAGTATGCCTTATAGAACCAAATGTACCCTGCTTGAGAAAACTTTGATCTGATTCGATGTGATGGAACCTTTGTTTGATTTAATCTGACAAGACCTTTGCTTGGGTTGATTTGATAAGACCCTCTACTTAAATTGATTTTATTGAAGGGGATTAAGGATTGTTATGAATAAATAGCCAGATTACTCTCGGCAAAAAAATTGATAGACCCAAAACTTGAACCCGTTTGGAATACTTGACTTATTTGAAAGACCTTTTGTGGGCTATCAACAGACTGATCTAACCATGGACACCATTGAGAGACCACCTTCAACTATGGAAGACGTATGTGTTATAGATGAACTGAATTGTGCAAATCCAGTGATTGGGTGTCTTAAGGAACAATGCTGGTGTGTTGTCATATTTTTGCTTGTTTGACGCTATGGAACCCGATGACAACAGATTGATTTGATTGTGAACCGTACTGAATATTTATCCTCGACTAATCAGAGTATGTTTCATGTGTTTGCTTCAATGTTATCGGATGTTGGGAAATCAGGTTATAGTAAGCGGTATTGTGTTTGTTCTGATGACATTCTTGAGACGTCCTTTCGTGCTAGGGGACGTTAAGCCTATGTAGCACCTTTGTTGAGAAATCTCTTTTGCCACCGACGGTTTTGTACGGGTGGGTTTGTCTAATCAATCTCAAGTCGGCCACCGATAGTCGTGAACGGGTGTGCTTTGATTCTGAGACGATTATTCCTTTGTTTTGTCCGGAATGTCTTCCCTTGGTATTTTGGAGATGTTACTAACATCCAAGAAGCTTTGAGAAACCCTGATTGTCCGAAAGTGTGTGAACCTAGTACGCCATGTGTAAGTAACTGCTCAGTGCCATATATTCTGCGATTGGAGCTCTGAGGATGTGTAAATTGTATTTGACATGTGATTGGCTGTTTTTTATATTACTTTTGACGTCATGGGGATTAATATATGAATTGCCTTTTGCTTTTAGCGACTATGAGATAGTGTGGAAGGACTCGATGGAACATGGAATTGAGTGTTGAACCGAATTGTAAACTATTGAATGAATTGAGAACACGTGTATTCTGTTAGAAGTCAACTGCCTCAGTGTTATTGTGCTTTACAATTGGTACTATGGGGATATATGAGCTACGTATGTCGTGTGATTGATCGCTTCATCGTTATCTTTTTTGACACGGGAATCAGTGTCTAGATCCACTTTATGTTTCTGAAGACTTTTGATTGACCTTGGATAACTGTGACGAGTCGCTAAATTAAGTACTGAATTGGGTTGTGAATTGTGAAATTATTGAAGAATGGATTGAACTTCTGTGATAAAGTTAGCTGATGTTTGAAATAAATATGTTGGCGACCTACTGTGAATAAGGAAATTGTTGAATTGTGTCTGAATGTTTTTAGTGCCAACAAATCAAAGTTGAATATCAGATATTGGCGGAACTATTTCAATTTCTCTCTATTTCGGAATGGAAATAGGGATATGTGACTACAAAGTTCACTGTGAGGCTACCTTGAGCACCCAAGGTATAAGTCCCGTTTGGGTTATTGTGTGTAGAATTACTAAGTTTGCTCATTTTCTCCCTATAAAATTTTTGTATGATGCTTGTAGACTACCAACTGTTTACATCGACAAGATTGTTTGTTTGCATGGGGTCCTAGTATCTATTGTTTCAGACAAAAATTCTAGAATGTGTTTGAATTCTGATAAGCCTTCAAGAGGCAATGGGAACTGAATTGTGAGTCAGTACTGTTTTCCATTTGTAAATTGATGTATAATCGGAAAGAACTATTTAGACTATGGGAGAAATGCTCCAAATGTGCAGTAGATTTTTCGGGGAATTTGGAAGATCTATACATGGTTAGCAGACTTTGCTTCCAACCACAGCTTACACTCTAGTTTCGGTATGGCACCATATAAGCCCTGTATGGAAGAAAAGGTAAGTCTCTGATTGATTGAGGACTGAGTTGCTCGATTTTGAGACTGAGTAAATAACTATCAGAAAGGATTGGAACCGTTGAATGGAAAGTGTTCCGAAATATGTTCGACTAGAGGTAAAATAAGTTTGGAGGACCAAACTTCCTAAAGGGGGGAAGATTATGATACCCCTGTTCTGCATTATGCTAATTAGTCCTTAACATGAGTATGATTATGTGCTTGATATGATTTTGTGTGCCATTATGTGAAAATACATGGTTTTGAATTTCTATCTGTTCACCGTAGGAATATCTGTTTGATTATCTACTTTGGAAATTAAATTGGAGGCCTCATCGGCCACAGAACCTGAAATTGGTTACGCCATTGTGATTAGCGTAATTTTTAGAGCCTACGGTGAAATTTAATTGAAAATTGATTCGGATCAGATTAAATTGATTAAATTAATGGATTAAGTGCCCAATTACTTTATATCATTAATGTATTTGAGAGGGGGCTTTTAGAGGCCATATACACCCTCACTTTGTTCCTTTTGAGTACACCCTCACTTTGTTCCTTTTGAGCACCATCCGAGATTCCTCTTTAGAGAGAGGCAGAACCGGATTTAGAGAGAGAGAGAGGGTTCAATTTTGAAGATTTTGCTAAGGAGCTCAAGCTTTGAAGGGGCTAGGCTCAAGAACTTGCTACAATTTGGAAGATTGAACCTCTAGGTGAGCATTTGATCATGAATTCATGGGTATAAGTTTGTAAATTGTGTATTCAAGTTAGTTGGGTAATCAAGAGCAAGAATTAAGATGAATTTGAAGTTAGAATGAACATGCATGTGCATAATTGTTACAATCTTGGGTGTTTGTTAAATATGGAGAATGGAGCATCAAACCTTACATGCATGAGTAGTTTTGTGTAGCTTCTTGATTTGGAGCATCATTTGTACCATTTGTAATATAAATGAAGTCAAAATTTGACATGCATGCATGATTGAAGAAGTTATGGAATTGGTATGGAGTTTGAATGTATGGATTTTAATCATGAAAAAGGAATGTTGATTAATTTTGAAGGTTGGGCCATGATTTTGAATAATTGACTTCATGTTGGTTACATCCATATGGTATATATTGTGTTTGCATGTTTTGAGACCAGAATTGTGGGTTTTGGACCTTTGAAGGTCGACTTAGAACTCAAGAACACATTCTAGAAAACCCAGAAAATTTGACGTTCGCTCAAGCGGGAGAACCGACGCTCTAGCGTGCATTTCGAGCTCCCAGTATTTTTTTCTGCAGACGTGGTATGCTTTCGGCGAAGCCATGTAGAGAGGCCTTCGCTCGGCGCCGAAATCTTGTGATCGAGCGTAATTTTCTCATAACCAGCACTTTTGCAGGCCTTAAGGGTCTGCTCGAGCTGAGATCCTATTTTCTGAAAGTCTGAAAATGCATTCTGTGTTTTGTTTTCCGTTCCCTTTCACTTCTAATCACTCTTAGGCATACTTTGAGCATTGTAATTGAATTAAAAAGATAAGAATGAAGCCTAAAGAGGAAAATGTGAATTAAAGAACAGATTAAATTATTTGTGACCCATATGTGTTATGTGATGTGTAGGGTTAAACTCCAAGACAAATCCACAAGCCGATCACTGTGAGTAATATCTGAAATAAATTATTGTCCAATTGCTTACTTCTATGCAAGTTTTGGTAAAGTTCATTAATTTTGAATGGTGCACAAAGTTTGAGATGAAAATCTGAAAGGCTCAAATGCCAGTTTGAAATGAAAGTTTGAAAGACTGAAATGCCAGTTCGATATGACAAGTTTGAAAGGCTTAAATGCCGATTTGATATGATAAGTTTGAAAGGCCTATAAGCCAGTTTGATACGAAAGGCCTATGAGCCAGTTTGATGTGAAAGGCCTATGAGCCAGTTTGACACGAAAGTGTAAATGGGCCAGAGGCCGATTAACATAAATGATTGGGCCGAAGGCCGATTGGCATGCATGATTGGGCCGAAGGCCGATTGACATAAATGGTTGGGCCAAAGGCCGTTTTGACACAAATGAAAGTTTGACACGCATGAATGGGCTAGAGGCCAGTTTGATATGCAAGTTTGAAAAGGCTAAAGGCCAGTTTGACACGAATAACAGTTTGACACTAATAAATTGGGCCCGAGGCCATATGATGTGTTTGGAACCGTATTTACTTAACTTACATATGTCTATGTATGGATGTATCAGTAGAATGGATATTGGGCCTAAGGCCATTTGATGTATATTGTTTCAATGTATATTCTTTATTTGATATTATTCACTGGGCTTTCGCTCACTCTCATTCATGTGTTTGTAGGTGAGCCAAGACAAGTCCAAACCCAGCCCCAGTGAAGTCTGTATGGAACAATTAAGGTTTGAAGAGTCAGCCCTTGCATCTCACGCACGAGACACGTCTTCGCCCTTCTGCCATTCTATGTTATTTCGTCATGTCGGCGAGGACTTTGGTGTACGTCTGTGTATAGATTTATTTTGGCTGGCTTAGATTTGAATGATCCTGTCCGTATAGAACTTTATGTTACCATATCTTCTGTTGTGAGTTATTAACATATGTGTGTATGGAATGTTATGATGTGCATATAAGCACGGCTCTATGGACAAAGTTTTAATTTTGCTTCCGTTTGGCCCCTTTACTCTGATGAGTTTTGTCTTATTCACTTTAAGGTCGTAGGTAATCTCGTGATTACTGGCCGGTTATGGCCTTAATCCATAGGGGCGGGTTCGGGTCATGACAAAAGCGTAGTAAGTGCTCCATCACTTGGAACAGTTGCTGCGTTGAATGCCATTCTTATGATGCCATCTATCCATTTCACTAATCAAATACTCTCAGTTAAGTCAAAGTGGAAAATGTCACCATTTGTTTCATCCACCTGTTGACAGGAATAATCCACAATTTGGTGCAACTAATGCCCAACTTGTATAATTTTAATGTAACTAGCGGGTGCCACACGCGATACGGGTGCCACACGCGATGCGTGTGCAATTCAGATAAGTAAGCATACATACAAATATTAAACAAATGAAGTGTTCTGAATGAAACCCAATGTCTTGGGTTTAAATCTTCCTTGCTATGACAAATTTTTTGTGCTTTGCCAATAGAAAATTTGGCACATCGTACAAGGAGAACCCACCACACATTTCAACACCAATTCAGTGTGCACATATATAATAGTAATAGCAGTTGGCACACGCGATGCGTGCACAATTCAAACAAGTACAAATAAAATAAAATATTTATTATATATAGAACCAACAGTGAACTGGTAAGAGTCTTCCTCATTTCACATAAGTCCAAGGTTCAAGTTCCCTCTTGTCATGTATCAAATATGTTTTTATTTTTTAAAAAATACGAGGTGGACACATGGTAGCATAATAAACCAAGGGTTGAGGACACCATAATGGGTGTTCACTTTATATGTAGTACAGATGGATACATAAAATTATTTTCACTTCAACAAACCCCCTTCTTCGGCCCAGCTAAACGTTTACATAATTAAAATCAGAGAAGGAATGGGCCCAACAATAGCTGTAAAAGCGTCACGTCTTCAACGTCAACTTACTTTAGACTACCCTTCTTTGCTTCATAAGCTTTGTAGCAGCTCTTACACAACTTGTAGCCCTAAATGACTCCCAACAGCAATATTGCCTACTAAAGAAGATGAACCCATTAAAAAACTCCTTCAATTTCCAAACGCCATTACGTAGCTGTTTGTACCCATTTTATACGGGGTTCCCAATGACAGGTAGATCATTTGGATGGTCACACGTGGTACGGTGAATGTGAGATTGTACGCTCAATTAAGAGGACAACTGGCCTTCAAAGATGGAGCATCTGCATCGGATGGCTTTGATTATGTGCTAGTTATGAACTTAGGTCACGGACTTGATGGGTGCATTGCAATAAGACTCCTGTGCAGGGTCTAGGGTTTTCTCTGTCGATATGAAGGCCAAAGTATTGAGGGGCAGGTGGCATCATGATACAGGAATAGCTCGACAGATGGAAGTGCAACTTTACTAGGGTTTCAGATCCTGCAAATGTATGAGCAGTTCAAACAACGAACCGTTGGCAATTGCAGGATTGTGTGGGCAGGGGCCACAAAAAGAGGGAGACTAGGAAGTTAACAATTGCAAAGACCAATACAGACATCAACAACAGAACAACATGTATGGTGTACACTTAGTAGTAGTTGTGTAATTTATGAGTCGATTCTGTGGAGAGTGTGTGTTGTAACTCTGTCAACTTTGGTAGTGTTATTATGAAATTGCCTTCCCACATAGAACGAACATAAATGGAAAGTAGTTGGATAAAATTGTCAAACGATGTAGGAAAGTAAAGAAGTAATAAACCAGACTTTACAACATAAAGCATTAACATTCATTAAAATTATTACAACAACTTGGAGTTTGGTTAAAGTCTTTACAAGAGGTGAACATAACCTAAATTCAGGTGTTGGGGAACAGGATGGCAAGAATACCCCAATCTGACTGGGCATCTGCAACCAAAGCTTGGGCTTCGTCAAGTTCTGCTTTGATGGCTTCGATGAATGAAGGACCACTTCCAATTTGTGAAAGCATGCTCTTGGCTTCTTTGCCAAGTTGGTCTTTTTGTTGTTCTAGTAAGAGCCTTCTTTGCTTGACAGCAGCTAATTCTGCCTCCAACCTTGATTGTTCATGTGCCAACACTTTGTCTTGGTCAGAGATGTTGGAGGAGTTCTACTGAGTGAGCTTCAGGGAGTTCAAGATGGTTTGGGCATTACCTAGGAAATTTTTCTTTGCTTCAATTTCCGTTGAGCACTTCTGAATCATTTCCACCATGGTTGGCCATACGTTCACAATTCTGCCCAGTTGTTTGAGTTGACTGGGATTGAAAGGATTGGAAGAAAGGTGTTGGATGGCTGTGAGGCAGGCCAAGGTTTCCTCAGGTTGGTTGAGGGCAATCTCTTGAAGAGGAGTGTTGATGAGTTTCAGAAAGTTGGTCAAAAGTTGTTGGACTTCCTCTGTGAAATTATGTAGCCTTTGAGGGAGGGGTGAAATGTGTTGTAATCTCTGCTCAAATACAGCGATTTCATCCCATATGTTTTCACTTGATGTGCTTGCTTGTTGATAGTTGAAAGTTAATTAAGCGTTGGAAAGTCCGAACTATACAAACACAGAATGTAGAAGGAATAAAGATATTACCTGCACATCAGTACATGTTGGAATGGGTGTACGTTCACTTGTGGGTGTTGTAGTTGGGGTTCCCTCAGTTGCTGATGCCTCGGTTTGTTGAGGATTGGTTGAAGTGGGAGGTTCATGTGTGGAGGAGATAATGAACTCTTGGGTCACTTGTACAACTACCTCGGTGTTTGTAACTGTGTGGGTTAGCTCATTTGAAGGCTTGGGGTTGGTAAATGAAGTTCTTCTAACTTCTGGCCCTTCCCCTGTCAGAAAGAGTTAGTTAATTGATCATTTTATGAAGAATCTGACAAGTTACAGTGTGCTTACTATGACTGATTTCAGTGTCCAGTATGGGAGGCTCACTTGTTTGGGCTTTGGGAGAAGTATGAGGACTAGGGGGAGATGATTGACCATTTCTGCATGGAGCAATGTCAATTGTCTCTATTTGCATGGTGGAAGGTGGGGACCTACTAGAGTCAGGTATTAATGGATGAGGGGGAAGTACTGCTGGACAGGTGATTGGTTCAGTTTCAGCAGGGTAGTTATCTTTCACTGGCAAGGCTCCAAGTGTTACCTCAATTGTCTTAGGGGGGGTTTCACGGTGAATAGGTAGAATGGATTGGTTTGGAGTTGGTATATTCTGCTCACTTGCAGTGATATGAGGGAGAGATTCAATGGTTTGGTTGGGAGATGGTATAGGGCTTTCTTCTTTGTCAAAACTAGTTGAAATAAGAAGCCTCCTCCTTTTCGTCTACAATGAAAAAATATGAGATTAGAGTTCAGATGTCATTGAATTTACTGCATGTACAAGAATAAGTGAGATACCTTAGGTGTGTGCTCTGAAGGATGCTGCGTGGATTGGGCAACTAGTTGGCTGAGTGGAATATATCCCATTCACTGGAATCTGGAGATGGACTGAATGCTCTTTTCGTGGTTCGCATCTCTTGAGATGGTGATTGGGCGGTTATTGTCTTCGTTTGTTCTTCTCGCTGGAGAGTTGTTATTGAGTCTCCCAAAAGCTTATCTACAGACAAAGGGGCTTTAGGATTTGTAGTATGGTCCATCGGTGCTTTGCCTTTCCTCTGGTCTCTGACAGGAGTTTCAGTGGGAGAACGCTTCGCTGCAACAACGCAAAGGATTTAATAGAAAGCAGGATAGACAAGTAAGAAAACGTGAAGTACAAGTGGGTTAGTAGCTACAATAAACTTACTTGAAGTCTTGAGGCTTGAAGTGGGTCGTTCCGACCCTTGATTGTCAGCAGACACATCTCTCAGACAGGTCTGAAGAGGTTTGGAGAAAATTACTGCAGCCATAAGGGTCCACTAGTGTTGAAAACCCAGTATGAGGTTAGGAACAGGCTTGAAGTAGAAGTGGCTAAAGCCTTGTAGAAGTTTTTCATTCTCCATTCCAATTAGTTTGGCTTCGGAAGAAGCTTTGATGTTGATCCTTGTCCATATTTGTTCTTCAATGGTGGAGTGGAAGTAAGGGCAAGGTGTGGTTTGCGTAAGTCCAAATTGTCTGGCCCATTGATTAGGGCAATAGTTTTCAACACTACATCTAGACAATTTGTCGGAGGAGATAGAACATCCCACTAGGATATGCCTGGATGTCAGACTATAGTTCCATGTTTGAGCTTGACAAATCTTTTCGTCATTTGTTAGGTCCCACGGATCCGTGAAGAGATGTTGTACTCCAAAAGATGGGAATCGAGATGGATGAAATGGCATGAACAGTAGGGGGTCTCTGTAAGATGGCAGGTTGAATAGTGTAGTAACGCATTAAGAGAAGCTAAGTGTGGGTTTATCAACAAAGGTTAACAAACATTCCGCATAAGAGTAATGTTTGGGGATCATAGTGTTCGGTTTGGCAGGTTGTATTTTAGGAAAATACGCATACAACCATGTCTGGAAAAGCTAGAATGGCCCACCACAATTGCCAGATATTTTCTTATCAACAAAGGAAAACATGCCTTTGTAAAGTGTGGCGAGCAAGTAAGGAGCAAGGGCCATGGCTTGGCCATCTTGAAGTTGCAAAGCCAGAGGGAGGTATTCTTTAGTAATCTTAAACCCAGGAACACAGAAAATGAATTGGCATAGCCATATGAGGTAAAAGGCAGCCCTTTCTTTGTAAAAGCACTACCCGGTTTGCCTTTGTATTTTTTGGTAAAGTTAGTGTAACTCATGTCAGTTTGAAGGGTGAAGGGTACTTTAATGGGTTCTAGCAAGGCACTAATTTCTAGCCCTAGAATGGGAAGTCCAGTGAGGTGGGCGACATCAAGGACAGTTGGGGATATCATTCCAAATGTTAAAAGCATGGAATTAGAGGATGTGGACCAGAAGCATGCAGTAGCGGCTATCAACCATTTATTCATATTGAGTTTGAGGGTGGATAGACGGATTACCTGAGCGATGCCAAGATGTTTCCACACATCGGAGTCATGACCTCCAATTCGTTTGACCCAACTCTCCCAAGTGGAGTCTGGTTGCCTCCATCCTCGAAGTGGAGTTTTGCTGCTTTTCCAACTCATCCAGTTCAGTTTGGGTTGGTTGATAAGCAAGGTTTCACCATTGGCAAGTGGGTGGTATGGAGCCAATTCGTCAGGGAAGTGTCATATGAAAGTAGGGCCTAGTGTTGCTTTCGCGACAGTGCTGCTGCTTGGCATCAAAATGCAGTCAAGTTTGAATGAGTTCGTAAGGTCTCTAATGCATTTGAGAAATCGAAGTTGGTCTGCATTGGTTTCATCTTCTTGGGTGGACTGTAATTTCTTTGGTGCCATGAGTTAGGGTTTTAAGATGGGAAATTTTGAGAGAGAGTAGCACAGTTCGAAAGTCTTGACAGAAGTCTTTCCGATATAACCAAATATAAAGGTTTGAGAGAGGAAGAGACCAGGTGAAGTAAGACGAAGTAGAAACCAAGTTCCGTCTTTTATAGTTTCTGTCGGGCCTAGTCATTGGGCGGGTTGAAATTGGAAAACCAAGTTTCGGCAAACCGTTCAGGAATAGCAGACGGCAAACACGGTGTCCTAGGCGCACCAATGCACATGCAATGCAAAGAAACACATAAGTGTAGTCAAAACCAGATATCATGAGTTCGAGTCAAGTTCTCTAAATCCCCAGCGGAGTCGCCAGAAACTATAGACGCGCCCTCGGGCTTTACTGCTTCTACAGTTCGAACTCGTTTGTCACGGTTCTTAATCTGATCTCACAACGTGCGATGTGAGATTGATAAATCACCAAAGAGTCAAAGTCTGGCAAATCGTTTTGGAAAACAGATTTTTAAGAAAGAAGTGCCAAACATGGACTGCTTTGCCAAATACAGAGTCGCCACCTAAATATTTTATTTTGGGAGAACTTAGGAAACCCTGACTCGTGCCTAAGGCTACGTGTCCGTCATCACCAAAGTTGCCTCAGCTCGGGAACTTGGGTACGATTGGGGAAGGACACTTCATGAGCACCCCTGCTCACCCGATCAAAGATCAGCCTCTACTAACCATGATATCAAGTTTTGAAAACATTATGTATTCTTATTCCGGTTAACAGCCTAGATTTACTATGTGATGTGCACAACATACAAGTATAGACTGGGTCGCCTGAATTAGAACAAAGCATCGTATATTCGTTTGTTTCGAAAAATGGATTGAAGTTTGCTACTCGCAAGTAGGCTAAAACACGGGTTTCGACGAATTACTCCAACTCAAGCAACCCAACCTTCACCCACAGGCATTCAGGCAGTTATATCACATAAGCATATAGGCTCATGGTAAGCATGCTATCATGGCAATCACTCACACGCATCCAAGGATGCTAAAGCATAAACACTTATCGAGTTCTCCGAGCCAAAATAGAAACTAGTTAGTAATCAATGCATGATCCTAGTTCATGTTAGCAATGGCTAATGCATCACATGCAAAATGCAACTAAGATAGGCTCGGCTAATCTAAGATGACATGTGAGATGCTACAACTAACACGTATTCAACTTGGAATTGAAATACAATGCAGTTAGTATGATGCGCCGAGCCCGGTGCATGCAAGACATATGAATGATGCAAACATGCATAACATAAGGATGCTAATTAAAACATGTCCTAATACTAACCATCAAAAGCAGGTAAGTAAAAGGGAGAAAGAATTGGGGATTGGAATACATGCATCACACACACGCACACTTATTACAACATTGCCCTCTCTCAGAGGGTCCAAAAGAATAATACAAATTAACTAACTAACAAGCTAATTAATTAATTACAAAACCACTTAACTAATTAACAAATTAATTAAGCTATTAAAGCAGTAAACCGCCTCGGGAAGAGGGATGAGTGCATGCTCGGTTCCGCTCGAAAATCCATCGCCATGCCACAGTTGCCTCTGTTTACACTACTCTGCACCTCTGAAGACTGCACAAGTCTCTGTGGTGCTCCAGAACCATTCCATGATCACTGTGGGAGGCCACCAACCAAGAGAAATGGTCACCGGCCATGGAGAAGTGGTCATCGACCACAAATGAAGCTCTCGGCCAAATATGGATAGCCGGCCGGCACTGAAGATGCCCGACCGGCCATCTCTTCCTACAGAATCCTGTTTGACAGTAGCAGAGGACAGACAAGGCATGGCAATGAATTTTTAAAGCAGTGTGTGCACAACCACCCTCCCTATCATGTTTAAGACTCAAGGGAGCACGGTACTCGACCCTTGGACCATCAATCGCGCATTTCAATGCGTGATGGCCAAAGGGTCAAGTATGCATTTGATATCGAATGAAATGCACATAAAACAAATAAGAGGCCTCCAACCCCTATCATAATTGATTCAAGAGGCTAGAGATGCACGCAATGATATGCAACTTAAACATGCAAGCTAAACATGCAACATGAGCATGTGAACATGCAATATGCATATAGGCATACAACCTAAACATGTGGATGTGTATAGCATGCAACAACATGCGAAATGAAACAAGCATGCGACAACATGGTGAGATGGACTTACACTAACATGGGTAGCTCTCAAGCATGCCAAAATCAGTGGCCAATGGGATGCAACAAAAGCACGGAAACATACATACAAGCATGCATGCACAAAGGCCTATCATCTAAGGCATAAAAGAAGCAACTCTTAAACACATTTAAAAGAGACTATTATGGACAAATGGCAAGCATACTAAGCTCTGAAGTTACATGAAAGATGATGCCAAATCAACTAATCAAGACAAGCAAAGCATGTTAACGAACTTAAAGCTCAAAGCAAGCCACGGGACTTGAACCATGGCCATGTCGACCAAGCCCCAAAGGGCTAAGGTGATCAAAAACAGTCCCAAGGGAGGCCAAAACAAGGCTAGAACATGCGTGGAATGAGGCCAAAACATGCTACAAAGGCAAGTACAAAACAAGACGCATGCAAGGCCTAAAAGGGGAAATGCACTACACCCCTTACAACCAAACATGGCATGATTTAGGAAAATAAAATCAGAGTTAAAACACATCAAAATAAGCCCCAAAACCCAATGAGAAGGTCTTCCAAAGACCAAATCATGGAGGCGCATGCAATGGTCTTAAGGCACAACACACAAACTATCCCAAGCATGGAATGGATGATAAATGCAAGTGTGTAGCCCTGGAACATGGACTGAAATGGCATGGGAAGTGATTCCTAATCACTGAAATAGCCTAAATGAAGCATGATAATGACTCACACACCCGAAGCTAACAAGCTAGAATGCAAAGAAGCTATACAAAGCATGGCAAGCATGACCAAATCGACACCAAACAGAACTTAAACATGTTAAAACATGACTAAAAAATTCACAAAGCTAAGTCAAAACATGCAAGCATGGTGGTCCAAATGCAAGATGCCTTTCTAGGCAAAATAGAGGAATGCAAGGCAAGTGTATGGTGCATGCAAGGGGTCAACAAACCAACCTAAAACAGAGGTAAATCATGCCTAAATAACACCAAATACCCACTGAAATAGAGCCAACACATGTTAGAATGAGGTGCTCCTTTGGAAGGCCATGCCAGGGGTTGTTCTACACATGCAAGATGAACATTAAATATGATAAAACCACCTCTGGACAGAGGTTATATAGGTCTTAAAACTCACCAAAAATGGCCTGAACCAAGCTTGGGATGCATGCAAATATGGGCTCATTTGTAAGGCCAAAAATGCAAGTAAACAAAACAATAAGGAGAGGGGATGGCCCTCTCCTTCTTAGGACCTCAAAACATCATCCCCACAACTGAAATCCCTCTGGATTTTAGTGGTGAGAAGGCCAATACAAGGTGGTTCCGAAGCTCACAAAAAAGGCACAAAAAAGAGGCCAAACAAGGCCTAAGAGGGGGTAAACAACCCCAAACACCAAAGAGACCTTAAACAAACATGTAAAGGACCTCAAAATAAGACTTTTTTCAGTTTGTGCCAAAGCTCAAAAATGCTTTCAAGTATGGCTAAAAGATGGAGCAAAATAAAGCTTAAAAAAGAAAAAAGTGTGCTCACCCTTGTAGCTCAGCAAAACAGCCACTTCTCTGGACCAAAACTAGCTCCTTAAGCCCTCTCAAGACCTTCCAAGAACCTTAGGTTGATGGTGGAAGGGTTAGGCTATAAGGTGGTGTGCAAAGGGCCAAGAACATTCACTCTTCTAAACCTAAATGTAGAGATGCAAGGAGAGATATGTGTATAAGCCTTAGACAATTTTTTTTTTTGGAACCTTTTCTAATGAGGGAGAGGTTAGAAGCTTGGAGCAAAGGGGCCAAGCTTCTCCAAGAAGCTAGAGCAAAAGGTTCAAGCTTCTTGGAGAAGCTAGAGCAAAAGGTGCAAGCTTCTCTTGGAAACTTAGAAGGGTTCAAGCTTCTCTTAGAAGCTTAGAGCAAAAGGGCCAAGCTTCTTGGAGAAGCTAAAAAAAGGTTCAAGCTTCTCTGAGAAGCTTTAGAGCAAAGGGTTCAAGCTTCTTGGAGAAGCTAAAAAAGGTTCAAGCTTCTTGGAGAAGCTAAAAAAAAGGTCCAAAAGGTCCAAGCTTCCTCAAGAAGCTAAAAACCAAGGGTTCAAAAGGTTCAAGCTTCCTCAAGAAGCTAAAACAAGGGTTCAAAAGGTTCAAGCTTCCTTAAGAAGCTAAAACGGCCAGAAAAAGTAGTCGATTGACCAAAACAATGGCCGGCCGACCAAAAACATTGCCGACCGGCCAACACCTTTGGCCGGTAGCAAGAAAACTGGTCCGGTGGCCTCAAGCCATGGCCGATGATGTGTGGGGATGGCCAACAAGCCATTCCCTACCCTTGGAAGTAAAAACACAAGTGTTTGGTCCACAACCAAGCACAAAACAAACAAGTCGAGAGGTCTTGAGGCAAGGCGCGCGGCCGAAACCTCCGAGAACTCAAGACGAACATGAACAGGGATGATCATCGAGTGTTCAAATGATGACGTCCAAGTCTTGAGGACGGTAAAAAATGGGGTGTCTACAGGTTTGCTCAGCTCGGTGGATTGTTTCAGATGATATAAATAAGTGCATTTTTTAATTTATTACAAAAATCTTTGACAAAAGATAGAGACATAATGTCACCCCAAAAAAGATAAAAACATAAAAACTTTACTTATATAGTGTAGCCCAAACCAAACGCAGAATGCCACATTATCATGCTTTGTCCATTTATGTATAAATTTGAACCAGAAGTCAGTTTAGATTTTAGGGCAACTTACCTACACCTCCATAAATGACATTGGATTGTCCAAGGTGTATGTTCGCATAACAATATAACCCATACCGACAAGTACATGTTAAAAATGGTTAGGTGACATAACCAAATTATAAATTGATGGACGATATTGTCCCTCCTGAAATCCCTTTCATAAGTGAACAAATTTTACAAAAGAATTACGTCAGATGGACAAAAAAAACTTGAGCTTTTTCGAACCATATTTGATTTGTTGTTTAAAAAACAATTTGAAAATTTTAAAAATAAATAAAAACTATTATAATTAAAAGAATATATATTTAATTTGTACAAATAATTTGTAAAGCACTGAAAATATAAAATTATATAAAATTAATAATTAGTTGTATTTTTTATTTGTTAACCAAATGAATTTATAATTTAATTACAAAAAAGTAAAAATTAATTTTAAGAAATGAAACCAAACACATTAGACACATTTTTTTAGAAGCAATTTCTTATGTTTTCAACTTATTTAATTATTTGTTAATTTTATGAGATTTTCAACAACTGACAATACAACATATAAGAGTTTTGGAGACCAATTACTTTGATCGTTAAAACTGGAAATATTGTTTCAACAAACATTTAGGGACTAATTTATGTTGTACTGATGGTAGTGGCTAAAAGGTCGCCCTGAGAAATAAAAACTAAGGATTTCAGCGACAAAATTGCAAAAATGGCAATCATAAATAGACTTTGACGGACAACATAAGTTGATCTGAAAATCGTTTTTTTCTTTAGACAAAAAATAAGCTACACAAAATTACGTAAACGTCAATGGTGAATCTATAATTTAGCTCAACTTGAATGGGGTGTAAGTAATTAGCCCTTATTTGTCAAAAGGACATTTTAGTTAATTTATGACATCCATTAACAGTGTTAATTGCAATACAACTTCGATGTAATTTGTTAAACCTCGTTTCGTGGATTTCATTTTAGGGTACATGAAGTACTACTACCAGCTCCTCTTTATTGTTGCTTTGGTAACAGGAAATGTCAGATCACTCATACACTCAGACAACTCTTCATAAAAGCTGGTTACTATTTTACACTTGCTCCCTACTCATAATGATACTGTCTTCCTTCGTCATGCTGTTTTACATCAGAAGTTGGAGGAAACTATAATTCCATATTTCCATTGATGTGTTTCATATTCCAATGAAATAATTGTTAGTGTGAATTGACATAAAAATATTATGGATCCCAAGTAAATTACCAAATCTCTCACATGGGTGTGGGACCCACACACATGTGATTTGTGTGGGTCCCACACCTATGTCAGAGATTTGGTAATTTGTTTGGTAATTTATTTGGGTCCCTAACAGAACTCAATTATTTATGTATTAGTCAAATTGTTACTCGTTTTACAGTACTACATAAGTAAGACTGCATATGAATGAAAAATCAATAATCTTTATAGGTAATTTATATATCAGCCCATTAGCACATATGACTCTAGCCAAATGAAAAATGCAATGTCTTACAGGGAAGGTTACAAAAAAAATAAAATCTACATATCTGATGCATCATCAGCAACGTCTTCTGAAGAGTTGTCTATACTGTCTGATTCACTGTCCTCTTCCATTATCTTATTAGAGTTTGCTTCAATTTTTCATCGGTGAGCCAATCAACGTTCTGCTTCATAGCGCCAACTTGCCTCTCCAAAGTTGACAACCATGTCTCCACTTGATTTAGACTTTCGTAGATATCTTGCAACTGCTAGAATACAGGAGCAACATGAGCTTTAACAGTAGATTCAATTTTCTTCGAATCACACATTTTGTAGGAATATGTGTATGGTTTATTTTACTTATTAGTTTTTTTAAAGAAATGTACAGATTCATAATATTACACAACACTACGTTGTAAGTATTTATAAGATATGGTACATGACTTGTATCTTTTTACAAGACCTCATGCATTATAACTTACATTGTATTAATTTCTCAAACCGGCCAAATTCATCTTGCACACATTTGTTCCTTCTTTCATACACCAACTCATCCGTTCATTACCCTTGATCGTCCATTATTTGGCATTTCCAACACACATGCATTATATCTTCCATCAGTACTATCCCACTGTCATTGATTTCCACACCCACAGTTTATCATACATTCACATTCGTCATTTGTATTTGTGCCCCAACCTAACTTTTGGTCTACCCCAACCTAATTACATGTCTATTCATCCATAAAGCTTACCAACATTCCTCTTATCAGATACATATGCCTTTCTAACTACACCCAACATATTAAATGAAATATTCAAATTAATTCATTTGTTTTTATTCACTTTGGGTAGGTGTTTCCACTAAACAACAATAACTTTGTTCACATGTTTAAACCACAACTAAAGCAGTACGTGTTTCCACCTACCACCAACGTATTAATGAGTAGGGGTTTAAGGAAATTTAACATTTACAACCAACCACTATTCAAGTTTGCAACTAGTGTTGTTTCCTTTGGATTTGGGTTTGTTTCTACATCCATATATTCTTCGTGAACCTACGAAAACAAAGTTCGACTTCATCAAGAACCGTCACATGTATGGATGCAAACCACAGTAAACACGGTCATGGACAATCAGTTGCAATGGGTGATAGCTACCGACTGAAGTCACCAGAATTGGATTATGCAGGTGGGTATATCGATTCCTTCGGTGATCGATGTTTCTTTGAAACAGGGTTCCCACTGTGGAGATTTGAACCTCTACGAGATTAGAATTTCACCCCAATACAAGATGCTAGCCTGTGAAAGTATTTTGGAATTCCAGTTTCACTGTTTGCCAAACGAGTTCAGTGTGAACACCATTGTCGATGTGTTTTTCTCAAGGTTACTAAAGCCCGATCAATTGAAATGTAACGGCAATACCCTCATGTCAGGGAGTCCTAAGTTAGGCAGCATTTGCAAAGTGAGATTGATCAAATGACTTGTCGACTCATTAGGCACTCATGCATAAAGGATGTAAAGGTAGAGTCGAAGATACATGGATCGAACCCGGCATCTGCGATCAAGGCTATAATAGAGGATCCTGCACTAGTGTCGGACCCTGACCTTTCAAATTATTCAGACTCGGAGGTTGTTGATTTGAGCGAGGATTAGGAGAGCTGGAGATGTGTATAACATAGTAAGTGTAGTGTTGTAAGATGCTGTCCTGGTGCGTAAAAATACGACTTAGAAACTAACAAATCGTCAAACTGTTCTCACCATTTCAACTGTGCATACGTTAATGTTTTCATAATTTACACTTTGTTGAAGGTATTTTGTTTGTCAACGTCATTGATCGAAAGGAAACAAGGCATTTTGTTGGTACAATGACAAGGTAATTTTTTTTTCAAATGTCATTGACCGATATAAGAAGCTATCATTAACCTATGTTTTTCCATGAGCTCATGTTTTGTGATTCATTGAATATGGATAATAAGGTTTACTTGTTAGATGCATTGAATGAAATCACAAGCTGTAATTGCAATAAAAAAGTGTGCACGACCGGCCAATGGTCTCATACACTCTAATATCAATATGGGCAAAAAATGTTTTGTTTTTTCAAACACAACGGTTGTATGAAAGCATACGCCATGGGGTCAACCTGTGCATCAGCGTTTTGAACAATATCATGTGTGTGTCATTCGTTCAATATTTGCCCATGATTTTCTTCATCCACTTTATTGAATGAAATGACAAGGCACTATTGGCCAAACAAAGTAACCATGGGCAAATAGTAAGACACAGATGATATGAACTGCATAGTTTGTATTGGACACAACATACAGTAAAACTATTTTCCATATGAACAACATTATGTGAACACAAATCCCGCAAGCAAAATTAAGGTCTCAACGGCTATTTTACACCGCCATGCCTACCAGGCAGTGGTTGTGCGCTTCCGTGTGTGCTGGACTGTTTCTGATGTTCTGTGGATGGAAGTCCAATATAACTCATGTATGCACTGATATGCTTTGATGGAAAGTAAATGGGGTAGGGATTACGGCAACAATATGGGCTGCAACTGTAGTGTGTGCGGGGGGCAACTGTAACATGTGGGCTATGAAGCACGGATACTTGACAAAGGGAGACGTATCCGTATCAAATACTTATTAGATACTGATACTCCTTGAATACTCACGGATACGTATGGGATACTTCTTAATAGTATCGGATATTTGTTAATTAAATGTCTTTAATGTTGGAATATCGGGTACTTAATTTTGAAGTATAGGATACTCGAACTCACATATTATTTGTAAGACTTTGTTTAGTTATTTGGTGAGAGGAATATAGTGAGAGTTAAAGTAATAGAATTTGTCAAATTGATGTATCCTTATTGGCTCTCTCACTTCTCCGTCGCTCTATCAATCTATCACGTTTCTTCTCTCTACTCCCGTTTTTTTTTTTTTTTTAATGGTATTGGCATGTAAGGATGGTGTTTGATTTGCATTCGCATTTGATTTTGCTTTTAGTTTTGGATGTTTTTGTGAATGGTTGAAGCTCTTAGCTTAATAGAAATCCCTCTATTTATTTATTAATTTGCTTTACATTTTATTTTCATGCATATTACATTATTACAATTATAAAAACAAATTTTTTGTTTAAAACGTATCACCGTCGTACCTGTATCCTAGCCTGTTGGGGTGCAAGCATTATAACATCCAATGGTTTCACAATTTCCACTTCTTACAACAACACATGGTTGTCACGAACAAGTTCGCCACTCAATTTTGATATATATTGCGTGGCCAAGTGCACACATATGAAGGAATTGGTGTACTGCAAGAATATTAATGTGCATGCAACAATTGATAATCGCATACGAACATAGGAATTGGTAAACTGCAAGTATTTTAAAGTGTATGCAACCAAAATTATACCCTAACTATAGGAACATTGTGTTATGCGTAACAAGCAACGAATATGTGTGTGGTTCATTTAAGCATTCTTTGCAACAGTATTGTGTCATTAAATTGATGACGCATATTGAATTGAAATAATTTAGCTGTGCGCACAATTGCCCAACCAGTGATCACAAATGAGCATGGTAGGGTGTAGGTGCAATATGTTCGTCCCACCGTGCACCCGCATGCCGTGCAAACTGCATATGGAAAATGTACCGTAACAAACTTGGAATGACCTACTCATTCATTTATATTGACAATTGTTTAATGCATATTTGGTGAGTTACCTCGCTCATGTTGATAGGGTCATACACGATACCTTTATATTGTTTGATCCAATCATGCCTAATTTGTTCATCAAAGAAAAACAAAAACAACTGAGTCGTATCCATCATGTTTGGAACAAAAAACATAAAAAAAGGGTTGAAATATAATAAATCTGAGATGATACAAATTAATGGATATTTAGTGGGATGTAAATTGGGTACACGTATATTCTGGGAGGGGTTCAATGGTTTTCATTTTCCGTTTACCCATTTCGTCAGACAACTGATGCGCATAGAAAAAGGGGACTCCACACACAAGGGCCATGTACTTGAATGTGAACAATGGTGAAGGTCGAGAGATCTGAGACGGTCGGCGGTGGTGATGATTACCTTCAAATACAGAGGGTGGCTTTCAATTTGGGCTTGAAACGTCACGTTGGAGCACCGTAATAGAGTCAGGAGAAAGACGCCGACAGCATAGGGTTACGGCACCGAAAGGAGATTAGCGAACGGAAAAGGCAAGAGCGTAGAGGAAAGGAGGATGGCCACGTGACAGCCACAAATGCTCAGAGCTATGTAAATACTGAACATGGTGAAAGGGGAGGAATAAGTGAAAATGAGTTCGTTTCATTTATTACAAGGTGCAATGCCTATGTTGCAGTAATAACATGTAACCTGTCCAACACCCTTGTATATGTGTTTGGTTTTAATTTTTTTTAAATTGAGTTTCCCAGTTTTTGTATTATTTGGTTTTTTGATAATTTTAGCAAGACTACAGTTTGGGTTTTACATTTGTAGATGCATCTTACTTAAATGTATGTAGGAAGTAATTTACATGTCATAAGTCCGTTGAAGAAATAAAGGAATACTCACGACAACCCCAACAAAATGTATTCAAATTTTTTGTATTGTTTTGTATTTTTATTAATTTTGTAATGATTTTTTTGAGATAAAAAATCCCACAAAATTATTAAGTGTGTGTATGTTACATGTATATAGTGATCCCGGTTTTCCCTTCATTGTTTAATTGTATTCTGGACTCGGTTCCGTGGATGTGCTGTTGTTTTTTTTTCCGTTTCCGTCCTTTACTCTTTGTATATGAGTCTTGGGTCGTGTTGGGCAGGTTTGAAACAGGTTGGTTGTGTTTGGAAACCAAGGGTTGATGTCCATTTAATTCCAACTAGTGTCTATTAAATTTTCATAATGGTTCATTCAATTCCAATTAGTGATCCATTCATATTCCATTAGTGGGATTTTATGACAAACTTGTCCATTCATATTTCTAACTAGTGTTCATTTAATTCTAGTTAGTGTTCATTTAATTTCAATTAGTGTTCATTTAATTCTAACTTGTCCTTTCATTTTCCAATTAATGGGCTTTAATAACAACCTTCCAATATCACTTATTCATCTCCCTTTTGATTTCAAAACCCTAGAACCATCTTCTCTCTCTCCCTACACACCTTCTCTCTAGGTTTTCATCTCCCTCTAGTGTAAATCTATACTAAGTCCTTTGTAAGAAAGGTAGAGTGGGTTGAGGGCTTCATTTTAATCTGAAAGTTTGGCGATTTGGAGCACTTTGGTTTTTGGCCTTCATCTTCTTCATTTGGTCTCTCCATTTGAGGTAGGGATTTCCTTGTTCTTTTTCAATACTCCGTCTATCGATAGACATGTGGTAGTTTTGTATTGCATGAAAATCATATCCGTGTTGGATTTTTGAGGTAGGGATTTCCTTGTTCTTTTTCAATACTCCGTCTATAGATAGACATGTGGTAGTTTTGTATTGCATGAAAATCATATCCGTGTTGGATTTGTTTGAAAATCATGAGGGGAACCTAGGGTTGGTTGTTTGAGAATGGTTTTGTTATCATTGACTGTGGTTTGGACTAATTAGAAAGTAAAATTAGCATGTTATTGTTGAAAGAAGAGAAAGCCCTAAATTATATTTTGATTTGGTAAAATAAAAAGGGTTTATGGTTGAACAATGTTGGTAAATTTCTATTGTTAATATGAGTTGTGTAGAAGGTGTTAACAGTTAAAGGATTAATTATGGTATTGGGGTTATTTTGAAATGAACGTATTGAATCAAGTCGGGTTATGGCTTATTATCCATGGAATTGATTTTGTAAAATGAAGAGAATGTGATTGGTTTTGTGAAAAGGGAAAAGTGTTTTTGGAATAAGTGATGGAACATGTTGACTTGAAAAATTATGAAAGTTAATCTTGAAAATGGGAAATGAAATGTTAACTCTATGTGAGTCTTGGAAAGTAAATATGAGAATTGAACTATTGTATCATGAGTGTTGAGTACACACATTTGGGGATTTAATCTTTAACTATCATACTGGTGGCATTGTTGGGTTTAAGATCTTATGAGAGTTGAGTCTTTATAATAGGTGTATTAAAATCATGCATCTAGAGGTTTTGTCCTTGGTCATCGGTGGAGGATGACATGGTTGTGTTGAATTGTCGTATATGCATTACACTTGTGTTGGTTGAACATTATTGAATAGTTTATGTGTATGTATTACACTTGTTGGTTATGCTCTGTTGTATTGTGATTTTTGGTGTTATACACTGCACTTATAATCAGAGTGTAGACGCGCCCGCGGGGGCTTCACTCTACAGTTCGGACTCGATTTGTGTGTCGGTTCTAAATCTGAACCAAAGAGTCCAAATCCGGCAAATCGTTTGAGAAAACAGATTTTTTTGAAAAAGGAGTGCCAAACATGGACTGCTTTGCGGATTCTGAGTCGCCACCTAAATATTTTTAATTGGGAAATTTAGGAAACCACGACTCGGTCAAGGCCACATGTCCGCTATCACCAAAGTGGTCTTGGCTCGAGCTTGGGTACGATCGGGAAGGTCACTATGAGCACTTTCGCCCGGTCCAAGACGGCCTCTACTACTTAGTGATATCGATTTTGAAAACTTTACATGTTCTTATTCCAATTATTAGCCTAGAATTACTATGTTATGCATGCGAAACAAGTATAGACTAGATTGCCTAATTTGGAAATAAACATTGCATATCCGTTTTATCTCGAAAAACGTGTCGTTTTCTTTTGCTACTCGCAAGTAGGCTAAAATTCGGACTTCAACGAGTTGTTCCAACTCAGGCAATCCAACCTCCACCCACAGGCATTCAAACAGTTTATCATGTAAGCACTTAGCCGCATGGTAAGCATACTGTCATGGTAAACATTCACACGCATGCGATATGCTAAAGCCATAAAAACTTACATCGTACTCCATCAAAAGCGAACTGGTTAGCAAACATGCATGACCTAGTTCATGTTAAGTGGCTAATGCGACACAGGCAGAAATGCAATCTAGAGTAGGCTCGGCTAACCCTAAACATGGCATGTAGAATGCGCGAATAGCACGTATTCAATTTTGGAATTGAAAATACAATGCAGTTTGTATGATGTGCCGAGCCCGATGTATGTAAACAAATGCATGAATGCACGCATGCATTGCATAAGGTATGCTAAAATAAACATGCCCTAGTCCATTACCATAAGCAGGTAAATAAAAGGGTTAGAAAGAAATGGGGGTTGGAAGACATACACCCACTCACGCACACTTATTACATTTTTGCCCTCGCTCGGAGGGACCAAAAGAATATACAAGTTAATTAACTACGCAAGCTAATTAATTATTACAAATTAACCAAATTAACTAACAAATTAACTAATCTAATTAAACAGAAAAACGCCTCGGGATGAGGGCCAAATGCAGCGCGTGCTCGAAACCGGCTCGGAACCGCACTGTCATGCAAGTGTGCCTCTGTTTTCCCTGCTATCCTTCTCAGAAAATTGCCAAAATCCCAGGAGTGCCTCTCAGGGCATTGGGGAGTACCACCGGCTAGGGCAGAGCACCACCGGCTAAAGGATATGGCCACCTTTGAATGAAGCTATCGGTACGCCAATTGGGCTGACGGCCTCAAGACTAAAATTCCTGCAGAACCCTTGTTGACCACCTTCACAAAGGTTGTTGTGGTTGTCTCCTTGAGCTCAAATCCAACCAAGAACTTCAAGAACCAGCTCCTTAGAACCTCAGTAACCAAAGAAAGGTGAAACACTAGGTGCTAGTGTGCAAAAGTATGAACTAAAGCACCTAGTGTACAAAATAAGCAAGGAAAAGAGAGATAGGATAGATACACAAACTCTAACCTAAAACCAGACCTTCCTTTCTGTCTAAAATGGCTGAAAATTTCTTAAGAAGTCCAACCCTAAGCCAAGAAGAAGAGCCTTCCTCTTATAGAACTTGTAAGACTTACAAGCTAAGCAAACAAGGGCTCATCCCTCCATACACGTGTATGGAGGGGAAGCCAATGGCACACAGCTGTCTGAAAATATCTCAGAAAGCAAGTGCACAGTGTCCGGCCGGCAAAAAATGTCATTTTGACAAAATTGAGTGCCGACCGGCACAATATAGTGCCGGTGGCAACTACAGCCAGCCGGTGGCCTCTAGCCACAGCCGGTGGTGTGTGGGAATGCCTCACAAAGCATTCCCTGCCCCTCTAAGGCAAAACACAGGTGTCTGGTGCAAAACCGGACACAAAACGGTCAAGTTCGGAGGTCCTGAGGCAAGGCGCGCGAGCCGAGAACTCCGGGAACTCCAAACGAACACACACACATGGATGATCACCGAGTGTTCAAACGGTGACGTCCGAGTCTTGAGGACGGTCAAAAATGGGGTGTCTACAGTTGCCCCTCTTTGACAGAACTCGAAAGTCATAACAATGACGGGAGTGAATGTCAAAGCCCAAAGACGACCCATTTTTGACAAGGCCGAAGACTTGGACAAACATACAAAGCGCAAATGGTTGAACTCGCAAGCTGCCTACGTATCCCTTTAGGAATCAAACCAGCGTAGTTCAAGCACAGGCATACAAGCCGCAGATAAGGTATGCGCCCGAAGGCAGGGGCAAAATGCAAGACAATGCAATGAGCCGAGCATAACTTATGATCATGCAAAGGAAGCTGTAATGAAGCATAAATGCGACAGTTATAAGCTAGCATACGCCAATCTACACTACAATGCAGAAAGGATGTAAGAGAATTATGCAATTCTCAAAACGTCTCACGCGGAGGATACAATACCTGTGCGGCTCGTCCGGTCGCGCCGGCCTCAAATGAGCCGTACATACAATATCGTGCCTGCAAAGAAAGTAAACTTAGCAGGTATAATATTGTTAGCAATATGCATGTCATGCAAAATGAATGCAAGATGATATGCAATATATACAAAAATAATGCAAATGATAGTGCAATGCAATCAAAACTATATGCAAGGCAAACTACATGCAGGGCAATTGAATCAAGATTCAAACCGGAATGGGTCGAAACCGCACAAATGTCAAATAGATTGATGGAGGTGACAAGTCCGTCTCCCATAGAACGATGTCTGATCTATGAGTACTTCGCACGGACATAAGAACTAGTATTGGGTGGAATGACATAAGTGGGGAAACGACCCGCTGGGGGGGGAATAATGATCCTAATGCCGGACGCAATGACTACACTACAATGTAATGGAAATGGATACAATGGATATGGCACGCGGGCCAAATCGTATTTTGCCTAGGAAAGGCATGCACACGTACAAGCCATGTCTAACACAGAAAAGGTGCCGCAACCTCAAACCAAGTTCATCAAGGAATAGGCGCGATGCACATGAACCATGCTTCAACGTGAAAAGTAAGGGCACATACCAGACCAAGCTCAACAAGGAAAGGCGCAAGCCATAGATGGAAGATGATGCAGTGAATGCGTGCAACTTACAATGCAATAGAAATGGATATTTACAGAAAATGCACGACATATGCACTATACTATAATGATGATGCACGACATATGCATGTTTTGTTTTGTTTGTTTTTGAATTGAAATGCATGACATATGCAATAGTATTAATGATGCA
The DNA here is from genome assembly GCA_025200525.1 of Camellia lanceoleosa. NCBI lineage: Eukaryota > Viridiplantae > Streptophyta > Magnoliopsida > Ericales > Theaceae > Camellia > Camellia lanceoleosa. The sequence goes on along the minus strand of CM045772.1, from coordinate 90,529,159 downwards.
TGAGATGCATGTTTGTTTTTTTTTGTTTTGAATTTTTGAAAATGCATGACATATGCAATATTTACAAATGATGCATGACAATGCAGTATGATGCAATGGCTGCGATTGCAGTTTTCCCTATTCTACCAACGGGGCGATATACTAGGTTGGTTCAGTATCCAGAATTGAGGCGTAAACATGCCGCCTCAACCTATGGGGCTTCCATCTGATTTCAAGCGAGGTACACCCCCTGGGTATTTAAACCAGGCTTTAGTCTCGGAAATTCCGAACCTTTGCGTTCTAGGCATAAGCCGTTTAAACTCTAGTTTTCACCGTCCCCATTGGTCTCCTAGGAACTCACCACAAACACAGACAGGTGGCTTTACCAGACCACCGAAAGTCGTTCGAGCACGACAAACACCGAAGGAATTGCACCTTCAGAGGATTTAAGGTCTCCTAGACCGTGCGTGTTTAAGGTCTCACCAGACCGTGGAGCAATGATGAGATGCGCAAAACAACGCTATGGAATGCATGCAAAATGCAATGAGGTGCACCTTAATGCACCGAAGGTTTTGCACCTCCCGAGGATTTAAGGTCTCCTAGACCGTGCGTGTTTAAGGTCTCGCCAGACCCATACGTGTTTAAGGTCTCGCCAGACCGGGGGGGCAACTGTTTACACAACACTCTAAGTGAGTGTGCTGCGAATGAGACACGCACAGGGATGCAAATGGGGCGAATGAGACGTGCGTGTCTCAAAAGATGGAAAATGGAGTGCAATGAGGTACGCGTGCCTCAAAGGATGGAAAATGAAGTGCAATGAGGTACGCGTGCCTCAAAGGATGGAAAATGAAGTGCAATGAGGTACGCGTGCCTCAAAGGATGGAAAATGAAGTGCAATGGGGGTGCGCCAAACGGCGCGATGAAATGCATGCCAAATGCAATGAGGGGCAACTTTAGTGCACCGAAGGTCTTGCACCTCCCGAGGATTTAAGGTCTCCTAGACCGCGCGTGTTTTAAGGTCTCGCCAGACTCGTACGTGTTTAAGGTCTCGCCAGACCGGGGGATCGAAATGCACGCACAATGCAGACAGGCGGGGGCACAAAACAGCGTGAACAATGCAAATGAGGCAAATGAGGCGCACATACCTCATAGGATCTACAAGAATGCAAATGAAACACGTGAGGTGGCACACCTCGCGCGAATTGAAATGTATGCAAATGAAACGTGTGAGGTGGCACACCTCACGCGATTTGAGATGAAATGAAACACGTGAGGTGGCACACCTCACGCGAATCGAAATGTATGCAAAATGAAACACGTGAGGTGGCACACCTCACGCGAATATGAAATGCAAATGAAGCACGTGAGGTGGCACACCTTACGCGAACATGAAATGCACATGAAGCACGTGAGGTGGCACATCTCACGCGAATATGAAATGCAAATGAAGCATGCGAGGTGGCACACCTCACGCGAATATGAAATGCAATGCAAACGAAACACGTGAGGTGGCACACCTCGCGTGAATAGAAATGAATGCTAAGTGCGACATGTATGCAACACAAAGTACAAAATGATGCAAGTGTGACACGCATGCCGCACAAAATACAAAAAGGATGCAAGTCGCAGAGGACGTGCAAAACGAAGCGCCGTGCCGCACTAGACAAAGTGATGGATGCAACAACGCACACAGGGTAACTTTTGAATCTTGTAAAAGACAAAAGGATACAAAAGGATACAATCTTCGCTTGAATTTGAGCGTCACGCACAGTAGGGACGGTCCGAAGCCAAAACGGAGGCCGGTTGAGCATCGGGGATGCATTTTCTTGTACTTTATTGGTTTATAGAGACCCAAGACCCCTCATCTTGCCTAAAAACATCCTTGGGAGCACCACCGGCTGGGTGGGGTGGTCACCAGCTGCCACCGGCTGCCTAAACTCATCCATCGGCACAAAAAAGTGCCGACCGACAGAAAATGTCTGATCGGGGGCAGAACTACCATTTCACTCCGGGCTTTATAAAATAGGGTTTTAAACCCTATTTTCCTCACTTTTCCTCCGCCGAAAACTCCTTCTCTCTCTCTCTAGAGTGTTTTCCCTTCGATTTTTCGCCGATTTCTTCGCGTTTTACACCCATTTTCTCGTCGGATTCACGATATTCTTCGCGTTTCGGACATTTTCGACCGAACGAAACTTCGTTTCGGTGCATTTTTCGCCATTTTCGCCTTTTCGGGACTTGTTCCCCTTGATATTCTCTACATTTCCGTGCATTTTCACATTTCGACTCTTCCGGCCATTTCCGACCCTCTCGGGGTTGACTTCGACGGTTGACTTTTCGCATTCCGGCCCGTTTTTCATCTTCCGGTCATTTTTCACCACCACTACCCATGGCAGACGATGTTCCACATGTCGGGACTCCTCCGGACCATGAGATGGACCCCGGGGTCGAGCTCCTCCCGTTGAGCGAGCGCCCATTCGATCCGGCGACCTATCGCCCGGCCATCCACGTGCTACCACCCGATGGACTTCGCCATTTCCGTGGCTTCGACAGGGCTTTGGACCCGGAGCTTTTGCTGCGCGAGCCGGCCTCCCACTTGTCTTCTGGCGCCGCCGAGGTAGCATTCTCGTCTTTTATTTTCTGCAATGTAGGATTTCATCAGCTACTTAGTAGCTTGAAACCATTATCGCTTGGATTACGATGTCTTGTCTTGTAGTTGATTGTAGACAAACTCATAACTGACACCTGTTTAGGACTGACGCACATGCACACACACTGCACTAGTCTGAATCACCTCAAACACGCGGCACAACCGCATTTAACTGCAAACTCACCAATACCCGGTGTTTGTTTGAATCTGAAAACCTGCACACATGCTAGATTTATACTGGATCACATAGACACACTGTAACATCGTACGTTGTAATCCACCGTAGGCGTACTATAACCCGATATCTGCTTGAATCTGAAAAATGTGCACACATGCACCATGTCGTATCTTTGTCCCTCACAAGCATCTTGACACATCCTGAACCGTAGTCCACCGCGATTACTGCTGAAACCCGACATTTGCTTGCATCTCGAGAAAGCGTCTGACGTGCACTATATTTACCGCACCACTCAAAAGCACAGCGGCGCGCCATATTGTAGTTCTTTGTAAACACCGGCACCGGTTTTTGCGAATCTGAAACGTGCACACATGCACCAAGTTTACACTGGAGCATCTACAATACACTGACGCATCACGCGCTTGTAGTTCATTGTAAGCACACCGGCACCCGTTTTTTTTGAATTTTAAAAATCTGCACGCATACCAGATTTGTACCGATTGCATATCTTCATATGGCTTTGCAATTTCTTGACTACAGGGAGACTCCCATACTCTCCGCGGGTATGGGAACGTCACTGCTTGCGATTGGTACGCCGGTACTGACGCCGTTAACCGCATTGTAGATCGGGCGGCTTTGGCACCTTCTGCGGGGACTCTCGGGCTCTCGCTGCAGACCTCTTCTTGCACTGGCGAGAGGTAGTGGGACACCACCGATTCATTCCACTTATCGTGGCGGGGACATGACGATGACCCCTTACGACTTCTCGATGCTCACCGGCATCGGGGTGGGGGGTGATCCGATCCCCTTTGATATAGACATGGATGAGTGGATTGCCGCTCAGGTTTGCTTGCTCGGCGAGGCGCCGCCGCTTGCTCGTCCAGGGTTTGTCCGCTACTCCTGGTTCGAGGTGCGATTTAGTCACCCGTCTTGGTGGGCCTTGACCGATGACCAGAGACCGCTGAGAGATATACACGCGGCTTCCTCATGTTCTTGCTGGGGACCACCCTGTTTGCCGACCGGGCGAACACAGTGCCCCTCTGCCTGCTCAGTGCTTTGGTGGACGTCGAGAGGATTGTGCAGTATGACTGGGGGGGCGCGGCTTTGGCTACCCTTTACGGTTATATGAGCTCAGTCTCTCGTGGCAGTGGACAGCTGCTAGGAGGCTACTGGCAAGCCTGGGAGGTACGTCTTCTCCTCTGCCTTACATTTCTGCTTTATACTTTACGTATTACACTGCTGTACCTGCTGTATCGTATCTTTGTACACGGCACACACATATACGCTTTATCTTGTTGTACCTTGTTCTGCTTGTACACTCTGCTCAATACCTTTGCACAACCTGCAACCGCTATTTACGCTTTATTACGATAAATGTTCTGACATCTGTCTTGCAGTTGTGGGTCTATGCCTACTTTCGAGCTAGAGCGATCTGGGTGTGAGACTCCTCTGGTCGTCCCCTTTTCACGCCGCTACGACGGGAGGTGTACCCGGAGGCCGCGGGACACTTTTAGCTTCTTCCGCCGTTTCTTCGACACCATCACCCCCACCGAGGTATGTTTTACTTACAGTCCGTTTAAGCTTCGCTTTCAAGCGTACATTTCTATATCAGTAGATAATCAACTGTATTTCATTTCAGGTCACCTGGCAGCCGTGGGCTCCACTACCAGCGGTGATACGAGATCGATATGCCGGCGCGATCGAGACCTCGCGTTACCGGATTTTGCTGGAGGGCCCGATGCAGCCGGGCTTGGTACTGGCGGCGCTTGCGTCGGACCTCGTGGTTACTCGAATAGTTCGGTGCACCCTCCCGAGCATATGAGGGACACCGAAGCGTTTCACCGCCCGGCGGTGCGGACTACACCCTCGTTTGAAGCGACGGCTCTGGCGGCGATTACTCAATCGTCCGGACCTTCATCATGCGGCATTGAGTGGTGGCCATGGTGAGCGAGAGACCAGCGGCGCGGCTAGAAGCGGCGAGGAGCGAGGTGGGGTCCTGAAGGGCTCGAGCCATGGCAGAGGAGTCAGAGGGGCGAGGATGGGCCGCTCGCCTACTATGTTGACTTATAGAGGCGAGTGTTGAGACCTACCAGATCCTTTGCTCCTCCCATTTGGTCATGAGTTGGTGGTATTCTTGACTTGCCTCGGTATGTATTACTTTATTTACGCATCTTGCATTGTTATTTCATTTCATTCATTGGATATCCCAGAATCTTGATGTATTTAATACTTCTGAGCTTCCTCCGAGTATACCCGTCGATCTGTGGAGTGAATGCCTCCACGATGGGGATCTGCAGCGGACTCTCGGCGCTTTAGCGTCTGACTGCCGGTATGTTCTCATGACCCGCAGTCTCAAATCATACTCTGTTCGCATGTCTGCTACACTACACAAAAATCGATAAAGCGCTCACGGCTTTCATACCTTTGTACTCATACCTTGCATCTACTAATAAAGCGCTCACGGCATTACGCTGCTATACTCGATTGCATTACGTACTAATAAAGCGCTCGCGGCATTACGCTGCTTTACTCATACTGCATTACGTACTAATAAACCGCTCACAGTTTTCGATGTGTTTGTTCTTTGTATTTTGACCTCCTTTCCGATCCCTCCGTGGGTGGCGCTGCTCGGTGGGCCTCCCCTCTACTCGGGATGGCGGGATATTCCCTCGTACTAGAGGGGCGTGGTCACGTGGGGAAGCTCACGAGCTCCGGTTCGGAGATGGTGAGTCGGAGGCGGGACGGAGTCATTTCTTGGAGGAGGCGGAGAGCTTCGGGCTCGGGCTCCGGCAATGGCAGCTCGGCGATGCTTTTGTGCTTTTGCCCAGGAAGAGGGCGAGGACTGATCCTTAGGCATGAGGCCTACTGCTGATGATGATGATTTTGCTGCTTCTTTTCTTTATTTCTTTTCTTGTACTTTTCTCTTTTTGGTAGATAGAGTACTATGTCTTTGCCTTGAGCGAGTTTTTGCTTTTCTCAAACTATGTATTCGAAAAAGATGATATGAAACGAACTTTTGTTTGAACAGAATGTTACATTTGTATATGTATGCATATTTCATACTTCGCACTGCATTGCATCATATTACACCTCAAATGTAAATGACATTGATCTGTTGTCTGACAATTGATCACTGGCACTGTAATAATCAAATAACCAACCAATTAGACAGCAAAACAGCTCATACAAACCACCGCTCAAAACTGGGTTCACAACCCATACTCTGCTAGGGACTAATCTGCTGGGGATTGATCTGCATTTAGCCCATAACTTCGAGATTGGTTCATTACGCACCTGACAAACTCTGAACAGATAGCCCCAATCTGACAAGACGGATCACAAAGCTGACACGGTTGCAGTTGAAACACACTCGGATATCCCAAATTTTCCCTTTCCTTCTCTTGCTTTGCACGGATATAGAGAATGGCACGGCATTCTGAGCACAGACGATTTTGAGGTAAAGAGAGGTTTTTTAACCTGGGTATCGAGCCTACAACTGGACACCGCCGGAGAACTCAAGTACAGAAAGTAAAAGGCACACGACCTAAACACAACGAGACACACTCGGAAAAGACTCAAAACTAAGTTGAGACTAACAAACCAAAAGGCACGACACGGACGTGTTTGAAAACAAAAGATCTTGAGGAGCCAATTCTTCCGGGCAGGTTTCCCACCCTCTCTGATTTGTGATTCTCGCATCACTCGACCCTCAGGCTCGGTTTTTCTCTCAAAAACCCTTTTCTCACTTTTCTCTCAACTTACTCCTCTCTATTCTTTATTCTCTCATTTTGCATCCCTCCCCAGGGTGAATGACAGATGAATAGGAAGTCGCGGGTTCACACCCAACGCTGTTAGCTCACGGCTATTCCTTCTGGCGGATAGAGCGCCCTGTTGGAAAGCATATTAACGGGGGGAAGACAGAGGACCCGACTCAATCGTGCCCTTAGTTCGTCATTTCGACCATTTTTGTTTTCTTCCTAAAACAGTTTTGACCAAAATGAGAGTTGGATTAACACACTTATTCGATTTTTGATTTGAAAATCACGCGAATCAGGCTGTGAGTACTGAAAATTCTCCTTTTTGGGTCCAAACATGGTCCAATTTTGAAAGCGAAACAGTTTTCGAGAAAATAAGTCAACCTCAGTAAAAATTTTCAAAAACTATTTTTGCAGACAATCAATGCTCAACGAGCGCGGAACTTACCCTCGAGATATGTAACCTCGGATCGAAGGTAATGGAAAACTGCCCCTGGCTTAAAGGGGGGAAGGCAACGGAAAGTTGCCCCTGGTTTGAACGGTAACTCAGGGCAACTTATGGCAATGGATGGCAACGGAAAGTTGCCCCTTGTTTGGATGATGCCGCGGCATTTTGTAAACCAGTCCTCGTTGACGACAATCGGACCCTCGAACGCGGAGGAGTCGAAGACGGTTTGAATCAATATGTGGACACAGTCACCTGGAAGGTGTAGGTGGTTTGGCTTCAAGAGGAAGTTAATCACGTAGCTCCGGATTGCTGCAATCGAGACATTGGATTCGGAGAGGGCAAAAGTGATCCAAAACCATGACATGGCCTGAGACGCTATGGAAGCGTTGGGGGCTGGACTTCAAGATGAAGTTGCCTACGTATCCCAAACATGGGAATCAAGCCTTACGTAGTTCCGGGCTAGGTACACTCGGGTATTTTAACTTTCACTATTTTTTAGGCTCTATCTTTTGCCAAGGCGCCCAATGCGGGTCTTCGACCTTGCGAGCTATGTTTTTTTCTTTTTCTTCCTTTTTTGTATATCTTTTTTGCTTTCTTCTTTTTTGCATTCTTTTGTATTTTTCTTTTTCTTTTGCTTTCTTTCGTCTTTGCTCTAACTTTTGCCTGGGCCGCCCTTCCGGGTTTTCGGCCCAGCGAGCCTCTCAAAGGGGTAAAAGTGTAGCAAGCCCATGCCAAATGGTTTTGAGATTGAAGCCTCTCTGTGTCCGGAAGAGTGACCATCAGGTTGATTTGCGGAAGAATCCATCACGATTGTTTCTCGAGCTTTGCTTAGTGGGATCTGATCTTCCTGATCGAACTTTGATGCCTCTTGCTCGAGGGCTGCTTTGAATTGGGCCACACAGGCGTCTCATGGTACTGAATGTTTTGAACAGATCCCGGGCTTGAAACAGATGATTTGAATCTTGAGACCGAGAGCGATCCTGGGTTGCACAATCTCAAAAGTGGTTCCACACAGGTCTTCGCGAGACTTGCGCAAAAATGTTTTACTTTTGAAAGTTTTTGAAGAAAGCGACAAATCGCTCATGTTGAAAATAGTGTGGAACCAGTCTGGATCAGGCCAGGGTCCTTCTCAGTACTCACGCTGACAAGCATGATTTCATTCATTAAGGACTTAGCATGCCTCTATTTCTCTCAAAATGGTCAAAATTTTGCGAAAACCCGAGAGATTCCTCCCTCTTTGTTTTTATCACCGCAGTGTTCAAAAAGGTTTTGAAAAGCTTCGGTCATTGTGACAATGTTCAAGGCACAAGAGTGTAGGCAAGAAGCACTATCATTCCATTCACATCTCTGGCGTGGTTGGTTCGAATAGTAACCAATACGGGACGCGATAGCCACACCTGTTTCAGTCAAATTTGTTGGCATAACTGGCTCCTCGGCAGAAACAAACTCAAACAACAAAAGCAACTAATTGAAGGACAAAACGGTGCTCGAGGCAACAACCCCGAAATCACCCGGTATACTATACAAAAGGGACTGACTCATTACAACAAGACAGACCTTGTAAACAAAAAAGACTCAATACTGAGAGACAGACTCAAAAACAAAACAAAAGATCGTTCGACACTCGAATCAGATTTACAAAATTAGCATTGGCGGTGCTCAAAAATGCGTGCCAACGCCATATCCAAAATGTACCAGATATTGCCCATGAGCTTGAATCCCAATTATATACTCGCAGTATCGGTGTCTTCGGTATCTGTGTCCTCACAATCCAAGAACTCTGTAGTGACTGATTTGGCCGAGGTAAGCGGGAGGATGACCTTGTTATCAATCAAATCCTGTACCTCATGACGGAGGCGGAAGCAATTATCAATGGCATGGCCAGTCTGCTGATGGTACGCACAGTACTGAGTGGCGTCATGGCCTGCCGGGAGATTCTTTGGTAGAGGTCGCGGCTCTAGAGGCGTAAGATGCCCCTTCTTGGCCAAAATGAGAAGCGCCCTAGATAGTGGCATGTAGAGAGCATGAAAGGCCCTATGCCCCCGAGGTTGGTATTTGGAATTCTGAATGTTCTTGCTTAACGCACTGGCGAACGGATCGGCAGGCGCGGGCTTGGGTTTTTGATCCTTTCCTGGTGCAGGATTGGGAATGAGAGGAGCTACTCTGGCATGACGGGGCCTGTCCCGATTTTCTGACCGACTTGGACTACCCTCGGGTAGAGTGGGGAAAACATCGTCCACAATTTTGGCTACAATCGCGGATATCTGTTGTTTGCTCATTCCTCCGGCTTTCAAAGCCTGGACTGCCCACAGCAGTTGTTCCACGGGGTCGGCATCTGCCTTCACTTTGTCTTTTCCTCTGGCCTCAGCCTGATGAGAGGTTTGGGTCGATCTTGGTACATCATCTGTTAGGTGGAGGCCATCTTTGGCTGATTAAGCTCAATCACAATCCGCCCCAGTAGCGGGGGCTCCTGGGGTTCGAAATTCCCGGCATACGGTGCAACCGGTGGTGAGGCTGACATTCCGTAAGCAAGATCCGCCACGGACCTCTGGAGATCACCTATCATCCCCATTAACTCGAATGTAGTGGGCTCGCGAGCCTGATAGAATTGAGGGGTCCAGATTGGGTGTGCAGCGGGCGACCTAGGCGGGTGCGGCATATCAACAGTAGTATCATTCTGTGAAGTGGTTTCTTGACTTAGTGCGGCCGTCATGACCACAATTTCTTCTGAGTTCTGCGTCATGTTCGGTCTTGCCTCAGCAAAGAGAAGACACTAGCTATTCTGACTCAACTCTCTGAATCGGCCGAATCAAACGAAAACAAGATTTCAAATTTCAAAACAGATCAAACACGGTGTAGTCGAACAACCGCACTCTACTATCAACACTGCCTCAAGTCATCGTCCCCAAATCTGAATCTGACACCCGCAGATATAGCTGATCCATAACAACACTGATACTGGTGCCCTCAGGCCTGATACCCAAATTTTGCAAACTGATATACGCATTCCTTGTAGAGATACACTCTAAAAGCACATAGCATATAAATGAGAGCCAATACACCCCTATGTTGGGGTAGGGTTTCCCTGTCCTATTTTGTCAGGAGCTAGGGATTCACTACGCACGCAGCGGTTTCAAACAACCTATAATCGGGTAAGCAACCTGTCCTAGTTTGGAATGGTCACTATGGATTCCGACTATGCACTAGGTCGAATGGTCCAAATGGGTGCCCCGGTAAAACCGGAGTTTGTGTTCCCATACTGGCAGAGCCCGCAACCGGTCAGCCTTATGGACATGCCTTGACAAGACAAGCCTCCAGCAAACCGCTCAGGAATAGCAGATGGCCAACACGGTGTCCTAGGCGCACCAATGCACATGCAATGCAAAGAGACACATAAATGAAATCAAAACAGGATATCACGAGTTCGAGTCAAGCTCTCTAAAACATCCCCAGCAGAGTCGCCAGAAACTGTAGACGCGCCCGCGGGGGCTTCACTCTACAGTTCGGACTCGATTTGTGTGTCGGTTCTAAATCTGAACCAAAGAGTCCAAATCCGGCAAATCGTTTGAGAAAACAGATTTTTTTGAAAAAGTAGTGCCAAACATGGATCGCTGCGGACTGAGTCGCCACCTAAATATTGTTTAATTGGGAAATTTAGGAAACTCCTCGACTCGGTCAAGGCCACATGTCCGCTATCACCAAAGTGGTCTTGGCTCGAGCTTGGGTACGATCGGGAAGGTCACTATGAGCACCCTTCGCCTGGTCCAAGACCGCCTCTACTAACCGTGATATCTCGATTTTGAAAACTTTACATGTTCTTATTCCAATTATTAGCCTAGAATTACTATGTTATGCGACAACAAACAAGTATAGACTAGATTGCCTAATTTGGAAATAAACATTGCATATCCGCTTTTATCTCAAAAACGTGTCGCTTTTTGCTACCGCAAGTAGGCTAAAATTGACTTCAACGAGTTGTTCCAACTCGTGCAATCCAACCTCCACCCACAGCATTCAAACAGGTTTATCATGTAAGCACTTAGCCGCATGGTAAGCATATTTGTCATGGTAAACATTCACACGCATGCGATATGCTAAAGCCATAAAACTTACATCAGACTGCATCAAACAAGAACTGGTTAGCAAACATGCATGACCTAGTTCATGTTAAGTGGCTAATGCGACACAGGCAGAAATGCAATCTAGAGTAGGCTCGGCTAACCCTAAACATGGCATGTAGAATGCGCGAATAGCACGTATTCAATTTTGGAATTGAAAATACAATGCAGTTTATATGATGTGCCGAGCCCGATGTATGTAAACAAATGCATGAATGCACGCATGCATTGCATAAGGTATGCTAAAATAAACATGCCCTAGTCCATTACCATAAGCAGGTAAATAAAAGGGTTAGAAAGAAATGGGGGTTGGAAGACATACACCCACTCACGCACACTTATTACATTTTTGCCCTCGCTCGGAGGGACCAAAAGAATATACAAGTTAATTAACTACGCAAGCTAATTAATTATTACAAATTAACCAAATTAACTAACAAATTAACTAATCTAATTAAACAAAAATACGCCTCGGGATGAGGGCCAAATGCACAAGGTGCTCAAACCGCCTTGAATCAGACCTTGTCATGCAAGTGTGCCTCTGTTTTCCTCGCTATCCTTCTCGTAAAATTGCCAAAATCCTGTGAGTGCCTCTCAGCCCCTTGGCCAGTACCACCGCCTAGGGCAGAGCACCACCGGGCACAGGATATGGCCACCTAAGATCGACGAAGCTATCGGCTGCCAATTGGTCACGGCTTAAGACTAAATAAGGCTTGGCACAAAATTCCTGCAGAACCCTTGTTGACCACCTTCACAAAGGTTGTTGTGGTTGTCTCCTTGAGCTCAAATCCAACCAAGAACTTCAAGAACCAGCTCCTTAGAACCTCAGTAACCAAAGAAAGGTGAAACACTAGGTGCTAGTGTGCAAAAGTATGAACTAAAGCACCTAGTGTACAAAATAAGCAAGGAAAAGAGAGATAGGATAGATACACAAACTCTAACCTAAAACCAGACCTTCCTTTCTGTCTAAAATGGCTGAAAATTTCTTAAGAAGTCCAACCCTAAGCCAAGAAGAAGAGCCTTCCTCTTATAGAACTTGTAAGACTTACAAGCTAAGCAAACAAGGCTCATCCCTCCATACACGCGTGTATGGAGGAAATAATGGCACACACTGTCTGAAAATATCTCGAAAGCAAGTGCAGTGTCCGCCGGCAAAAAAAAATGTCATTTTGACAAAATTGAGTGCCGACCGGCACAATATAGTGCCGGTGGTAATACCAAACCGGTGGCCTCTAGCCACGGTGGTGTGGGAATGCCTCACAAAGCATTCCCTGCCCCTCTAAGGCAAAACACAGGTGTCTGGTGCAAAACCAGACACAAAACGGTCAAGTTCGGAGGTCCTGAGGCAAGGCGCGCGAGCCGAGAACTCCGGGAACTCCAAACGAACACACACACATGGATGATCACCGAGTGTTCAAACGGTGACGTCCGAGTCTTGAGGACGGTCAAAAATTGGGTGTCTACACAGAGGTACCGTTACCTTCCAGCTAGCGCCTGGGGAACTGTATGTGCTGAGAATCTAAGGTACCACACCCTTCCAGCTAGCGCCTGGTAAAATGGTATGTTGTTGTGAGAAGTGTATCTTTGGCTTACTACGCACCTAGCTAGTAGAGCAAAGTTTTGTTGTTATTGTTTCAGTGTATCTGGGAACATTGTGGATTATGTTGGTTACGGTTTTGGAGGGCCGAGTTGCCTCATTGATTTATCTTATGCATGTAGTTGAGTTGTTATCTCCCTTTATAAAGGTATGTATATATATAGTTATGATAGATTTGGGATTGAACCGAAATGGCTTTTGTCTTTTGGAAGTGTAAAGAAAATCAAACATTTTAGAAATATGTTTTGAAAAGGCACATCTGTTGTATGTGTGGAAAATGGAAGATAGTAATGGGCTTAGTGAATCTATTTTCCTAAGTAATTGTTAATGTCATAAAAGATTGGAAACGGGGGTTAATGAAAGGAAAAAGGAAAGATGAATCGCTTATAGCGTTGATTGAAATAGTTGTTTTCGAGAAAAGTTTATATATATATATATATATTTTTTTTTTTTTGTGTAAACTATCACATTATTATTTTAGTACGAGAATGAGTGTTCATGATCATAGCTATCTGTAATGTTGTTATTGTTGAGGATCATGTTGAGATCCCTACTGGACTATATGTTCATCCCACGTTGTTGAATCTTTTTCAGGTGATAGCCGGGATGTGCAAGGTTTTGGATCTTCTTATTTGTTGGCCACGGGGCCTCTTTTGTGTTGGCGGAATGCCATTTATGTAAAAGGGTTATACCCTTCTTCTTGACTTTTTAATGATGTAAGCCCAAGGGCAATTTATTTAGTGTACTCATGTTGTATTTACTTGCATACAAATGAGAGCAATGTTATTCACTTCTACGAATTGAATATACGAGTTTATTTCCGCATGTTATCTCTGAAATGGAATTAAGTAAATGAAATTGGTAATACTTCGAGTAATAAAAAGTGGGGCGTTACATGTATGTGCACTTTTGACAAACAACTTCTTATCTATTTTTTATAACAAGAAAATCCTTCAACTACTCCGCATATGCAATGCAGTGCCCATTGCAAAGATGAACATAGTGTCATGTTGTCCGATCCGAGTTAGCAGACTCAAACTTGTGAACTTGCCCCCCCTCTAAGACAGGCTTCACTTTAGTCATGACGCAGGCAGTGAGAGAACATTGAACCCACAACAAAAGCTATAGCGAGAGGGAAATATTAGTACAGGTAAGTTGGGTGGGATTGTTAGTGAGTGAATTATTAGTCAGGGGACTGGTAGTGATGGGACTAAAACTAATATTGTCATGGTTTAGTAAGCATTGCCGTTGCAAGAACACAATATTTGTCGATTCACAATACCTTGGGATTATGATACCCTCCATAGATGGGATTAGTAGTTCTCCATGGGAGATGGTATTAGAAAACCAATCCCTTCGATATATAGGTAGATTTGCTAGTTTGGCCCCTGTTATCCTACGTAATGTAGTTACTATACTTCCTTAGTAATGAATTTGTTGTATCAGTTTGTTTGTACTTATGCGATCGATATGTCCTATCTTCAACGAAAATAATTTACACCTCGTTTCACATGTAATAGTTTTACCGTAACAACCCAAAAATCACTACAAACCACCCAAAAGCCTAATAATATGTTTAATAACCAAAGTTAATAGTATAATAACATGTAGGGCGTTGTTTAAGTGTGCAACCCCCTTAAGGTTGCACACCATATGCAACCCAATCTGTATACCAAAGTAATTATTTTTGTACTGTATGGCGTGGTATCTCTACCTCCTATCTATGAAAATAAAATTAACTATTACTAGTCCACTACTTATTAGTGTAAATATGTATTTTGTTATAATTCTCTCACTAATAGTCTCCTTACATCCACAATGGATGTGTTAGTGTATTTGTTACTGTCAATTGTTAATTTTGGCCAACAAAGTTTCTTGTTTGGTGCTGCAGTGCAGTTGCTAAGGGCAACGTTACTGACCAAAGTTAGTGTCCAATGCAAGATTGTCTATTAACTGCAGCTAGCGTTTTAACCATTGGGGGAGAGACAGGAAATGCTGTGCGAAAGCCCTCCTGGACATCCGGCCGAAAGTCCCTCCGGATGCCCCGCCGGACATCCACTGCGACGTCCGGACCCTTCAATAAAATAAAAACAAAAAAACAAAAAATTTGGGTATGACTAGTTGACCGGCCACACACCGGCCGGTGAACTGCAATTTCCTTTTTTGGGGCTTTTTCTACTTGTTTGGAAATTTTTCCCGCCTTCAAATTTTTTATTAAATGAAATTAACTATTTACTTTATTTATTACATATATATATATATATTTATAGTTTTTGTAAGACACAGACCTTAATACACCCCTTAACACATCCATTGTATCACCATTCACACAGTTTGGCATCTTTGTTTGGATTGCATAAGGGGGGATTGTAATCCATCGGACTATTAGTCGTGTGATACATTGTCCCTGGACTATTCGGTTGGGGTGTATTTGTATCCTAAGTTTGTTTACTCATGGGATTAGATGCCTAGATTGGACTATTTGTAGTGAATCTAATGTTTGGTTGGACGGATTGAATAAGGATAAATTATAAATTTATATTTTTTATTTAATTTATAATACTAAATTTGTAATCTATAATTCATAATTGAACAACACAAAAAAAAATTTAATTTATAGGGCCATAATTTTTAATTTTTAATTAAATTAAATTTATAATTTACAATTTTTATTTAATATATAATTTTAAATTAACAACACTAAAAAAATATATTAAATAGAAGAGGGTCAAAAATGTAATTTGATAAGCTAATCCCATGAGATGAGTTATCCCATGATTTCTATCCCACCCCGTCCCATGTGATACAACAATCCCACAAATATGGGACTACTAATCCAAAGGGACTATTAGTCCAGAGCAAAAATTGGCTACCGAACAATGGACTATTACTCCAATCCCATGCCCCAATCCTTTTAAACAAACACCGTGTCGAAAGTGAAATTTTAGCCTACCTTACGCTACGCCTCGTTTGGAAACATGTTTTTTTTTGTATCTTTTGGGCTTTTTGGCTAAAGAGCAATGACACATCCCTCCAATTTTGGAGCTCTAATTGAGCTCTAATGATGTGGCAGAGAATAAAAAAACTTTAGAAAATAAAACCGAGGCGAAAACATCACATCACAGTGGGGTCCACTTCTATTAGAGCTCATTAGAGTCCCTTTATTAGAGCTCCCAATCATTTTTCTTTGGCTAAAATATGATGTTAAAAAAACTAGTATGTTTGGAATGAGTTTTTGGTTTTTTTCGAAAAAGATATCCAAAAAGTAGAGACACGATGGAATCTTTGTCTTTTTGGTATAGGTTGTTGGTTTTTTGGGTTTTGTAGTGACATTTTTAAATTTTTAACTAAAAAAATCCACTTGCGAAATGAGGATTAACCAAAAAAACAAAATAAGCTAAAATAAATAATAAGAAAAAATGTCACATCAAACCTATAATCAGCTCAAATTTTCTGTCACAAACATCATATCCAACTACAAAAAATTCCAATTATCTTTCAAAACACAAAAATTTAAATCTATAAATATTAAAATACTAAAATAACCTACTAAAATAGCAACTTCCTAAACACCCACTAAATGTATAATATGTAGTGTCACGTACGTTTCCGTTTCCCTCCCAAATTTGGAACAAAAACCAAAGTTGGCAGACAAAGCCTATGAAATACTACAAAGGCAGTACTTTTCATGATGACCCACTGGCCGTAGCCTTTCTAATCTCACCAACTCATTTCCATTTCCTACATAGAATTTCGGTCACTTTGCTGTCCCTCCTCTCTTCATATGGGTTTTGCTATCCATCTCCACTATGTGTGTGTGTGTGTGTGTGTGTGTGTGTGTGTGTGTGTCTCCATTTCGACTGCTCCAGCTCGCCGACGGTAACACTCACCATTTTCTTTGGTATGTGTCAGTCTGTCTATTTTTTCTTTGGAAACACATTATTATTATGACTCTGTTGTGTTCCAGTCGCACGAAGCATATTTTTGTAAACTATTAAACTGTTCATCGTTAGTTCATTGAAACTGTACGTACGATTAGGCATACAAACTACACAGGTGACAAACTGATATTGCCATTGACGAGTTCCATAATGATTATAACTGCTGCATGAACGGTCTTGGTTAAGCAGTGTAGGCAGTTTTTTATTTCTCTGCATGAATGTAAGTTGCGTATGGCTGCTCTTGGGTTGAATGTCTGATGTGGCCTTGTTTGAAGTGTGTGTATTGTTTGTTTGTTTCTGTCTTCGTTGCAAGATTTCCTGTTGATTGTTTGTCCAAAAGCCTTCGCAAAGGTGGTACCAAATGACTGGGCATTCTCGTTGGTGCAAACGAAGTTGCAGTCATGCTATGGTGTTTTGCTTTCATACTTGTTGCACTTAAACTTCTTTATTTGTGTAATGTCATGCCAATTTTCTGTATTTATGTTGGTTTATGCAGTTTTTGGTGTTGCTAACTAACCTCATGCACTAACCCAGATAGACTACGTCCAGGCACGGAGGCAAGTCTGGCCCAGAGGGGGTCACGTGCCCCTAACATTTTTGGATAACTCTACCTTTGTCGTCAACAACTATTAACAGGAATGTAAACCTTTCTGCACTTGTTTGGAAACTTGTATATCATAACATTTGTTGGCCTTTTGTCTGAAAATGTGTAAAAATTGGGAAATTATGCATGTTTTTCGTGTTTGGCTTCAGCCAAAATTGTCAGACTGAACCCTCACATATTGAAGCACTTGTATGTCTCTCGTTGTAACTCTGTCTCACCCAATGTTTGCGTGATTGGATTATGGTATAATGGCATATTTTTCATTCCGGGCCACATAAGGCCTTCATTGAATCAGAATTTGTAATACCGCCAGACCATGGCAATTTCAGAACATAAAAATATTTTCTCCTATCTGTAAAGACTTTACAATTTTCATATATAAAGTCACGTGTTCAAACCCGAGTATGTCCCTGCATGTCTAACCCCAATTAATGTCATGTTTGCGTCGTTGGATTGACCTCATATCATTTTGCATTACAGCAGCCGTACGCTTTATTCAACCTGTTGTATGAAGTTGTAGCTCTGTGTACCTGGCCACTATTAAGATTTTGTACAAGTGTTTTGTTACTTCATTTTTTTGTTGTCTACTGTAACGACAATATTCGTGGTAGGGGAGATGCAATGGATGATGCTCTAGTTTGCTGACAAAAAGAATTATTACCTGCTGGCAAGTAGCCAACCGAAAGACTGTAACGCCACTTCTTGGGGCCCCCAATTAGGCTAACAAATTAGGTCTATGGGAAAACATTGTAACGCCAATGTACCTCTAGTAATGAGTTCAGTCTTTATATTATGCCTCACTTGCTTAAATAAAGCTTGAGCATTATATGTGCAAGCATTGAAGTGGTCATTACTATTTATATGAGATTACCATAAAATGAGTACAAAATATGGCCAATTGATTTTCGAAAAACAGTGGCATGCAATAGGTTCATAAATTAACGACAACATATCATAATTGAACAATAAACGAAAAGTATAACTCGTAGAATGTAGGTACGACTGAATGGTCTGTTCATTGTAAGTTGTTCAAAGTGAATTTTTTTTTCTATAATTTGTGAGTAACGTTTTTTGTGCATCCTTATAAATATTGCGTGAAATACTTTGCAGGAATTATCGTAATTGGATATGGCCGATATGTCAGACAATGCGAACCAAATGTGAGTTTATGTTGTTCAATAATTCATATGATTTGGTTTGCAAGGATATGTTTCCTGTACCTACTAAATTCCATGGTGTGTGCGTGTAGGACAAATTGTGGCGGTATGTACTATAATCAGGAGGTTGTGTGATTTGATTTTCACACATTTTGGATAGCCTCACTTTTCACGATGAATTTCGTGTAATGGATTAAAACTCTATCCATTTTTTATCAGAATATGTGCACACATGGCACATGTCGCGTATTCTGCTGATAAAAATTGTGAAATTCGTGAATTACTGAGTTATACTAAACCACTTCAGTTAATAATTTTTTGTCACAACGAAAAACGACATGACACAACTTTTGAAAGGACAAGGAAAAATTGACTGCCTTTAAAGTTAACCGACAAAGATGACAGAATGCACAAAATGTACATACGATCGATGTAATTCAGCCTTCAATATAATTTCATTTATGCCGATATTTGTTACAAGGAAAGGAAAACATTGAAGACAAGTGGCAAAGGTTCACGAATAAAAATGATTGATAGTATCGATCCCCCTCGTTGAAAGCGGCTAGTTGGACCATTTATTTTTTACAGATTCGATTCGTCTCCTTGAACGCGGCTCACAATATCTATCCCTCTCGTCAGAAATGGCTGACAGTAAGTTGTACAATCGTGCATTATATATTTTGTACTCACAGATTGCACTTGTGCAAATTTCACTTTGTACTGTTAGTACAAGAAATTAAGATTTTAGAGACCAAAAATAAAGGCCAAAATTATTTCTTACGGACCTAATATTGTTATTGCGAAAAAGGTGTGGTTATTATATTTTTAGCAATGAAAATTGGACATTACTAATGCATTATTATCTTTTTGGAACCAAATTTGTTTGTGTCACAAAATAAACCATTTGTAGACCAACTTATTTTGTCCATAAAAGTGTATTTATTAGTGTCATTTTCAAAGTTTTGTCAGTAAAAGCCTTATTTTTTACTTTTCGGGTCAACCTTTTAGTGACTATCCTCATGACGATACAAACTGGTCCCTAAATGTTAATGGTTGCGATATGTGTATATAAATGTATATATATATCTATTCATATCTAACATATACTTACGCCGAAATTCACAATGGTTACAGCCAGTAACAATTCAAGGAAATACAAGAAGCAGACAACTCCGCAGCCAAAATGGTTAGTGTGCAGACATGTACTAAGTAGAGTACACTAATGGAAACACGTGATTGCTGTGATAGCAAACTATGGACTTCTATTCCATGGGCACACTAGTCATGTGCTTCTATTGTGTCACATTCAGCGATTTCCAGCAGTCATAGATGGCATTTCACATGTTTTTATAAACTCTAATTATTTGTAAAAGTCCATGTCTATTTTTATTTCAATTATGTGCTAAATAGTTATTTATATGTGCAATCATATGTAAATACCACAAAATGCGCACACATTGCGAGTGATACAACTTGTGGTGACAATTATTTTGGACTTATAGTTGTTATTTGTCCTGTATGTGAGTCACTTTGGTGTAACACTTACAGAGCAAAAAGGATATTGGGGAAAGGTGGAAGGAACTCCCCTGTGATGAGAAGAAGAGGTTTCAGGACATGGCTAAGGCAAGTGCCAAGGAACTGGGTAAAGAAGTTGCAAAGAAATCTGCAAAGGTACTTACGTACTTTATGTTTTGATAATTGCATTTGGGGAGGACCTACTATCGACACATTGTTGGTTAAATTTTTGTATTAATGTTCACGTTAATAACATTGTAGAGTAAAATGCAAGTCCACATATCGTTGAAGTCAATTGTTGATATTGTTAACCGGTGTAACGAAGCACAGAAGCAGGCAGTCATTGATATTCGGTTTGGTGGCCTCCTCGGGTTGAAGTGTACCTATATAGATCACGACTTGTGCCAATGGTTGGTACAGAACTTCGATCCCGACACCTGTTCATTGAATGTTCATGGGCATCACCTTAGGCTCACCTCTAAGAAAGTTCATGTTTTATTGGGTATACAATCAGAAGGCGATGATGTGCAGTTGACTGGTTCACTAGACGCATATCCCAATATCTACGAAGAGGTTGGAGCTGTTAAGGGAGTTATTCCTTTGAACCAGTTGAGATTTTATCTGACTAAGACTGATGGTGCGAACGACGGGTTTCGACGAAAATTTGCGCTGTACATGTTGAAGGCCATGTTGTGTCCTACCACAATGACCGCCTTGAGTCTGTCATTCATTCATGCCGTGAAGGACGTGACCAGTATGTGGGAATGTAACTGGGCAAAGTTGACACTGTAATTCCTTGAAAAAGGTGTTTGGAAGTACAAAATGAAAGGTCAGCGCGAGATAACTGGATGTGTTTTCCTTCTAATGGTAACATAATCAACCGTTGTTTGTTTATACCAAGCCGATTACATATTTCATCCATTGCTGTCCATATGGTTCAATAAAATGGCAGTCGTTGCGAAATACAAAGTTACTTGTTATTGAACATCATCACAAATATACTTGTGCGGGCCACATTTTTTTAACCAAAAAGACCTTATCTTTTTAACCGGAAAGGTGCATGGGGATTCTGCCATTGAGATACATAAACACATAGATATGATTGTGTTGTAAGTTGTATCCATCAATAAAGTCCTTCGTTCGCAGGAAAAAAAAGGTGTAAAACATAGCCACCGTACCATTGTCAAGTGCAAACTTCTATGGAATCAACAATTTTTTCACATCACAATTTCCTCGCTTTGCATTGTTACCGAATACATATTATTTTGCTCGAAAATGTAAACTAATTATCTTTTCCCCCTTAAAATGCAGCTATTTTACTTGGATCGTTTTTCCCCTCCCTATAAGAGTACGTCGGCTACTACGCACTCCATCCCTTGGCTAAATGATTGGGGTGATGCTGAAATACGAGAGACGAGGTGACGTATGGGAAGGAAGCAAATGTTGGAGCAACATGAGGTAATCGATCCATTCGTTGTGCAAATTTGACAGCATTGCCCCACTTGTGTTATGCAAACAATGACAGACTTCATTTGTGTTCCTATGATTGACTTCATTTATGTTCCTATGATTAGGTGGGTCTATTCTTAGGATCCTACGATTCGCGATTCCAAACATATGCTTCGAATCGATTCCATAGGAAATCGATTTGAACAAGTTGTGTGAATCAGAAAAAGTTGTGAATCGTAGCTGAATCGGTGAGCCAAATTGGTGAATCGTCAATTCATTTGACTTGGTAAAATTGATGTTTGGCTACAAGACTGCATTTAGGTTTTTTATTGTTCAACAAGGGCTGACACGCCCTTTTTAAGGTATTTCGGAATTTAGGATTACCGTATGCCATATTTTCACTTTCTCCCTCCCAATTTACTCTCAAATACTCAAACTTTTGCAGGAAAAACATGCAGTTTCCCTTTGTACAATATTGTAGCCTTACAAATTCAATTTTATGTACTACTTCCATTTATCAAATGAATTTTTTTAAGGCAAGAAGTCAGATTTTTGGAAAACCTTGAAGATTTTGGTTTTTCAACCTTGTAAAATAGTCAAAACATTGTCGTTCAGTTATTGTTAGTTAGTTTGTAATTGAAAGTTTGTCTTTCTTTATCTAAATGGAAAAATGTCAAGTGGTAAACATAGGATCCAGTGTGATGAAGGTTTTATCCACACCAGATGATCATCATTTACAACAATATTTTTGTTCATTTTAGACAAAGAAATTAATTTTTATTAGATATATTTAATATGTAAGTGTGTACATATATGTTGTGTGCAATTTAAGAAAGCTAACCGAAACTTTATGATTCATAGTTCAGATCGATTCACGATTCAGTACAATACCATTTTCATTCATGATTCGAATCCCGATTTGACAACTATGTTAGGTGGAGTTTCATCCCACAATGGAGGAAAGCAACGACATTGATGACATAATCGATGCACACCATGTCCATAACAAACAGAAACCATAGTTTGATGAAGTTCGTTTGAGCAACGTTGAGTCCGACATTGCTGAACTGAAGGAAAAGATGAAGGAAGTGCTTCACAGCAATGCGGAAATAAAGGACATGTTGCTCAATTTTCAAGTGAAGGAAGCTATTGACAATGCAAAGGTAAGCAAAAAAAATCAATACACATGCTTGACACAGTTCACGAGGATTACTTGAAGATGAAATATCGTAGTAAAGTTAATGTATGTGCTTGTTTGATTAGGTGGAGTCGACTGAAAGAAATTGTAACATTAACATATCCTCTATCATTGGTGAACTGAAGGAAATGCTGAACCAACTGGTTGCAGCTATATTGTCTGGAAAACAACCGTTTAATGAACATACACATATTGCTAAAATGAAGCAAATGATGCAGCAAGTGCTGGAAGGTTTATCGAAAACTGCACAATAGCTTCACGCAGAAGAAAAGGGTGTTGACCCTAGCATGGGAATCGAGTTGCATGACGGTGGAATGGTCTTCCCAAATTATTACGTTAGCCCAATAGTGGGTAATCTTGAAGATTTACAGGGGGTGGATCACAAGGAAAATAATGTGAATGGAATGTTGTCCAATGAGATAATTGATATGCATGTTGGACATTTGCGTACCGTCCAAGAAGTTAAGGACACGCACAACAACCGTGGCCTTGCCTTGGAGGAAACATACGCAAGCGAAGAAACCAAATCTCTTTCGGTTTAGTTTCTGGCCATCAAAAACATTGCGAAAGAGAGTGTATCTTCCTTTGATGATTTGCAAACCTTGTCTCCAATACGAGGAAAAGCAGACAAAGTGCATACTTCTCCTAGTGAGATTGCCTAAACATTGGGAGCGGGATGAATTGTAACAAGCAGAGGAAAGGGAAGAGGAAGAGGAATTGAAGCCACAGACGTAGGGGATATGCATTCATGCAGCGATAGCAAAATAAGTACTCGACTTACTGCAGAAAAATTCCCAAGTCGCCACATCACTTCACCTTTCGTATGTTTCATTACCAATTGATGCCGACAGCATTACTGATCATAATTGAACCATTATTTGTGTCGTATTTTAATAGTTATCATTTTAGTGCAAGTTTGCACTAACAAATGTTGTACAATTGTCTTACAAATTTCGAACAAAGTCCTGTCCAAACTGCACAGGTTGGACAAGCGGTTCCATTCAAAGGTCAGACATCGCTTCACTAATTTTAGATACATAAGGATGTGTTATGTATTTTATAAATTTATTTTGTGAACTGTGTTCAGTTAGTTAATTGTTTATATTAATAGGAGGAGTTAATGTTAGTTGATTGTTTATATTGATAAGAGGAGTTGATGGTACTGGAGAGCATAGAGGTTTTATCGGCGGACAAAGACAAAGTTGTTGACTACGTACTTGACGACAGAAAAAAAAAATGAAAGATACGATTCAGTTTACTACTTGCAATTAACTTGTTCCGTAGTATTTGTGAAATAAGTTCAATTTTCTATGGATACTTCTTCCCTGTAGGAACATTGTCGTGTCTATGAATCTTCATGAAATTCCATGCGAAATGTGCTACCCGACGTGACATGCGCACGCTTAAACTAGGGGCATGGCTATCCGACACTGTAAGTCGTGGCATTTGATAATGTTCTTTCCACTATATTTGCATGATGGACATTTCCATATAGGGACATTGTTCTTTTGTATTATATTTAAACAAATTGCAAACCTTATTTATCAAGTTGCCTCGTCTGTTACAATGTTCCAGCTAATAAACTTGGTCGTGCTTCAATTGACTAACAGACAGCGGCAAGTAAACAAAGACGGGAGGCATACTGCCTGGTTCTTTCCAGTATATCTGTCGGTAAGTAAGTGTTTTAGGTCGGTTGTGTATTGTAGATGACATATTTTCAAAAATCTTTGGCTGACTGACCTTTACACACTAAACATGCAGACTTTGATACTAAATCAAAAAGCTCAACCTCTGAACCATGAAAATATTGTCAAATCATATTTTGGACATGATAGATATACTGGTGTGCTTGATGCATGTAAGAAGGAAATATGAATGTCCATCCCATTAAAGTGAGTAGATTTAATATGAATGTCGGTAATATGAATGTTGATCCCATTAACATGAAGGTCAATGTAAATATGAAAGTGAGTAGATGTTCGTATACCCTCTAAACAATGTCTTTACTTGTGTTTATGTGTAGATTTGCATGCCTTTCAATTATAGAGGAGTACATTGGTTGTGCGTACAAATAGATATGGTAGACCATGTGGCGTACTTATTTGACTCATTGGCATCCACCACACTGGACACCAACAAGCTTAAGGCGGCAAAAATGTTGGTATGTCCTGCTGAATTTCACAAATCTACTTCCAAACTGTGACATCCTTTACATAAACCAACCGTCTCCTTCTACAACAGGTTCAAACACTGCATGCCTTACTGCAACTACAGTTTGGAAATGAATATGCTCAAGAAGCGTGTACCTTTGACATCCAAATGTTAGAAAAAAAGGCCATTATAACAGCTGGACGAGTAATCCACAAACCCTGTGTCACATTTATTTGACTCCTGAATGACTCATTTAACGAACCTGCTTATATTTATGAGAAATTTAATGTTACATTTCATTTGTAGCACTTTCGACTGTGGGATGTTTGTGATCAAGTACATGCAGTGGCCTGATATACCCAGCGGTCCACATAAGGTACATTCTACCACTTCATTTCCAATTGCGAAATAAATCCTTTTATTTCCTACCATTGTAACTGTACCTGATTTCTATTATTCGCTTTCTTTACATAGTTTCATCCTTCTGTGCATGGTAAGTTGGTACTTGACTTCGTTATGGATGTGAATAATTCAAAGATCGGCGAGTATCTTTCATGCATGTGATTGATTGCAATTACAACAAATAGGGCAGTGATGGGGAATAGGCTGCCAGTACGAGAGTAATTTGGATGCCCAACCACAGTTCACTTTTTTTATAGTAATTGTTTTGCAGAGGGATATAAGTATGAGTCCTTCCAATGTTTAGGAACAATGATGTAAAGATGGATCACTAACTTGTTTGTAGTACAAGTACAATTGGATGACTGCATCAACTTGTCGCAACAATTTCTAGGTCGCAACTGTGATAATACTAATTTTCCATGCATATTGATTGTACACATAATTCGGATGTTTGGGATTGGAACAAACGAAAGACAGTACTAATGTTTGTTCGCTTTTATCATGGCCTGTAAGTACTTACCGAATTGTGCATAAGTTAGATGTGGCAACTCCATCGATCAGTGGAATTATGGGTACGTGTTTGGGTGGGCTGATGTCACCCTATGTCATGAATAAATCAAAACAGTTACACTTGAATTTGTACAAATTCGATGTGACTGAGCGATGTCTTTCTTTGTGGGTTTGTTTTTGAATGCCATAATTTTGTCCAAAACAAAGCAAAAAAAATATCCCACAGAACGAACAAATAGCAGTGACTATAATGCACCAACAGGGGTCCACCTGTCGACAAGAATTGATGTGGTCAACAAACTGTTGAAATTCTCCTGTCGAACCACCTTATTATTATGTTTCCAACTGTCCCTCCACATTGTGGGCTTCACATCAACAAGTCAAACTCTGTATTATGACAATGACCCATTCTACAATCTACCCAGTTAGTCCATGCAATATCCTCGTAATTGCTGCACCATGTGGGCCCTCACATGCAATTAAACTAAACCCCTTTCATATGTGTAACTGATGGACTCTGACATTGACTTTGTCACATGTCATGTTATGGTTGATCCACGTGTCGACAGGAACAAACAAGTACAAATTTTATACTGCAAACAATAACATAACACCAATTCCTAATTAATCAATCCTAACTTAAAGCACGTAAAGGAGTTTGGTATTACAACTTACAAGAAATATAACATTTCATGCTCAAGTCTGACTATAAATCATGCTTATTACGAATGGACAGAAAATCCACAACAATTTGAAGTAAATAATTAAACCAAAGTTACCAGCCAACTGATTCAAACTAATTGAAATGCCTGACAAGTAGAACTTGGATATTGATTCCAATGAAGAACATGCACCTGATGACAGGACCTGAAAGTCCTGCTATGGGTGAACTGCGTGTACAAGCCACTACATGGATAATCCAATTACGAAACAATGATACACATTGTTTTAATAGTACAATACATGTACATGTACGACTATACATGTACAACTAGGAACCAATTTCAAAACAAAACAAGAAACTCGAATATGTTTCTTTGCATTTGATTCAGTGCAATATTTATATCGTCAGCTGATTATGAGTGTGAAAGTGGGCATGTGCTTAAAGTAGGTTGAACTTCATGCTGCCCATATAATCCTGTGCAAGCCAATGATGGTACTCGAAAGACTCTGCTCATAATGATGGCAAGCTCAATGGTCCGATACATAAGAGGAGAACTGATTATGCTTTCCTTCAACAAGTTGGGCTTCAAAGAATAGCAAAAGGATCTTGCTTGGACATAGTTTGACACCATGAAACATTGAAGGAATGTACAAGTTGAAGATCTGCCATACAAAACAGAAGAACATCATGGGTTTGAACGATATAGTTTTCAGAAGAACCTGTTCATTTAATGATAAAGCTACTTCTAAATTATGCAAGAATTATAAATTTCTTAACTTGTGTTGTTGATGATGTTGTCCTATCTTCAGCCAACATCGTCAGTTTTGATATCCGTATACTCTTTTTGTGGCCCATTATTGCATGATCTCACATTTCAACCCTATAATTAAAGTGCAACTGCCCCCTGACTTTGAATCTTCCAACTCTGCCAAATATTAAATCTACCCTGTCGACCTTTCTTCCAACTCTCAAGTTGCCTCGTCTCTTGCAATGTTCCAGCCAATAAACTTGGTCGTGGTTCAATTGACTAACGGATGGCGACAAGTAAACAAAGACGGGAGGCATACTGCCTGGTTGTTTCCAGTATATCTGTCGGTAAGTAAGTGTTTTAGGTCGGTTGTGTATTGTAGATGACATATTTTCAGAAATCTTTGGCTGAATAACCTTTACACACTAAACATGCAGACTTTGATACTAAATAAAAATACTCAACCTCTGTACATGACAGATATATTGGTGTGCTTGATGCATGTGAGAAGGTAATATTAATGTCCATCCCATTAAAGTGAGTAGATTTAATATGAATGTCGATCCCATTAATAAGAATGCCAATGTAAATATGAAAGTGAGTAGATGTTCGAATGCCCTCTAAACAATGTTTTGACTTGTGTTTATGTGTAGATTTACATGCCTTTCAATTATAGAGGAGTACATTGGTTGTGCCTACAAATAGATATGGTCAACCGTGTGGCGTATCTATTTGACTCATTGGCATCCGTCACACTGGATAACAACAAGCTTAACGTGGCAAAAATGTTAGTATGTCCTGCTGAATTTCATAAAACTACTTCCAATCTATGACATCCTTTACATAAACCAATCCTTAGAAGGGCAACCACATAGAAGATATATAAATGGAAAATATGTGAAGAAGTATTATCCAACAATGTGGGAAACTTTGAAGGGGAATTGATTAGTTCATAACAATGCACAAAGGGAGAAAAATTGCACAAAAGAATAAAAAAAATATACAATAAACCATTCAAAAACAGAGTATTGATATTCATTAATGAAGAAGTTTGCACAATGGTTTGAAAGATAGCACTCATTCTGTGCAATACAAAAAAATAGATATATAAACTAGTCTAGGATTTAAGGAAGAGAATGGTTAGAAGACCCATTCTGATTGAGCATCTGCCAGTATGGCTTGGGCTTAGTCCAACTCAGCTTTAGTTGTCTGAATTGACGAAGGACCATGTGTAATCTGGGAGAGCATGATCCATGCTTCTTGATTAAGCTGGTCATGTTGCTGCTACAGATGAGACTTTCTTTGCCTGACAGAGGCAAGTTCTGCCATAAGTTTGGTTTCCTCAAGTTCAAGTGTTGAGTATTACTCAAGAATGGCTGAAGAGGTTTGGTGGCTGAGTTTGAGTGAAGTAGGTATGGTGTGGGCTTGGTTTAGGAAATCTTTTTTGGTTTTAATATCCTTGGAGCAAGTCTGAACCATCTGTGAAAGGGTTGGCCATTCTGTGATGATCTTGGCCAATTGCTTTAGTTGAATGAGGTTGAAAGGATTAGGGGAAAGGTTTAGAATAGCAGAAAAGACAAGCCAAGGTTTCATCAGGTTTGTGGAGAATGATTTCTTCAACTGGGGTGTTAATGAGGTTGATGAAGGTGGTTAAGGTTTGTTGAGTTTTAGCATGAAAGAGATGTAGCCTTTGAGGCAATGGAGATATTTGGTCTAGATGTTGTTGAAGAATAGAAAGTTTTGCCCAAATATCCTAAGATGGAATGATGGCCTGTCAATAGTAATAGTTTGGTGAGAATATATGCTACAAGTAATAAAGAGTAAATAGGATGAGGTTGGAAATGGTAATACCTATCCTGATAAAGTGATCGCAGAAGGGTGGCCTTGTTCGGGTGTGGTTGTGGCAGCAGGAGGAGTTGTTTCTGCGATGAAATGGCAAAGATCGTGGCCTTCACTTTTTTTTCCGTTCTGCAAGAGGGAAAAGTCATGAGGACCTTCAAGTTCTTTCTCAGGCATTGGTTGTGGAGATGAGTCATGTATTATGTCTGTCACTGTAAATTGGAAAAGAAGAGCAATTACTTAAAGAGAAGTTTTTTTTTTTTAAAAGGAACAATCACATTTGTATTTCTATTTACCTTAGTTGTTGTGAGCTTCTGGTTAAGGGGATTTTGTATTGTCATCTCTTGGAGAGGATTAAGGGCTAGGTGGAGTTGATGTTGGTTGAAATGTCTATATCAATCCTCTCTGATTATTTGTTTGAAGTTTGGGAATTTGAGGAGTTAGATGGTGATAGTTGATGGCTAAAGATAGAAGAGAAAATAATAGGCTCAATGCCCCCTGGGTAAAAAACCTTCATTGGAAAAGCCCCAAGTGTGACATCCCTGAGAGCAATAGGAGGAGGTTCTAGCTGTGAAGGATGTTTTCATGCAGATTGTGTAGATGGCTGTGACGAAGACTGTGAAGGAGGTTGTAATGAAGTTTATTGGGATGCTTGAGGTGGTGGTGGAGTTGGTTCTAGAGTGGGTTCTCTGGGTACATTGGTGATGGGACTAGGAATTGGATGAATGTGTTGAGGAGAAGTGGAAGGATCCTCATCATCAGCAGTAGTAATGAGTAATCTCTTCTTTTTCTCTGCACAAAAGGAAGTGATCAGTTAGGCGTGAATGGAAATTGAGATGATGTAAATATGTAAAGTCAAGGCATACTTGGTAGAGTTGCCCTGAAGGGTTTGATGTTGTTTGGCCAACCATTTGGCTAAGAACTTAGAGTAGGAGCAGTGGAAGGCTCTTCTCTCTTATTTGCCGTGACCTCTCTCTCGACAGGGATAGGGGTGTTAGTTCCTCTCCATGCTTGTGTCTGCAAGGCTGAGAAAGATTCTCCCATTAATTTGGGAACTGAGGGGGTGTTTGTCTGAGTAATTGGATCCATTAGAGCCTTGCCTTTATGTTGGTCCCTAACCAATGGTTCAACAGCAGGCTCAATTTTGGTTGTCAAAGGTCAAACAAGTTAGTGTTGTAGAGAAAAAAAAAAGAGGCATGAGACAGTCAGGGATATGAAGGAAGGATACCTGTAGCCTTAAGCTTGGAAAGCGAGGATATAGGGCCTTGATTATCAATACAAGTATCATGAAGGCAGGTTTCAAGTGGCTTGCAGAAAATAATGGCAGTCATAAGTCCTCACCAATGGTCAAAAGCAGTGGAGCAGTCCGAAGCAGGTTTGAAAAAGAAGGGGCCAAAATCTTTGAAAAGTTTGTTGTTCTCTGTCAAAATGGATTCATCTTGCCTAGGATCTTTGAAGTAGATTTTGGACCCAATCTCTTCATGGATGGTTAGGTGGAAATAAGGATAAGGGATACCCTGGGAAAGACCTAATTGCCTGGACCATTGATTGGGACAGTATGTCTCAAAACTACAGTTGGACATCTTGGTGAAGGATATGGAACAGCCAACCAAGACATGTCTACAGGTGAGAATGTGTCTCCAAGTCTCATTTTGTGCTTGGACTTGCTCATTGTCTAAATTAGAAGGGTTTGTGAAGAGGAAGCGAAATCTACTGCAGGAGAATTGAAAGTTTTGAAATGGCATGTAAAAGTTGGAAGGTTTTTTCAAAGGCAGGTTGTAAAACATAGCAAGATGATTTTTGAAAGTGAGGATGGGTTTGCTGTTAAAAGTGAGAAATTGCTCAGCATAGGAGTGGAAAATTGGTTTCAAGGTGGTAGGGATTGTGCCTTAGGGAAATAGGCATATAACCAAGCCTGGAAGAGCCAGAAGGGTCCACCACAGTTGGCAGAAATCTTCTTGTCGACAAAGGAAAATAGGGCCTTGTAAAGGGTGGCAAAAAGATAAGGGGCTAAAGCCACAGCTTGGCCATCTTGTATACACAAGACAATGGGGAGGTATTCCTTGGTGATCTTGTATCCAGGGACACAAAAAAGAAACTGACAAAGCCAAACTAAGTAAAAAGTAGTTCTTTCTTTGTCCTCGACAGGGGAACCAGGCTTGCTTTTGTATTTTTGGGTGAAATCTGTATAGCTCATGTCAGTGTTTAAAGTAAAGGTCACTTTTGGAGGCTCAAGGAGAGCATGAATTTGATTGCCCAAGATTAGGAGACCAGCCAAGTGAGCTACATCTAAGATGGTAGGGGAAATCATACCAAAATTTAGGAGTAGGGAGTTACAAGGTTGCGACCAAAAGCATGCAGCAGCAGCAATCAGCCCTTTGTCCATGTCATATTTTTTGGTCGACAGTCTAATGGCTTCACTAATGCCCTGGTGCTTCCATACTTCAGAGTCATGACCTTCAATTCTCCTGGCCCAGCTTTGCCAAACAGAGTCTGGTGACCTCCAGGATTTTAGTGGGTTTTTGCAAACATTCCAGTTAGTCCACTTAAGTCTAGGTTTGTTGAGAAGAAGGTTCTCACCATTACCAAGGGGATAGTGTAGCTCGACTTTTTCGTGCCCCCCTCTTGGAGAGCTCGAATTGGTCCTACAGTTCGGACTCTTGTCACGATTTTGAATCTAATCTCATAAAGTGCAATGTGAAACTAATAAACACCAAAGAGTCCAATCCGATAAATCTTTTTTGGAAAATTGATTTTAGATCAAATAATGCCAAAACTGGACCGCTTTGCCAGATTACAGAGTCGCCACCTAAATATTTTATTTTTGGAAAATTTAGGAAACCTTGACTCGTGCCAAAGGCCACGTGTCCGTCATCACCAAAGTTGCCTCGGCTCAAGAACTTAGGTATGAGAAGAGAAAGTCCTAAAATGAGCACCCCCGCTCGCCCGATCAAAAGATCGGCCTCTACTATCATGATATATTGTTTTATAAACCTCATGTGTTCTTATTCCGGTTATTAGTTAACTTTACTATGTGACGCACACAAGCAAGTATAGACTAAAATCGCAAGAATTAGAACAAATCAACTCATGTTTGTTTTTGAAAATGGTTTGAATTTGCCACCCTCAAGTGGGCTAAAAAGCGGATTTGCCATCAAACATGATGGGCTTAAAATATGATTTTGCCACTTCACAAAGTGGGCTTAAAACATACATTTTGATGAATTGTTCCAATTCAAACAACAAAGCCTTCGTCCACAGGCATTCATTCAGTTTAGCATTTAAGCACATAGCCTCATGACAAGCATGTGAATCATGGCAATATGGCAATCAGACTTATGCAAGCATGCTAAAGTGTAACGCCCCGAAATAATTCAACATAAACTAACCACATCAACTAACGTTCACTAAACAATGACAATAATCCTTTCATCTTTACATAGTTAATAAACCAGTTTATACAGAAGTTTCACCTGCAGATTATACATTCATTGGTAGGAAAAACACATGAATTTATAGCATGTGAAGTATATAGTTCTTAAAACAAATAAATGCCCTTATGGGCTACAACTTCCAAGGCTTAAGCCCAGTTACACGAAAGTGGCCTCTCGGACCCATACAAAAATAGCCCTTGGCTAGCAATCAATTCACAACAAAATAGAGCTATATACTCTTCACAAATTATCCACGCCCTCAACTTGGCGAGATCACCACGTCCTTTCCTTCACCAAAATCCCATAGGGTTGAGCACAAAGCCCAGTAGAGAAATCCTTAACAAAGTATATACATTTATGTAAGATGTCTTATATTAAATGCAATGCCATGCCATGCCATGCAATGCCATTTTAAAGAAAGACTTCATTTCATGCTCTTCTCGAAATTTACCAAGTTTCAAATAACCATTTACAATATCAACAGTTTCAAACTTCCAATATCTTTTTGTTTAAACAATAGGGGCGGTAAATACGACTCAGGTAATCCCTAGGTTGGTGTCTGCAAGTAGGCTCAACAAGCACTACCAATACCCCACTTTACCAGTTACTAACCAGAAGGGAAGTGGTACCTCCTCTACGCGTGTTTTCGGTCTTTCACCCCGGACACTCAGACCAACTTATCAAATTCATCTACACCTCCTAACCGGACTTACCAATGTATTTACCCCATGACATTAAAATATTTCTCATTCAAAAATAATCTTTCTCAATGTAACGTTTCCAACTCAATTCAAGATGCAAGGATAATAATGACAATAACAAATTGAATCAGTGTATAATGTAATAGTGATTACCTTGGCATTCCCCCACTTCCATCCATCTAATTTTGTTTCATAAATAACCATGTACACAATCAAAGCCATCAACACGTAACAATGTTCTCTCATTATGCACAATTTTTTTAATAATTTAGTCCCTTCAAGACTTATGATATTTCGAACATCAATTTCCAAGATTCCCATTTCTCATAATCCATGGCACACAACAACTCATCATTTCCACAACCATACATGTTCATGCATTTAGAAATAGCTTTAAAACAATTTCTCCATTATCATACATCCATAGGATTGCCATTTTGCAAAACACATTATGAAACCTACACTCATTTGTTCTTTTAACTAAAGTAAAGAAAGAAATCCTTAGATATTTCCATACTTTTCCAAAATCTCCAATTTCTAGGGTTTTTCATCAAAAACCAAACATTTTCAATTTTCTTTGCAAAGTCTCATTTTACTCCTTAATCTCAACCCATGTTGCCCAAAATTTCAAGAAAATCTTGAAAGGAATACAAGATGGAGTTATTCTACAAAATCACCAATTTCTTGACCCACACACACACCATTTTCGAAATAGCAAGGAGAACCTCACAAAACCAACCAAAACTTACATAAACATATATATAACTCAAAGGAAACCCTACCTCAAAGTTTGATGAAGAAATGGAGATGAAACCCTAGCTTTGATGGTGTTAAAAGGAGATCTCCACTGCACACTATGTGGTTCTCAAGAGACTCTACAATGTTGATGAAGAAACTATGGACCAATCTTTAATGGGTGATGAAGGATCAAGGATTTGGTCTTGTTTTGAGCTTGAAACATAGAGGGGAGAGAATTGTATTTTTAGAGTGAGAGAGACACAAGAAAAGTGGTATACACAATCCCAAAAAGAGAAGAAAATAGAGCCCGTTCGAACTCAGGCCAACCGCACATGCGGCACTTGCCCTCAAGACATGAAAGCATACCTCGACGCGGCGGCAATGACCCCTGACGCATGACTCCTCCGTACTGCAATTTAAGCAGTATGCAACCCTCTGAAGGTCCATCCTCCCCGCACATGCGGCCCCACCCCGCATGTGCGGCCTTGGGCTCAGACGTGTGACCTAGCCCAAAGAACCCAGAATCCCCTGCTTGCTTCCCAAGCACTCCGGACTTGGCCGCACACTCTCCGAAATGAGTGAAATTCAACATCGAACAAAAACAAAGAACAAGAACTTTATTGGAGAACAACCTCCGAACATTTCAAACCCAACGAGAGCAAAAGAGAATGGAGTGAAGAAGAAAGAAAAAGAAAGAGAGAAAGAGACCCGGTCATCACATAAAGCGTAAAACCTGCTGAGTACTCCAAGTCAAAACAAAAACTAGTCAGAAAGAATGCATGATCCTAACTATGTTAAATGACTAATGCAACACATGCAATAATGCGATTAATAGGCTCGGCTACTAATATGGCATATGATACAATTTGATAACAACATGCTTTTAAACACGTATTCAAAGAAGTGTATTGAAATGACAATGCAGTTTGAATGATGCGCCGAGCCTCGGTGCATGCAAGACAAATGAATGATGCAAACATACAAGCATAAGGTATGCTAATTGAAAATGCCCCTAAACTAACCATCGAAAGCAGTTAAATAAAAAGGAGAAAGACGTGTGGTTGGAAGACATGCACACACGCATGCACACTCATTACAACATTATGCCCTCGTGAAGGAGGGTCCAAATGAATAAGCTAATTAACTAGCTATGCTAATTAAGCTAACTATTACAAACCAAAACTAATTAACTATTCTAGTTAATTATTACAAACCGAATTGAAATAAGTTAACTAACTATTCTAAGCAAGCTAAATATTACAAAACGAATTAATTAATTACAACACTTGAATTAACTAGCTACACTAAGCTAACTAAAGCAATTTAAACAAAGCAAGTAAATGGCCTTGAAGGTGAGGGACGCATGCATGCTTGGTTGCTCTGTCAGAAAATGCCCTTGCCTTGCCATTGGATGCCTCTGTTTGCACTTGTTTGATTTCT
Source organism: Camellia lanceoleosa (assembly GCA_025200525.1). Taxonomy (NCBI): domain Eukaryota; kingdom Viridiplantae; phylum Streptophyta; class Magnoliopsida; order Ericales; family Theaceae; genus Camellia; species Camellia lanceoleosa. The sequence goes on along the minus strand of CM045772.1, from coordinate 90,493,946 downwards.
AAAAACTGTACCAATTTCCAGATTGCCTCTACTCCAACACAGGAACACATTTGTGCAAAAATTGACTGGTGGCCAGTCGGCTACAAAAAGTGGCTGTCGGCCACCTTAACTGGCCGGTCAGCCACCCCATTTTCTGGACTTCTCCTTTGGCTGCAACAGAGAGCAAACAGAGGCAAAACAATGCATTTTCAAGAAATGTATGTACTGCTACCCTCCTTATCATTACGCAAACTCAAAGGAAGGTAACTCTTGGCCTTCGAGCCATCAACCAAGCATTTTCAATGCATGATGGCTAAAAAACCAAGCTTGTACAAGCTTAATGAATGCACAAACAAGACTCGAAGGACCGCCACCCTATCATGCATGATCAAGGGTGACGGTGACCGAGAAAAGTGACATGTTTCATCACTTTGAGCATGAAACGTCCCATTTTTCTCGTGTTTGGATTAACATCCGATCCGAACACATGCAATGCAACACAAGGATGCTTATCTTGCCTCTTTTACTTTGTTCATTTTGTTTACACATTTTAGATTACCAATCCATTCTTTAGTTGATTAGTCCAAAAGGTGAATGTCCTCTAATTGAAAATGGACTTAAACCACAAGTACCTTGAGCATGAAAGAGGCCTCATGCTGTTGGTAATGAACTCCCGAAGGAATTAAACCATTAGGCATGAGGGTCTCAATTCCACACTCAAGCCAACAAGGATTTCAAAGCCACTTTCAAAACAAACAAAAGAGTGAAGCATGAAGGAAGATTGCAGAGATTTAAAGTGCTGAAATTATATGTAGAACAACACTAAAGCATGCAACCAACATAAATAGGTGGTATCTAAGGCCTTAAATCACCAAACTAGTGAAGCCATTACACTATAGGCATGCAATATAAAGCTCAAAAGGTACAAACACTTCCAAATAGTCCTATAATAGTCTACAAGGAGTCCTAAACCATGTTTGAAGTAAGCCAAAAATGGCTAGAATAAGAGGCCAAAACATAGCATAAGCTAGACCCTTAAGCACAATTTCACTACAAGCATACAAAGCAAGCCTCAAAGGACCAAACCAGCTCAAAACAGAGCTAAGACCAATCAAAACAATGGCTAAAACATGCTGAGATTGAGGTACTAAATGCTAGAAAAACATGCTCACACGTTAGCTTGTAAACAAGACTCAAGACACAACTCTCAAAAGCAATAAAAGAGTGAAACAAATGAGCATGTGACAGAGCTATACATTGAAATTACATGTTAAAAGACACTACAACATGCAATCATTCCAAGCAAAACATGTTTAGAGGCCTAAAATGCCAAGCTAATGAAGCCATTTGCACTACAACTAGGTAAAACAAGGCTCACATGACCAAAGCAGCCCAAAATAGAGTTAAATCATGCCAAATCAGAGGCAAACACATGCTGGAAATAAGCTAAGTTAAGCCACAAAAATATGCTACTATGTGATGCTAACTAGGTATGGAAGTGAGACACAAGGAGGGGAGGCTGCCTCCTCCATTTTTGGACTTCAAAACATGTTTTCTACCACTGAAATAACTCTGAATTTCAGTGATTTCAGTGGTTCAAAGGCCCAAAAAGTTTGATTCTAATATGCTAAAAGATGGTACGAAGGTTCACACAAATAAGCAATAAGAAGGGTAGACAACCTCTTAGCACAAAATGGCCTCAAACCAACATGTTAAGGCTAAAAAATCAGAGCTTTTTATAGTTGAAAACTAGGCCCAAAATAGTATAAAAAGATGACCAAGCAAGTGATTAAAACTAAGCCAACAAGATAAGCAATATACCTCTTGAAGCTCAGAACAAAACCGGCACTCTTTTAGGCTCAAACAACCTTCCAACAGCCCAAAATAGGCTCCAAGGGACCTCAGCTCCAAGGTGGTCCAATTTGGTTAAGGGCTAGTGTGCAAAGGTGTAGAGAAAATCAATTATCAAGCATAAAACAAGAGGAGAGAGAGAGAATTCGAGATATTTGTTCCAAAATTATCCAACCCCTCCAAATGGGGGAGAGACCCCCATATATATATATATTGGAAATCAAGCTAAAGGCTTGTATTCATCCCTCTATACACGTGTATGGAGATGGCCTTAAGTGAACAACAGCTGGCACAGCTGACAAACAAATATCTGAAAAAGGAAACAAATGGCCGTCGACCACTTTAGGTAGTCAACCGGCTACCTCACCTAGCCGACCGACCACTTCAACTGGTCGACAAGAACAAAAAGTGGCCGACAAGGCCAAAAAGTGGCCGACAAGGCCCCTCCCCCTTCCAGGCAAGAGGCACCAAGGTTTGGCCCAAAAATAAGCACAAAACAAAAAGGGTTTAGAGGCTCAAAGACAAGGCGTTCCACCGAGATCTTTGGGCACTCAAAACAAGCACAAACAAGCACAATCATTGAGTGCACAAATGATGACGTCCAAGTCTTAAGGTCGGTCAAAAATGGGGTGTCTACAGATAGTATGGAGCTAGCTTGTCTGGGAAGTAAGACGTGAAGGTAGGGCCTAGAGTAGCCTTAGCGACAGAGCTTATGCTGGGCAATAGGGTAATACCTAATTTTAGAGGAATGATAAGTGCTCTGATAGGGTCTGGAAAGTGGAGTAGGTCTTCATTGTTGTCCTAAAATGGAGATGGTTGAGATTTTTGGGTGCCATGGCTTAGGGTTTTGTGGTGCTGTGGTTTTGAACAACAATGCTTGAGAAGAAGGAGTATAGTCTGAGGAGTTCGAATCAGAGGGAAATGAAGTTGAAGTGGTTTGAAGTTGAAAAGGTGGGTCTTTTATAGCTTATGATGGGCTCAATATATTTAAATGCTCTTATATTGGGCTATAGTTTATGTTTGTTTTGGGCCCGTAGTAATAAATTTGCTATTGGACTTATCTCTTGGGCTCAGGGGAATAAATCTCTGAGTTAAGTACAAATTGGGCCCAACTAGCAAGTTTGTTCAAGTTAAAATCATTTGATATTTAACTTGAACAAGGGGGCCATTGTTTGTACCTATTTTTTCCGGTCTCTGTCGACAGATGGTCCAGTTAATGGAGGACACATGGCCAAGTTTGAAGAAATGTCCAGCAGTTGAAAGTGGGTTCTCTACATATGGGTCAGCTAGAAGTGATCGGGGCAATTTTTAGCACCAGTCATGGAGTTAGTGGGCACACTTTCAAGAGGAAGCATGAGACAAAGCAGGAGCCTTGCTCTGTCGATAGAAGTTTCAAATAGTTGGTGGGTATGAAATAAACTAAAGAAAAGGGAGATCCACAGATAAAGTGGAGGTTTAGTATACTTGGAAAGCCTAGAAGTCGGGGAGTAGTTGCAGCAATTAGTTAGCAGCAGGCTAGAAATTTGCAGGGATGAGGGACATCAACAACGACATAACAACTTATTTTTTAGACTTCTCTTTCATCATTAGGAGTAGTTCATATTGTAATTTATGAGTAATAGTTGTCATTGTAATATGCACTTGTTAAGTGAGCATAGGTGATTTCAATGTGAAATTACTTCTGTTTATTTAATGTACCTGATTACCATCCGTTGATACAGTACTTTCAAATTGATTTCTTGTTTGCCTTGCTGTATTTTATCCAAAGAAGTCCTCATTCTTTTGTGAGGCATAAGAACCGAAACCACAATTGCTTGATTATTCTGGTTTAAGTTGTTCAGTTTGAATTATTGTTTGGTTGCTGTTGATCCAGCCCCAGCATAATTTTCACTAATGGCTTCAAAGAACAGCAAGTTGAAGATCTGCCATAGAAAACAGAAGAACATCGTGGGTTTCAATGATACGATTTTCAGAAGAACCTGTTCGTTTAATGATAAAACTACTTCTAAATTATGCAATAATTATAAACTTCTTTACTTGTGTTGTTGATGATGTTGTCCTATCTTTGGCCAACATCGTGGGTTTTGATATCCGTATACTGTTTTTGTGGCCCATTATTGCATGATCTCACACTTCTACACTATAACTACCACTGTAACTGCCCCCTGACTTCGAATCTTCAAACTCTGCCAAATATTGACTCTTCCGTGTCGACCTTTCTTTCCACCATTGTGGCGCATGTCCGTCATCATTATGAGACAAAAATCGATAAAATATTGTCCACTAAACACAAGCACAATCCTTGCCAACTGGGCCACTAAACCACAACACTTGGCCACTCACTGTAACTGCCCCATGACTTTGAATCTTCAAACTCTGCCAAATATTAAATTTTCCCTGTAATTTAATCAATAAATTCAATGTCGGTAAACTTGTTAATATTTGAAATACCCGTTTTTCTGGACTGTGATGACATAAATACAATTGTTATCCTACATTTTACGTAACCACAATACACAACTTATTTATATTGAAAACAAAATATACATTTCGGGTTTACAATCATAAAAATGAAAGCTATTTTTTTTATATTTTAAGTTCACTCATATTTTCAGCTAAATTATTATTGGTTATTTTTAAAAAATTCCTCTTTGCACCTATTTTTCCCACATCCTACCAACAGGTGCTCCATTCAATTGAGGACACATGGCAAGTCCACCTGAAGACAAGGGTTATCAACTAACATTGAATCTTGCTTGCCACCTGACTTACATGATGGAGCAATTACTGGCAGTGATCATGGACTTAGTGGCCAGCCTCCAAGAGGAAACATGAACGAATTGAGAGTCTGTATCTGTCGAGGAAAGGCTAAAAGGACTTGGGAACAGGTGGCAACTTCAAGGATATGCACTTCGACAGGTACAAGTAAAGGTTTTATGTGGTTTGAAGACATGGAAATGACCGTGCAGTTACAAAAGTTGCACAGAAGCAGTTGCAGATTCGGCAGATCATGGGGTCGTGGGAAATAAGAGCTATAAAGGGCAAAAGGTTTGCAGAGAGAGGACATGAACAACAACACAACAACTTACTTTCTACATTGTAACTTCTGAGTAGTTTTTTTCCTTGTCATTTGTACTTTGTCACCGGGTGAACTTTGGTGATTTCAACCTCAAATTAGCAAAGGTTTATCTTCTATGATTTGTTACCATCAGCTCATATCAGAAAGTTCATTTTACTTGTTTACTTTGTTACCATCAGTTCATCGAAAGAAGTCTTCATCCTTTTCAAGCATTCGAACCAATACCACAATTGCTTGATTGTTCTTCTTTAAATTGTCAACTTTAAATTACTACTTGATTACTGTTGATATAGGCCCACCATAATTTTACTAACAATAAACCCATAACTTTCATAGTTAACATCGAAATAATTTCACAAGTCTTGTTCGTAACTCGCAATTCATATAGCAATCGGTATAAAGATAAAGCAAACGAGTTCGTTGGGTTACTTTCTCCAAGTAATACCCAAAATTAACTGACACTTGGATTATATACAAAATGCATGTGCTGGGATGTAATTTTGCAAAATCAAATGGACAAAATTCGTATTTTACTCAGAAGATGAAATATAATAGTAATTTACCAAAACAAGTCATAACAAATCAATACGAAACCAAACACATCGTTAGTTGATAAACCACACCGCAAGAAACCCTTCAGTTAGATCCAACAAATATGGAACAGAAACAAGTAACCCGCAATAGGAATCTTGGAATACAGACATAAGACAATTTCCAACCCAAAACAATACGCAGACAACAAACACCCATATATATCTCACCTTCAATTAGTTTTCAAAATGACAAGTCACTACAAACACAAATGACAAAATCACTCTAAACAATATGGGAAATTACTATTCCTGGCCTTGTACACAACTAACGTTGTGCCATTTCCTGGCATTGTACGTAACTAATTATTTACACGTTACGTACAACAATCCGTGCAAAATGAAAACTACATACATATTTACCCTGTTTTTCGCAATGATGTGTTTTCAAAAACTAGTACTGTCTACCTAATAAATTAAGGGAAAAAGTAAATCATAGAAATTATACAATTACCTGATTCACCTCATCAATTGTGGTCGAATCATTTTTGCACACTTCTGCTTCAACACTACTGTATTGGCCCACAGGTTGTTTGGAATCAAGAGAAACATCAAAAAATAGTCGTCGTTGCTTAATGTGCAGTGTACTTGGATCCACCAACCCAGTTTTGCAGCGAATGGGAAATGACTCCGCATTGTACTCACGGTTAGTGATGTGGGTTGTATCTGCATCTGAGTTACTACCCATTGTTCGGCTAAACCGAACCTTAGGACACGTTCGCTTTGTGTGCCTAATACATTTTTAATTCCCAAATTTTCTTGGTCTTCGACAGTTGGATGAGGCCCGTCCCGGGTTCCCTTTTGTCTTCACAAGATCAGGATCTTCTACTCCAAATTGTCGTGGGATTGAATGTTTCCCTTTGTCTCCATCCCCATCCCCATCCCCATCATTCAGATTCCTCTTAGATAACTCCTTCATCAGGCTCGTCATTGGAAGACATGCATCCCTAGCCTCTTTGAAACCTTACATTGATTGCGAGGCATAGAAACACATTTCATTGTAGGAAGAACTCAATATCCCATACCGGGTCGTCTGTGTTGTAGTGCTATCAATTGAGGGTTGACGCCATTGCTGGCCATCCTTGCTTGCAGCCCTTGTCCATCTATGGAGCACACAAGTTGGGGAATTTGCGTTAAATTTTTGGCTTTCATAACACATATCATGTGACAGCAAGGTAGCCCCAACGACTCAAACTTCATACAAGAACATCTCATTGCGGCATCCACTGGATTGTGTGTTACTATCCACGATCTATCTTTCACCTTGTACTTATGAATATAGTAGCATTTCTGACCATCCGGCAAAGGGAACACGTCATTCACATTCAACTTCCCCTCTTCTAAGATTTCATCACGGAACATTTTAAATATATTTCGGGTAAATAGCTCAGCTCCATGTCTCTCTATATCTTGCAATGGAGTAATCAATACCGGAAAAGTATTATTTGTTTCAGCATCATCTCCAGCCTCGTTATACCTTACCCTTGCAAGAGCCTGATCATAGTGCCTAACAGATTCATATAGCTTCAATTTGTGCTAGAGGAAGGGATTGAAATAAGCATTCATACTCTTCGAGCGTTGAGTGCTCTTCATCCTAGGAAAGAAATGTCCACGCATATATGCCTCAGCCCATATATGACGCTTCTTATATGTCTTCAACACCCAGCTATTGGTTTGAAGTCCAAATTTTTCGACCATTCTCGTCCAGCCATCCTCAAACTTTGCCTCATCCGTTTCCATGTCAAAGCACTGCTTGAAAGCATGAGCAAAGCCACTTTTGTGAACATTTGAAACAACATTTTTCGCAAGATGCCAATTACATAATCGATGTCTTGCGTCTGGAAATACTCTTCTGATTACCTCTCGCATCGCGTTATCCCCATTTGTCAGTACGAACACAGGTGCTTTATTGCCCATCGCCTCCATAAATGTTTCCAAAACCCATGTGTATGTATCAATTGTCTCATTAGCTAGCAAAACGCATGCAAATATCGTGGTCGTGAAGTGCTTAGTCACACTAGCCAACATGACAAAAGGTTTCTTGTACGCATTGGTTCTGTAAGTTGAGTCAAATATCAACACATCACCAAACTTTGCGTAGTCAAGCCGCGATTTCGAATCTGCCCAAAATAGATTTTGTAACTTGTTATCCTTACACACATCATACTTGTAAAAAAAACGTGGGTCAACATCAAGTTTTGCACATAGGTAAACCAACGCACCCTGCGCATCACTATCCTCAACTTCTGCTCTACGTTCGGCTTGAATATGGTTGTGCAGATCCGTACGAATGAAACCAACATTCTCATTAGACCCAAATTGATTTACCATATAGTCCATGATTTGGCTAGTTTTCACACTAACGTTGCGCATAGCCATTGCTTAAGCTTTGTCAGCACTGTTTAAACCGTGATGTGAGCTCAGATACATCACACAGTGTTGTTCCGCCAATTCATGGTTGTGGTCTGCAACGAAGTGAGTCACAACATACTTTCCCCCTTCACCAGCATCTGGATCATACCGTATGCGAAATTGGGCTTTGCAACCTACTCTTGTTTGTGCCTTGGGAGCTCTACTCTTCTCAGCAACATGGTCCAAGTATTTTGGTAATCTCTGACCTTCCTTTGAACACAACCACAGCCTACTAACAACCTTTCCCTGTTTATTTGTGTTAAATCTGGATTTTCGTATACTAAATCCCTTGGCTTTTAGCATACGCGTTGTAGAAAGCTTCTCCATCTTCGATCGAATCAAATTTCTGTTCCAGAAGAGCACGTTCAACATCACCAACCATGTCATTGCGATGAGCATCGTCAACCATTTCTTGTTTCACATCAGCTCTGCTATCTTCAACGTTCATGTTGGTTGCTTCTTCATTGCTCGGACCAACTTCGCAACCATGACAAGGTTCTGCCCAACTTTCATTGATCAAACAAATGTCATCTGCTTTATTTGGAATGTCATAATCATCACCTTCACTTTTAACTTCCGTTGGGGCCATATTGTACATGACATTAGTACAAACAATTACTTGATGACCAAAAAATGTTAACACAAACACAAACATGACATTTTAACACGGTTGGATTGTTTGTGCAAACACAAACACTCGATTGAGAAAGAGAGAGGTTAGTTGCCAATGGAGGGGTTTCCTTTTGAGCGAAGCATAGAGCGGTTGAAGTTAGGATGGGGGTTTAGTTGAGGGAAAATAGCTGAAGTGAAGAGGCCAGAGAGAGAGAGAGAGACAAAGAGAGAGAGACAGCTCCAAAGCTCATATCTAGTTTGAGAGAATGCCTTCACTTCAGCAATGGAACCAACACAACCTCGTAGTTTCGTTGTTGTTTGAAATCGCCCATTATACTGTTCCCTACAGAGCTTCGTTAATGGAACCCAGCAGGGACTTTTCGCAGTTAATGGAAATCAAAGGTTACACACTCAACCTTACACAGAGAAGAGAAGAGAGAGAGATAGAGACGAAATAGAAAGAGTGAGTGGGATGCAATTATGCAAATACGAGCATTAACCGGTTGCCCCGGTTTCAACTTTTTTATGATTAAACAATTCAATGATCTTGATCAATTATTGTAATCTAACGGCTAAAAATTGGGTTGCATATGGTGTGCAACCTTAAGGGGGTTGCACACTTAAACAGCGCCCTTAAAATTTTAGTAAAATTCAAGAGAATCAACCAAGTAGCTAGATGGTGATATTGAAAAAATTATGAGCCTATGAAAGTCATATAGCTTCAACCTCAAGAGGTGTATCGATTATTAAAAGGGAAATTTGGCTATAAACCCCCTTTACCTTCCTTTCATTGTTAAAAGGACTGAGAAAAAAATTATACTTTCTAAACTCCCTCATAATTATAAAGTCTTGCATAAAGGACAAAATTTATTATTTAAATATTTTATCAGACTATTATACCCTCACATATACACAATCCAGATACAAAATTTATCTGCTCTCTCGTCTCTCACTTCTAATCCTAGCTTATCTTCTCAACTCTCCTCCTTCAACTCTCATCTTCTATCTCGTCTCTCTCTTCTAACCCATATATATGTATATATATATATATATCTATATGTGTGTTTGTGTGTTTTGAGATTTGAATTCGAATATATATATATATATCTACATATTCTGATATGTAATCTATATATATATATATATATGTGTGTGTTTGTGTGTTTTGAGATTTGAATTTGAATGAAAAATCTGTGTGTATGAAAAATCTCAAGATTTTTGAAAGCTCAAAGTTTCAAAAATCTGAAAAATCTGAAGAACCGGGGTATGAAAAATTGAGATTTCTCTAAAATTTTCAGATTATAGGCCTGATTCAAGGATTATAGGCATGATTCAATATTTTTCAGAGTAAACATCGATTGATTCAATAATTATAGGCCTGATTCAAAGCTCAAAGTTCCATCAATTTTTCAGAGTAAACGTCAAATTTCATTTGATAGAACCAGAGTAAAATTTTACTTTTTCATTGAGTAAAATTTTATTTTTATCTGAGTAAAATTTTACTTTAGTCTCACAATTTACTTATTTAGTAAAATTTTACTTTTAAAATTTTACTTTTAGTTCAGTAAAATTTAGTAAAATTTTACTTTGTAAAATTTTATTCTGAAATACATAGTGAAAATGTCTTAATAGGAGAGTTGATAGATATGAGGGTAATATAGCAAACAAGTTTTAAAATATTTATATAATTCTTATCCTTTTGAATTATTAAAATGTCATCAGAAGCTTCTCCTCATTCCGTCATTTGAGCAGGTGGGTGCCATTCGGGTTCATCACATGTCTTTTTTCAGTAATTTAAATTGTTTATTTTGTCAAATTTTTTATGCGTATTATTTATAAAAAAAAAAAAACAAATTTAAGTCGATCAGATAATCGTCACCTATTCAATTTATTACATTTGTCTCTAAAAAAATAGATGATAAATGTGTTTTTAAAAATAAATCATTCATTTTTTGATGACAAAAATAATAAATTGAATATATTACAAATAATAGATCGATCAAATTATTTTTATAAATAATATATATATAAAAAATATAAAATAAACAATTCGAATGGTAAGGTCATGGACTAAGACAACACCTTCGAAGTGGGAGCCCATTCCTATTTCTTTTTTTGATATTTTATTTTATTTTGTAGCATTACCAAAACCCTATTATTAGAATCTCCATGAAAAATATGAAAAAAGTTCCGTTATGGGTTTGGCTCCAACTTTTTTGGCCATGTTTAGTTTGGTTTTTAAAAATTTGTTTCACAATTTTTTTTTTTTTTTTAAAAATTGAAATTTATTTGGTAATAGAAATAAAAAAAAAAATTAGGACATTTACATACAAGTCCCATTTTGTGAACTTATACTCCATTAAGTTCTAAATAAAATTATTTGCTCCTTCAAGTTTCATTAATTTTTAATAACCTAATTTATCCTCCCAAGACCTCCTCATAGCTGCTAAAATCATTGCTGTCTTCATTCTCTCTCTGTTTTGCAATTTTCGGATTGGTTTGAAGAGTTGGAAGAGAAATTCAAAAGCATGTCCTCCAACATTGTTAGCCCCAATGCAGATATCCTAACACAGTTCAGAATTATAAGAAAACCCTAAGGTAATGTTTGGGAAGGGCTCATAGGCTATTTGAGCCACATAATGCCAAAAAAGGCTCAAGAGCCACTAAAAGACAAAACTACCAATCTTGCTTTGCAAGTTCAATCCCTAAGCTCATTTCACAAAACTACCCCTTATCTAATTTGGGGCAAAAAAAAAAAAAAAAAAAAAATCCAAAAATACATTTTTCCAAAAAACAAAGAAAGTTGAAAAAAAAATATTTTTTGTTTTTTGTTAAAATATTTTATAAAAATAAATTCAAACTCTATTTTATAAAAATAGTTTTAAATATTTTAATTTTTGTTATGTGTTTTGTGAAAGTAGTATGGAGTTTCAAGTTATGTGTTTGGTTATGAGTTTTAAAAATAATTTATTACGTGAGTTTTATTTAGTTTCAATTATGTGTTTGGTTATGAGTTTTAAAAATAATTTGAGTTTTATTTTATGTGTTTGGTTACGATTTAAGTGTAGAGTTGTTTTTAAATTTAAAATTGTAACATTTTAAACTATTTATATTGTTTGAATATTTAAATTATTTAAATTTTTTTGTAAAAATAATTTTTTGAATATATAAATTATTTAAATTTTTACGATTTAAATTTTTTGAATATTTATTTTAATTTTTTACTATTGAAAGAATTTTTAGATTATTTACATTATTTAAATAAAATAAATATAAAATTTAAGTTAAAAAATAAAATTAAATATTTTAAATTAAATAAAGTTAAATTATTTAAAATAAAAAAACGTAAATTAATAACATATTAAAATAATTTACAAATAAAAAATAATGACATTTTAAATTAATAAACGTAAATTACAAATAAAAAACAACATAAATTAGTAATTAATAAAAAAATTACAAATAAAAAAATTATTATAAAAAAATTAATTTTTTGAATATTTATTAGTAATTTTTGCTTATTAAATTATTTACATTATTTACATTATTTTAATACTTCAAATAAAATTAAAGAACAAGAACTAATTAAAGTATAAAAAAAAATAAAATAAACAAAAACATAAATTTTTTTAAAAAAAAAGTTAAGCAAAACACGCTAAATTCAAATCCAAAATAAAAATATATATATTTTACCAAAATAAGCCAAAATAACACCCAAAATAATAAAATAATAAATTTTTACAAAAAACGCCAAATCCAAAAAAAAATTTATTTTACCAAAATAAGCCAAAATAAAACCCAAAATAATAAAATAATAAAATTTCAACAAAATACAAAAAACGTAAATAGGCCAAATCAAATCCAAAATAAAAAAATTTAAAAAAAAAAATTAAGCAAAAAACGCCACATCCAAACCCAAAATTAAAATAAAAAAATAAATTAATTAATTAAGCAAATTATGGGAAATCCAAACCCAAAATAAAAAACAAAATAAAAAACAAAAGCAAAAAAGGGCAGTTTGGTAATTTATCAGGGTGACACCTCACCAAAAAGTCAAAAAGTCAAAAATAAAAATGTTAATTTTCAATCGAGAAAAGCAATTTGAGGTGGACCCATTTAGCCAAACACTTGATCAAACAATGATGAACACAGTTCTGATTGCCCCAAAGCACCATTAAGGCTTCAACGACAAGAGATATGGAGATAGATACAGAGACTTAGAAGTTGATAAGATGATGATCAAGGCCTCAAAGGTGATGGGAATTGTGGATATCAAGAGAAACTGTGAAGTTCAGAGAGAGAGTTGAGTCAATTTTTCTGGGTCTGATGAAAGATAAAATTAGGGCTTTTTTTCTTCTTGAGAGACCATTGGATGAATGCAGAATCAGGGAAGAGAAAGGAGGGTGACGGTGGGGGTGATGGTAAGAGAATGAACTGAGGATGGTAAATTTCGTTCGAATTTGGAAAAGGAAGAGAGAGAATCATGGAGAGAGGAAACTCTGACATAGAAGAAACTTTTCTCAGTGTTTGGCTTCTGAGAGACAGAACAACAAGGTGATTTGTTTATGGGTGTCATCTAGGAATTTTTAAAATTGAGAACTTTTTTTAGTTTATAATATTTTTAATTTTAATTATGAAAAAAAATTGAGAAATTTTTTAAAATTGATAATTATAAATTTTTTAATTTTAATAATATTTTCAGTTGATACTAGAAAAAAATTGAGAAATTTCTTAATTTTGATAATTATAAATTGAGAACATTTTCGGTTTTGAAATTAAGAACATTCTCAGTTTTGGGATTAAAGGGCAAAACGTCTTTTTACTTCTAAATGAGACTTATTGGTTCAAAAACATTTTGATAGGACCTAAGCTACCACCAAATATGTAGATAGGACTTTTAGGTAATTAATCCAAAAAAATTTAATCATTTTTATATAATTTTATTTTTTATGAGGCTAGAAATAATTTTTGAAATTTAAAAGTATCTTTTTGATATTTATTTTTATCAAATAAATTTTTATTTTTACAATTTCTACTTTTTATTTTTTGATAAACAAACCAAACAAGCTCTTGTTTTTTTTTTTTTTTTTTTTTAACTTTAGTCAGCTGTTTTTATTTTTTTGTCATTTTTCTTTTCACTTTTAGTTGCTTACAAACTAAAGGCCCTAATAATTTTTTTAAAAATGGGTCAAACTTGAAAAAGATCTACTACGTACCAAAAAAACCGATTTTGGTCTAAATAACCAATAAATTTGATTTTTTAGTAGACTCTTTCAAATTTGGCCAAAACATTTTTTCCTTTTTTTTTAATTGTTAGGACCTTCTAAGTTTATAAACACCACACAAAAAATGTTTATAAAAAAAAATTAATTAAAAACTCAAAAAATATATATATATATATATAACTAACTTAAAAGTTGACCTTCCGAAGGTTAATTAAGGTCCGTTTGTTTTTAGAGATAAAATTAAGGGAATTCATAGTGAGAGGATTCATAGTGAGATGATTAAGTAAAATTGTGTTTGTTTTTATGATAGTTGTTAGTGTAGGGATTGTTAAATTATTTTTATATAAAATAAATATAAAATAATAAAACAAATAAAAAAATATAAAAACATTAAACATTAATGTTCAAAAAAAAAATGCCCAACATGTAAAAAATTTTAAAAAAAATAATTTTTTTTTTCTCCAATGTGATTCTCTTTCTCTGTTGTTGGTTTGGTTTTGGTTTCGGTTTTAGTGAGATTTATTTGTTTGTTTACAGGTTTGCATGATGGAGAAAAAATATTGGTGATGATAGTTGCAATCAAAGTATCTATGCTCATTCTGTTTTCTTCAATGAAAATCATAAAATTAAAGTAAAAAAAAAAAAAAAAAAAGGTATCGAATGTTTTATTTTTTATTGTCATTTCATTTTATAGAAATGTGGAAAATTATTGGGAATTCAAAATTTTACTATAACCTTAGATTTTTGTATAACTAGGTAAATTTAAAACTTTTAAATATTATTTTGATTTTGATTTTTATCCTTTTTCTATACTATTATACCATTACAGCTATTTGTTAGTTTGTTAATTGTAATTCAATTAATTGAAAATGAAAATTTAGTATAACTTTTCATATATATTAATTAATTTGTTACCTCTATATATAGTTGTATATAATAACATAATATATATAGGGAACATCTTTAAATATAATTACTATTTTTTTATGTGATCAAAATAGTTCATCTTAAAATAATATGTAGAGGAGTTAGATCTTCTTTTATCTCCAAAAAATCAAATCTATTTTTCTTATACTTTTAAATTTTTTAAATTGAAACATTAGTTGTTTATGTCCACGAAACAAAATTGATTAACACATATCCGAAAGTTACATATTTTTTTTCTTTTTCTTTTATTTTTTTAATAGGTAGGATATTTACAAATGAAAAATGTTTGACACCTCAAAAAACTTTCCGTAATCCAACTTATAATGATATGGTCATAAGTGTCAATTTTTATACAAATATGAGAAGAGAATTAATTAAATTATACATTTCAACCAACCACTTACTCAAACTTTCACTATTTCAATATATTATTTCACTATAATTTCAATTAAGAGAATCTTCAACCCTTCATATATATATATATATATCAAATTATAGTTTGATAAAAATTTAAAAAGATGAAGCGTTGGAAATTATTTGTTTTTCCCATCAAAATTGATGAAAAGAAGAAAAAAATTGGGATAAGAATGAAATTTCTTTTAAAAAATGATAAAAATTTTAATGAAAAAGTTAAAGTAATTTATATGCAATCAAATTTTTTATTCAAATTTAAAATCAAATTAGATTAAAAAAATTAAAAGAAAATGATGAAAGGTTGAAAATATTTTAAAACCTACTTATTCTTAAAGACTAAAAATCCTAGTGCGTATTATATTCATATTGTATTTTTAGTTATGAAATGAAAATCAAAAGAAATGTAACTTAAATTATTGGATTAATAAAAAAAATATCATATCAATTATTGTTAAATATCACTTCACTTCACATTTAATGATAAATTCTATATTTGTCTTAATTATAACTTTTAAATTTGTATATTTTTATAACAAGAAGAGGTATGTCATAACTCATTTGATTAGGTTTAACTTTTTTTGTTATTACAAATTATTAACATTGCACTAAATAGATTTACATACATACATACATATATATATATATGTATATATTTAATTTTTTTAAATTAATAATTTAAAAAGTTATAAACATAAAAATTAATTTATAAATTTTATGTATATCACAAGATAAAATATTAAATTACTTCAAAATAATTATAATAATTTTTTTAATTTATAAAGTTTCATACATAACACGAGTTACCATTAATTTCAGTGAACCAAACATTATCTTAATTTCATACTTGTAGATAATGGTTTGGCTATGGTTGTTAATAGTTGGTGGTGGGGTTGGGGGTTGGAGGGAAAATGTGGCTGCAAATGGTGAAATAATGACCCGTGTTGAAAAGTGAATACATGAGATATGGAGGGAATTTGATATATTATAAAAAGGGTGAAAAAGTAATTCCACAATTTCTGTTACAGACGTTAAGGGACAATCACTGACGAGGAGTGAGGGGTGTCGGTGTAATTTATCTTTTTTTAAAATTAAAGAGAAAATATTCTTTTAGATTTATTTAAAATACGAATTGTTTTTTGTGATTTTAGAAATTATATACTATCCTTTGAAATTTCTAATTTCATAACAAATTACTCTTTTTATTAATAAATTATTAAGTCAATTAATAATTTTAAATAACATCAAAATTTTATTTCAATTAATAATTTAAGTAATTTTATTATTGTACATGAAAATAATTAGAATTTTTTTTATTTTGTTAAATAAAAAAATTTAACAAAGGAATATATATATAATTTTTCAAATTAGAAGAAGTAATTTATATTTTAAATAAATCTCAATTGATTTATTTGTAATTTACCGATCACCCAAAGCCTCAAATTTGAATTCTAGTTAGGTTGATTGGTCATTGTGAGATTAAGGGGTTGTTTGGGGTGTCCTAAATAAATGTACTTTTTGTCTTTTTGGACTAAAAAATTGAGGAAAAAAATATGAATGTTTGGGTTAACTTTTTGACTTTTTATGAAAAAATGTGTATTAAAAAATTGTATAAATTAGTGTGTAAAGGAAAATTAGGATTGAGAGTTGTGCAACCGTAATTTTTGACTTTTGGTGAATAGTGATAACTTTTTAACTTTTTGAGTAACTTTTTAATTTTTTGATTTTTTGACTTTTTGACAACTTACTAAACTTGGCCTAAGTGAATGAAAAAAAAACATAATATTGTGAGGCGATAGTTTGACTCAATGACGATTTGCTCTCACTACTAGAGCCAGTGTTTCCTCAAGGTGAGAAAAGTTTCCTTGTTAGTCTTCAGTGTGGGGTTCTAATCTGTATACAAAAACAGAAGTTGTCTGTTGGTCAAGTTTATTTTTTCAAAGATTGTTTGTCAGAATAAGGGAAAAGTCTTCATTATTGGTGAAGCTTTTGGTGGTCCCAGATATAACGTCCCGAAAATAATACACTCGGTCAATAGTAAAGACTAATACAAAAGACATAAGCAGAGTATTAGGTTTTCATTAATCAGAGTCAATTTACAAAAGTGACACATGCATTACACATTCATAAGCTCTATTCTGAATCTATAGCATGTGACACCAAATTAAATGATCAACGAAATAAATGCCCTACAGATTTACATCTTTCCAAGATAGTTCTTGATTACAACAAAAGTAAGCTTAGCTCAACACAATTTAAAGCTCTTAGCTATACAAAATAATTATAACAAAATAGAAGCTCTTGCTCCCAATCCCTCCAAGCTACTACCTTGGCGGAGGCATATCACCGGCACTTGAAAATGGTTTTTCCCAATAGGGTGAGCCAAAACTCAGTAAAAACATTCTAACACAATATATAACAAGGTTATAAACATGATGCACACAGCTAATGCTCAAAGATAAAATCATTTACAATTCTTCTCCCCAAAATCGTGTTATGTCAAGTATGATATCCCAATCCATTCTATATCAATTCATTTCATGTCATTTCATATCTTCTCAATTCATGAGTCATACCCATTGTTATCCAAACAACCCAACAGAGATTACAACTCAGTGATTTTATTACCACACAACCATTACACACAAAAACTTCAATTTGCCATTTTATGAAAATTTTGTTCGTGGGAATCGGCACCCATGTATATACAATATTTTCGGGACTTTCACCCTAGACATACATGCCAACATAATTCAATGGAGTCCATTCCTTTTCTCCTCCCAAACATCATACATATACAATGTATCAAACACAGTCATATTCAATGACAATCAATAAGAGATTAATCTCAATTCACCTAATCCCCATGCAATTCTACAACAATCATGGTTATCATCCACCGATAGCCCAAAACAGATATTTCTAAACAGGTATACAATCCTTAAACAGATAAATTTTTCAAATTTCCATAGGTGGGAGATGATACACATCTAATTTCATCACTTATATCAACATTCATCTAATTTCATATTCCCATTTTCAATTTCACTATTTATGCAAAATAATTACTTGAACATTTTAGAACAAAACCCTATTTCCTCCCAAATCTTAACCCAACCACCAATTCATCTATTTTAACGCAACACAAGTTCATATTCATTCCTATGATCATTTCCAAGTCATCCTTTTTAAAACCCCTCTTTTGAATTTAAACCCCAAAGCCTAGGTTTGTTAAAATCACCTCAAAACCCAATGTTTCTCACACATCAAGGAATAGCCAAGTTAAAACTCATAGAGAGTGTAGAGAGTCCCCACCTCAAGCTTAGAAGACCAAAAGGTGAAATGGAGAACTTCAAAGACGCTGAAACCAAACTTTAATCGAACCAAAAGAGAGCTCTTGAGACGCACTACCTTTTTAACAAAGACACGCGGGTAGAAAGATCACTAGATCTAAGTGAGAACATAGAGAGAAGGTAAGTTTTGGAGAGAGAGAGAGAGAGAGTACTGATCTAGGGTTTTGAGAGAAAAAGAAATGAAAAAGTGATGTAAAATTAGGCTGCTGCAAACTGATATACGCACAATCCGCTCGAGTGCAAGAGTTGACGCTCGAGTGTCAGATACAATAAGTTGTTCATCTCGAGTGCATAATACATACATCCAATAGTTTTACAAACAAAAGAGCATCGTTTGAGCACAAGAATTGCCGCTCAAGCGCACACCCGCTCGAGTGTAGGAAACGATGCTCGAGCATAGAATACACTCTCCCAGTAGTTTTGCAGACCTGCAAAAGTACTAAGAGTTTGCAAAGCCCGCTCGAGCGCAAGAAGTGCCACTTGAGCGGAAAAGCAAAATTCTAGGCAACAAGAGTTAGGAAAACAAACAAACAACATGTTCCAAACACAACCACAACAATCCCAAAGCCAAGTTTAAGGGAGAAGAAGATAAGCAAGACATATTCATCAGTATGAAACCAAGAAACTGGTATCCAAATTACAACAAGCGTTGGGTCAAAATCGGAATCACTATACTAGAAGCTGAGGGTGGGTGGGTATGAATTAGGTTGTGGTTATGGCATTTCCTTTAATACGTGAATGTGGTAGGGTTGATAGTAGTGGCATTGAAATAGGAAGTGAATATTCGGAGGAAAGGCAAAATCAACGCTCGAGTCAAGCTTTTGTGCCACCTTTGGGCCAACACGGCCGAAGGGGGCTTTACATGGATATGGAGGATTCCATGTGGGATCTCGAAAGACGCGATCTTGAATGTTGTTTGATCGGGTATGTTCCAGATGTGCGTCATTTTGTGTCTTATGTTATGCAGCTCCATATAAATGATACACGGAATAGGGAAGGGACATTGTTTGTCTATGGTAGAAGCAAAAAGAGTTTCGTGTTCTTGTTCGAAAATGAGCATGATATGCATCGTATTACGGAGAATGGTCCATATGCAATTGATGAAGCATTTCTTGTAGTGGATTATTGGAAGCCTGATATGATATTGGAAAATCTAGTAATGGAAAAAATGGTTGTATGGGTCAAGTTATTCGGTTTACCATTGGAATGTTTTATGGAGAAAGTGGGGTTTAGATTGGGCCGAGCAATTGGTGAAGTAACAAAGGTTGATCACGACACGCTCATGTCGCCTAATATCAAATTTCTACGTATTTGAGTTTGGATTCTAATTGATCAACCACTTATAAGTGGTTTCTTCTTGAAGTTTCAAGATGGCCATCATCAACAAATTACATGCAGTTATGAACAGTTGTGTCGTGTATGTCGTAATTGTGGCAAAGTGGGGCTTACACAAGGCCATTGTTTGTTATCCTTTGATGAAGCTCACTGAATGTTAGAGGAACGTATTGCTGAGATGGGACAAAGGTTAGGTGCTTTGGTCATACATCAAGAAGATCAAGCCATATACACGTCTCAGATTAGAGCCAATGCTCATCACCCTGATCGTAGAATAACCAGAATTTTCCACACAATGGGTCAACATATGGTTTCAGAGGTTCTCTTGGAGCCTATAGCTGGCGTCGCAGAAGATATGACCATGCCAATGTGCAGACACCCCATTTTTGACCGTTCTCAAGACTTGGACGTCACCGCTGGAACACTTGGTGATTACCCATGTTCGTGTTCGTATTCGTGTTCGTTTTGAGTTCCCGGAGGTCTCGGCTACACGCCTTGCTTCAGGATCTCTCAACTCGACTATTCTGTGTTTGGTTTTGCACCAAACACTTGTGTTTTGCTTCTGAGGGTAGAGAGTAGCTTGTTAGCTACCCCTCACACCCACCGGCCCTAGCTTAAGGCCACCGGTAGTGTCCTCTTGCTGCCGGCCATTGGTAAAAGATACCATTGGCCAGTCGGCATTTGGTGTGGCCGGCCGACCATATGTTTGGCCGGTGGCCTCTTTTTCTGGCCAATACCACCTTTTTGCTTTTTTCAGGCATGGTGCATGCCAGCTGTGCCAGCTGGAATGCACAAAACCTGCCCCCGTGCATATATGTGGTTGTTTTGCACGTTTGACCCTTTTTTTGCACCCTTTGCTCAAAGCTTCTTGAGGAAGCTTTGAACCCTTGTTTTGGCTTCCTCAAGAAGCTTGCACCTTTCTAGCTTCCAAGAGAAGCTTGCACCTTGTTAGCTTCTCTTAGAAGCTTGGCACCTTGCCTTGGCCTATATAAGGAGAGCCTCTCCTTCCATTTGAGGGGTTAGAAAATCTGATATATATTATATATATATCACTCTCTCTCTATATCTCCCTCTCTCTCTACATTTGTGTGGGTTAGAGGGTGCAAAAGGGTCTAGTTCTTGGCCATTTGAACTACACCTCCTAGCACAACACCTCCATCATCAACCAAAGGGGCTTGGAGGCCATTTTCAGAGGCTAAGGGACTGTTTTTTTGGACCAAGAGGCTGCTGTCCCCTTTTGGCTACAAAGGTAACTCATTTTCCCTCTTTATTCCCCGTTTTTGCACACACTTTTAGCCTGTCTTGCTTACTGATTTGAGCTTTGTGTATAACATAAAAAATTTCTTTTTTTTTTGTGTTTAAGATACTTCATTAAGGTCACTTTTGTGTTTGAGGTGGTTTGACCCCTCTTAGGGCTTGTTTGGCCCCCATTTTGTGTTGTTTTGGTTGAGATCCGGGACCACCTTGTTTGGGCCTCCTCACCACTGAAATCTTGAGGGATTTCAGTGGTGAGGATGGTGCCTTGAGGTCCCAAAGAGGAGAGGGCCACCCCCTCTCCTTGTTGTCCTTGAAAGGGCCATTTTTGCCTCATTAGTGAGCACCATGTTTAAGTGTATGTTGGCCATGCCTTAGCTATTTTTTTAGTGTTATTTTGCCATGCTAGAGAACTGTTTTATGTTGGTTTAGACACACCATGCATGCTTAGCATACTTATCTTGTAATGCCATGAAATTGCCTTAACATGTATCTAGCATTTGGACCACCATGCTTGCATATTTTGGCTTAGCTTTGTGAAGTTTTTGGTCATCTTTTAACATGCTTAAGGTCTGTCTTGGGTCTTTGGAGTCATGCTTTCCATGTTTTGTATAGCTCCTTTGCATTCTAGCTTACTAGCCTTAGGTATGTGGATCACTAGCATGCTTTACTTGGCCTATTCTCATGATTTGGCATCATTGGAAACCATATTTCAGTCCATGTTCCATGCTTGCATACTTGCGTTTTCCATCCCTTTCATGTTTTGAAGAGTTGATGGCTTATGCTCCATGTTTAGGCCCTTGTGCATGCATGCTTGTGTGTGTGTGTTTTCATGCCTTTGTTGCATCGTTTTGGCCGCTGTTTTGGACCTAGTAGAGAGCTGTCCAAATTAGTTTAAGACCATCCCTTTGGCATGTTGTTGCATGCTATACATGTTTGTATGTTTAGGTACTTAGCCTATTAACATGTTGCATGTTTAAGTGTCATCGCATTTGGCATGCTTCTTGTGTTAAGTTGCTTTGCATATTTACATGTGTTATGCCTTTCATGTTATTGCATGTGTGTCATTAACATTGATGTTATATGCCTTGCATGCTTACTTGTTTAATTCATGTGCCTATTGCACATGGTTTTGTTGTTTGCATGATCATGTTGCACACTTAGCTCACATGCCTAGGTTGCATTACATTGGCATGCATGCTTTTGCCTCTTGAATTGAGTATGATAAAGGTTGAGCTCATTGTTTGTTTATGTGCATTTCATTCTACATTGAAAATGCATACTTGGTCTCTTGGGCCATCACGCATTGAAATGCGGGATTGGTGGTCCGAGAATCGAGCACCATATCCCATCGAGTCATAAATATGATAAGGGATGTGGTGGTGCATACATTTGCTTGAAATGCATTGCCATGCCTTGTTTTGCCCTCTGCTGCTGTCAAAACAGGTTCTGCAGGAAGCTTTGGCCGGCCGGCCATCTATACTGCCGACCGGCCATCCATTGTTGGCCAATGGCTTTGCAAATGGTCGATGACCATCCGGACATGGCCGGTGGTGTTCTGTCTTAGCCGGTGATGTTCCACAGTGTCCATAGAGTGCTCCCTGGGACGTGTGCAATTTTCAGAGGAGCAGAGCAGGGAAAACAGAGGCAAACTTGTGCATGGCGTTGGATTTCCGAGCACGCGCGCATTGGACCCTCTTCCCGAGGCCTTTACTGCTTTCTTAGCTTAGTTAATTTTCTTAATTAATTAGGTGGTCTGTAATAATTAATTAACTTGTAGGTTAATTGATTTGTATTATTCTTTTGGTCCCTCCGAGCGAGGGCGAATTTGTAATAAGTGTGGGTGTGTGTGTGCATGTCTTCCAACCCCCACTTCTTTCTCCCTTTTACTTACCTGCTTTTGATGGTTAGTATTAGGGCATATTTAAATTAGCATACCTTATGCTATGCATGCGTGCATCCATACATTTGTCTTGCATGCACCGGGCTCGGTGCATCATGCTAACTACATTGTATTTCAATTCCAAATTGAATACGTGTCATCTGTTACACATCATATGCCATCTTAGAATAGCCGAGCCTATCATAGTTGCATTTTGCATGTGTTGCATTAGCCATCTTAACATGAACTAGGATCATGCATATGATTACTAACTAGTTTCTGTTTTGGCTTGGAGTACTCGGTAAGCATTTATGTTTTAGCATCCTTACATGAGTGTGAGTGTTGCCATGATAGCATGCTTACCATGTGGCTAGATGCTTATATGATATAACTGCCTAAATGCCTATGGGTGAAAGTTGGATTGTTTGAGTTGGAACAACTCGTTGAAATCCGTGTTTTAGCCTACTTACGAGTAGCAAATTTCAAACCATTTTCCAAAACAAATGGATATGCAACGTTTTGTTCCAAATTAGGCGATCTAGTCTATACTTCTTTTGCTGTGCGCATCACATAGTAAGATTAGGCTAATAACTGGAATAAGAACGCGTAATGTTTTCAAAGCAAGATATCATGGTTAGTAGAGGCCGATCTTCGGATCGGCCGAGAGGGGGTGCTCATAGCTGACCTTCCCCAATCGTACCCAAGTTCCTGAGCTGAGGCAACTTTGGTGATGAGGGGCACGTGGCCTTTGGCACTGAGTCAGGGTTTCCTAAATTTCCCCATTAGAAAAATATTTAGGTGGCGACTCTGTATCTGGCAAAGCAGTCCATGTTTGGCACTTCTTTCAAAAAAATCTGTTTTCTCAAAACGATTTGCCGGATTTGAACTCTTTGGTTCAAGATTAAGAACCATGAAAAAACGAGTCCAAACTGTGGCAGCATAAGTCCCTCCCCCGGGGCGCGTCCACGGTTTCTGGCGACTCTGCTGGGGATTTTAGAGAGGTTGACTCAAACTCGTGGTATCCTGTTTTGACTACGCTTATGTGTTTCTTTGCATTGCATGTGCATTGGTGCGCCTAGGATACCGTGTTGGCCATCTGCTATTCTTGAGCGGTTTGTCGGAGGTTCGCTTCGAGAAGCATACCATAAGGCTGACCAGTTGCAGGCTCTGCCAGTATGGGAACACAAACCCCGATTTTACCGGGGTACCCTTTTGACCATTCGACCTAGTACATATTCGAATCCATAGTGACCATTCCAAACTAGGACAGGTTGCTTACCCGATATGAGTTGTTTGAAACCGCTGCGTGCATAGTGAAACCCTAGCTCCTGACAAAATAGGACATGGAAACCCTACCCCAACATAGGGGTGTTTTGGCTCTCTTTTACATGCTATGTGCTTTTAGAGTGTATCTCACAGGAATGCATGTATCGGTTCTGCATCAGCTATCGAACTGCGGCATCAGTATTTGGGGAATCAGTTTTACCTGAGGGTATCAGTTTTGGGACAGTTATTTGGGGAACAGTGATCAGTATTGAGTATAGTCGTTCTGCTATGCTCATATCCGTTCTAGTGAAATTCAGCTGAGATGCTATCTATTTTCTCTTTTGCTAGGTAGTCCTGGAACTATAGCTTCAGAAGGCTCCACTATCCCCCAGGTACATTGGACTTGTGCTGATAGACTTTGTCGGGTTAGAGATTCAGTTCAAGGGCAATCAGTGTTCCTTTGCCAGAGGCAAGGTAAAAACGCCAGTCAGGCACAGATTATCAGTTCAACAAATCTTCGGATCAGCGGTCATTATCCATCTCACCTGTGCGCAGTTGGGTTGAGATATCTATTTTTTTAACCTCAGGGAGATATACCGGTTGCTCAGTTAGACCAGGACAATATGTCGAGTCTAGAAGAGATGGTGCGCCAACTCGAGATAGTATGAAAGTCATGCAAAGAAAGCTGCTGTCATGAGTCGCCAAGCAACATGCCGTGGTCATAGCCCAACAGGCAGAGACAATTGCCAGGTTGGAGCAGCAAACTGGAGTATCTACTTCACACCAGGCTCCTCCCCCACCAAGAGTTCCCATACTCAGGGAGGCAACCCATGTCCAGGATGATATGGACATTCCAGTCGGGCAAGCTTCGCCCCCGGTTCTACTCTAGCTATCCAAGACACCCATCAACCTACCGGACTCCCCCTTTGAGTTCAAGACGGACCCCACAGCATTGAAAGTGAGCAAGCTCGAGAAATTGTTCAAAAAGTCTCAAGGGGCTCACTCTATCCCTGATATAGAGGATGGTTATACTGACTCAGTGGTGACATTACCGGATCGGTTCAAGATGCCACATATTGATCGATTTGATGGCTCTGAAGACCCAATGGTGCACCTCCAACTATTTTCTGATATCTTGAGGCCAATGGGTTTGACCACAGCCCAGAAATTGTCACTATTCGATCGAACCTTGTCTGGGATAGCCGCAATCTGGTATGCGAAATTGGAGAACTCAGTGAAACAGAATTGGGAAGAGATGGCTGAGGCCTTCAATGATCAATACTCCTACAACACACAGATTGAGGTCACAACTCGTGATCTTGAAGTCACCCGCCAAGAGCCAAAAGAGGGTTTCTTAGAGTTCGTGACGAGATGGAGAGCAAAGGCCTCAATGATGACTACAAGGCCTTCCGACAAAGATCAGATTCAGATGGTTGTGCGCAACATCCAGCCCAAACTAATGCAGAAAATGATCATGCCCCCTTCCCTACCTTTTCAGATCTGCATGAGATGGGAGTACAGATCGAGGACGCTATGAAGTAGGGCCTCATTGACCAGGAGAAGGAGCAACCCAGGAGGGCGTTTACCCGCAGTTCGAATACGACCACAAGCGGTGACGCAGCTACTAGGACTTCAGACGTAGGCATGGTCGCCACCACCACACCAGGAGCAGCCACCCCCTTTGTTGGTGCATCCACTTCAAACCCCCGAACTTCAGACTATCTACCCCGAGGCAAGATGGTTTTCACCCCACTCTTTATGCCTTTGTCTAAAGCTCTAGGGGTCCTACTCAGGAAAGGACATCTGAAACCGTTAGAACAACGGTCTCTACCCAATCCTCTCCCTGCAAAGCATGACCCAACTAAGTACTGTTCTTTTCACCAACAAACCGGTCATGACACCGACAATTGCGTCCGTCTCCGCTACGAGATACAAAATTTGATTGACAACGGGGTCATCCCCGCACCAGGTCCTGCAAAGTCCATCGACACTTGATCAGAGAACTTGTGGGGGATAATGTGATGTGATCGGGGAATGAACCACCTGCGGACGCCATTCAGTTTGTTTCAGATGTGGTGTATGGCACGCACTGTTTTGAGCATTTGTTAATACTGGGTTTTGTACGTTCTGGCTTGGGTATTGAGTCAGTTCTGTTGTTTTGTTTTGAGTCTGTCTCTTTGTTTTGAGTCAGTCTTTTCATATTGAGTCAGTCGAGTCTGTCTTGTTGTATCGAGTCAGTCCTATTTTGTTAAGAGTCGGGTGATTTCAGGGATGTTACCTCAAACATCACTTGCCTGTTTTGTGTTTGTCTTTTTGTTTTCTTTTGAGTCTGTTTCTACCTTAGAGCCAGTAATGCCAACAAATTTGAATGAACAACAGTGGTTTTTTGTGCTTTTGTGTTTGCTTCTGCCATGTGCCAGTTGTGCCAGAAATTCTAAATGAGATGGCAGTATTTGACTAGAAGTTGTGTCTTTTCTGTGCCTTGAATTCATTGCATTAACCTAAGTTTTTTTCAAAACTTTTCAGAACACTACGGTAAAAACGAAGAGGAAGGAATTCCTCGGGTTTTGCAAAAATTTGATCAGTTAAGAGAAAGAGAGGCGTGCTAAGCCCTTAATGAATGAAATCATGTTTGTTAACGTGAGTACTGAGAAGGACCCTGGCTTGATCCAGATTGGTTCCACACTATCTTCAGCGCGAGCGATTTGTCGCTTTCTTAAAAATTTTCAAAAAAATATATTTTGCGCGGTCTTGCGAAGACCTGTGTGGAATTGCTCTTGCGATGTGCTGCTTAGGATCGCTCTCAGCCTCGAGACTTGAGCCCTTGCTTTCAAACCTTGAACCACAATTCAGAATGTTCAACGGTCAACTAAAGCATGAGGCCTGTGTGGCCAGATCAGAAGCGGCCCATGAACTAGGGGCGAGAAAGTCAAAAGAAGCTTGCAAAGCTAGATCAGAAGCACCCCTTGAACTAGGGGCAAAAGATGCCAGATTGTGCTCGAAGAGCCGAAGACGGATCATTCCACAAATCAATAAAGATCGGCAAGAATACCAAATCCCAGAAGAGGGAAAGAAGAAAGTATTGCTGATGGACAACTGAGTTCCTATCCACAACACTAGGGGCAGATTCAGCCCCATTGGACGGACTTCTGCATTGCAGTGAATAGCAGCCATTCTCTTGGATTCAGATGGCTTCAAGATCTCAAAACCATTTGACATGGACAAAGCTACACTTTTACCCTTGAGAGGCTCGCTGGGCCGAAAACCCGGAAGGGCGACCTAGGCAAAAGTTAGAACAAGAAAAAAAAAATGATGATGAAGAAAATGAAAAGAAAAGAAAAAAGAAGAAAAGAACAAAAAGAAATGAAAGGAAAAGAAGAACAAAGCTCGCAAGGTTGAAAACCCAGAAAGGGCGGCCTTGGCAAAAGTTAGAGCGCAAAAGGAGAGGTTAATACCCGAGTGTACCTTAACTCCCGAACTACGTAAGGCTTGATTCCCATGTTTGGGATACATAGGCAACTTCATTCTGAAGTCCAGCCACAAACACTTCCAAATCAAGTGTGTCCATGTATTGGTTTTGATGATCCTTGCCTTCTCTGTATCCGAGAGTTCGGTTGTGATCATTACCATAAAGACTAATTACAATGCGCTGCGGTGCCATTCAGACAAGGGGCAACTTTCCATTGCCATTCAATGCGCAGCAGTGCCATTCAAACAAGGGGCAACTTTCCGTTGCCATGCAGCTCTCCTTCAGACAAGGGGCAATTTTCCATTGCTATGGGTCCGAGGTCGTGCATCTCAAGAGTAGGTTCCGTGCTCGTTGAGCAGTGGACGTTTGCAAAAATAGTTTTTGAGAATTTTTACTAAGGTTGACTAATTCTCTCAAAAATTATTCCATTTTTCTAAAACTGGACCATTTCTTGGACCCAAAAAAGGAAAGTTTTCAGTGCTCATAGCTTGACTTGCATGATTTTGAATCAAAAAATGGAATAAGCATGTTAATCTAACTCTCATATTGATCAAAACTGTTTTAGTAGAAAACCAAAACAAAAAATGGTCAAAATGATGAACTAGGGGCACATTTGGGTCAGGTGTTCTGTTCTTTCCCCATTGTTAACATACTTGCCAGAAATGGCACTCTATTTGCCAGGAAAAGGGCACAGCAGGAGCTAACAGAAAAGGGCTAAAAGCTCTCTCATCCTGCAAGCAGCGAGGTATCGAGCCAAGTGCGAAGCACGAACCAGAATGGGACAAAATATTCCACTCCCTTATCTAGACAGATCTGATCACGTCCAAACTCCCCAGCAGAGCATCGTCAACCGATGCCAGCTGCAGATTTGCTACACACCGATTGTAGCGCAGCCCCTCTGTGGAAGAAACTCGCTGTTGTGAACAAGAAGAAGAATCTAGCGGAATGCTAGGGGCAAGACCCCGCAACTTTTTGTTTATCCATCAACCACTCAGGGGAGGGATTAAAAAATGAGAGATTGAAGAATAGAGAGATGTGCGCTAAGAGAAAAAGTGAGGAAAAGGGCTTTTTTAGAAAAATAGAGATTGAGTGCCAAAGTAATGTGAGAATCACAAATGAGAGAGGGTGGGAAACAATACCCAGAGAAACTAGCTCCTCGTGTACTAAAAGGTCTCTCATCTTTGTAACGCGTCTGTGTGTCGTGTCTTTTGTTTTGTCTCAATTCTTGCTTTGAGTCATTTCGAGTGTTACTCGATGTGTTTAGGTTGTTTACCTTTGTTTTTCCTTTGTCGAGTTGTTTTGGTTGTGGCCAGTCGTCGGCTCAATACCCGGTTAAGAACTCATTTCTCAATTTCAAAAAAATCATCTTGTGCTCATAGTGCTGTGTCATTCTCCACATTTGTGCAAAACAGTATTTGTTC
This sequence comes from Camellia lanceoleosa, assembly GCA_025200525.1. Taxonomy (NCBI): domain Eukaryota; kingdom Viridiplantae; phylum Streptophyta; class Magnoliopsida; order Ericales; family Theaceae; genus Camellia; species Camellia lanceoleosa. Next base: position 90,464,880 of record CM045772.1, on the reverse strand, counting down.
TTTCGTAAAACTACAGGGTTCAACCCAGGTCATGTGAAAACAATAGAACAAGGACCTATCTGAAGCTATATAGGTTCCAAACTGCAAAGCAAAAGAAAATGAGGAAAATTTAGAGCATCTTAGTGTGTTTCAACTTCGGTAAATTCCGAGACTGCATTCTAGGTGCACCTTCTCAGGCCTCGTTGTTTCTCTGGAGTATGAGTGTATCTCGACCCCAAGTGTAAGCCTGCTTCAAGTCAGAATGGCAGTCAAAGCAGTACCTGAGGGTTTCACATGCAGATATTATCTCTTGCCAATATAAACAAGGTGTCCCCTTTTTGAGCTGAGCGTGTTGCCAAGTCTTCCGAGAGGTAAATCGGAGGCACCGGAGTACATGTTAAATGCCCCCATACTTGCATAGAAAATGCATTTTATCGCACTTCTTTTGTGCACCTCACTTGCGTTGTCACGCACACTCTAGTTGCATTGTCATGCACACTCTTTACTTGCGTTATCACGCACGTTCTACTTGCATTGTTATGCACGTTTCAATCGCATTGTTATGCACACCCTTCTTTCTGAAACACCGGGATACGTTCCTATGTTTCTCCTTCGTTTCTAATCACCGGGATACGTCCCTAATCACCAGGATACGTCCCTAATCACTGGGATACGTCCCTAAACACGGGGATACGTCCCTAAGCACCGGGATACATCCCATGTTTCTTCTCTTTTTCCGAAACACCGGGATACGTCCCTACGTTTCTTCCTTCTTTCCGAAACACCGGGATACGTCCCTATGTTTCTTCTCTTTTTTCGAAACACCGGGATACGTCCCTACGTTTCTTCCTTCTTTCCAAAACACCGGGATATGTCCCTATGTTTCTTCTCTTTTTTCGAAACACCGGGATACGTCCCTACGTTTCTTCCTTTTTCCGAAACACCAAGATACGTCCCTATGTTTCTTCTCTTTTTTCGAAACACCGGGATACGTCCCTATGTTTCTCCTTCATTCCGAAACACCGGGATATGTCCCTATGTTTCTTCACTTTTTTCGAAACACCGGGATACGTCCCTATGTTTCTTCTTCATTCCGAAACACTAAGATACGTCCCTACGTTTCTTCCTTTTTTCGAAACACCGGGATACGTCCCTATGTTTCTTCTCTTTTTTCGAAACACTGGGATACGTCCCTATGTTTCTCCTTCATTCCGAAACACCGGGATACGTCCCTATGTTTCTTCTCTTTTTTCAAAACATCGGGATACGTCCCTATGTTTCTTTTTCATTCCGAAACACCGGGATATGTTCCTATGTTTCTTCTCTTTTTCCAAAACACCGGGATACGTCCCTATGTTTCTCTTTCATTCCGAAACACTAGGATACGTCCCTATGTTTCTTCTCTTTTTTCGAAACACCGGGATACGTCCCTACGTTTCTTTCTTCTTTCCGAAACACCGGGATACGTCCCTATGTTTCTTCTCTTTTTCTGAAACACCGGGATACGTCCTTACGTTTCTTCCTTCTTTCCAAAACACCGAGATACGTCCCTATGTTCTTCTCCTTATTCCAAAACACCGGGATACGTTCCTATGTTTCTTCGCATTATCATAAGTTATGTTCGGCTTCTTGCATTGTCAGTTGCATTTTTCCCCTGCCTTCGGGCGCATATCTTTATCTGTAGCTTGTATGCTTTGTCTAAGTCTTCGGCCTTGTCAAAAATGGGTCGTCTCTGGGCTTTGACAATCACTCCCGTCATTACTATGACTTTCGAGTTCTGTCAAAGAGGGGCAACTGTAGACACCCTATTTTTGACCGTCCTCAAGAGTTGGACGTCACCGCTGGAACACTTGGTGATTACCCATGTTCGTGTTCGTTTTGAGTTCCCGGAGGTCTCGACTACGCGCCTTGCTTCAGGATCTCTCAACTCGATTGTTCTGTGTTTGGTTTTGCACCAAACACTTGTGTTTTGCTTCTGAGGGTAGAGAGTAGCTTGTTAGCTACCCCTGACACCCACCGGCCCTAGCTTAAGGCCACCGGCCGTGTCCTCTTGCTACCGGCCATTGGTAAAATATACCATTGGCTGGTCGGCATTTGGTGTGGCCGGCCGACCATATGTTTGGCCGGTGGCCTCTTTTTCTGGCTGGTACCACCCTTTTGCCTTTTTCAGGCATGGTGCATGCCAGCTGTGCCAGCTGGAATGCACAAAACCTGCCCCCGTGCATATATGTGGTTGTTTTGCACGTTTGACCCTTTTTTTGCACCCTTTGCTCAAAGCTTCTTGAGGAAGCTTTGAACCCTTGTTTTGGCTTCCTCAAGAAGCTTGCACCTTTCTAGCTTCCAAGAGAAGCTTGCACCTTGTTAGCTTCTCTTAGAAGCTTGGCACCTTGCCTTGGCCTATATAAGGAGAGCCTCTCCTTCCATTTGAGGGGTTAGAAAATCTGATATATATTATGTATATATCACTCTCTCTCTCTATATCTCCCTCTCTCTCTACATTTGTGTGGGTTAGAGGGTGCAAAAGGGTCTAGTTCTTGGCCATTTGAACTACACCTCCTAGCACAACACCTCCATCATCAACCAAAGGGGCTTGGAGGCCATTTTCAGAGGCTAAGGGACTGTTTTTTTGGACCAAGAGGCTGCTGTCCCCTTTTGGCTACAAAGGTAACTCCTTTTCCCTCTTTATTCCCCATTTTTGCACACACTTTTAGCCTGTCTTGCTTGCTGATTTGAGCTTTGTGTATAACATAAAAAAGTTCTTTTTTTTTTTTGTGTTTAAGATACTTCATTAAGGTCACTTTTGTGTTTGAGGTGGTTTGACCCCTCTTAGGGCTTGTTTGGCCCCCATTTTGTGTTGTTTTGGTTGAGATCCGGGACCACCTTGTTTGGGCCTCCTCACCACTGAAATCTTGAGGGATTTCAGTGGTGAGGATGGTCCCTTGAGGTCCCAAAGAGGAGAGGGCCACCCCCTCTCCTTGTTGTCCTTGAAAGGGCCATTTTTGCCTCATTAGTGAGCACCATGTTTAAGTGTATGTTGGCCATGCCTTAGCTATTTTTTTAGTGTTATTTTGCCATGCTAGAGCACTGTTTTATGTTGGTTTAGACACACCATGCATGCTTAGCATACTTATCTTGTAATGCCATGAAATTGCCTTAACATGTATCCAGCATTTGGACCACCATGCTTGCATATTTTGGCTTAGCTTTGTGAAGTTTTTGGTCATCTTTTAACATGCTTAAGGTCTGTCTTGGGTCTTTGGAGTCATGCTTTCCATGTTTTGTATAGCTCCTTTGCATTCTAGCTTACTAGCCTTGGGTATGTGGATCACTAGCATGCTTTACTTGGCCTATTCTCATGATTTGGCATCATTGGAAACCATATTTCAATCCATGTTCCATGCTTGCATACTTGCATTTTCCATCCCTTTCATGTTTTGAAGAGTTGATGGCTTATGCTCCATGTTTAGGCCCTTGTGCATGCATGCTTGTGTGTGTGTGTTTTCATGCCTTTGTTGCATCGTTTTGGCCACTGTTTTGGACCTAGTAGAGAGCTGTCCAAATTAGTTGAAGACCATCCCTTTGGCATGTTGTTGCATGCTATACATGTTTGTATGTTTAGGTACTTAGCCTATTAACATGTTGCATGTTTAAGTGTCATCGCATTTGGCATGCTTCTTGTGTTAAGTTGCTTTGCATATTTACATGTGTTATGCCTTTCATGTTATTGCATGTGTGTCATTAACATTGATGTTATATGCCTTGCATGCTTACTTGTTTAGTACATGTGCCTATTGCACATGGTTTTGTTGTTTGCATGATCATGTTGCACACTTAGCTCACATGCCTAGGTTGCATTACATTGGCATGCATGCTTTTCCTCTTGAATTGAGTATGATAGAAGTTGAGCTCATTGTTTGTTTATGTGCATTTCATTCTACATTGAAAATGCATACTTGGTCTCTTGGGCCATCATGCATTGAAATGCGGGATTGGTGGTCCGAGAATCGAGCACCATACCCCTTCGAGTCATAAATATGATAAGGGATGTGGTGGTGCATACATTTGCTTGAAATGCATTGCCATGCCTTGTTTTGCCCTCTCTTCTTTGCCAAAACAGTTCTGAGAGCTTTGGCCGGCCGCCATCTATCTTGCCTAGGCCATCCATTGTTGGCCGATGGCTTTACAAATGGTCGATGACCATCCGGACATGGCCGGTGGTGTTCTGTCTTAGCCGGTGATGTTCCACAGTGTCCATAGAGTGCTCCCTAGGACGTGTGCAATTTTCAGAGAAGCAGAGCAGGGAAAACAGAGGCAAACTTGTGCATGGCGTTGGATTTCCGAGCAAACCCGAGCACGCGCGCATTGGACCCTCTTCCCGAGGCCTTTACTGCTTTCTTAGCCTAGTTAATTTGCTTAATTAATTAGGTGGTTATAGACACCCCATTTTTGACCATCCTCAAGACTTGGTCGTGCTTGTAGGTACACCCAACAACTGGTTCGATTGCTCGCCCAGTGCTCGACTGTCGCTGCGGAATGTCACCGATTCGAGTTTTCCGGACCTTGTATCCTTTCTGCCTCATTTTTGGACCTTGACTAGGTCCTTTCAGAGTGGACCTTGTGGTGCACTGTCGGCCATGTCCTTGACTCTGCCGGCCACTGATGAAGCCCTGCCGGCCATCAGTGTGCCACTGTCGGCCATTACTGATGGCCGGCACCCCCTATCTCAGCTAGTTTTCCTTCAAATCTTTTTGAGCCAGCTGGATTTTTGTTTGCTCCCCTCCATATGCGTGTATGAAGGGTTGAAGGCCTTGCAAAGCTTCTTGAAGAAGCTTTGGCTTTTCATTCCTCTATATAAGGAAGAGGCTTCTTCCTTAGACTAGGGGCTGAGTTTTTGAAGAGCAAAAACTCTCTTTCTCTCCATATTGCTTGTGTTTTGTGCCTTGAAATTGGATTTCCTTGCATTTTTACACTACAACACGTAGATATACACCACCACCATTGGACTAAGCTTCTTGGGAGGTCTTCTTGAGGTCTGAAAGTAAGCTTCCACCCCTTGAAATTGCTGGTTTCGAAGAGGGTCTTCAAGGGTGAGCATTTCCCTTTTTTTTGCACTTTCTTACACCTTGCTTTAGCCCTCTTTGCATATTGTTTTAGGCTTTGCTTATAACTGAAAAAAGTCTTTTTTTTTAGTTCTTTTTAAGTTTGGTTCAGGTCATTTTGCTGTTTGGGGTGTGTAGCCCCCTTGCATGCTTCGTTTGGCTTTGTTTTAAGCCATATTTGGAGGCCTCCGGGCTAGCCTTGGTTTGGACTTCATACCAATGAAATCCAATGGATTTTCAGTGGTAGAGGTCTAGTTTTGAGGTCCTAAATCAGAGGGGGTAGTCCCCTCTCTTTGTATTCCTCTTTGCTTGCATTTTTGGCCTTCCAAAGGACCATCCCTCTATGCATTTTTGAGGCTTGGTCCAGGCCTTTTTTTGTGACTTCTAGGACCTGCCTTGGCCCTGTCCAAGGCTAGTTTGGTCATTTCTTGCTTTCATCTAGCATGTGTAATGTAACTCCATTCATAGCTCATCAAAGTAGCATGTGTGCATAGTCTTTGTTGAGTACATTTCAGTCCATTTTTGGTGATGTTTTACCATGCCATAAACCTGTTTTGGGTTGGTTTTGTCACTCCATGTTCGCATGATTCACTTGTAGTGTAAATCCCCTAAACTAGCATCATATGCTCCATGCCATGCCATGTCATTTTAGCTTGTTCGATTTACATTTCAACATGTATTTGGTCATCATTTGGCATGTTATGACCTTATCCATAATTGGTTTGATCATCCCTTACATGCTCCATATAGGTGTAGAACAAATCTTGTTTCCTAGCTCTTTGTGCATGATGTTTTGACTCATCATACTAGCATATTTTGGCTTTGCTTAAACTTGATTTTATGCTTATTTTGGAGTGTTCTAGGACTATTTTGGGCTTCCATGGCCATATCACTCATGCTTTGTATAGCTATAGTGTAAATGCTTAGGCTAGTCTTGGGTTTTGAAGCCTCTATCATGTCATACATGTGATGTTTGCATGCCTTCCCTCATTCCACATGCTATTTCAGTCCATGAAATGTTGTCATACACTTGCATTTGACATGCCTTGAATGCTTTGTATAGCTTGTGCTTTATGCCTCAAGAGTGGACTTTTGTGCATGCCACTTAGCCTAAGCCTTTGGCTCGTCATTTCAGTACATTTTGGGTCCTAATATACCATGATGTAACTCTGTTTTTGGTTGTCCAAGTCATGCCATGATTGGTTCTCATAGGTGTAGTGCATTGCCTCATTAATGCCTTGCATGCTCCTTGTGTTTAGCTTTATGTTCTAGCCTATATTGGCTAGCTTTGAGCTTGGTTTTGGTCTTATTTGGAACTGCCCTAGGACTGTTTTAGGTCCCCTTGGCCCCTTGGGGCTTGCCTTGTATGGCCATGGCTTAAGTCCCTTTGCTTACTTTGAGCTTTGAGCATCATAACATGCTATGCTTGCATTGTTGAGTTGATTTGGCATCAATTTACATGGTATTTCAGAGCTTACCTCATTGTCATATATCCATGTTTGTTGCTCCTTAAGTGTGCTTAAGAGTTGTCCTCTTCGTGCCTTAATACTTGAGCCATTTGGCATGCATGCTTGCCTTGCCTTTCCATGCTTTTCATGCCATCAATTCCATCACTTTGGCTACTGATTTGGACCTAGTTGAGAACCGTCCATCTTTGGTGTAAGCCCATCTTACCATGTTGTCGCATGCCTGTTTCATTTCGTATGTTGTTGCATACTTGTTTAGCTTTGCATACCTTGCATGCTCATATGTTCATATTGCATTTTGTCATGTTGTCCAAGGTCATCACCTTACATCATGCTTATATGCTTGTTGTATGCTTGGGTTAGTTGCATGTTTGCACACTTAGGTTATGTTGCATGTTTGCCATGCTTGTATGTTGCATTGCTTGGATTAAGTATTAATCCGAACACGAGGAACCGGGGGCGTTTCATACTTCAAGTGATGGAACGTGTCTCAATTCTCGGTCGCCGAAGCTCTTGATGATTCATGATAGACTTCTAGGCTTTACTTGCTTTATTTGTGCATTCATTTTCATATTGATTTGCACAAGTTGGATCTTCGGCCATCATGCATCGGGATGCGTGATTAATGGTCGTGGATCCGACTTGGCCTCTCCCTTGATGTTTTGAGGTGATTTGGAGTGCCATGGTGCGTATATGTCCTTGGGAAACCCTCCATTTTCTCTATTTTGTGCTTCGTTGCAGTTTGGTGTCACCGATACACGGGGGGCCGGGCTTTGCCATTGATGGCAGTGTGCCACCCTTGGCCGGCAATGGACCATCTTTGGCCGGCAGATCTCCCTCCATGGTCGGCAAGCCACTGGTGACTTCCCTTGCAGTGTTTTGGTAAGGATCAGCAACAAACACTGGAAGACACCCTGCAAACAGAGCCTCTAAAGAGCAACCGGAAGGCCTTCCAAAGCGAGGAACCGAAGCAAGCATGCATACCCTCCTCTTCTTCAAATAGAGCTAGAACAGCATTGTTTACTGCTTTCCCTATTTGTTTGTTGTCATTCATTTGATAGTTAATTAATTTGTTAATTAATTAAGTTGTGTAATAATTAGTTGTAGCTAGTTGTTCATTTGGTTTTTTAATAATTAATTAGCTCGTGAGTTAGTTAATTAGGCGGCTTGTATTATTCATTCAGTCCCTCCGAACGAGGACAAGTTTGTAATAAGTGTGGGTGCGTGTGTGCATGTCTTCCAACCCTCACTTCTTTCTCCCTTTTACTTACCTGCTTTTGATGGTTAGTATTAAGACATGTTTAATTTAGCATCCTTATGCTATGCATGCGTGCATCATTCATCAGTATTGCCTACACCGGGCTTGGCACATCATACTAACTGCATAGTATTCCAAATCTAACTTGAATACGTGTTACTTGTCACATTTCACAGGCCATCTTAGATTAGACGAGCCTATTCTAGATTGCATTTTGTATGCGATGCATTAGGCACTTAACATGGACTTGGATCATGCATGATTGCTAACAAGTTTTCTGTTTTGGCTTGGAATACAATGTAAGTATTTATGCTTTAGCATCTCACATGAGTGTGAATGTTAACATGACAGCATGCTTACCATGTGGCTAGATGCTTATGTGATAAACTGCCTGAATGCCTGTGGGTGAAGGGTGGATTACTTGAATTGGGATAATTCATTGAAATCCGTATTTTAGCCTACTTACGAGTAGTAAATTTCAAAACATTTCCAAACAAACGGATATGTAATGCTTTGTTCCAAATTAGGCGATCTAGTCTATACTTGTTTTGCTGTGCGCATCACATAGTAATTCTAGCTGATTAATCGGAATAAGAACGCATGTGTTTTCAAAAACGAGATATCATGGTTAGTAGAGGCCCATCTTCAGATCGGGCGAGAGGGGGTGCTCATAGTTGACCTTCCCCAATCATACCCAAGTTCCCGAGCCGAGGCAACTTCGGTGATGACGGATATGTGGCCTTTGGCATCGAGTCAGGGTTTCCTAAATTCCCCCATAAAAAATATTTAGGTGGCGATTCTGTATCTGGGAAAGCAGCCCATGTTTGGCACTTCTTTCAAAACAAATCTGTTTCTCAAAATGATTTGCCGGATTTGGATTCTTTGGTTCAGATTAAGAACCGTGACAAATCGAGTCCAAACTGTAGCATGAGGCCCAAGGGCGCGTCTACAGTTTCTGGCGACTCTGCTGGGGAGTTAGAGAACTTGACTCGAACTCATGATATCTTGTTTTGATTACACTTATGTGTTTCTTTGCATTGCATGTACATTGGTGCACCTAGGATACCGTGTTTGCCATATGCTATTCCTGAATAGTTTCCCGGAGGCTCGCTTCGAGAAGCGTGCCATAAGGCTGATCGGTTGCGGGCTCTGCCACGACACGAACACAAACCCCGGTTGTTGTCGGGGCACCCTTTTTGACCATTCGACCTAGTGCATAGTCGGAATCCATAGTGACCGTTCCAAGCTAGGACAGGTTGCTTACCCGATCATAGGTTGTTTGAAGCCGCTGCGTGCGTAGTGAAACCCTAGCTCCTGACAAAATAGGACAGGGAAACCCTCCCCCAACATAGGGGTGTTTTGGCTCTCTTTTACTTGCTGTGTGCTTTTAGGATGTATCTCTACAGGAACGTACATATCAGTCTGTAAGTTTGAGCATCAGGCCTGCGGGCATCAGTATCAGTGTTTTTGAGAAACAGTTATATCTGCGGGTATCCGATTCAGTGTTTCGTGGCAGTGATTTTGGGGAACAGTGATCAGTATTAGAGTACAGCTCTTCAGCTACGCCTATGTTTGTTTCGTTTGGGCTGAAATGCTACATGTTTTCTCTTTCAAGGGTTCAGAGATTGATCTAGAATAGCAGTTGTTCTCCTGCCGAGGCAAGGCAGATATCTGATCCGTTAGTCACCGTTCAAGATCGGCGAACTTATCATGGCACAGAATTCAGAGGAAATCGCGGTTATGACAACCGCATTAGATCAAGGAATCACCCTGCAAAGCGAGACCAATGTTGATGTACCGTATCCACCCAGGTCGCCTGTTGCACACCCGATCTGGACCCCCCAGTTGTATCAAGCTCGTGAGCCCACCACATTCGAGTTATTGGGGACGATAGGTGACCTCCAGAGGTCCGTGGCGGATCTCGCTTACGAAATGTCAGCTTCGCCACCAGTCGCACTATATGCCGGAAGTTTTGTACCACAGGAATCCCCGCTATTGGGACAGATTGTGATCGAATTTAGCCAACCCGAGGTAGCCTCCGGCTATGGCAATGACATATCAACATCAACCCAAACCCTCGATCAGGCTGAAGCCAGAGTTAAGGACAAAATGAAGGCAGATGTCGATCCCATTGAACAACTGCTATGGGCAGTCGAGGCTTTGAAAGCCGGGGGGATGAGTAGGCAACAAGTGTTCGCGGTCATGACCAAGACTGTGGATGATGTTTTCCCCACTCTAGTCGAAGGCAGTACAAGCCAGTCAGAAAACTGGGATAGGCCCCGTCATGCCAGAACAGTTCCGTCCGCTCCCAACCCTACACCCGGGAAAGATCAGAAAATTAAGGCAGTGCTTGCCGACCCGTTCGCTAGTGCATCTAGCAAGAATACTCAGACTTCAAAGTACCTGCCCCGAGGGCGCAGGGTCTTTCACGCTCTCTACATGCCGTTGTCTAAGGCACTTCAGATCCTGGCCGAAAGGGGGCATCTTAAACCCCTCGAGCCTAGGCCCATTCCTAGTCCTCTTCCAGCAGGCCATGATACTACTCAGTACTGCGCGTACCACCAGCAAACAGAACATGCTACCGATAATTGTTTCCGCCTCCGTCATGAGGTGCAAGATTTGATCGACAACGAGGTTATCCTTCCACCTACCTCAGCCAAGTCCGTTACTACCCAGCTATTGGATTTTAAGGATACTGATACTGCGAGTATGTAATCGGGGAGTGATCCACCTGCGGGCAGCGCCCGGTGTATTTTGGATGTGGCGTCTGGCACGCATTTTTGAGCATCTGCGAATGCTAGTTTTGTGAAATCTGGCTTGGCTGTCGAGTCAGCCTTTTGTTTTATTTTGAATCTGTCTCATTGTCTTGAGTCAGTCCTTTTTGCTTAAGGGTCTGTCTTGTTGTAGCGAGTCAGTCCCCTTGTATAGAATGTCGGGTGGTTTCGGGGTTGTTGCCTCGAACACTGTTTTGTTTTGTAATTCCTCTTTGGTTTTCTTTTTGAGTCTGTCTCTGCTGTGGAGCCAGTTGCAACCAGGAAATCTGAATGAAACAGCTGCGGCTATCATGTTTCCATGCTTTTTGTGAGCTTGTTGTGCCGTTGTGCCAGAGGTTTACAATGAAATGATAAGGTGTCTCGTTTACTCTTCTGTGCTCTAAACTCATTGTAATGACCTGAGTTTTGTTTTTTTTTTTACAAAAACAAAAAAAAAACCTTTTTAAACACCGTGGTGATGAAAACAAAGAGGAAGGAATTTCTCGGGTTTTGCAAAACTTTGATCAAACTGAGAGAAAGAGAGGCATGCTAAGCCGTTAATGATCGAGATCATGCTTGTTAATGTAAGTACTGAGAAGGATCCTGGCTTGACCCAGACTGGTTCCACACTATCTTCAGCGCGAGCGATTTGTCGCTTTCGTAAAAACTTTCAAAAACAAAATATTTTGCGCAGTCCTGTGGAGACCTGCGTGGAATCGCTCTTGAGATTGTGCAGCCTAGAATCGCTCTCAACCTCAAAATTCAATCCGTTTGTTTTCGAACCTTGAATCCATTCAGAATGTTCAACGATCAACCATCAAAAGAGGCCTGTGAGGCCGGGTTTGGAGCAGCCCTCGAACAAAAGGCACCAAAGTTAGATCAAGAGATCAGACATCGTCAATAGAAGTTTGCAAAGCTAAATCAGGAGCACCCCACGAACTAAGGGCAAAAATGTCCAATGTACTCGAAGAGCCGAAGATGAGTCCTTTTGTAAATCAATAACAACAGCCACTCCCCTCGATACGAAGGGCTTCAATCTCAAAACCATTTGGCATGGACTTGTTATACTTTTACCCTTTGAGAGACTCGTTGGGCCGAAAACCCGGAAGGGCGACCCAAGCAAAAGTTAGAGTGATAAAAAAAAATAATAATAAAGAAAAAAAAAGAAAAAGAAAAAAAAATAAAAAAGAGATGAAAAAGGAAAAAAAAAAAGAAAAAAAAAAGAAGCTCGCAAGGTCGAAAACCCGCATCGGGCACCTTGGCAAAAGTTAGAGCCTAAAAAAGTGAAGGTTAAAACACCCGAGTGTACCTTAACCGGAACTACGTAAGGCTTGATTCCCATGTTTGGGATACGTAGGCAACTTCATCCTGAAGTCCAGCCCCCAACGCTTTCATAGCGTCTCAGTCCATGTAATGGTTTTGATCACCTTTGCCTCCTCTAAACCCGATAGTTCGGTTGTGACAACCGGAACCACGCAGTCAACTTCCTCTTGAAGTCCAGCCTCCAACGCTTTCGCAGTGGCTGTGTCCACATATTGGTTTTGACCATCTTCGCCTTCTCCGTGTCCGAGAGTTCGTTTGTAATCATCACCGATGAGAGCATGCTGCGGCATCATCCAAACAAGGGGCAACTTTCCGTTGCCATGAGTTACCATGAGTCGCCGTTCAAACCAGGAGCAACTTTCCGTTGCCATGTAGCCCTTTCAAGCAAGGGGCAATTTTCCATTGCCTCCGATCCGAGGTTGCGCATCTCAAGAGTAAGTTCCGTGCTCGTTTAGCATTGGCCATTTGCAAAAATTGTTTTTGAAAATTTTTACTAAGGTTGACTATTTTCTCGAAAACTATTTCGTTTTCCAAAACTAGACCATTTTTGGGACCCAAAAAAGGAAAATTTTCAGTGCTCATAGCCTAACTCGCATGATTTTCAAATCAAAAATCGAACAAGTATGTTAATCTAACTCTCATATTGGTCAAAATTGTTTTAGCAGAAAGCCAAAAACAAAAAATGGTCAAAATGATAAACTAGGGGCACAGTTGAGTCAGGTGTTCTGTCTTTCCCCTATTATCAACATACTTGCCAGAAAAGGCTTCCCGAAAAGGGCACCGTATTCGCCAGAAAAGGGCACCACTGAAGCTAATCGTAAAGGGCTGAAAGCTCTCTCATCCTCCAAGCAACAAGGTATCAAGCCAAGTGCGAAGCACGAACTGGAATGGATCAAGATGTTCCGTTTCCTCATCTGGATAGATCTAATCACGTCCAAACTCCCCAGCAGAGCATCGTCAATCGATGTCAGCTGCAGATTTGCTACACACCCAATTGTAACGCAGCCCCTCTGTGGAAGAAACTCACTGTTGTGAACAAGAAGAAGAATCTAGCGGAATGCTAGGGGCAAGACCCCGCAACTTTCTATTTATCCATAAACCACTCAGGGGAGGGATTAAAAAAAATGAGAGATTGAAGAATAGAGAGATGTGCGCTGAGAGAAAAAATGAGGAAAAGGGCTTTTTTAGAAAAATAGAGATTGAGTGCTAGAGTGATGTGAAAATCACAAATAAGAAAGGGTGGGAAATAATACCCGGAGAAACTGGCTCCTCGTGCACTGAGAGGTCTCTCGTCTTTGTAACGCGTCTATGTGTCGTGTCTCCTGTTTTGTTTGTCTCGATTCTTGCTTTGAGTCGTTCCGAGCGTGGCTCGATGTGTTTAGGTTGTTTACCTTTTGTTTTTCATTGTTGAGCCTTTTTCGCTGTGTTCAGTCATAGGCTCAATACCCGGTTAAAAACTCATTTCTTAATTTCAAAGATTTGTTTTGTGCTCAGAGTGCTGTGCCATTCTCTACATTTGTGTAAAATAGAATTTGTTCTTCCATAAAACCGCAGGGTTCAACCCAGGTCATATGAGAACAGTGAAGCCAGGACCTATCTAAAGTCATATGGGTTCCAGTTTGCGAAGCAAAAGGAAATTTGGAGCATTTGAGTGTGTTTCAACTGTGGCCTTGATCATTACATCTCACGCCTTTCGAGAATGAGTCATGTGTTCAGAATGAAGCGTTATCTTTGTTATAAGTGCATTGAGTAAGCAATCTTGTGTTATGGGTCAGTGTGTCTGAATGAACTGTGTATCCAGAGGACCAAAGTATTGTGTTACGAGCTGTGTGTTCAAAAGGGAATAGAATGCAGTTTCAACTATTTCCACGCCAGAATGGTAATCGAAAGTGCTCTCCCGGAGCACCAATCCCTGCTAGAGGCATCTTGACTGTATTTGCAATGAGTTCCTAGAAGATCAATTGCGATGACGAAAACTAGAGTTCGAATGTCTTGTGCCTAGAACGCAAAAGTTCGGAATTTTCGAGACCAAAGTCTGGTTTGAATACCCAGGGGTGTATCCCTGGCTTGAAATCTGTATGGAAGCTCCATAGGTTAAGGCAACATGTATGCACTTCAATTCAGGATACTGATCCAACCTAGTCTATCACCCTGTTGAAGAATAAGGAAAGTTGTGAGAACGATCAGGAAGAAAAGCGGCATCCGTGGCGTCCCCAGCAGATGTTGCACCTTGTCAGTATTTCAGGGCCTTTATACTGTAAGTTGAAGGTAAATGTTCGAAGAGCACAAGGGGAGATCCCCATCGGAGTAGAGCGGTTCACCGCCTCTTACCTCGTAAGTTGCCTTCTAAAGTACCGCTTTATTTATTGCATTCCTTACGCATCATGCATTGCATTCTACCCATCAAGGTCTTTCCTTGTTCGTGCACGGTATTGTACGTACCGTTCATTCAGGCATGTTCCGGTCCAGCTTGACTAGTCCCTTTCCTCTCTTACATGTGCTACGCTGAGAGGCTCCCACACCATTCAGAGACACGGGAATACGTCCTTATGTCTCTTCATCTTTTTGAAACACTGGGACACATCCCTATGTTTCTTCCTCTCTGGTTAAAAGCATTTGAAATACGTTCCGATGCTCACACCATTCAGAGACACGGGGATACGTCCTTATGTCTCTTCGTCTTTTTGAAACACTGGGACACGTCCCTATGTTTCTTCCTCTCTGGTTAAAAGCATTTGGAATATGTTCCGATGCTCACACCATTCAGAGACACGGGGATACGTCCTTATGTCTCTTCATCTTTTTGAAACACTGGGACACGTCCCTATGTTTCTTCCTCTCTGGTTAAAAGCATTTGAAATACATTCCGATGCTCACATCATTCAGAGACACGGGGATACGTCCTTATGTCTCTTCATCTTTTTGAAACACTGGGACACGTCCCTATGTTTCTTCCTCTCTGGTTAAAAGCATTTGGAATACGTTCCGATGCTCACACCATTCAGAGACACGGGGATACGTCCTTATGTCTCTTCATCTTTTTGAAACACTGGGACACGTCCCTATGTTTCTTCCTCTCTGGTTAAAAGCATTTGGAATACGTTCCAATGCTCTCGCCATTTCCGAGACACGGGGATATGTCTCCATGCCTCTTCTTCTTTTGTAAACACGGGGTTGTCTCCCTTTGTTTCTCCTCCTTTGGACTTGAGCATTCGGAACACGTTCCAATGCTTCCACCTTTTCGAAACGCGGGGATGTGTCCCTATGTTTCTCTCTTTGTTGGACCTCCTCTCATGATTTCAGTGTGGTTTGAGTGTCCCGTTCCTTACGCGATTTTCAGCGTGTTTGGAATTTGTCCCAGGTTGCGTTGTAGACGCGCTGGGCGGTTTGTTGGACCTCCTCTCACGATTTTAGCATGATTTGAGTGTCCCGTTCCTTATGCAATTTTCAGCATGTTTGGAATTTATCCCAGGTTGCGTTGTAGACGCGCTGGGTAGTTTGTTGGACCTCCTCTCACGATTTCAGCGTGTTTTGAGTGTCCCTTTCCTCACACGGTTTCAGCGTGTTTGGAATTTGACTTAGGTTGCGTCATGTGCACGCCTGATTGTTTGTTTTTCCTCCTCTTGTGATTCCAACGTGGTTGGAGTATTTTACCCTCATTGCATTTGGCATGCATTCAATCGCGCTATTTTGCGTATCGCACTGTTTTGTGCATCTCATTGCATTTTGCATGCATTCAATCGCGCTATCTTGCGCATCACACTGTTTTGTGCACCTCATTGCATTTGGCATGCATTCAATCGCGCTATTTTGCGCATCGCACTGTCTTGTGCACCTCATTGCATTTGGCATGCATTCAATCGCGGTATTTTGCGCATCGCACTGTCTTGTGCACCTCATTGCATTTGGCATGCATTCAATCGCACTATTTTGCGCATCGCACTGTTTTGTGCACCTCATTGCATTTGGCATGCATTCAATCACGCTATTTTGCGCATCGCACTGTCTTGTGTACCTCACTGCATTTGGCATGCATTCAATCACGCTATTTTGCGCGTCGCACTATTTTGTGCACCTCATTGCATTTTGCATGCATTCAATCGCGCTATCTTGCGCCTCGCACTGTTTTGTGCACCTCATTGCATTTTGCATGCATTCAATCGCGCTATCTTGCGCATCGCACTGTTTTGTACACCTCATTGCATTTTGCATGCATTCAATCGCATTATCTTGCTCATCACGCTATCATGCACATCTTACCTACATTGTCATGCATTTCCTTATCCCTATTACGCATTGTCATGCATTTTCTCTATCATGCATTGTCATGCATTTCCTTCTCACACATCATTATGCACTTTCTTATCATGAGTTGTCATAATTTGCTTACTATACACATTGCATGCGTTGTCGCGTTATGCTTTACTTACATGTGTTCAATTTCAATTTCTGTTCACATTGCATGCGTTGTCGCGTATGTTTTACTTACATGTGTTCAATTTCTATTTCACACATTGCATGCGTTGTCGCGTATGCTTTACCTACATGTGTTCAAATTTCTGCTTCACACATTGCATGCGTTATCGCGTATGCTTTACTTACATGTGTTAATGCACACTTCGCATACGTTGTCACACATTTTTCAAATGCATTGTTATGCATGTTTCTAACGATATTGTACCTGTTAAGTTCATTTCTTTTTCAGGCACGATATTGTATGTACGGTTCATTTGAAACTGGTGCAACCAAACGAGCCGCACAGGTATTGTATGCACTCCGCGTGAAACGTGGTAAGAATTGCATAATTTTCTTACATCCTTCCTATCGGAGTATGTAGGACTGTTGTTCACCTACTTAAAACTGTTCATGATTTGCTTCGTTACAGCATTCTTGGCGTGATAATTAGTCATGCTCTTGCATCTTGCATACCGCTTGCATTATGCCCCAGCCTCCGGGCGCATCTCCACATGCTTATACTAATTGATTGTCTGAGTCTTCCGCCTTGTCAAAAATGAGTCGTCTCTGGGCTTTGACATTCACTCCCGTCACTTTGTGACTGTTGAGTTCTATCAAAGAGGGGCAACTGTAGACACCCCATTTTTGACCATCCTCAAGACTTGGTCGTGCTTGTAGGTACACCCAACAACTGGTTCGATTGCTCGCCCAGCGCTCGACTGTCGCGGCGGAACGTCACCAGTTCGAGTTTCCCGGACCTTGTATCCTTTCAGCCTCATTTTTGGACCTTGACTACGTCCTTTCAGAGTGGACCTTGTGGTGCACTGCCGGCCATGTCCTTGACTCTGCCGACCACTGATGAAACCCTGCCGGCCATCGATTGCATCGCTTACCATTACTGGCGGCAAGACCCCCTATCTCAGCTGCTTTTCCTCCAGATCTTTTAAGCCAGTTGGATTTTTGTTTGCTCCCCTCCATACACGTGTATAGAGGGATGAAGGCCTTGCAAAGCTTCTTGAACAAGCTTTGGCTTTTCATTCCTCTATATAAGGAAGAGGCTTCTTCCTTAGACCAGGGGCTGAGTTTTTGAAGAGAAAAAACTCTCTTTCTCTCCATGTTGCTTGTGTTTTGTGCCTTGAAATTGGATTTCCTTGCATTTTTACACTACAACACATAGATATACACCACCACCATTGGACTAAGCTTTTTGGGAGGTCTTCTTGAGGTTTGAAAGCAAGCTTCCACCCCCTGAAAATGCTGGTTTCGAAGAGGGTCTTCAAGGGTGAGCATTTCCCCTTTTTTTGCACTTTCTTGCACCTTGCTTTAGCCCTCTTTGCATATTGTTTTAGGCTTTGCTTATAACTGAAAAAAGTCTTGTTTTTGAGTGCTTTTTAAGTTTGGTTAAGGTCATTTTCTATTTGGGGTGTGTAGTCCCCTTGCATGCTTCGTTTGGCTTTGTTTTAAGCCATATTTTGAGGCCTCTGAGCTAGCCTTGGTTTGGCCTTCCTACCACTGAAATCCAATGGATTTTCAGTGGTAGAGGTCTGGTTTTGAAGTCCTAAATCAGAGGGGGTAGTCCCCTCTCTTTGTATTCCTCTTTGCTTGCATTTTTGGCCTTCCAAAGGACCATCCCTCTATGCATTTTTAAGGCTTGGTCCAGGCCTTTTTTTGTGACTTCTAGGACCAGCCTTGGCCCTGTCCAAGGCTGGTTTGGTCATGTCTTGCTTTCATCTAGCATGTGTAGTGTAACTCCATTCATAGCTCATCAAAGTAGCATGTGTGCATAGTCTTTGTTGAGTCCATTTCAGTCCATTTTTTGTGATGTTTTACCATGCCATAAACCTGTTTTGGGTTGGTTTTGTTACTCCATGTTCGCATGATACACTTGTAATGTAAATCCCCTAAACTAGCTTCATATGCTCCATGCCATGCCATGTCATT
Source organism: Camellia lanceoleosa (assembly GCA_025200525.1). Taxonomy (NCBI): domain Eukaryota; kingdom Viridiplantae; phylum Streptophyta; class Magnoliopsida; order Ericales; family Theaceae; genus Camellia; species Camellia lanceoleosa. The sequence goes on along the minus strand of CM045772.1, from coordinate 90,446,606 downwards.
TTAGCTTGTTCGGTTTACATTTCAGCATGTATTTGGTCATCATTTGGCATGTTATGACCTTATCCATAATTGGTTTGATCATCCCTTACATGCTCCATATAGGTGTAGAACAAATCTTGTTTCCTAGCTCTTTGTGCATGATGTTTTGACTCATCATACTAGCATATTTTGGCTTTGCTTAAACTTGATTTTATGCTTATTTTGGAGTGTTCTAGGACTGTTTTGGGCTACCATGGCCATATCACTCATGCTTTGTATAGCTATAGTGTAAATGCTTAGGCTAGTCTTGGGTTTTGAGGCCTCTATCATGTCATACATGTGATGTTTGCATGCCTTGCCCTCATTCCACATGCTATTTCAGTCCATGAAATGTTGTCATACACTTGCATTTGACATGCCTTGAATGCTTTAATTCCTCATGGGGCTGGTTTAGTATTTTATTGGGCAGGGATTTGCTAAAAACGGGCCTTCACTGGATAGTGGGGAATGGTAAACAAATTTTTCCATTTGAAGACCAATGGATACCGGAAAAATCCAAGGGAGGGGGTTGCAGAGTTTTTTTTCCCAGAAATGAGGGTAGAGCATCTCATGGATGTGGAGAATGGTTGTTGGAGAGAGAATTTGATTCGACTATTTTTTTCCTACAGATTGTATGAGGAATATTTTAACAATTCATGTACCCAGTCATTCTTGTGAAGATAAAATTATTTGGAAGCCTCTCAAAAATGGGGACTACTCGGTTAAGTCAGGATATAAGCAAGCCTTAATGCGTTATGATCCTTGGCTTCATAGGAATTCATATGACCAGGTCGTGTGGGAAAAGTTATGGAATTTAAAATTACCACCCAAATGGGCTTTGTTTATATGGAAATGTCTTCATAGAATCTTGCCCGTTCAATGGGATTTGAAGAAGAGAGGAGCCAATGTCAACCCAAGATGTCCTTGTTGTCACAACGGTAATGAGACATTAGAACACCTGTTTTTTGACTGCCAATGGGCAAAAAGGGTGTGGAGGGCATCAGTGTTGGGGCTTGATTTTAGTGTTTGCTTACCGGTGTCATTTTTTCAATGGTTTAGGGCATGGGTGGAACAAGTGAAGGAGGATGAAATTATCATTCAATCAATTGCAATCCTCTGGGCAATATGGTTACAAAGGAATAGGGAGGTGTTTCACCAAGGTGAACAGAATATAGAAAGAACCATAGAAGAGGCAAAAACACTGTCAGCAATGGTTATTAATAATGCAAATAGTGGAGCCTCTATACTATGGTATTAGTTCTCAAAAAAAAAAAAAAAAAAAAAAAGAGAAAAAAAAGAAGTATAATATTGTGAGTTTTAAATATTTTTTTATATAAAATAATTAGATTGAGGAAAATTATATGGATAAGTCTGGCAACTCAGACTTACAGTCCCTGAAGTTATTCAGAATATTGATGGGTGATAGAGATTGAATTTGTGTAATGTGAGGTCTATATGTAGAATAAATCTGAACCACTAAATAATAATTTTAGAAAAATTCTGAGTGGTTAAGTCTGAATTTCTAATATTACTAAAATTATATATATAACAAGTCATGCTTGCAAAAATACTTTTATAGTATCACATGATTATAGATTCAACTCTTATGAAAGAAAATTTAATATTTTGTGTGGTATTTATTTATCTTCTATAATGAGAATTGTATATAGTTTGGGCTATTTGTTGTTGTGGTGGTTGGACTTGGTGACTTATGTATTGGTCAATTAAATATAATATTTTTTTGTATATGTAATTATTCTCCTACCAAGTGATTAAAAAATAATTTCATTGCGAAATTAATCAAACAAGGGTTATTTACATGAAAACCCCTAAACTAATGAGAAATATTACTTTAACTTCCTAAACTATAGAAGTATAGAAATGACCACCCCCCCAAAAAACTATAAAATATATATTTATACAAATTGGAACCCCTAACAGAATGGATCAAAATGAAACATGCTAATAGTTTAAGAGGTCCATTTGTACACTCTTATAGTTTAGTGGGTAAAACATTACTTCTTAATAATTTAGGGAGACCATTTATACGCTTTCATAATTTAGGGAGTTAAAGTGATATTTTTCAATAACTTAAAGGGTCTCCATGTAAATAATCCATCAAATAAAGAAATATTTAATATTGTGAATTTAAATAATTTTTTTTAATAAAATTATTAGATTGAATTTTTTTATATAACAAGTCTAAGAGATGATTGTAGCAAAACTTTGCCAAGTTCTAGTTTAAGTGATTGGTCATTGTGGTGACACTTATCTTTTGTTTCTTTTAAGAGTAAATTACACTTATCTTTGGCCCTTTATATTTCAATTTTTTTTCAGTTTACTTTTAAAACGAACTTTTGTTCAAAATTAGACAGAAAATATCATAATAACTGTCACATAATATATAAAATATTTTATTATATTGAGATTTAAATTTATACCAAAGATGTAGATTAGATATAATAAAATATAAAAGGGAAGTATACAAACCTCCCTTATTTCTTTTATTTCTTACTTGGATTAACTATACAAACCTCCCCATTCAAAAATAAAAAATAATAATAATAAAAAACTATACAAACCTCCCTTAAAATTTTAACAAATATGCGTATCTCATTTTTAATTTTCTAAATTACATTAATCTCATTTTTATTTTTTTTAACTTAGAATACATACAAACCTCTCTTATTTCAATTAACAATATACACAAAGCTCCTATATGTTAACTTGACCCATGACCATGTTAAAAATTGTATTGAAATGACAAAAATATTCTCAAACTAAAGAAAAGGCCATACTAAAAAATATTTAATTTTTCTAATTTTTATAACCAAACAGTCCCAACCCAAATATACTCTTACCTATACATGTAGCCAAACACTCCAATAACTTATCCCTTGCATCATCTCCACACCCATCATCATTACCATATGAATATCAAAAAAATGAGCCCCATATAGGACACAAATGTCTCAACTGTACCTTTCAGTAAGTAATCCACTATTCCTTTAGAATTTTCATAAATATACATGCTTGTCTTGTATGAAATTAATTGAATAAAGAAATAAATAATATCGTGAACTTAAATAATTTTTTATTATAAAATTATTTGATTAAATTATGTATATATATAACAAGTCCAAGTCATGATTGCATCAAAACTTTACCAAGTCAAATTTGCATTACACTCTAGTTGATACCAAGTCAAATTTGAATTACACTCTGGTTGATGGGAAATTCAATAGGACCCTAAATTCCAAGTAAATATTGTACAAAAGTTTGGGAATAATTTTATTGACAGTGAACAATATTAATTTTTAAAAATATGATTATTCTAACTTTATGTATTAGGTGATAGCAAGATTTTGAACTTAACACCCACTCATTGGGAGCCCCAAATTACTTGCCTAAAATCTCGTCATTTTCGAAACTTAAAAAGGACATTGAAAAAATAATGGATAGGGAGTGAAACAAATGATGAAGTACATGGCTTTTGTTGCTCAAATAAAAAATACTAATAAGAACACAGATTAGAAATACATAATAGATCACAAAAAGTGTAATGTTGACCCATCATAACTAGGTTTAACCCTAACCATCTATTGCATTTTCTGTAAATTATCCTGTGATCCATTCTATGTTCCTAACTTTGCTCGAGAAGAAATATAAAAAAACTCCAACACATAGTTTCGAAAATGTTGACACATGGAAAATGAGAAAAAAAGAAGAGAATAAAAGTAACGGAGAGATGGTGTGAAAGTAGCACCATGGAGAAATTAGGAAGAGAAAACAGCGCTACGGATTGGAACTTCCTATGCAAGAAGAGGAAGGAACATATATATATATATATATACACAGCTAGCACCTTTGGAAGTTGTTGAATTAAATAAAATAAGCCTTAAAAACTCCTCAAAAGTTGAGTCGCATTCCTAGTCTCCTTAATTGCAGGCTCATGAAGAATTTTAAAAGTAAAGACAATTAAAGATTGAAGTTGATAGAGTTGAGTTGGTACAGGACTGTGGCTTTCTAACTCAATGTATGATATGTTGTATGCAAAATATATATATATATATTTGGGGGGGGGGGAGAGGGGGCGCTAAGCAACTAAAAGTCATTAACTAAAAATCGAAGGGAAGGATGTTACACCATAATAACCTCCGAAGACCAGAAAGGACAACCCCTATACATATGCCAAAAAGCCTAAGGATTCTTACAAGACAATCTACGTAGTCAAAAAGAGTGTCTATGGAAGGCAAAACCCTCCTGAAAGACCAGCAATACGAGATGGACAAGAAAAAGCTTTTGATTCTATGCATATGCTCCTCAACACCTTGGAACACTCTTGTGTTATGCTCCCTCCAAATAAGCCATATCAAGCAAAATTTTGGATGTACAGGCTTTGTCAGATCAATTTCAAAAAATTTGGATGTCCACATTTTTGTTTTTAGGTGATAGATTTGTAGCACAATAGTCATGGTCATTGGTTAACAAAGAATTGTAATTTTCCTTTTCTTTTGTGGGTTGGGTTCTACCTTCTTACCAGAGCAACTTCTCTCTAGAACCTAATTTCAAAGCAATGCAAGGTCAATTTGTATTAGCGATTCGGAAGGTAATTAACAAGCTATTTGTTGGAAGGTGGAGGATTAACTCTTGATCCAATGTCAAATGAAAGAAAGATGACATTCAGAAATACTTTCTTTAAAACAGAGTATGCATTTTGCCCAAGTGGCTATGGATTTTGTAAAACACAAAAGGGTTTCTAAACTGAGAAGTGATTGAATTCATAGGATAGGTTGTTAGAAAATATCATGAGATGGTAATCCAGCAATCCTCAGAAGTTGGATGCATCACACATGTGATGTATGTTTCAATTTGAAATGGCTACCTTCCACATAAGCTCGTAGGGATTGAGCTGAGATCCATTACAATCGTTATTTAAATAAAATAATATCTATTCTAGAACAATATGTAAGATTTCCATCTCATAAGTGAATACAACTGCATTCACCCTAGGTGTACATCTGTGAATACAATGGTTCAGAATGGCAGGGGAATCCAAAAGAAATAGAAGAATGACTCAACTTCACAGAATAAACTTGTTAAGTGTTAGGGGTAGTTTGGTCTTTATGTCTTATTCTTATTAGTATAAATAGTTATGTGTAAGGGGGAAACCCTATGTTTTTTAATCAATAACATAGTAGCTGTTTCTCTCTCTCTCTCTCTCTCTCACGTATCTGCAACTTCTTCTTCTCTTTCTCATACATTCAACATGGTATTAAAGCAATATCTTCCTCCTTGAAGATTGTTTCTCTCCTTCTTCCCTCTTCTTGTATCCTGGTACGTTTTCCAAGAAAAAATAAAATTTGCAGTATCCTCAAAAATTAATGGGCTTTCATCCTATAATCTCCTTTTGATTTTTTGGTTATTATTGATTGTGTTTTTCGATTTTTTTGATTTTTCGTCAAAATTGAATGATTTTTTGAAAGTCACTGGTTGAACCTTTTTTGATTGATTTTTTTCCCTCCCCCTCACATCTTGCGGAGCCGACTGACCCTCTAGAGGGGTTTGCTGTCTCTGTTTTGCTGTATTTTGGGCCTACCTTGGCTTTTTCCTGAGTTTTGAATGATCTGCTTTAGTGTTTAGGCTCCTAGTTGATCTGGTTGCTTTATTCTGGGATTATTTTGCACTGTGTCAGCCTTAGAAGGTGCTTTGTTGTGCTAGTTAGGTGTTGTGAGGACTTGTTTGATATACTGCTTGTGTTTCTACACCATCTCTCTCTTATCTTATGGTTGAACATGAGGGTCAGTACTCTAAGGGCAAGGAGGATAGTGGACTGAGTCGTGGTATGACTCTTGGTGATAGTTCTTCTCTCCAGATTAGTCCGCTCAAGCTTAATGGCACCAATTACTTGATTTGGTCCCGCTCTTGCAGTCTTGCCATTGCTGCCCAGCGTTTGACTGGCTATATTACCGGTAGTACCAAGCAATCTACTGAGGACAGTGCTTTATCTGCTCAATAGATTTCTGAGAATGCTTTAGGGATGACCTGGCTGATCAATTCTATGGAACCTACTAATAGTAGGACTTTTCTTTTGATAGATACCGCTCACAAGATCTAGATAGTTGCATCTCGGATGTATTCTCAACAGGGTAATGATGCATATGCCTATGAATTGCGAAAGAAGATTGGGGGCTTAGATCAGAAGGATCGCTCTTTAGCAATCTACTATGCTGAGTTGAGTGATTTATGGCAGGAGCTAGATTACTACCAGAGTTTCCAGCCTGTTTGCTCTACGGATGCCACTATGTTTCAGCAGGCTGTGGAGAATGAGCGGGTGTATGACTTTCTTGCTGGCCTGAATTTGGAGTATGATCAGATACAGGTTCAGGTGTTGGGTCGTTCTCCATTTCCCACATTGCATGAGGCTTATACTCTGGTTCAACAGGAGGAGAGTCGTCGTAGTGCTACAGTGCATGCCTCTATTCAGGATCAGTCAGCGATGGTTGTTGGCTCTAAGTCACATGATACTCCGCCTTGTTAGCCTCAAGGTGGTGGTAAGGGTCCATTAGTTGATCGGGAAAGGTTGAAGTGTGATTATTGTGGCAAAGATAGACATGATAAAGAACACTGTTGAAAGTTGCATAATCGGCCTACTCGAGGCCGTAGTCGTGGTCGTGGTGTTCGTCCTTAAGCACATGTTTCTGAGACTACTGCTAGTGCCTTGAATGATGCTGGTTCTATTTCTCAGAATGAGCTTCACATTCTCAGACGTTTGATAGCTCGACTTGATTCTTCATCTACCTTAGCTCCTTCCTCTTCTACCTCTTCCAACTTTGCCCACACAGGTATTTCTGCTAGTGCACTTAGTACCTTTTCATCGTCTCCTTAGATCATTGATTCCGATGCTACCAATCACATGATGGGTACTTCTAGCTTTTTCCATTCTTATTCACCTAGTTCTGGGCGAGATAAGGTTAAAGTGGTTGATAGCACTTTATCTTCTATCTCCAGCAAGGGTTCTGTTCATTGCATCTCTTTACTTTCGCTTTCATCTGTTCTTCATGTTCCTAATTTTTCCACTAACTTATTTTCTATTAGTAGCCTTACTACTGCTCTCAATTTCTCTATAACCTTTTTTCTGACTCATTATGTCTTTCAGGAACTGGCTATGGGGAAAATGATTGGCAGTGGTAGCGCACAAAGTGGACTGTACTTTCTGGATGCGCTTCATGTATCACCTTTGTCCTCTTAGGCTCTTCAATGCACTTCTGGCTCCTCCCTTCGTCTTCTTCATCAGTGGCATCGCCGTTTGGGGCATCCTTCCTTTAGTATTTTAGAAAAAAAATTTCCTTCATTAGTTCAAGATTGTCCTAGGAATAACTTTGTTTGTGATGCTTGTGAGCTTGCTAAGCATAAATGTACATGTTATTCTTCAATTAATAAAAGAAGTGCTTTTCCTTTTATGCTTATTTATACTGATGTGTGGTGTCCTTCCCCTGTGGTTTCTACCTCTGGTTATCGGTGGTTTGTGTAGACACCCCATTTTTGACCGACCTTAGGACTCAGACGACACCGATTGAGCGCTTGGTGATGTTGCATATTGTGCTCGTTCAGAAGTCTCAGAGTCTCGGCCGCGAGCCCTGCCTCCGGACTTCCGAACCCTTTCTGTACTTTGCCTCGGTTTGCGAACCAGGCTCAGTTTTCTCTGTTTCTCTTCCCGAAGGGAGGAAGAGGTCTATTAGATCATCTCTCAGTGGCCGTAGGCTACGTTTCGTGGTCGTAGGCCATTTTTCCCATTTTGGAGCCCGGTGCCTCGGTTGCTGAGTCGGGCCCTGTGCTCGGGACCACCTAACCATCTCTGATAGCCCCGATTTTTGGCATGCATCCTATTTACTCCCTTTTGAGGGACACTGGGGTCCGAGAGACCAACTTCGTGGTCGAACACCACTCTCGATGCCTAACAGCCCACTTTCGGGGCCCCAAACTGCGTGTTTCGGCTCTCGAACCTTCATTCTACATTTTTGGGCTCTGACCCAAACTTGAGATAGTCATATTTTGAGGTTATTTTCATGTTTTATTAAGGATATTTTGTTGTTTGACATCTCCATATACCACTTGCTTCTTTACCCCTCGTTTTTCCCCTTTTCTTGCACGGTACTTTAGGCGTACTTGTGGGCTGTGTTGGACTTGGTCGTAAACTATAAAGTGTCTTATTTTGAGTCCCTTTTCAACTTTGTTGAAGGGCTCTCGGCCATTTGAGACCCGCAGCTATCACTTACCCCTTTAGCTCACCTTTTGGCCATTTTGGGGGAAAATTTGAATTTCATTTCCCCCCCATTTTTCCCCCTCTTTTCTACACGTTTTTTGCCTATATATACAGAATCCCAGGTCTGTAAAAAGGGTTAGAACATTTTGTTTGGAGCTCCTATATTATATCTCTCTCTCTCTATAATTCCAAGCTTCAAAATCCTTAGGTTCCTACACCCATTTACACTACAACCCATAGCATCACTCCTCCTTACTCCATTCCAGAAGATTGAGGGTCATTTCCAGAGGTTAGGAGCTCTTCTTCTTGGTTTAAAGGTTGTTAAAGTTTGGTTCTACAAGGGTGAGTCCCATTTTCCCTTTTTCTTGCATTTTTTTGTTCCATTTCTTATGCCTATTTGCTTATTGTTTTGAGCTCCGACCCTAACTAAAAGGGTCATTTTTTTGAGCCACTCTTAATGTTTGTTTAAGGGTTCAACACTGTTTGGAACCTTAATCTTGCACTTACTTCATAATCCCTCCTATTTACCGTAAATTTGCATGATTTGTTTGGCCTATATGTAAATTGTTTTGGAGTGTGTCATGAACTGTGAGTAGGCTTATTTTGAGTCCCTCTACAACATTGTAGAAGGGATCAACACTGTTGGGAGCGTCCATGTTGTACTTGCCATTATACCCCTCTTTGGCCCCCATCTTTGCATGCTTTTTTAAGCCTATCTAGCTTCTGTTTTCGGCCATGATCAGAACTAGAAGGAGTCATATTTTGACCCCCTGGAAATATTTCATTAAGGGTCTTTTCTTATTTGATGAATGTTTGGGGTACCTCATGTTATAGCCTTTTGTTATCCAAATTCTTGCATGGCATTGTTAGCATGTTTTCCTACTGATTTGAGCGTTGTCATCTCCTGAAAATGTGCATATTTTTAGTCCCTCTTCAGCGTTGTAGAAGGGTATTTTGCTGTTTGGGCATTGCATGTATCACTTGCTTCATAGCCTCCCTTGTGGAGCCATTTTTGTATGCCATTGTTGCCCTATCTATGCTTGCTGTTTGGCCATGTTTTAGACTAGAAAATGCTTGTTTTGGGACTGCCTTGCTACTGTATCTTCATTCCATGTCCATATTGTGCATGCATTGCATAGCTATAGGCCATTTTGGGTGCCTAAATTTGCATTTCGGGACCATTCCTTGCATTTGGTGTCATTTCGCCATCTTTCGGGACTGTTTTCCCCCATATTTCAGTGCTAAAATTCCATTGGCATGTTTGCATATCATTTTCTATGTCATTTCATGCCTTAATGCCATTGCCTCGGTTTGCGTGCCCGTGTGCACGCATTTCGAGGCACTTCATTTTCATCCATCGGCTTCTTATGTGAGTGTGGCTGAGGCTCACCCATGTTAGTGTAAGTCCATTTTTGCATTCTGTATGCCATTTTAGTCTCATTGCATCGTGTATGTCATTGCCTCGGTTTGCGTGTCCGTGTGCACGCATTTCGAGGCATCTCATTTTTCATCTCTCGGCTTCTTATGTGAGTGTGGCTGAGGCTCACCCATGTTAGTGTAAGTCCATTTTGCATTCTGTATGCCATTTTAGTCTCATTGCATCGTGTATGCCATTGTCTCGGTTTGCGTGCCCGTGTGTACGCATTTCGAGGCATCTCATTTTTTATCTCTCGGCCTCTTATGTGAGTGTGGTTGAGGCTCTCTCATGTTAGTGTAAGCCCATATTGTATTGTTTATGTCATTTTAGCATCATTGCATTCCGTATGCCATTGCCTCGGTTTGCGTGCCCATGTGCACGCATTTCGAGGCATCTCATTTTTCATCTCTCGGCCTCTTATGTGAGTGTGGCTGAGGTCCACTCATGTTAGTGTAATTCCAATTGCATTGAGTATGCCATTTTATGCCTTAGGATCATTTCCTCGGTTTGCGTGCGTGTGCAGCACGATTCAGACATCTCATTTTCATAGCATTGTGTATGTTAGGATTGTATCTTAGTTGCATTTCATACATATCATGCATATTGCATTATGTTCGGGATAGGAGTTAGCACGACGAAAGCAGTGCGTTCGTACTCAGTGTGAGCAGGTCTCAATTCCCCGATCCGCTAACACTCGATTATCCATGATGGAGTTAGGTCTAGTTGTATTTCCATGTGCATTCATTCTATATTGAATTGTGCATTTTGTTTCCTCGGCCATCATGCATCGATATGCGTGATTGGTGGCACGAGGATCGAGGCATGCATATATTTGTGAAATACATTGCTATGCCCCTTTCCTGCTCTTTGTTGCAGCAAAATGAAGAATCAGTAACTTTTCAAAATCCGACACGCATTTTGAGAAACATTGCAAACAGAGGCTAATTGGGGCATCCCAGTGGATTTCCGCGCAAAGCAGCCCAAACATGCATTATTTCATTATCCGGAGCGGAGTCAAGGCAGTCCCTGGCTTGCATGCCAGTTTACCGCTTTCTTAGTTAATTTATTAATTAATTAAGAATTACTGTATTATTTGGACTGTACTATTCTTTTATTCGGGACTGTATATTTATTCAGACTCTCTGTGCGAGGGCATAATTGTAATAAGTGTGGGTGAGTGTGATGTATGTCTTCCAACCCCACATCTTTCTTCCCTTTTATTTACCTACTTATGATGGTTAGATTAGGACATATTTCAATTAGCATACAGTATGACAGCATGTTTGCATCATTCATCTGTTTTGCACGCACCGGGCTCGGCGCATCATACAAACTGCATTTGTATTTCAATTCCAAATTGAATACGTGTTAGTTGTAGCATTCCATATACCATGTTTAGAATAGCCGAGCCTGCTATAGTTTGCATCTTTGCATGTGTTGCATTAGGCATTTCTGTATATTTAGGATCATGCATGATTTCTAATGAGCTTCTGTTTTGGCTTGGAGTACTCGGTGAGTTTTATGCTTTAGCATCTTTGCATGCGTGTGAGTGACTGCCATGAATAGCATGCTTACCATGAGGCTAAGTGCTTATGTGATATAACTGCCTTGAATGCCTGTGGGTGGAGGTTGGGTTATTTGAATTAGAACAATTCATCAAATGTTTGTTTTAAGCCCACTAGATAGTGGCAAAACCATTGTTTTCTAAGCCCACCCGAGGGTGGCAAATCCAAGTCTTAGCCTACCTGTGGGTAGCACCATCAAACCATTTTCAAACAAACAAGCATGAAATGTTTTTGTTCCAATTCAGACGATCCTGTCTATACTTGTATGCTGTGCACATCACATAGTAACCTAGGCTAATAACCGGAATAAGAACGCACAATGTTTTCAAAATTAGATATCATGGTTAGTAGAGGCCGGTCTTTGACCGGGCGAGCGGGGGTGCTCACGAAGTGACCTTCCCCAATCGTACCCAAGTTCTCGAGTCGAGGCAACTTTGGTGATGACGGACACGTGGCCTTTGGCACCGAGTCAGGGTTTCCTAAATTTCCCATTAAAAAACATTTAGGTGGCGACTCAGATGTCGGCAAAGCGATCCATGTTTGGCACTTCTTTCAAAAATCTATTTTCAAAAGCGATTTGCGGATTTGGACTCCTTGGTTCAAGATTGAGAAGTGACATTTGAGTCCTTCATTGTAGTGACCCAATATCGAACGAGCGGGCTCGCACTCGCCTCGGGGATGCATTCGGGGCGTCTGATTCTGGCGACTCATTGAGGATTTAGAGAACTTGACTCGAACTCATGATATCTGGTTTGATGCACTTGTGTGTTTCTTTGCATTGCATTTGCATTGGGCGCTTAGGACACCGTGTTTGCCATATGCCATTCGGAAACGATTCTTTGGAGGCTTGTCTTGTCAAGGCATGACCATAAGGCCGATCGGTAGTGGGCTCTGACGACATGGGAACACAAACCCGGTTTTTAGGGGCACCCTTTGACCATTCGACCTAGTGCATATTCGGATCCATAGTGACCATTCCAAACTAGGGAGTTGCTTACCGTTTATAGGTTGTTTGAAACCTGCGTCGTAGTGAAACCCTAGCTCGACAAAATAGGACGGAAACCCTATCCCAACATAGGGGTGTTTTGGCTCTCACTTATGCGCTATGTGCTTTTAGAGTGCGTCTCTGAGAATGCATGTATCGGTTTACAAGTCTGGGCATCAGGCCTGCGAGCATTACTATCAGTATTTGGGAGTCAGCTTTACCTGTGGGTATCAGACTCAGATTTGAGGTCAATTTTGGGGCGAATTGAGAGGGGCGATCATCTGCTACACTCGTATCTGTTTTGGTGAAGTTGAGCTGAGGTGCTGTCTATTTTCTCTTTTGTTAGGTAGTCTTGGAACCATAGCTTCAGAAGGCTCCGATATCACCCGAGATTCATCGAACTTGTGCTAATAGACTTTGTCGACGAGAGTTTAGTTCAAGGGCAATCGTCGGCGAGTAAAAGGGCGATCGAGCACAAATCACCGATTCGGCGATTACGGATAAGGGCCCTTATCCACCCCACCGATGAACAGTCGAGCTAAGGTCTCGGTTTCCTTGTGAGGATAGATACCAGTCAGTTAGATGGATCAACGAATCGTCGAGGTAGAGGCAATGATCGTCGGATGCAGAAACTATGAAACTCATGCAAAGAAGACGTCATGCAAGCGCGAATTCTCCAAGCAAAGAAGCCGCAATCATGGCTCAACAGCCGAGCTCATCACCACGCTTGACAAAGCGTCGCTTCACAACAAGTTCCTTCGGCGAGAGCTCCGACTGGGAGACACCAAATGTCGGCGGTCTGAGACATTCCAGCAGGGCCTCGCCCCAATTTTACCCCAGCTGTCCAAAACACCTACCAATCTACCGGACTCTCCCTTCGAGTTCGAGGTCGACCCTACAGCGTTGAAGTTGAGTAAGCTTGAAAAGTTGTTCAAAAAATCTTAGGGGGTAAAGTCCATCCTGGACATTGAGGACGGGTACACCGAGCCTTATTGTGACATTCACGGACAGTTCAAGATGCCTCACATCGACCGTTTTGACGGGTCAGGAGATCCCATGGTCCACCTGAGTTTGTTTTCAGATGTTCTGCGCCCGATGGGCTTGACAAGATTACAGAAGCTTTCTCTTTTTGGCAGGACCCTATCGGGTATTGCGGCCATCTGGTACGCCAAATTGGAGGATTCAGTGAAACGAAGCTGGGAGGAGATGGCCGAGGTCTTCGTCGCACAATATTCATACAATACCCAAATCGAGATTACGACTCGTGATCTTGAGACGACGAGGCAGGAGCCTAAGGAGAGCTTCTCAGAATTCGTGGCCCGCTAGAGGGCCAAAGCCTCAATGATGACCATTAGGCCAACGGATAAGGATCAAATACGGATGGTTGTGCGCAACCTCCAAACTAATCGCAGAAAATGATCGTGCTCCCTTCCCTACCTTTTTAGATTTGCATGAGATGGGAGTACAGATCGAGGATGCTATGAAGCAGGCCTCATTGAGGGAAGGAAGCGGCCAGAGGCGTTTACTCATGATTCGAATGCGACCACCAGCGGTGACGCAGCTGCAAGATCTTTCGAAGTGGGCATGGTCGCCACCACCACACCAAGAGCAGCCACCCCCTTTGTTGGTGCATCCACTTCAAACCCCCGAACTTCAGACTATCTACCCCGAGGCAAGAGGGTTTTCACCCCACTCTATATGTCTTTGTCTAAAGCCCTGGGGGTCCTACTCAGGAAAGGACATCTGAAACCGTTGGAGCAACGGCCTCTACCCGATCCTCTCCCTCCAAAGCATGACCCGACTAAGTACTGTGCTTTCCATCAACAAACCGGTTATGACACCGATAGTTGCGTCCGTCTCCGCCACAAGATACAAAATTTGATTGACAACGGGGTCATCCCCGCACCAGGTCCTGCAAAGTCTATCGGCACTTGATCAGTGAACTTGTGGGGGATAATGTGATGTGATCAAGGGATGAACCACCTGCGGGCAGCGCTCAGTTTACTCCAAATATGGTGGATGGCACGCACTGTTCTGAGCAATGTGCAAATACCAGTTTTTGTGTTTTCTGACTTGGGTATTGGGTCAATTTTGTTGTTTTGTTTTGAGTCTGTCTTTTTGTTTTGAGTCAGTCTCTTTTGTTTTGGGTTTGTCTTGTTGTATCGAGTCAGTCCTGTTATATAGGAGTTGGGTGATTCTAGGGGTGTTACCTCAGGCGTCACCATTTTGTTTTGCGTTTATCTTTTCGTTTTGAGTCTGTTTCTGCCAGGGAGCCAGTAATGCCAACAGATTTGAATGAAACAGCAGTGATTTTCACGCTCTCGCGTTTGCTTCTGCCATGTGCTAGTTGTGCCGGGATTTGAATGAAATGGCAGTGCATTCCATCTGCTCTCTTGTGCCTTGAAGTCATTGTAATGACCTTAGTTTTTCGAAACCTTTTGAACACTACGGTAAAAACAAAAAAGGAGGAATTCCTCGGGATTTGCAAAACTTTGATCAAACTGAGAGAAAGAGAGGCGTGCTAAGCCCTTAATGAATGGAATCATGCTTGTTGGAGTGAGTACTGGGAAGGATCCTGGCTTGATCCAGACTGGTTTCACACTATCTTCAGCGCAAGCGATTTGTCGCTTTCTTAAAAATTTTCAAAAACAAAATGTTTTGCACAGTCCTGCGAAGATCTGTGTGGAGTCGCTCTTGAGATTGTGCAGCCTAGGATCGCTCTCAGCCTCGAGACTCAACCCCTTTTGCTTTCAAACCTTGAACTGGGATTCAGAATGTTCAACGATCAACTTCTGATGTGTGGCGGTTGAAGTAGCCCTCGAACAAGAGGCACCAAAGTCAGATCAAGGAGATCAGACCTCATCAGAAGAAGGTTGCGAAGCCAAATCAGAAGTACCCTTTGAACTAGGGGCAAAAAATATCCGATGTGCTCGAAAAGCCAAAGGTGGATCCTTCTGCAAATCAATACAACAGCCACTCTCCTGGATAAAGAGGGCTTATATCTCAAAACCATTTGGCATGGACTTGTTACACTTTTACCCTTTGAGAGGCTCGCTGGGCTGAAAACCCAGAAGGGCGACCCAGGCAAAAGTTAGAGCAAAGAAAAGAATGAAAAAAGAAAAAAAGAAAAAATGCAAAGATACAAAATGCAAAAAGAAAAGAAAGGAAAAATGCAAAAAAGAAGAAGAAAAAGGAATGAAAAGAATGGAAAAGAAAAAAAGAAAAGAAAGAAGAATAAAGCTCGCAAGGTCGAAAACCTGCAATAGGCGCCTTGGCAAAAGTTAGGGCATAAAAAGGAGAGGTTAAATACCTGAGTGTACCTTAACCCCGAACTACGTAAGGCTTGATTCCCATATTTGGGATACGTAGGCAACTTCATTATGAAGTCCATCCATAAACACTTCCAAATCGATCGTGTCCATGCGATGG
The DNA here is from genome assembly GCA_025200525.1 of Camellia lanceoleosa. Taxonomy (NCBI): domain Eukaryota; kingdom Viridiplantae; phylum Streptophyta; class Magnoliopsida; order Ericales; family Theaceae; genus Camellia; species Camellia lanceoleosa. The sequence continues at coordinate 90,430,926 of CM045772.1, read as the reverse complement.
TTCTGGTCATCTTTGTCTTCTCTACATCTGAGGATTTGGTTGTGTTCGTTACTCTGAGGACTGCCTATAACGCGATACGGTGCCATCCGAACAAGGGGCACCTTTCCGTTGCCATTTAATACGCTGCGGTGCCGTTCAAACAAGGGGCAACTTTCCGTTGCCATTCAATGCGTTATAGTGCCGCTCAAACAAGGGGCAACTTTCCGTTGCAATGTAGCTCTCTTCGAGCAAGGGGCGATTTTTCTCCAGATCCGAGGTTGTGTGTCTCAAGAGTAGGCTCTGTGCTCGTTGAGCAGTGACCGTTTGCAAAAACAGTTTTTGAGAATTTTTGCTGAGGTTGACTAATTCTCTCGAAAATTATTCCATCTTTTCCAAAACTGGACCATTTCTTGGACCCAAAAAAGGAAAATTTTCAGTGCTCATAGCCTGACTTGCATGATTTCAAATCAAAAATTGAACAAGCATATTAATCTAACTCTCATGTTGGTCAAAACTGTTTTAGTAGAAAGTAAAAACAAAAAAATGGTCAAAATGATGAACTAGGGGCGCAGTTGAGTCAGGTTCTCTGTCTTTCCCCTTTTATCAACATACTTGTCAGAAAGGGCACCATACTTGCCAAGAAGGGCACTCTCTACACCGGAAAAGGCACAACCGAGGTTAACAACAAAAGGTGAAAGCTCTCAACATCCTCCAAGCGGGAGGTATCAAGCAGTCTGGCTTGACTGGGCAAGGTATTCCACTCCATCATCTGGGCAAATCTAACCATGTCCAAACTCCCCGGCAGAGCATCGTCGACCAATGTCAGCCGCAGATTCGCTAAACACCCAATTGTAGCGCGGCCCCTCTGTGGAAGAAACTCACTGTTGTGAACAAGAAGAAGAATCTAGCAGAATGCTAGGGGCACGAGCCCACAACTTTCTGTTTATCCATCAACCATCCAGGGGAGGGATTGAAAAATGAGAGATTGAAGAATAGAAAGGTGTGCGATGAGAGAAAAAGTGAGAAAATGGCTTTTTCAGAAAACAAGAGATTGAATGCCGAGTGATGTGAGAATCACAAATGAGAAAGGGTGGGAAATAATACCCGGTGAAACAGGCTCCCTGTGCGCATTTGAGTCTTTCGTTGTGTTTTGTTTGTCTCGGTTCTTGTTTTGAGTCGTTTCAAGTGTCAATAGATGTGTTTAGGTTGTTTACCTTTATTTTCCGTTGTTGGGTCGTCTTTGCTGTGTTCAATTGTAGGCTCAATACTCGGTCGAGAACTCATTTTCTCAATTTCAAAAATGATTTGTTGTGTGCTCAGAGTGCTGTGCCATTCTCCACATTTGTGCAAAAAAGGAATTTGTTCTTCGAAAGCCGCAGGTCCACCCGATAAGTGTGAACAGTAGAACCAGGGCCTATCTGAAGCTATAATGGTTCCGGACTGCAAAGCAAAAAGAAAAGAGGGAAAATCGAAGCACCTGAGTGTATTTCACCTTCAGCGAATTCCGTGATTGTACTCCGGATGTACCTCCTCAGGCCTTGTCACTACTCCGAAGTATGAGTGTATCTCGACCCCAAGCTTAAGCCTGCTTCAAGTCAGAATGGCGATTAAAGCAGCAACAGATGTTATCTCTCTCTAATATGAACAGGGTGTGCCCGTTTTTTGAGCTGAATGTGTTGCAAACCCCTCCGAAAGGTAAATCGGAGGTCGCGTTTTTATCTGGTCTCGTTAAGGCTTGTATTCCCTTATTCGGCATTTTGTTTCAACTATGCGTTGTCACGCACATTCCACTTGCATTGTTATGCACCCTTCCACCCGCATTGTTATGCACTTCTCATGCTTGCATTGTGATGCACATTCCAATTGCATTGTTATGCACCCACTTCACTAGCATTGTTATGATTATTCGTTGCATTGATTGTGCACATCTATCTGGCATTGTTTTGCTCATTACTTGCATTGTTATGCACCTTGTCTCTTGCAATTGTCATTATTTCTCCTCGCGTGTGCGACGGGTTAGACCTCCTCTGGTTTAGAGCATTTGGAAAACGTTCCAATGCTTATACCTTTCTGAAACACCGGGATACGTCCCTACATTTCTTCTTCCTTTCCGAAACATCGGGATACGTCCCTACGTTTCTCCCTTCTTTCCGAAACACCGGGATACGTCCCTACGTTTCTCCCTTCTTTCTGAAACACCAGGATGCGTCCCTATGTTTCTTATACCTTTCCGAAACACCGGGATACGCCCCTACGTTTCTCCTCTCTTTGCAAAACACCGGGATACGTCCCTACGTTTCTCCCTTCTTTCTGAAACACCGGGATACGTCCCTAAGTTTCTCCCTCTTTTCAAAACACCGGGATACGTCCCTACGTTTCTCCCTTCTTTTTGAAACACCGGGATACGTCTCTATGTTTCACATTCCTTGCGGAACACCGGGATACGCCCCTATGTTTCTCATTCCTTGCAGAACACTGGGATACGTCCCTAATCTTTGGGATACGTCCCTAATCCTTGGGATACGTCCCTAATCTTTGGGATGCGTCCCTAACCTTTGGGATACGTCCCTAATCACTGGGATACGTCCCTAATCTTTGGGATACGTCCCTAATCCTTGGGATACATCCCTAATCCTTGGGATACGTCCCTAATCTTTGGGATACGTCCTTAATCCTTAGGATACGTCCCTAACCTTTGGGATACGTCCCTAATCTTTGGGATACGTCCCTAATCTTTGGGATACGTCCCTAATCTTTGGGATACGTCCCTAATCTTTGGGATACGTCCCTAATTTTTGGGATACGTCCCTAACCTTTGGGATACGTCCCTAACCTTTGGGATACGTCCCTAAATCTTGGGATACGTCCCTAAACCCCGGGATACGTCCCTAAACACCGGGATGCGTCCCCATATTTCACCATCTTTGGTTAAGAGCATCTGGAATACATTCCAATGCTTATACCTTTTCGAAACACTGGGATACATCCCTATGTTTCTTTGCATGATCATAAGTTATGTTCGGCTTCTTGCATTGTCAGTTGCATTTTGCCCCTGCCTACGGGCATGCCTGCGGGCACATCTTTGTCTATCTTGTCTGCTTTGTCTAAGTCTTCGGCCTTGTCAAAAATGGGTCGTCTCTGGGCTTTGACATCCACTCCCGTCATTCTTATGACTTTCGATTTCTGTCAAAGAGGGGCAACTGTAGACACCCCATTTTTGACCGACCTTAAGACTTAGACGTCACCGATTGAGCGCTTGGTGATGTTGCATATTGTGCTCGTTCAGAAGTCTCAGAGTCTCGGCCGCGAGCCCTGCCTCCGGACTTCCGAATCCTTTCTGTACTTTGCCTCAGTTTGCGAACCAGGCTCAGTTTTCTCTGTTTCTCTTCCCGAAGGGATGAAGAGGTCTAGTAGATCATCTCTCAGTGGCCGTAGGCTACGTTTCGTGGTCGTAGGCCATTTTTCCCATTTTGGAGCCCGGTTCCCGATTTTCGGAGCCGTCAGGCCGTGTGCCTCGGTTTTGGACCGCCTAACCATCTCTGATTGCCCCGGTTTTTGGCATGCATCCTATTTACTCCCTTTTGAGGGACACTGGGGTCTGAGAGACCAACTTCGTGGTCGAACACCACTCTCGATGCCTAACAGCCCACTTTCGGGGCCCCGAACTGCGTGTTTCGGCTCCCGAACCTTCATTCTACATTTTTGGGCTCTGACCCAAACTTGAGATAGTCATATTTTGAGGTCCTTTTCATGTTTTATTAAGGACCTTTTGTTGTTTGACATCTCCATATACCACTTGCTTCTTTACCCCTCGTTTTTCCCCTTTTCTTGCACGGTACTTTAGGCGTACTTGTGGGCTGTGTTGGACTTGGTCGTAAACTATAAAGTGTCTTATTTTGAGTCTCTCTTCAACTTTGTTGAAGGGCTCTCAGCCATTTGAGACCCGCAGCTATCACTTACCCCTTTAACTCACCTTTTGGCCATTTTGGGGGGAAATTTGAATTTCATTTCCCCCCCATTTTTCCCCCTCTTTTCTACACGTTTTTTGCCTATATATACAGAATCCCATGTCTGTAAAAAGGGTTAGAACATTTTGTTTGGAGCTCCTATATTATATCTCTCTCTCTCTATAATTCCAAGCTTCAAAATCCTTAGGTTCCTACACCCATTTACACTACAACCCATAGCATCACTCCTCCTTACTCCATTCCAGCAGATTGAGGGTCATTTCCAGAGGTTAGGAGCTCTTCTTCTTGGTTTAAAGGTTGTTAAAGTTTGGTTCTACAAGGGTGAGTCCCATTTTCCCTTTTTCTTGCATTTTTTTGTTCCATTTCTTATGCCTATTTTCTTATTGTTTTGAGCTCCGACCCTAACTGAAAGGGTCATTTTTTTGAGCCACTCTTCATGTTTGTTTAAGGGTTCAACACTGTTTGGAACCTTAATCTTGCACTTACTTCATAATCCCTCCTATTTACCGTAAATTTGCATGATTTGTTTGGCCTATATGTAAATTGTTTTGGAGTGTGTCATGAACTGTGAGTAGGATTATTTTGAGTCCCTCTACAACATTGTAGAAGGGATCAACACTGTTGGGAGCGTCCATGTTGTACTTGCCATTATACCCCTCTTTGGCCCCCATCTTTGCATGCTTTTTTAAGCCTATCTAGCTTCTGTTTTCGGCCATGATCAGAACTGGAAGGAGTCATATTTTGACCCCCTGGAAATATTTCATTAAGGGTCTTTTCTTATTTGATGAATGTTTGGGGTACCTCATGTTATAGCCTTTTGTTATCCAAATTCTTGCATGGCATTGTTAGCATGTTTTCCTACTGATTTGAGCGTTGTCATCTCCTGAAAATGTGCATATTTTTAGTCCCTCTTCAGCGTTGTAGAAGGGTATTTTGCTGTTTGGGCATTGCATGTATCACTTGCTTCATAGCCTCCCTTGTGGAGCCATTTTTGTATGCCATTGTTGCCCTATCTATGCTTGCTGTTTGGCCATGTTTTAGACTAGAAAATGCTTGTTTTGGGACTGCCTTGCTACTGTATCTTCATTCCATGTCCATATTGTGCATGCATTGCATAGCTATAGGCCATTTTGGGTGCCTAAATTTGCATTTGGGACCATTCCTTGCATTTGGTGTCATTTCGCCATCTTTCGGGACTGTTTTCCCCCATATTTCAGTGCTAAAATTCCATTGGCATGTTTGCATATCATTTTCTATGTCATTTCATGCCTTAATTCCATTGCCTCGGTTTGCGTGCAGTGCACGATTTTGAGGCACTTCATTTTCATCCATCGGCTTCTTATGTGAGTGTGGCTGAGGCTCACCCATGTTAGTGTAAGTCCATTTTTGCATTCTGTATGCCATTTTAGTCTCATTGCATCGTGTATGCCATTGCCTCGGTTTGCGTGCCCGTGTGCACGCATTTCGAGGCATCTCATTTTTTATCTCTCGGCTTCTTATGTGAGTGTGGCTGAGGCTCACCCATGTTAGTGTAAGTCCATTTTGCATTCTGTATGCCATTTTAGTCTCATTGCATCGTGTACGCCATTGTCTCGGTTTGCGTGCCCGTGTGCACGCATTTCGAGGCATCTCATTTTTCATCTCTCGGCCTCTTATGTGAGTGTGGCTGAGGCTCTCTCATGTTAGTGTAAGCCCATATTGTATTGTTTATGTCATTTTAGCATCATTGCATTCCGTATGCCATTGCCTCGGTTTGCGTGCCCGTGTGCACCCATTTCGAGGCATCTCATTTTTCATCTCTCGGCCTCTTATGTGAGTGTGGCTGTGGTCCACTCATGTTAGTGTAATTCCAATTGCATTGCGTATGCCATTTTATGCCTTAGGATCATTTCCTCGGTTTTGCGTCTGCAGCACGATTCCGAGACATCTCATTTTCATAGCATTGTGTATGTTAGGATTGTATCTTAGTTGCATTTCATACATATCATGCATATTGCATTGTGTTCGATAGGAGTTAGCTTGCACGAAACGAGGTGCGTTTGCATTTCGAGTAATGAGCAGGTCTCAATTCCCCAGTCACCGACACTCCTGATTATCCATGATGGAGTTAGGTCTAGTTGTATTTTCATGTGCATTCATTCTATATTGAATTGTGCATTTCGGTTCCTCGGCCATTATGCATCGATATGCGTGATTGGTGGCACGAGGATCGAGGCATGCATATATTTGTGAAATACATTGCTATGCCCCTTTCCTGTTCTTTGTTGCAGCAAAATGAAGAATCAGTAACTTTTCAGAATCCAGCACGCATTTCGAGAAACATTGCAAACAGAGGCTAATTGGGGCATCCCAGTGGATTTCCGCGCAAAGCAGCCCAAACATGCATTATTTCATTATCCGGAGCGAGTCAAGCGTCCACAGCTTGCATGCGATTACCGCTTTCTTAGTTAATTTATTAATTAATTAAGAATTACTGTATTATTTGGACTGTACTATTCTTTTATTCGGGACTGTATATTTATTCGGACCCTCTGTGCGAGGGCATAATTGTAATAAGTGTGGGTGAGTGTGATGTATGTCTTCCAACCCCACATCTTTCTTCCCTTTTATTTACCTGCTTATGATGGTTAGATTAGGGCATATTTCAATTAGCATATAGTATGACAGCATGTTTGCATCATTCATCTATTTTGCACGCACCGGGCTCGGCACATCATACAAACTGCATTTGTATTTCAATTCCAAATTGAATACGTGTTAGTTGTAGCATTCCATATGCCATGTTTAGAATAGCCGAGCCTGCTATAGTTTGCATCTTTGCATGTGTTGCATTAGGCATTTCTGTATATTTAGGATCATGCATGATTTCTAATGAGCTTCTGTTTTGGCTTGGAGTACTCGGTGAGTTTTATGCTTTAGCATCTTTGCATGCGTGTGAGTGACTGCCATGAATAGCATGCTTACCATGAGGCTAAGTGCTTATGTGATATAACTGCCTTGAATGCCTGTGGGTGGAGGTTGGGTTATTTGAATTGGAACAATTCATCAAATGTTTGTTTTAAGCCCACTAGATAGTGGCAAAACCATTGTTTTCTAAGCCCACCCGATGGTGGCAAATCCAAGTCTTATCCTACCTGTGGGTAGCACCATCAAACCATTTTCAAACAAACAAGCATGAAATGTTTTTGTTCCAATTCAGACGATCCTGTCTATACTTGTATGCTGTGCGCATCACATAGTAACCTAGGCTAATAACCGGAATAAGAACGCACAATGTTTTCAAAATCAGATATCATGGTTAGTAGAGGCCGGTCTTTGATCGGGCGAGCGGGGGTGCTCACGAAGTGACCTTCCCCAATCGTACCCAAGTTCCCGAGCCGAGGCAACTTTGGTGATGACGGACACGTGGCCTTTGGCACCGAGTCAGGGTTTCCTAAATTTTCCATTAAAAAACATTTAGGTGGCGACTCTGTATCTGGCAAAGCAGTCCATGTTTGGCACTTCTTTCAAAAATCTGTTTTAAAAAACGATTTGCCGGATTTGGACTCCTTGGTTCAAGATTAAAAACCGTGACATTTGAGTCCTTCGAACTGTAGTGACCCAATATCGAACCAGAACGGGGGGGGGGGGCTCGCACTCCTCGCCCGGGATGCGTTCGGGGACGTCTACAGTTTGTCACGTTTATTGATTGTTATTCCCATTTGACTTGGATTTATTTACTTCACACTAAAAATGAGGTTTTCTCGTGCTTCAAAAATTTTCATAAAATGGTATCCAATCACTTCAATGCTACTATAAAAATTCTTAGGAGTGATAATGGGACTGAATATGTTGATGGAGCTTTCAGGGCATACCTCGAGGAGCATGGCATTCTTTATCAGACTAGTTGTGTTGGCACTCCTGAATAGAACGGAGTTGTTGAACGCAAGAATGGTCACCTCCTTCAGGTTGCTTGGTCCCTCTTATTTACCATGAATGTTCCTAAGTCTTTTTGGGGGGATATTGTTCTTACCGCGTCTTACCTGATTAACTGTATGCCCTCTAGTGTCCTCCTCTTCCAAATTCTTCTTGAGCTTCTTCCTATGACTTATCCCACTTCTTCCCTTCTGCCTCGGGTTTTTGGTAGTGTCTGTTTTGTTCATCTTAAACCTCGTACTCATGGGAAGCTTGATCCTAAGGCTGTCCGGTGTGTCTTTCTTGGTTATTATGCTACTCAGAAGGGCTACAAATGCTATGACGCTCACACTCATAAGTTGTATGTTAGTATGGATGTCACTTTTTGTGAATCTGAGTCCTTTTTTTCTTCTCCTCCGCTATCTCCTCAAGTGGAGAGTGGTATAGATGAGATTGCGGATGAGACGGCATCATATCAGAATGAGTTGTCTTTTTTCCTTCCTAATCAACAGGCTGTTATTTGTGGTGAGGGAGAGCCTAATAGTTCTATTGATGAGGAGTCGGATATCGGTGGTCGTTTGGACAAAGTTGATCTTAAGACTTATTCACGGCGTCAAAAAGAGTAGGCTTCTCTTGTGCCACCAAGTCAATCATCATTTCTTATGCCAGTTCCACACCCAGTTTCCACTGACTCTACAGGTAATTATCCTCAGCCTATTTTTTCACCTGTTGTTGATAGTCCTGTTGCTGATGATTTGAGTCTTCCTATTGCTCTTAGAAAAAATGTTAGAGCATGTACTCAACACCACATTCTAAATTTGTATCATATGACTTGTTGTCTTCTCCATATCGTGCTTTTATTTCGTCTCTTTCTTCTGTGTGTATTCTGCAGGGTTGGAAAGAAGCCATCAATGATCCTAAGTGGAAGGTAGCTATGGTAGAAGAGATGCAAGCTTTGAGTAAAATAACACATAGGAGTTGGTGTCTCTTAAACCGAGGACATCATTTTCTTTCACAAAATTTTCTAATCTATCAATGATCTCCTCTATCCTGGACATTATATCTGCATCAAATGAACTAGAAGAAGAAATCAAGGTGGGACTTGGTACCTGGTCTGACTTGCTATGGTACTTTGCTTCAGACTTGCATCGCAAAGCTTTGGTAGCAATCTCATCAAGTAAATCATCTACATGATACACAGCAACTTTAAGTTCGTCCACCCAATCTTTCACAACAGGGTTAGTGATCTGCTTGTCCTTTGCATCATCAAGCACAACATTAAGTCCCGGCAATGTTAACTTGAGCTTCCTGAGAAGTTTATCATCATGTTTTCGAGCATGGAAAAAGTTGACGAACTCGCGAGAAGCCTAACGGTCAAACAACACTTGAATGGTGGCGGACAGAAATGCTCCTCCAACTAAGGTGGCAGCCATGTTGTTGTTTTTCTTTTGGTTGTAGAGGTAGAAACAGAGATTAGGAAAATTAAGGAAATTGATTGTAGAGTGAAAGAAGAGAAACTGAGATGAAATCACAAGAATAGAGAGGGAGAACTCAATCTAAGAAAGAGAAGAGAGAGAGCTTACTGAGGCTGAGAAGAAACCAACAAAAACAATGTCACTGAGAGAGAGAGAGAGAGAGAGAGAGACATCAAGCCGCTACCGATCTGATCTGAGATGGAAATCTACTGATCTAATCTGAGATGAAATCACAAGAATAGAGAGAGAGAACTGTATGAGAAAGAGAAGAGATAGAGATACAGAGAGAGAGAGAGAGAGTACCGAGAGAGATATGAAAGTGTGAGAGACTGGCGTGTGATAGGTTGAATTAGGAGTAGGGTTTGGCGTTGAATAATGTCTCATAACTCGAATTGCATTTGGCCAGAATGGCACTACTGCACAAAATAACGTCGTTTTGGGCTTTTTTTTTTTTTTTTCCTCCTACCTCTATTTTGTTTGTGAAACAAACAGAAGAAGAAGAAGAAGAAGAAGAAAATGAGAAGAAAAGAAGGAGAGTGAGAAAAAATAAGGAGAGTGAGAGAAAAGGAGGAGAAAAGAAGAAGAAGAAGAAGGAGAAAATGAGAGGAGAAAGAGGAAGAACAGATCCAAGATAGATCTGTGTGTGTATACACACAAAGGAGATGGTGATATGCTGGTGGGTGGCTCTCTCTCTCTCTCTCTCTCTCTCTCTCTCTCTCTCTCTCTCTCTCTCTCCCTCTCTCTCTCTCATATATATATATATAGATCTGTGTATAGATAGATTGATTGTACTATATGAGGGTTTGTGGGGTTTGAGGTATACTTTGTGAGGATCTATGTATATACAAATTCATTGACCATTTTTGCTTTATGGGTTGTGTTGAAACTCAACCAATGGTTCACGGGTTGTTCATTGATTGCTTGAAATTGTGGGTGTTGAAATATTCTGTCGGTGTTGAAGTGTGTTGAAACTCAACCAATGGTTCATGGGTTGTTCATTGATTGCTTGAAATTTTCTAGATTTGTTCATTGATTGCTTGAAATTGTGGGTGTTGAAACATACTTCCTCTCTCTTTCTTCTCTCTTCGTCCCTCATCTCTTTTTCTGTCGCCTCTCTGTTTCAGACAAAAAATAGAGGGGAAAAAAAAAACTGCCCAAAACGACATCGTTTTAGGTAGTCAAGCCATTCGGGCCAAATAAATTTCGAGCTACGTAGGTTAGCTTTTATATGGAATAAGAAATGATATTATGTGAGAGGGTGTATAGCATAAATATAAATTATTTGTATACTGTTAGGATTGGTTACAATCCAGAATTATGGGGTTCAATCCGGAACCGATCCGTGGACTATAAATTTTTAAATTTTCAATCTGAAACCAAATTATGGATTCAAAAAACTAATCTAAATCTACCAAATTAGACTGGATCGGATCAGATTACGGATTATACGAATTCCATGTTCAACCCTAGTTTAAAGTAGCAATAAAATTTTTTCCTCCATTAGTCAACCGTCAAGTCAATTAATAGAAAATGTTGACGTAAGCCATTAATTTTTATTCAATACCAATTTTGCCCTTACTTCATTCCCTGCCATATCATCTCTGCCATCTCTAATCTCTCTTTAATACTCTAAAAACACACAGGCAAAGAAAACAACACAGGAAAATAGACCCATCTACCGAACTACTTGTCCAATGCAAGCCACAATACTAAATGGAAGTGAGCATGTTAGGTAGTGTTCGGTAGAGTTTTAGAATTATTATTTGAGAGTAGAGTTGTATTTTGAGTTTGTGAGATTTAGAATTATGATTTAAAAAGAGAAAATTTATTTAGTTATGAGTTTTGAAAAGAGTTTTGAATTTTTTATGTGACATGAAATGAGAAAAGTTTGGTTATCAAAACTCAATTCAAAAATTTATAACTCATAATCAAACACACAACTCAAAACTCTATTAAAAATTATATTCAAAACTCGTAACTAAACTTTTTTTTAAATTCAATTCAAAAAAATAATTTGTCATTTTGATCTAAAAAAATAATTTGTATATTTAAAAAATATCAAACACAAATATAAATTTTTTTTTTTTCAAATAACAGGTGATTGGCAAAAAAAAAAATTGTACTGTTTCAATCAATCGGCCGAACGACCAGCTCCGAGAATGTCAAGGCGGATGACTGGGTAGACCAAAACTTCAAAAATTGACTAGTTTACCAAACATATCATTTTTTTGTGTCACAAAACGTGTAAACAAGAAGTAAAGAACTATAATATTTCATCAAACCAACCAAGAGAAAATTATACTTGTTACACAATGTAATATATTAAATTAAGACTGAAAAAAAAAAAAAACAAAACAAAACAAAACAAAACAAAACACTTATAACTCCGATTTAAGTAAAAGAACTAATACTTGTAACCCAATGTAATATATTTATGAAGAATTCTTGATTCCATGTGATTGGGTCGGGTTTGGCAAATTAAAACTTGAATATTCATCACTAGGGCTGTTCAAAAATCCGTTCAAACTGGTAATCCGGACCGAACCAGACCGAATTGTACGGTTTGGTTCGGTTCTATTAAGAATTGGTTCGGTGTCGGATTAAGAAATATGAGAACTGTAAAAATGGTTCGGCTAATGGATTTTATGAAAAAACCGCGGTTCGAACCGAACCGAACCGAATTTTAAAAGATATATATATATATATAATATCAAGTTTTATTTTTATTAATTAGTTTTTTATAATTTTAATGATATTAGGATGGTATAGATATGTAATATTAAGTAATGCCTTAATATTATTAGTTTTTATCATGAGTTAAATGTAATTAGTTTGAGTAATTATTTTGCTAATATTAACAATTTATTCTTGTAAATAGAAATTTTTGGAACCGTAAACTAAACCGAAACCGAACCGTTTTTTCAATTTGGTTCTGGTCCGGTTTTACAAATGTAACGGTCTGGTCTGGTTCTCAAAATCACAGAACTGTTAGGATCGGTTCGGTTCTTGGATTTTCTCAGAACCGAACCAATACAAACCATGTACACCTCTATTCATCACCCGATTGAACTCAATTTTTTTTGAAATTATTAAACTCGCATCCATCTACCTATTGCGTCTAAACTAATCATTTGAGGTGAGATTGAATAGGGTTTGACGAATTGGATGGGTCGAATTGATGTTTTCCAACCTTACTCGTAAGAGTAATTCATGAAGAAAAAAAATAAATAACAAAACAAAATAAATCTTCTACTTGTAATAAAACACAATTCTCTTATGAGTAAGACTATCTAATTTTGTGATCGATTTATGTGTTTGTTGATTTTTTGAGACAATTTTTTTTTTAGAAAAAATTGTGAAAAAAACAAAAAAAATAAAACCGTTTGGTAAATGATAGAAAAGTTAGTATTTTTTTTGTTATTGGGAAAGTTTTTAAGTAAGTTGATGTGTTTTTTTTTTAATTTTTTTTATTTCAAAGGTTTGTTTAAAAAATTACTTTTTATACCTTTTGGAAAATAAAGAAATACAATTTTTTTTAAAATTCATATATATATATATATTTTGCAATTACTAAATAAAGATAAATCTTTTTTTTATAATTGTTTTTATGATTTAGAAATTGATGTGACATATTATTTTTCTAAGAAATAAGTTGAAGTAGCAAATACAGTTAATTTGCCACATAATTTGAAAGAATCTTTAAGAAGACCTTTCCATTCTTCATTCGTGTCGCTGATTCTTCGGCAGAGATTCCACATCAATTGGAGAAATTCTAAAGAATAATAGTATGAATTAAGATTTATCAACTCATAATTTGTCAAGAATGTATTTGTATGTTTAAAATTAAATTGATGAAATGTGAACTTTATGAGTAAAATAAATTTCAACCATTGATTCTTTTCTTTTTTTTGAATAAATTTTGAATTTGTAAGTCTGAATTTGTAGTCTTGTTAAAATAATATTATATCAAAACTAAGCGATTAACAATTAACCCTCTTGCTATTGGTCAGAATATATGAAACGTCTAATTTCATTTCTAATTTTTTGAATTATATTTGATTCTTAATTACGGCCTAATAAGGCTAATGTTATATAAACTACACAAATTTTATAATTTTTTTCTTACTTATTAATATGATATTATTATATTATTCAAGTAAATCTTGTTTTAGATTTTAAAATTTTATTATTACACGACATATTAATTATTAATTTTTTTTTTGTTAAAAAAAATAGTAAAACACTTTGAAGAGTAATAATATTTACAAATTATTATTATTATTATTATTATTAAGACTTTCCTATTCTATGATATCACACCTTTTAGTTGGAACATCGCTTTTGTTTTCTTTATTCTTTTTATTATTTAGTTAATCATGATATTGTGATAATCAATTATACTAAATTTACTTATAATTTGGAGGCGTATTAAAACTAAATGAATAACATTATATTAGTATAATGCTTCCCATCGTTCACGCATTACTAATGAGCAATTGACTTGTAAAGTGTCATGTCATCGGATAAAAAATAAATTTGACGTAAAATTTTATTATCAGTGAACAATATTAATTTTTAAAAATATGATCATTCTAACTTTACACTTTAGGTGGTAATGCGATTTTGACATTAACACCAGCTTAATGGTAGTCCCAAATTACTTGTCCAAAATCACATCATTTTCAAAATTTAAGAGGGACATGGAAATCAGAGATGGAATGAAGAATATACAGGGAGTAGCATGGCTTTCCTTACTCAAACAAGAACATAGACTAGAAATACATAATAGATTGTAAAAGTGCATCGGCATATTGAGATTTATTTTGAATGTTAACCCCATCATAACTAGGTTTAACCCTAACAATCTATTACATTTCGTATAAATCATTCTACAATCTATTATGTGTTCCTAACATTGCTCCGAAATATATATTAACAAAAAAAAAAAAAAAAAAAAAAAAAAAACCTGACATGGCCCCAAGTACTGAAAATTTTAGCAGTTACTTGCAATTAATCCAGTGTAACCAACTTCAAATAGGAATCTCAAAGGCCACTACTTATAAAAATTGATCGCTAGCTTGAAAATGAAGACAAATGAACACTTTCTTGCAATCTCATTCATCCTTTATTTTTGTTCATGCCACTAGTATATAAACAATGGAAATCTAAAGACCTACTCAACCCCCAATACAATGAGAAACCAATGAAAAGAATAGTCCTTTGGTACACCAACAATCAGAAACCAATGAAAAGAATAGTCCGTTGGTACACCAACCCTTCAAACCCCCAAAGCATCACATCTTAAAATGCTAGAATCCTAAAACCAAGTGTATACATCAATCCCCTTCAATCTAATGTACAACTAGAGAATACAACATTCTTTTCCGATTTTACATTTCTCCATGACAGCTCTGGAGGAAGTACATTTATGAACATTTCAAGCCATTTATTACTTTCCTCTCAATAAGCAATTTAATCAGAAGCTCAAATGAATCAACTTTGGGTCCATAATATATCAGCATAAGCTTTCTTATCTTTCCTCTCCTTTGTGACATAATCAGTTGCCTCCAACACTTCCTCTGCTTCATCTGCGATCTCTTCTTCTTCTTCCATCAATTATTCGAATACAACTGCTTCCATAGATATCTTCTCTCACATTCAGCCAATGCTTCTCTCATAGCCTGTTTTGTTGCTGGTGTGTCACTGGGTTTATATTTCGGGGCAGGCACGACAAATGGCAATATAATATCATCCAAACTCAGACTCTTATGGTTGGGACTACTGTTTGCATTTGATGGTGAAACAATGAAAATGATACCAAGCTCGTAGTTACAGACGTGAAGTCTTGAACCCAATACATAATTTGTCTTCATAGCTCCAACCACCTTTGTCTTGAGTGAATTAGAAGTTGGGCGTCCCCAAGCAAGGGCACTGAAGTTATGGGACCCACAATACACCCATCCAAAGGATGAAGCATCTTTCTTAGACTAGAAGCATCTTCGGGCTACCTGCTTTTACCATACATTCTCTCCTCTATTATCTTTAACTTAAAATCAGAAATTTCAAAAAACATAAATTGAAATAGAAATGACAGATAAGGAGGGAACTGGAGTACATAATGTGGCTTAAATTGTAACTTCACATAATACTAAGACATAGCACCACATTTAGGAGAGAACAATCTTCTCATACTTGTCTATTATATCATAATATTATAAGATTACTCCAATACATCATATGATGTGCTAATCTTTGAGATCATGATCATTCATGCATACATGAAAACCCAAGCATGACCTTGAGCACAAATTGAAAATCTCTTCTATATTCGATTCAATGTTGACACTTGGAACATGAGAAATGAGAAAAGAGAAAAGAATAAAAGTGACACAGAGATGGTGTGAAAGTAGCACCATGAAGAAATTAGGGAGAGGAAGCAGTGTTACGGATTGAAACTTCCTATGCAAGAAGGGGAAAGAACATATATATATACACAGCTAGCACCTTTGGAAATTGTTGAATTAAATAAAATAAGCCTCAAAGACTCCTCAAAAGTTGAGTCACATTCCTAGTCTCCTTAATCGAAATCGCATGAAGAATTTTAAAAGTAAAGACAATTAAAGATTAAAGATTGATAGAGTTGAGTTGGTACAGGATTGTGGCTTTCTAACTCAATGTATGATATGTTGTATGTAGAAAATACAATTTTTTTTTTTTTTTTTTTTTTTTTTGAGGGGGGGCTAAGTAACTAAAATTCATTAACTAAAAATGGAAGGAAAACCCCAATACAAAAAGGGAAGGATGTTACACCATAATAACCTCCAAAGACCAGAAAGGACAACTCCTATACATATGCCAAAAAGCCTAAGGGTTCTTACAAGACAGAATCTACATAGTCAAAAAGAGTGTCTATGGATGGCAAAGCCCTCCCAAAAGACCAGCAATACGAAATGGACAAGAAAAAGCTCTTGATTCTATGCACATGCTCCTCAACACCTTAGAATGCTCTCGTGTTATGCTCCCTCCAAATAAGCCATATCAAGCAAAATTTTGGATGTACAGGCTTTGTTAGATCAATTCAAAAAGTTTGGATGTCAACATTTATGCTTTCAGGTGATAGATTTGTAGCACAATAGTCATGGTCATTGGTTAACAAAGAATTGTAATTTTCCTTTTCTTTTGTGAGTTGGGTTCTACCTTCTTGCCACAACAACTTCTCTCTGGAAGCTAATTTCAAAGCAGTGCAATGTCAATTTGTATTAGCGATTTGGAAGGTAATTAACAGGCTATTTGTTGGAAAGGGAAGGATTAACTCTTGATCTAGTGTCAAATAAAAGAAAGATGACATTCAAAAATACTTTCTTTAAAATAGAGTTCGTATTTTCTCTAAGTGGCTATGGATTTTGTAAAACGCAGAAGGGTTTCTGGACTGAGAAGTGATTGAATTCATAGGATAGGTTGGTAGAAAATATCATGAGATGGTAATCCAGCAGTCCCCAGAAGTTGGATGCTTCACACATGTAATGTATGTTTCAATTTGAAATGGCTAGCTTCTGCATAAGCTCGTAGGGATTGAGCTGAGATCCATTACAGTTGTTATTTGAATCAAGTAATCTCTATTCCAGAACAGTATGTTAGATTTCCATCTCATAAGTGAATACAACTGCATTCACCCTAGGTGTGCATCTGTGAATACAACAGTTCAGAATGATAGGGGAATCCAAAAGAAATCGAAGAATGACTCAACTTCACAAAATAAACTTAATATGGCTTTGGATCACTTATTATTGCATTGTCCTGTGGCTTTGGATCTATGGCATCGTCTCTTTCGTTTGGTTGATGTCCAATGGCTGGCTTCGGATCTTGTCTAGTAATGATTTCACTGGATTTTTGGGATTTTGGAGGTACGATGAAAGCAAAAGTGACGTGTCATTGTGTTGTCTTCACAATTTTTGGGTGATTTGGTTGGAAATGAATGCAAGGATCTTTGAGGACAAATTTGATGATACAACATCTATATGGGATAGAGTATGTCATTTGGCATTGTTTTGGACTTCTATTTCGACTCCTTTTAATGGGATTTCATTTTATTATTATTCTATTTTATTTCTAGAGATTGAAAAGTGACATGTGATGGTTAAATTGTTTCTTAGTTTTGGTGATTGATGTTTTCTCTCTTCTATTGTAGAGGACATCTTGTCCTCTTTTTGTACTCTTTCTTTTTTAATCAAATTTCCTTTTGTTGCCGATCAAAAAAAAAAAAAAAGGAAAAGAAAGGAATCTTGGAAGAGACAGACTTCAAAACAGTAAGGAGGGAATGTGTTTACCTTGACATGCACGGGATGATTAACTCTATCGTTGGGATAAGGAATCGCATCACGAAGAATGCCTATGTTTCTTAACCTTTGCCATGTTTTCTTTACATAAAACAACATTAAGCAAATTATGTGTTACCAGGGAAAAAAAAAAAATAGCTGATTGACAATTAAACAAGAAGAAATGGACGAGTTTTCACTAACATAATAATGGGAAGTCAAAGTTGCAAGAAAACACTGTTGTATTTTCATTTTTTTTTTTTTAACTAGAAAAGAAGACAGATTTTTTGTTTCACTTGCAAGCACTATTGATTTGATATTTGCTTATTTTCGCAAATCCTTAGACCAATTGTAGTGGCAGTTAGTCACCAATCCCACATGGATTTAAAGAGGCATTTTATTTTATTTTAATTTTTTTACATTCAAAATATATGATTTAACTAGGCTAGACATGAGATATTCCTCATAAATCTCAGTAGGGCTGTGAGAGACTTAGTTGCACACCTATACTTTTATCGCATACCTTAATGAAATATAAAAATTAGGAATAATTTATTTATAAAAAGAAAAACAAACAAACAAACAAACAAAACAAAACAAAATAACACATGGAATCTAGTTAAAAACCATTAAATTATCTTGCAGGTAATCAAAAGGTCAGGATACTTGCGAGAAACACACAAGGTATTTTGAAGCTAAGATTCCACAACTTGCATTTTTCACTCTTTCAATTTTGAGGAAAATGATTCTAACGGATGGGTTTCAAATTTTGATTCATGCCACATGAACTGCAAATAGTAAAAGTCACTTACATCTGGATCAGACTCTTTAGACTTAGAGAACTGCACTGATGTCTTTCCAGAAGCTGCTAAAAATGCAGCTAAGAATTGTGAAGTGACTGATCCAATTGAAGATGAACCTTGACAATAGAACAGATAAGTATACTGAGAGAAATATATTTCAAATTTCTGGAGAGGAGTCTAGTATTATACAAGAAAACACTCACCAAAAACAAAATCATTTTCCAAATATTCTGGCCATTTGTAACGACTTAAGTTGTCTAATCAGATTAATGTCAAACTTAAGGGAACAAACGGATAAGATGTCTGTTTCAAGGACAGGAACAAATACATATTAATCAGATTGAATTTTTTGGAGCACTGGTAGCTTCAACAAGATTTAGATTGAACTTTTTTTAATCTTTGATCCATAATCCCAATATTTAGCACTGTCACTTTTTCCTTTTTAGTTTAATAATATACAACTTCCAAGTAGTCACCAATTCAAGGTGCTTTTTCTTGCTCGGGTAATTTCATGGCATATTTTCTCATCACTTACCATGAAGAGGCACGTAAAAATCTGATGGAAACTTTAATGTTAAAAATAAGAGAAATCTTAATGTTCTGAAGTGAAGTCTCCTATATCTTGGGTACTAAAGTAATGTGAAGTATATAAGCGTGAGGGCACCCAATCTCAACAGCTAGCTTTTGTGGTTGAGCTTTACTCAAGACAGAAAAATCTAGAAATCCCCTATATGTTGATTTATGATTATGTATCAATTTTAAGCAGTAAATAACAATCCTAATCAAACAATCAAGACAAACCTACACAACGATTTCACGTGGAAAGACCACAATTGGAGCACTTCCAATTGTGATAAAAAAAAATAATGGGCAACAGCCACAAAACAATCCACTAAGAAGATATAAAGGAATTACACAAGTATACTCTCAATTACCTAGCGAATCTACGCCCGAATTGAACCAACCCCTATGTGCCTCTTCCAACCCCGTCTTCACCTCAGAATTGTCTTGATGATGAGCCACTCTAGAATCCACCAAATCTTCAAGCTCGAATTCTTCAGAATCCACCGAAGAACAACTCTCTCTTTTGGGTATAATTAAACAAACAATCCTTTGATGTAAACTTCTAAAACCATGAGTTGAATACTCAATTAAACATCAAAGAAAACTAGCAAAATATCCCCAGATATAAACCTTAATATCCAAAAAGAAGATCTGGAAGAGTAAGTAAAGTTTTGGGAGAAAACCAACTACTTATAGAAATCTAAAGTAATCCTAGTTTTGGAAGAAAACTAATTCCTTATAGAAATCTGGATTTTGAAGCTCGCTCGAGCGAAGCTTCTCTCGCTCGAGCGAGAACCTTAACTCGCGTGATTTCCACTAGTGCCTTCACTCGAGCCACGAACCCTTCGCTCGAGCGAACAATGAACTTTTTCAGGTTTTTGTATAGACGCAATCCTTCGCTCGAGCGAGGACTTCTTCGCTCGAGCGAGCAAGGGCGGACAGCCAACTTTGAATGCAATTTTGCATTTTGCCAGTCTTGGTGACCAGGACTCGACCCCATCATAATCAATAAGTGGCAATCTTGAAAGCATTAACATCACAAACTTCTTTGCAAGGCTCGATTCGACCCCCGACATATGACATGAATACATGAAATCCTAAGACACATGAAAAAAAACTTTCTCTCCCTTTTTGTCACGAATTGACAAAGGAAGCTCAATCAACTAAAGCAAGATCAAAAACCACACAAGCAATGATATGATGATGTAAATATCAGGAGCATGCAAGAAGGAAATAATAAGCAAACAGTGCATAGTAACATGCAAAACAACTAAAGCCAATCTCCCTTACCAAACAAATCAAAGTGATCATGCTAACAAACTCTTGTAATGATAAACCAAACTCCCCCTCACTAAAAACAGCCACAGACACTAAAAACACTAAACAAGAAAAACAAAATATAATATGGTGGAGCAAGTAAGGAATTTCAGATTTGTACCTTAAAACACACAAGATTATCCAAGAAGCACAATTACTTGAAAACACAATGTGCACAGCCTCTAGAAGATTCCTCACAAAAGAAAGTAATGCATTATGTGAAAAGTATAGATCCCATGATAAAAGTGTGTGTGTGACTCTTAGAGTTCGACAAACACTAGATTTAAATCCTAGCAGTGATATGAAAGCTGGACCTCTGACAAAAGAATCTAAGCACAACTAAGGAAAGTCAAACCACTAGGAATCAAGGAGTATTTTGTGAGTAAAGGTGGAGGCTCCCCCTCAATCAATGAATCCTTTTTTTTTTTTTTCTCACATTTTTTTTTTCTTTTCTTTCTTTTGCACATTTTTTCTTTTCTTTTGCACACTCATTGGCGGCTGACACGCTTAAGAGTATAGAAACCGAACCAGAGAAGCATGGATATAATAAGGATGGCCTGGTTGGTGACTCTGAGGTAGCCTTTTCCTCATGTCTGGACTACAAAGAATAGAGGGGAAAGCCATGGAGATGCAAAAAGATGAAAAATGGTTAAGAGACTTAACATCACCCAAGATATGCTAGTATCGGTCAATTCCTGTAGAAAAACAAAAGATACAATGCCAGAAGTCCATAGAGAAAAAAATCACTAAGCGGAAGACTCCAATATTTGCTAATCCAAGAGTGTGTACAGAATGAGACATACTAATCAAAACACAGACACTCCAAAATGAGTAATGACCACAGAAAGCACACACATATTAACATGTAATGGATATTCTCATCAATTTCAATATGCACCAAGGACTACTCAAAAATTTCAAACTTGCAAAACCATACTAAGAAAATCTTTTTGGATTTTTTTTTTCTTATTTTTTTTTTCTTTTTTCTAAACAAAGCAAGACAGATAACAAACATGCACACATTAAACGACTCAAAAAGAAAAAAAAAACACACTGAAACCCAAAAACTAAAAAGAATAAACAAATTAACACAGGTCAAGTTTTCTTACCCAAACCGCTTTAGTATGAACAAGGTTGTGAGCATTGCGGTTCTTGGGTGGTGTCTTGACGTTGTGGTTCCCTTTGCTTTCAATGAGAACCCGTCTCGACTTGGTTTCCAACTTCCTAGTTCTAGGTCTAGGCAAATACAAACTCGCTCCAAGTTTGGTCTCAAGCACATCAAAATAGCAAGGTGTATTATGACCCTTAACCTCATTACGACCAATGAAGTGTCTCCTATCTCTCGAGATGTTGGAATTTCTTCCACCTCTATAAGACACTCTCCCATGCAACTTATAACAATAAGGGCGAATATGACCATGCATACCATAATAATGACAAATAAAAACAGGGTGTACCTTCTTTTCTTTTACCGTACCAACTTTAGGAAGATTGAGAAGTCCATCATCATGTTGAATTTTTTGTTCTCCCTTTCCTTGAGTTCTTGTATCATGAGATGTAGATGCACTCTGTTTTTGCTCTTTGTTATCACCAAAGCCAATGCCACTCTTGTCACAACACATTTGTTGAGACCCAATGATATCCTCCAAAGTCTTTGATCCTTTGTTCCAAAGACCAATGGTAGCCATGGCACACTTGAGCTCTTCCTCTTTCTTGATCATTAGTTCTTCCAAAGCAACTTGAGACATCTCGAGAGATTCAATCTTTTCTTCATACGTTGCATAGATTTGTTGTAGCTCATTCCTCTCTGCCTCACAAGTCAAGAGTTTTGCACAAAGAGTTTGTCGATCATTAGCTATCTTGATGGCATCAATCCTAGCCTCAGAAATCTCCTCCTTAAGTTTGACATTTTCACTTTTACATGCTTTGAGTTTCGTTGTGAGTTTGTCATTCAATTTGGATAAGTTAACAGACTCATTATACAACTTTTCATAAGCTTGCTCAAGCTCATCATCATCACTTCCTAAGGATTCATCATAAGTGGCATTCTCAACCGGCCTCTTTGGATACTCTGTTCGTCCTTCAGTTTCAGAGGCCGCCATGAAAGCAAGGAATTGTTTATGTCTCTCTTCGCCTTGATCTTCATTGTCACTTTCATTTTCATCAGATTCTGATTCATCATCCCAAGTGATGGCGAGGGCTTTCTTCTTCTTCAAACGAGTGGGGGATTCTGAAGCAAAGTGGCCAAATCCTTGGCATTCATAACATTGGACTCTTTCAGAGTTCCCTTGTATCTTTCCTTTCTCCTTCTTGGCTATAGAATTAATTTTGAGTTTATCTTTGCCTTTAGATTTATGAGTATCAGTAAATTCCAAAAGATTAGGATTCTTTTTCAAAAAAGATTTTTTAAATTGTTTAACAAAAGCAACGGTAATCTTGGAATCTATCTCACAATCCTCATCAGAATCCTCTCCAACTCTATGAGCACTACTAAAAGCAATATCTTTTTGTTTCTTTTTGAAATTCCTATGTACCTCATAAGTTTGGAGATTTCCAACCAAGTGATCCAGCTTGAGGTTGTCAACATCTTGAGCCTCCTCAATAGCCGTAACTTTTGGTTGGAACCGATCGGGCAAGGATCTCAGAATTTTTCCCACAACTTTGGATTCTGATATTTTTTTCACCTAAATTGAAGCTGGAATTAACAATGTCACTCAACTTCGCATAAAATTCATCAAAGGTCTCACTATCTTTCATTGAAAGGTTTTCGAAACTAGACGTGAGCCTTTGAAGTTTTGAGTTTTTAATAGAAGGAGCGCTATCGTGCATAGTTTGTAAGATATCCCAAGCCTCTTTTGCGACTTCACAATTACAAATACGATTAAATTCTTCAGCTGTGACAACGCAAAAGAGAGAATTTATAGCTTTACTATTCCAGCTACTATTTTGGTAATCAATTGTGTCTCACTTATCAATTGGTTTGGGGAAAGTTACTCCATCAACGGTAGTCGTTGGTTCAGTCTACCCATACATGACAGATTGCCGAACTTTTTCATCAATAGATTTTAAAAACGATCTCATCCAAGCTTTCCAAAAAGAATAATTGGATCCATCAAGTAGGGGTGGTCGAACCATAGAATTTCTCTCACGAATTGTATCCATTATCACAAATCAAACAAGATCTCATTTTAAAAGATTTTTTTTTTTTTTTACAATAGAACGACCCGCTTTGATACCAATTGAAAAATCTAAAAATCCCCTAGATGTTGATTTGTGATTATGTATCAATTTTAAGCAGTAAATAACAATCCCAATCAAACAATCAAGACAAATCTACACAATGATTTTACATGGAAAAACCACAATTGGAGCACCTCTAATTGTGATAAAAAAAACCACGGGCAACAGCCACAAAACAATCCACTAAGAAGATATAAAGGAATCACACAGGTATACTCTCAATTACCTAGCGAATCCACGCCCGAATTGAACCAACCCCTATGTGCCTCTTCCAACCCCGTCTTCACCTTGGAATTGTCTTGATGATGAGCCTCTCTAGAATCCACCAAAGCTTCAGGCTCAAATTCTTCAAAATCCACCAAAGAACAACTCTCTCTTTTGTGTATAATTAAACAAACAATCCTTTGATGTAAACTTCTTAAACTATGAGTTGAATACTCAATTAAACATCAAAGAAAACTAGCAAAATATCCCCAGATATAAACCTTAATATCTAAAAAGAAGATCTGGAGGAGTAAGTAAAGTTTGAGAGAAAACCAACTACTTATAGAAATCCAAAGCAATCCTAGTTTTGGAAGAAAACCAATTCCTTATAGAAATCCAGATTTTGAAGCTCGCTCTAGCAAAGCTTCTCTCACTCGAGCGAGAACCTTAACTCGCGTGATTTCCACTAGTGCCTTCGCTCGAGCCACGAACCCATCGCTCGAGCGTACAATGAACTCTTTCAGGTTTTTGTATAGACGCAATCCTTCGCTCGAGCGAGGACTTCTTCGCTCGAGTGAGCAAGGGCGAACAGCCAACTTTGAATGCAATTTTGCATTTTGCTTCGGGTGCGAGCTGATCGAGCAACTCGACCCCCGTCATAATCAGTGAAGTGGCAATCTTGAAAGCATTAACATCACAAACTTCTCTGCAAGGCTTGATTCAGATTGGATTCGCATCTAATAAACTTATAGCCTCACTGAAATAAAAGTGCGAAAACAAATACAACTGAAAAGAGTTTTGTCAAACGGGATTACCAAGAATAAAAACCTAACAAAGACCGTGTAATAAATACATTTTTGCTAAATAGGAAAAAAACATAAATAAATAAATAAGAGAAGTTATTTGTGCATAGACAGAACTTGGACTCAAAATCTTTTGTACCATGTTTTACAAACTAATCCATATTTTATTAACAATTTTCAAAACATAAATTGAGTTGTGCATTTATAAACATGTAAATATATGCAAATCCAAATCTTCCAACAACAAAGTGATGAATTCACACTTGACAGACACATAAAAAGTGCCCATGCGTGCAAAATAGGTTTCTTATTAGAAGCGTAAGAAACTGTGTACAAGAGATGCAGGAGCATGGAAGGCCATGGTCCCCTTGGATCTAAACGTTCCAACTTCTCTCAGTTGCATTTGAGAAAGCCTCCAAAAATTACATAGGTTACGCCAAAACAATACAGCATATGATTTAGTTTTCCAATGCAACCCTCCCAATCACAAATCACACCATAATTGAATGTTCTTACATACTAAAGGAAAAACTATAATCTCACAAACTTCATCACTATTACCTCTTGAAGTTGCTAGAGGCCTGTAGACCTCTGAATTGATGCAACTAATGAACATATTGCATAAACATGTTCAGATTGCACTACTTTTGATATGTCTAAAAAGGAAGGTCCCTGCACAAGATAACACCACCAAAACTTGGCATAAACATACTATCATAGTAAATAAGCTGCAATAGGAAAGGATCTAGTATATGACTTAAACATCACCTATGACACATACAGTATCATTTGTACTATGATGGTGCTTCCTTCTAAAGCAGTCACAAGTACCTCTTTTGAATAAACATATCCAGAAAACTTGAATAAGCCACTATCTGATAAAGGAGCAACCCACTTTGCAACATTTCTTGGTAGAAACCCAAGTCGAACGCTATATAGTGCAAGGAGTGAAGCAAACAATTAAAATGCAGTAGTAACAGCACAATAGTCCAAAGCTTAACACACACGTATAAAGAAAAAGATTAGCTTCCAATAAATGCAAATTGAAAGCATCACACTAGCAAGAAATGCAACATGGAAGCACCTCGTAGTGTCACAAATGAGGGCTTATTTTCAAGAACTACTTTTAGGATTGAAGGGAAAACCTTAGTGAGGATAGGAGAACCAAACGGCAAGCACTTAATGGATTTGGATTATTTAACACTACTTTAACCATGCTAGTGTTCCGCTTAATATGTCTTGTGCTCTTGACAACATTACTTCCGAAATATGAAGGTTCCTATAAAAATCCACTTCCCCCCAAAACAAAAAGCCTAATACTGATTTAGAGCTCATACTCTACACTATTAAAGCCCAATTTAAGAGAAAAGAGGAGCATCTTTTCTCAGATTTTCAATTTTTATCTATATGCAACAATTTTTGGTGGTACAGCCATAATTTGATTACCATTTACCACAAGGCCATTTCGAATGAAGATGTGTATCTAAATCATGGACCGGCATAATTTGAAAGGTAATCTTCTTTTAAATTTGCTTTCTATTCTCCACTGGAGGTGGAGTTGCATCGGAAACTATGACGGAATGACCGTTGTGCTGTGATATGAATACCCAGTGGCAGTTTAGATAATAAATAAATAAAGAAAAAAACAAAAGGTAGAAGAGAAAGAGGTAAACGTTGGAGAAGATATCCAAGAGGGAAAGAAAATAGTGAAAGTTTTGTATCAATGTAAAATTTAAAAGATAATTACAAATAAGTAGTGAAGTTCATAATAATTATAACCATTTTTTTTATAATAAATATGTAATTTCTTTCTCAAATTACCACTAATTAGTAATTTTCTCAAAAAAAAAAAAATACTTTTTGACATTGAGAGATGATATTGCCCTTTCACAATTAATGCATTAATCAAGTCCTGGCCCTTATGTATTTTGTTAAATAACTAAGTCAATACTGAGGTAACAAGATTTTAACTGATTAAAAAGTGAATTGACTCCAGGTCACAGAGGTTGGATTGACCTTCTTCTAAGCTATAAGCCGAACTCTATGGAAATTGTCACAGAACTTGAGCAGTGGCAATCCAAAAAAGAGAGCATTACCTCTAATTTATGTTATCTAACTTTATTTCCTTTCTGTCACATATTCAAAACTGTTTTAATTCACAAGCATGTAATGTTAAAGCATCTTGAGTGCAAGCAATAAGAAATTGATGAATGTGTTGACTCTATAAGACTAGCAAACTAATGCACAAAGTGCCAGTAAAACTAGAAACAATAATAACACAAATTCCTGTATTTGTATTATGGTTGTCCATATGGAAAAGAAAAGTATTAAATGAAAAACAAGTACACTCTTTCTTTGAAAAGGAACCAACAAGTACACGTTGTCCTGAAAAAGGAGCATTACATAACACAAATTTTTAGCTGATTATGACAAGAACATAACTAAGTCACATAAAAACATGTTTCTAATGTAGAACATTGACATTCAAATATGTTCAACAATCCAATAGCTGGAACGAAAAAAAAAAAAAAAAAGAAGAATCTCCACATAATATGTTTTACTCCAAGACTCAAAAATTGGATTGGTCTTATTCTAAGTTAAAAAGCAACTTTATTATAGAGCTTTCCATCAATCTTTTTTATCCAACTTCGATTCCTCCAAGTTGCATCATCAGAACTGTTTTAATTCAAAATCATGGAATGTCAAAAACAGTTCTGAGTGTGCTTCACTTCCAATTTTAGCAATAAAAGAACTCTATAAGACCAACAAACTAATGTAAAAAGTTACCTGTAAAAGTTGAAAGTTGAAGCTGAGAGGGGTACACATTTACTTCAACGTCATGGTAAAAGATCATCAACATCTTAGACATTCCTGAATGATATCCGGTTGCCACATGATCTCCGATTGCCACATCTTGGACATTTTTGGACATCCAAGACTGGTAGTTAATTAAAAGCCATGCAAGAAGACCAAACCATGTATTCATTGTCATTGAGTAGAAAGAAAACGAATGAGAGTTGGAAAACATGATTTACAATGACCTTAAAATAGTATGCTACAACTTAGGAAAATTAACTTCTAAATTAGTGAAATATGAAGTAATAAAAAAATTAATTTATAAATCAAATATAAAAAAAACTTATGGAAAGGATAAAACTAAAAAATGTAAGAAATCCACCTGATGTAACTCAGCAGAACACAAGCTTGGTCAAATGCACAAACACAGCACCAAGTAAAATGCACTCAATAACAAATTTATGCAAACTTGCAGTACTTTTTACCAAAAAAATTAAAAGGTAGAGAAGGTTTTGGTTTTCATCGATAGTCCTTTAAACAAGTTTCTTACAGGGAAGAATTCAACTTGCAGGCATAACAAAATTTGTGCAAACCATTAACCATTAGAAGTACTGAACTTCAAACACATATAACAAACATATTCATCCAAATGAAGAATTATAAATTCTCGAATTATGCAAGTTCCTTTGAAGAAAAAAAAAAAAAAAATTGTTTAGGATAATTACGGCTGTATTTGGTTCTCTTTTGGAATTCCAATCAAAAAATTTTAAAACTCATAACCAAACACACAACTCAAAACTCTTTTTAAAACTCAAAACCAAACTCTTTTCAAAACTCTATTTAAAAAAAAAAAAAATCAATATAATATTTTTTTATTTTGTTTTATAAAATTATTTTTAGAATCATGATTTCAGTGTGAAGTCGTTTTTTGAGTTATGAGTTTCGAAAAGAGAAAATTTATTTTGAAAAGAGTTTTGAGTTGTATTTTGAAATTTTTTGAATTTATTTTTTTTAAATATTTAAAAGATTTCCTAATTTTATTTTTTTAGGGTAAATATTTTATATTTTAAATATTTATTTATTTATTTTAATGTGCACTATATTTCATACATTTGTGTGTTATATTTTTTAAAATATTTTAAATATCAAAAAAATTTCAAAAATTTATTTTTTAAATATAATTTTTATTTTATAAATATATTTTAATTTTTTTGTTTTGTGTTTAGTTATGATTTGAGTGTAGAGTTTTGAAAGTAGTGTGGAGTTTCAAGTTATGTGTTTGATTATGAATTTTGAAAATAATTTTTAAATTGAGTTTTGAGTTATGTGTTTGGTTACGATTTAAGTGTAGAGTTGTGTTTTAACTTTAAAATATTAAATTAAAAAAATTAAAATATTCACAAAATAAAATAAATATTTAAAATAAAAATTATATATTTCAAATAAAAAAATAAAATTTTCTGAAATATTTTTTAATATTTTAAAAAAATAAATCCAAAAAATTTCAAAATACAACTCAAAATTCAAAAACTCAAAATATAACTCAAAACTTTTTTCAAAATTTAAAAAAACTTCTTAAAACTCAAAACCAAACAAAATTTCTCTTTTCAAAACTCAACTCATAATCCCATCTTTAAATCATAACTTAACGCTCAAATTATAATTTCAAAACTAAACCAAACGTAGCCTATGTTTCTTCTTTATTATTATTATTGTATATCATAATTTCACATCATTCTTAATATTATTATTGTATATCATTATTCAAAACCAACCTTATGATCAATATAGACATACAAAAACAAAAAAAGAAAATAGAACTATTAGCTTGTAAAATGAATGTGGAAGTACGTACAGTGTATCAGGACGAAGAGTGAGTTGCTCAAAGATCGCTTCACCATCCATGTGTATAACAGGGACACAAGCAATCTTATGCCAGTCTTGTCCTTCCCCCTTGAGGTAACGAGGTTTTAGCATTGGACAGCCAATCAATTCCAGCATAAAGAGAGAGGTGGGAAGCCCCTCTTTGAGCAAGGATTGGAGCTGAGGGCATCCCACAATCTTCATGTATTTGAGAGAGCCAAGGAGTTGAAGGCCCCTGTCGTTCAACGATCTGAGATTTGGTAGATATTCAATGCGGAGTGACATAAGAGTCGATGGTAACAACCCCTCCTCCGGAAAGGACTCCACCCCATCTTCTGGAAAGGACTGCCCCCAATAGTCACCTGCTAATCTGAAGTGTCTAAGAGAAGGGAGCCTTTGCAAATCCCATTCTCTTCGGCGAGCTGTAAGTTTGCCGCAATTTATGATTTCAAGTGAATGTAAGCTGGAGGGAAGCCCACCTTCCGGAAAAGACTCAATTTCTGGACATTCACTTAATTGTAGTGATTGAAGAGATGGGAAGAGGGTATGCATTCCTTCAGGCAGTGACTTGAGCTTCTCACATTGCGAGATCCTAAAGTCAGTCAGATTGAGTCCGGGTAGTCCGGGAAAAGATATCAGATTAGAAAACCCATTTAAGAAAAGTGACTCGAGAGATGTCAAATTTTGGAGCCCAAGCATGTTTAGATCTGTAATACTCTTGAAATTTGTACAAAACAGGATTTCTAGAGATCGAAGGTTTGGAAAGAATCCAAGCCACATGGGTTTGAGAGCATCACAGCATGATAAGGACAAAGTTTCAAGGGATCTGTGGCAGTTCTCCATATCCTCGGATCTGGGGAACACTAGTTTTGGAAGGCATGTAAGCATGGGCGGCAAAGAATGTAGAACTTTACAATTGAAGATTGAAAGGCATGTAAGCATGGGCGGCAACCCTGTATCTGGGAATGACAATAGGCTTGGACAACTCCATACCTTGAACTTCTTCAGATTTGTTAAAGTGCACAGCTCGGGTGTCAATGCCTTTAAATTAGGCATATCTGAAATCTCCAATTTTGTAAGGGAAGACAAACCTCGACATCCCAATTCTACCCCATCACATCCATTCAATACTAATTTTCTTGTGTCTGCGCCACAAATATTCGAAAGTTGGGCCATAAGTCTTGAGCATTCCTGAATCTCAAGTCTCACACAAGATGGAATGTGTTTGGGTAAGCCTCCAATCAGCCTTGGACATTTGATTACCTCAAGCACTTTAAGCTTAGAGAACTCTCCAGATTCTAATATATACCAGTCCACCCACTCCAACATATTTTTAAATCTAAGAGTCTCTAGAGATTGAAATGGTTTGCTTAAAGAACTATCTCCATAGAATTCATGGCCTACCTTTGTTATTCCTTGCATCCTTGAAATTTCAAGGTCTTTCAAAGCGGGCAACTGACCAAATGGTGGCAAGGAAAAGCAATACTCACAATTGTCAAGAGACAAATGCACTATATTACAAAATGATTTATCTCCCAACCAATCTGGAAATCGTGTGCCACCAAAGTTTTTAATCTCAAGGCGTTTCAAGCTTGTATGAGGTTTTAGCTTGTCAAGAACATCTCTCTCTTTCTCTGAATCATTCGTACTGCTACTCCATTCGAGTACCAGTTCTTCAAGGTACATTTTCTCCTCCAATTTTGCCCCCATTGCACCCATGCCATTAGTTACATTTTGCAAACTTGAAATGGAGAGCCTCCTTTGAAGATGACGAAACTCCTTCAACTCTTCAATACCTAAGCCCTTGGATTTGCCTACCACAAAGGCAGTTAAAAGTTGGAGGCCTTTTAATTGACTCATTTGCATTGGCATCTCTTGTAAATTAGTTCCAGTAATATCAAGATGGCGCAACTGAATTAATTTTCGAAGATTTACCGGCAAGGTAGTTAGTTGATGACAATTATATAGCAGTAATGTTTCTAAATTATACATGGTACAAATTGATTCAGGCAATTGTTTGATTTTCGTGTAAGAAAGATCCAAATACCGTAGATGTAGTAAATTTCCAATTGAATGAGGCAATTCCATAATCTTATAATGTGGCAAAGACAACAACCGTAAGCATGTTAGTTTTGGTAAAATATCATCCAAAACCTTTTCGCTCAACCACGAATCAGAATAGCCTAGTGTTAGAAAAGTCCTTAAAAACTTGGCATTAATAATTAGCTTGTATTTTTCAAAGCCATCAAATTTGCCTCTAACACATGAGAAATTATGTACCCTTTCAGAAATATGATGTATGTTGTCGTCCTCTAACATATAACAGAAATCTCCAAACACAGCTTGAGCTAAATCTTTAACAAGATCATGCATGACAAAACAATATTTATTGGCATTTGATCGTTGAAAAAATGACCTTGATTGCAATTCATAGAAGCACACATAACCTACCTCTTCCCTCGTTTTATTACTTCTGGGTTGCTCAACAAAACCTTCAGCCATCCACATTAAGACTAATCTCTCCATTTGAAATTCATAATCTTTAGGAAATATAGAACAATAAGCAAAGCATCTCTTTAAATGCGATGGGAGGTAATGATAACTCAATTTTAAGGCTGGAAGAATATTGCTTTTCTCCTTTGGCAAATCCCATATTTCACTTTTCAATATATTATTCCAATCCTCAACATCCCGTTTAGAGCGCAAAAGACCGGCTAATGTTTTTGTTGCTAGAGGCAAACCTTTACACTTTTTCACAATCTCTTTACCAATCCTTTCAAGGTTTAGATGTGCACCACAATCTCCCTTCTCAAATGCATGTTTGGCAAACAATTTCCAGCAATCTCCATCCGATAATTCCTTCAAACGATGAATAGGAACTGTTTGCATAATAGATGAAACGCTCTCATTGCGCGTTGTAACAATAACCCTGCTCCCATGTTCTCCATATCCAAAATTACTCCTCAAGCTATCCCAGTTATCATAATTCTCATTCCAAACATCGTCTAGAACAATAAGAAATTTCTTCCCACTCAAGCATTCCTTGAGCTTGACTTGAAGCTGATTAAGGTCCTTTGTACTAAGGTCCATGGTATTAGAACCCTGCGGAATCACTGCCTCAAGAATTGTTCTTGTAACCCTTACAACATCGAATTCATCAGAGACACAAACCCATGCTTTCATATCAAAGTGATCATCCACTCTACCATCATTGTATAAAAATTGAGCAAGGGTGGTCTTGCCAACGCCACCCATCCCCACTATTGCAATCACATCTATCTTCTGATTACCACCACTTGCCTCATCTGAGAGCAGCAACTTAATTACATCCTCCTTGTCATTATCCCTTCCACAAACACCAGATTCATCAACCAAAGAAGTTGTTGGCAATCTGTGATACAATTTTTGCCCGGCAACTTCTCTCAAACCGAGGACATCTTTTTCTTTCGTAAAATATTCTAATCTATCAATGATCTCCTCTATCTTGGACACTATATCTGCATCAAATGAATTAGAGGAAGAAGTCAAGGTGGGGTTTCGTACCTCAGCTTCAGACTTGCATCACAGAGCTGCGGTAGCAATGTCATCGAGTAAATCATCTGCACGATACACAGCAACTTTAAGTTCGTCCACCCAGTCTTTCACAGCGGGGTTAGTGATCTGCTTGTACTCTGCATCATCGAACACAACATTAAGTGCCAGCAATGTTAACTTGAGCTTCCTGAGGAGTTTATCATCATGCTTTTGAGCACGGAAAAAGTTGACGAACTCGCGAGAAGCCAAACGGTCAAACAGCACTTGAAGGGTGGCGGACAGAAATGCTCCTCCAACCAAGGCGGCAGCCATGTTTTTTTTATTTTAGTTGTAGAGGTAGAAACAGAGATTAGAAAAATGAAGGAAATAGATTGTAGAGTGAAAGATCAAAGTCTTTGCCTGCAAGTTGCAATTAGAATAAGGGGGAGGGAGGCGACAATTAAATTTTATATTTAAAATTGATTGCTAAATTAAAATTATTTTATTCATAGCAAAAATATTGTATGTAAATTATAATAAAAGATACATTATTATAATTATAAATTTTTTAAAAAATATCATTAAATTTGCAAATAAATTTCTCAGTCAATATTAGAATATGTACAGAACAAAAATAAAAAGAAAAAAAGGAAATAGTATTATATGGATTTTTTTTTTCATATTATAGAACAAGTATTACTGCTATAGAAATTGAAAAATTGTATGGTCTCGTTTGGGAACAGGCTTTTTTAGTAGTTTTTTGGTTTTTTGGATAAAATGTAATGTAAAAAAAACTGGTATGTTTTGGATGACTTTTTAACTTTTTACGAAAAAATGTGCAAAAAGTAAAGAGAAAAAAAAATCTTTGACTTTTTAGTATATGTTGTTAGCTTTTTGATTTTTTTAATAACTTTTTAACTTTTTGGCTAAATCGGTCACTTCTCAAAACAAGTAGTGTTATATGAACATAATTTTTGTCGTTGTCAAATTATTTTGAAATTAGACTCTATATAAAAATTGTGGTGATATAACTAAATTTATAAATAAAAACAACCACTACGAGTGATAATCAAACACAACTATAAATCATTAACCAAACATTCTTAATTTAATTAATTGTGGTGAGAACTTAAAAGTATTTTTGAAAGGAGAGGCCATCTTTGCAATTAGCAAAGAAGAAAACAAACACTACCTATAATAATACAAAATTTTCAGACTCTGCCACAGCTCCTTCTAGTCCCCCTGGGTTCACAGTTGCAAGTGGTTGCTGTGAATTTGTCTCAATTTTACCCTCCGAAATAAAGCTATCAAGATGATCTGACATGGAAACTACCATTCAATATATATCTATATATATATATATTGAATTTAACATAAATTATGAATACACCCTTTGAAATTTACTTAAAATATGAATATTGCATCTTGCCTCTTAAATTTTCTAATTTAATAATAAATGGTCCTTTTCATTAATAAATCAAGTCAATTAATAGTTTTAATGATGTCAAAAATTTGCTTTAATTAAAAATTTAGTAATTTTATTATTATATAAAAAAGTAGTTAAATTTTTTTTTGGGTTTATTTTGTTAAATAAAAAATTCCGACAATGAGCTGTTTGTAATTCTCCAAATTAAACAAATCTCATGAAGTTTATTTAAAATTTACCCTAAAATTTAAAATAAGATTAATATTTTTGGCCATGTTTAGAGTGAAAGAAGAGAAACCAAGATTGATTTGCTCTGGGAAAGAAAAAAATTATTTGATGGGATCACATGACCAGTTGCACCAAGACTTTGCCTGCAAGTTGCAACCTTTCTTTTTCTTTGAAACGCAAGAATTAGAAAGATGGAGAGGAGAGGGGAAGGGGGGTGCCAATTAAATTTTATATAACAAAAATATTGTATGTAAATTATAATAAAAAATACATTATTATAATTATAAATTTTGTAAAAAACATATTTAAATTTGCAAATAAATTTTTCAGTCAATATTAGAATATGTAGAAAACAAAAACAAAAAAGCAAATAGTATTATATGGATACTTTTTATATTATAGAACAAGTAATAGTGCTATACAAATAGAAAAATTATATAGTTGTAGTGCTATACAAACATAATAAATAGTGTTATATGAACATAATTTTTGTCATTGTCACATTATTTTGAAATTGAATTTTATATAAAAATTGTGGTGATATATAACTAAATTTATAAATAAAAACAATCACTACGAATGATAATCAAACACAACTATAAATCATTAATCAAATATTTTTAATTTAATTAATTGTGGTGAGAACTTAAAGTATTTTTTAAGAAAAATATTTGGGAGTACTAGACGGAGTACTAATGATGTGGCAGTGGACTCCACCCACTTTCTATGCCTTGTTTTTTTTTTTTTTTTTCTTTTTTCATTCTCAATGTATTAATACTATTAATGATGTATTTTTTAGTGATCTAAATCATTGTTGATTTTTTAAAGGAGCGGTCATCTTTGCAATTAGCAAAGAAGAAACCACACACTACCTATAATAATACAAATTGTTCAGACTCTGCCACAGCCCCTTTCTAGTCCCCTTGGGTCCACCGTTGCAAATAGTCTCTGTGATTTCGCCTGACTTCAGAATCCGGATCCTCGGTAGCGCTACCCTGTAGCACTACCTGAGCCCCAAAACAGCGTCGTTTTGGGGCGGTTCAGAGAAAAAAAAAAAAAACGGAGGAGAGGAGAAAGAAAGGAGAGGAGAGGAGAGGGAGAGGAGGAAGGAGGGCGAGCCCTCGCTGCCCTCGCTGCCTTGGCCGTCAGCAGCCATGGCGACCATGGTCGCCCACCTCCGCCTCCTCCTCCTCTTCCTTCTCCCCAATATTTATGGCCCCTCCGATTCGGCCCCTCCTCCTCCCTCCTTCCCTCCCCTCTCCCTCTCCCTCTCCCTCTCCTTCTCCTTCCTCCCCCCTCCCTCTTCTGCGTTTTTTTTTTTTTTTTTTTCTGAAACTCCGCCCCCAAAACGACGTCGTTTTGGGGGCTACAGGGGGCGCTACAGGGAAAGGGCTACCGAGGACCCGTTCTCCTGACTTCCACCCACTGAAATAAAGCTATCAAGATGATCTGGACTAGGAAACTACCATTGAATATATATATATATATATTTTAAAAAAATTAAGATAAATTATGAATACATCTTTTGAGATTTACTTAAAATATAAATTATTTTGTATGATTCTGAAAATTGTATCTCGCCCTTTGAAACTTCTAATTTCATTATAAGTGGTCTTTTTAATTAATAAATTATCAAGTTAATTAATAGTTTTAATGATGTCAAAAATTTGATTCAATTAAAAATTTAGGTAATTTTATTATTACATAAAAGAACAGTTAGAAAATTGTATTTTATTTTTATTTATTTTGTTAAATAAAAAAAATCAGTCAAGAAGATGTTTATAATTTTTCAAACTATAAAAACAATTTATATTTTAAACAAATTTTATAAATAAAAAAAAAATTATTTCATGACATCACATCAAGTTGCAACAAAGTAGTCAGTCAGGAATTAGAAAGAGGGGGAGGAGGGTTGGCAATTAAATTTTATATTTAAAATCGATCGCTAAATTAAAATTATTTTATTCATAGCAAAAATATTGTGTATGAATTATAATAAAAGATAGTTATAAATTTTTTAAAAAACATCATTAAATTTGCAAAGTAGTTGTTGTGCATTTGTCTCATTTCTACTCATAGAAATAAAGCTATCAAGATGATCTGACAAGGAAACTACCATTCAATAAATATATTTTTTCTTTTTTAAAAAAATTTAAGATAAATTACGAATATATACTTTCAAATTTACTTAAAATACGAATTATTTTATATGATTATGAAAATTACATCTCGTCCCTTGAAACTTCTAATTCATAATAAATGGCCATTTTTATTAATAAATTATCAAGTCAATCAATAGTTTTAATGATATCAAATTTTTGTTTCAATTAAAAATTCAAGTAATTTTATTATTGTAAAAAAGAGTAGTTAGAAATTTTATTTTTTTTTGCTTATTTTGTTAAATAAAAAGTTTCAACAAGAAAGTGTTTATAATTTTTCAAACAATAGAGGTAATTCGTATTTTAAATTAATCTCATAAAATTTATTTATAATTTATCGTAAATTTTAAAAAAAAAATTAGTATTTTAGGTCTATGTTTAAATCTTAGAGTGAAAGAAGAGAAACCAAGATGGATTTGCTCCGGAAAAGAAAAATATTGTTTGATGAGATCACATCACAGTTGCACCAAGACTCTGCCTGCAAGTTGCAACCTTTCTTTTTCTTTGAAATATTACAAGTAGTCAGTGGCGGAGGAATTAAAAGAATTTGACGTCATGTTTGTCTGATACCATGAGATTAGTCGAATAAAGAAATAAATAATATAATGAGTTTTAAAAACTTTCTTATTATAAAGTTATTAAAGTGAATTATAAATATAACAACTCTAAATTATGATTGTAGCAAAAGTTTGCCATGTAAAAATTTGAGGGAATGGAATGGTTGCTATACAATTGTCATTGATGTTCTTCTAGTGGGATTCATTTAAGAACTTATCTTGATAATTCAAATTGTTCACTTTTTAAAGTTGATTTGCAAAAAAGTAATTTAATCGGATATCATCAATCTTTTGATTAGATCATATTTTGTATTCAGGTTAACACTCAAAATCATACCTACCATTTATTTATTTTAGATACAAATGTGTCTTAATCAAAAGGATACTAATGCCTAATTAACTTAATTTTTTAAAAGAATGTACTGCTCGATAAACTTTGAAAAGTAAACGATTAGAATTTTCAAAGTTGGGATCTAGAGTGGATCCCACTAAAGGCACAGCCATGATTACTGTGCCCTCACACAATAATCACCCAAAGTCTCAAATTGGTCATTGTGAGATTAATTGAATAAAATAAAAAAACATAATATCATGAGTATTTTTATTATAAAATAATTAGATCAAGGGAAATTATATATGTAACAAATCATAATTACAAAAGGATTTGGCTTTTTTAAGTTATCATCTCAATATAAGAGAGTATTTAAATTTGGTAGGCCTATTTTGAAATCAATTTTAGCAATCCGAATTATTCACATTTTAGGACTTACTGAGAAAAATATTCATGCAAAAACTCAAAGTAATTAGATAATTGTAGTTATATGTTTGAATAATATTTATTTTAAAAAAAATGGACGGCAAATATAATTTTAAGAATAACCATCCATTTTTTCTTATACAAATTTAATTCAAACATATAACTATCAATATCCAATCATTTTGATTTTTGTACGAATATTATGGTAAACAAATTCTACATGAATGGTTCAGATCACTAAAATTGTTCTCAAAATAAACCTACCAAATTCAAATGCTCTCTTATTGAGAGAAGCCAAATCCATTACAGAAAATGCTCTGCTGTGCAATGCACCGTATACAACTCTACACAAAATTTCATAAATTTTTACGAACTTTAGCATAAAAAGATGTAACTTAAACATAAATTCCCTCGTCTATTCATAAAAATGAACAAACCACTGCCGATTACTACCACCTCTACCCACCTAGCACCACCGACCACCACCTCCATGAACATCGACCTCTTCTACTTGGCTCCTCCAAAATCTAGATCATGAGAATCCCCAAAAACCTGGAAAAACAAAAATAAAAAATCAACTACCATAACAGGTTTTAAAGGTGTCAAATTGGGTTTTGAATTTGAGCCCATATTGTTTGAATTAGATTAGAATTTGTAATATTTATGGCCTATTGATATAATTCCCTTTTACTGATAAAACGCATTTTTATTGAGATCCAAATCTTCCATTTTTCTAGTTTTTTTTTCTTTTTCTAACCTTGTGATTTTGGTGGTAATGATTTGTGTAGTAGGTTTGATTGTGGCTTTGGGTTTGGTGTTGGTGGCTGAGAAAGGGGAGTGGAAGGTCGGTGGTCATGGTTGGTGTAGAAAGGAAATGGAGGCAGAGCAGAAAGGCGTTGAGCGGGAGAGGGGGATCACATGAGGGAAGGTGCAGGTAGGTGGCTAAAAATGTTGGGTTTGATTTCCATTTTTTGGATTTAATTTTTTAAAAATTGAATTTTTAAATTTTTGATGTTTTTTATTTTTAGTGAATATTTTTTAAATTATAAATAATTTTTTTATTTTTTTAGATGTACCTTATTTATATGCATTTAAAAAATAAAATATTTTAAAAAATTAATAAATACACAAGAATACGAAAATGTATTAAATTTTTATATTTTTTATATTTAGTAAATTTTTTACAAATATTATACTTTTTAAGTGTATTTATGTTAGGTGTATTTAAAAATTAAGAAAATTACTTAAAATATTAAAAAAATCAACGAAAACAAAAAAAAATACAAAAAAACAAAAACTCTTAATTTTTTGAAAAGTGAAACCAAACAATAACATTGGATGAATAGAGTAATTTTAGGAATTCCAAATAATCTATCAAATGTTTTACCAAAGCTCTGATATTGGTAATACTACACATAAATCCATACGTATGTAAATCCTACACCGAAGTTTGATAAAAACATTTAATAAATTATTTAAAATTCCTACCTTTACTCGAAGTTATTCTTTATTGCATTTATTTATCTATTTCTCTTCTATAATGAGAGTTGGACTGTTTGTTGTTTAGTGGTTGGACTTGGTAACTCAAGTATTATTTTTTTTCTTTTTCTTTTGATAGAAAAAAAGATACTTTAAAATATCATCACCGCATCTGGACCCAGGCCCGGGGTTACTCAAGTATTATTGAACTTGATTTCTCTTCCATAATGAAAGTTGCACTATTTGTTGTTGTGGTGGTTGGACTTGGTCATTCAAGTATTATTCGACTTTAATTGATCAGTTAATCAGTTAAATATAGGAAAATTTATTAAGAATTCCTCTTTAAAATACTTGTGTCTCAATTAGCCAATAACATATATTATAATAAATCTTATTATTTGAATATTTTTAATCTATCAAATTCTAATTATTATATTTAATGTATCTTATAGATAATTTTATTTTTACAAATATTTCTTCAATCCTTAGCAACTTGGTATGCATTATTTTGAACTATTTTATACTTTATATCTATTAAACTTTAAAAATTCATAATTTTTTTGTAAATATTTTTTCTTATGAAATTTATATTTTTAAAACCTAGTTAACGAGATTTATCAAATAAAATCTCTGTTCAATATATAATTTTATAAAATAAAAATAAATAAATAAATTTGAGTGTGTGAATGTTCACGTTATAGAACCTTTACACTGTCAATGTGAACATTAATGTGCGCTTCATCCTATTATTATTATTAGGGATATTTTAGTAACTATGTCATCCATAAGATTTATTGGAATATAGAAAAATAATTTAGTTTAAGTGAAACACAAGTAAATGAAGAGAAATTTATGAATAAATGCTCCTTAAATATAATGTTCCTTATATTTGTAATTATTCTCTCACCAATTGGCAAATATATATATATATATATATATCATTGTGAAATTAATCAAATAAAGAAATACTTAATATTGTGAATTTAAATGCTTTTTTCTTAAACGAAATTATTATATTGAATTTAATATATAACAAGTCTAAGCGATGATTGTAGCAAAACTTTGGCAAGTCAAATTAATTGGTCATTGTGATGACAATTATTTTATGTTTCTTTTAATTCTTGTTTGAATTAACTATACAAATTTCCCTTAAAGTTTCTAACAAATATGCAAATCTCATTTTTAATTTTTGAAATTACATTATCTTGTTTTTTTTTTCCTAACTAGCAATACATTATACATACAAACCTCTCTTACTTTAATTGTTAATATACAAAAAGCTCTTATATGTTAACTTGACCCATGAACATGTTAAAAATTACAATGAAATGACAAAAATATTCTCAAATTAACAGGATTTTAAGCTTAACACCGGCTCAATGGGAGCCCTAAATTACTTGCTTGAAATCCCGTTATTTTCAAAACTTAAGAGGTATATGGAAGAAAGAATGAATAGGGAGTGAAACAAATAATGAAGTAAATGACTTTTGTTGCTCAAATAAGAAACACTAATGCTAAGAACATATATTAGAAATACATAATAGATCACAAAAAGTGTATTGACAAATTGAAATTTATTTTGAATGTTGACCCATCATAACTAAGTTTAACTATAGCGACCCCGGTCTTTTCCTTGTGATTATTCCCGATTTTCCCTTCATTGTTTAATTGTATTCCGAACTTGGTTCCGTAGATGTGTTGTTGTCTTATTCCCGTTTCCATCCTTTACTCTTTGTATATGAGTCTTGAGTCGTGTTGGGCAGGTTTGAAACAGGTTGGTTGTGTTTGGAAACCAAGGGTTGATGTCCAGATTTTGGGCTTGACGCTTGAGCGGACCTGTTTGTACTTTTCAAAGATTTTGCATGATTATACTAGATTCATCTCATTAGTAAGATACATGTACATCAATTAGATAGTGACTAATCATTGATACCTATATATACAATGTATAGAAGACTAATGCTAATACATTGAATGTGATGGATTTATTATGAATGAATCTTAGAGATGCATTATGTATCTATTATGAATATGTAAGATACATTAATATAGAGGATGCATTATATATCATGAATGTATGAGATACATTAATCAATTTAATGAAGTTCATTGAATGAATAACTTGAGAGTTTCTCTCTCTAGACTACATCTTCTCTCTATAAATACATCTAGTTCTAGTGATCTTCTACCCTAGTTCCTTTGTATTGAGTGTGGAGCTTCCCTTGATCTTCATTTTGATCCGAAAAATTGTGGGTTGGAACACATCCGAGTATTTTCATCATCTTCTTTGAGTCTCTTCATTTGAGGTAGGGATTTCCTACTCCATCTTATGAGTTTTGTTCTAAGTTTTGGTACTTTAATATGGTGGGGGTATTTTGGTAATTTTGGAAAAAACCCTAGTTGTTTTAATAAATTGATTTGTACAATTAATTTGAGGAAAATTGGGAATATTAGTTGAATTCATGGAATTGGGGATTTATAAGTTTAAATGGTGTAGTTGAATTATTTAATCACTCTCCTATTTAAATGTTGAGATTATTATTGTTATTATATTTTATTTCTTGTTTAGAAATAACTGTTTTGGGCTATCGGTGGAGGATATAGTCATGATTGTTGTAGACATTGCATGTGGATTAGGGCAAACTGGAACTAATCACATTGGCTAAGTCATTAATTTTGACTATTGAATTAATACAGAAAAATACATGTATTGGTTGAGCATTGCATATGCATATTGTGTGGGAGGAGATAGGGGATATACTCCACGGTTTAGGGGAAGATAGGGGATGGACCTCTAAACCGGATTTTGTTTGGGAGGAGATAGGGGATGGACTCCATTAGCATCACTTTTATGTGTGCTTATTTATATTGAAGTGTTTTATTGATACAGCACTAAAATGTGTATCAATCTGGAAGTATGAAGTGTTTTGATATGAGCCTGAGTCTCATTTGTGTTGTTGATATTGGAAGTAATGTGAATATGCTATATAGTTCACAGTTGTAAGTTTGGCCAGGTTCTGAGCCATATTGATAATAATGGATATTGATAAGTGTCATAGACATTAGTGTCTTAAGACTGTATATTGATATAATTGATTATCATGGTTAACCATCTATTGAATGCTATTGCTTTATTCAATGCTTATAATTGGTTTAGTATATTTCTACTGGGCTGTGGCTCACCCTAAAAGGGAACATCATTTTCAGGTCCAGGTGATTCGCTACCTCCAAGGACTTAGCTTGGAAGGAACTGGATTTTGAAGCTTTGTTTTAAGTTATTTGTTTTTTATTTGACTTACATGTAAACATTCAAGCTTAGGGCTTTATTTGTATTTGAGTTAGAACTCATATTTTTGTGTCCAAGTGTTGGCTTGGCAAGATGTGAGCCCGTAGGGTATTTATTTTGATGTTACATGTACTGTCCTTACTTAGTAATACTCTGATGAATGAGATAATGTATTATTTTCTTTTTATAATGCATGTCAATATTATTTATGTGATGGGTTGATTTTGAGGGCGTTACATTAACCCTAACCATCCATTGCATTTTCAGTAAATTATTTTGTGATCCATTCTATGTTCCTAACATTGCTCGAGAAGAAATATAAAAAACTCCAACACATAGGATCCCAAGTACTAAAGATTTTAACAGCATATTCCAATCAATCTGGTGTAACCAACTTCAAATAGGAATCTCC
This sequence comes from Camellia lanceoleosa, assembly GCA_025200525.1. Taxonomy (NCBI): domain Eukaryota; kingdom Viridiplantae; phylum Streptophyta; class Magnoliopsida; order Ericales; family Theaceae; genus Camellia; species Camellia lanceoleosa. The sequence goes on along the minus strand of CM045772.1, from coordinate 90,387,888 downwards.
CAGGCCACTGCTTATAAAAATTGAAGGCAAGCTTGAAAATGAAGACAGATCAACACTTTCTTGCAATCTCATTCTTTCTTTATTTCAGTTCATGCCACTAGTAGATAAACAATGGAAATCTGAAGACCTACTCAAACCCCAATACAATCACAAACCAATGAAAAGAATAGTGCTTTGGTATACCAACCCTTCAAACCCCCCGAAGAATGGCACCTCTAAAATCTAAAATCCTAAAACCAAGAGTATATACATCAATCCCCTCCAATCTAATCTAGAGATATAGAATACAACATTCTCTTCAGATTTTACATTTCTCTATGACAGCTCTGGAGGAAGTACATACATGAACATTTCAAGCCATCTATTACTTTTCTCTCAACAAGCAATTTAATCAGAAGACCAGATGAATCAACTTTGGCTCCATAGTATATCAGCATAAGCTTTCTCATCTTCCAGCTCCTTTGTGACATAATCAGCTGCCTCCAATACTTGCTCTTCTTCATCTGGAATCTCTTCTTTTTCTTCCATCAAAAATCCCAATGCAACTGCTTTCATAGATATCTCTCTCTCACATTCAGACAATGCTTCTCTCATAGCCTGTTTTGTTGTTGGTGTGTCACTGGGTCTATATTTCGGGGCAGGTACAACAAACAGTAATAATATCATCCAAACTTGTACTCTTATGGTTGGGACTGCTGTTTGCATCTGATGGTGGAACAATGAAAACGATACCAAGCTCGTAGTTATAGACGTGAAGTCTTGAACCCAATACAGAATTTGTCTTCAAAGCTCAAACCGCCTTTGTCCTGAGTGAATTAGAAATTGGGCATGCCCAAGCAGCGGCACTGAAGTTATGTGACCCACAATACACCCATCCAAAGGACAAAGCATTCTTTTTAGACTGGAAGTGTCTTCGGGCTACCTGCTTTTACCATACATTCTATCCTCCATTATCTTTAACTTAAAACTAACAATTTCTAATAACATAAATTGAAATAGAAATGACAGCTAAGGAGATGTTTAAAGAACTGGACTACATAATCATAATATTGACTTTAGGGGAGAACATTCTTCCCATACTTGTTTATTAAATGATAATATTGAAAGACTACTCTGATACATCATATTAATCTTTGAGATCATGATCATTCATGCATACATGAAAACCCAAGCATGATCTTGAACACAATTTGAAAATCTCTTCTATATTCGATTCAATGTTGACACTTGGAAAATGAGAAAAAAGAAGAGAATAGAAGTGACAGAGAGATGGTGTGGAAGCAGCACCATAGAGCAATTAGAGCGAGGAAGCAGCGCTACGGAATGGAACTTCCTATGCAAGAAGAGGAAGGATCGTATATATACACAGCTAGCACCTTTGGAAATTGTTGAGGTAAACAAAATGAGCCTTGAGAATCCTCAAGAGTTGAGTCACATTCTTAGTCTCCTTAATTGTAGTCATATGAAGAATTTTAAAAATAATGGCCCGATTTGGGAAATTGGCTATTTTAGTAAGTTATTTTAGTTTTTGACTATTTTAGTAGGCTAAAATAGTTATGTTGGGGAAGAGGGTTAGATTTTTTGTGTAGTTGAATGTGATGTTTGTGAGAGAAAAAGTGAAATGATTATAGGTTTGATGTGACATTTTGTCTTATTGACAAATTTAGTCTATTTTGTCTTTTAGTGCTATTTTAGCCCAAAAAGCCAAAAAAGCTTCATCCCAAAGGTTGGTAGAGCCAAGTTGCTATGGGACTGTGGCTTTCTTACTCAATGTATGATATGTTGTATCCAGAAAAAACAACATATTTTTTGCTAAGTAAATAAAATCCAATAACTAAAAATGGAGGGGAGAAGCCAATACAAAAAGGAAAGGAGGTTACACCATAACAACTTCCAAAGACCAAAAAGGACAACTCCTATAATATGCCAAAATCCCAAGAATTCTTACAAGACAAATTATCTACAAAATCGAAAAGAGTGTCTATGGAAGGCAAAACCCTCCCAAAAGACCAACAATACAAAATGGACAAGAAAAAGCTCTTGATTCTATGCACATGCTCCTCAACACCTTGGAATGCTCTCGTGTTATGCTTCCTCCAAATAAGCCATAATCAAGCAAAATTTCAGATGTACAGGCTTTGTCAGATCAATTCAAAAATTTAGGATGTCAAAATTTATGCTTTCAGGTGATAGATTTGTACACAATAGTCATGGTAATTGGTTAACAAAGAATTGTAATTTTCCTTTCTTTTTTGGGTCGGGTTCTACCTTCTTGCCACTTCTTGCCACGACAACTTCTCTCTAGATATCAAAGCAATGCAAGGTCAATTTGCATTAGCGATTTGGAAGGTAACTAACAAGCTATTTGTTGGAAGGCGGAGGATTAACTCTTGATCTAGTGTCAAATAAAAGAAAGATAACATTCAAAAAAACTTTCTTTAAATCAGAGTTCACATTTTCCCAAGTGGTCGTGGATTTTGTATGTGATAGATTTCCATCTCATAAGTGAATAAGATTGCATTCACCCTAGGTGCACATCTGTGAATACAACAGTTTAGAATGGCAGGGAATCCATAAGAAATAGAAAAATGACTCAACTTCACAAAATAACCTTAATATGGCTTTGGATCACTTATTCTTGGATCTATGGCATCATCTCTTTTGTTTGGTTGATGTCCAAATGGGTGGCTCCAGGATCTTGTCTCATAAAAGTAATGGTTTCAATGGACTTTTGGGACTTTGGAGGTACGATGAAAGCAAAAGTGATGTGTCATTGTGTTGTCTTCTCAATTTTTGGGTGATTTGGTTGGAAATGAATGCAAGGATCTTCAAGGACAAATTTGATGATACAACATCTATGTGGGATAGAGTATGTCATTTGGCATTGTTTTGGACTTCCATTTCGACTCCTTTTAAGGGGATTTCATTTAATTATTATTATATTTTATTTCTAGAGATTGAAAAGTGATATGTGATGGTTAAATTGTTTTTTAGTTTTGGTGATTGACGGTTTCTCTTCTATTGTAGAGAACATCTTGTCCTCTTTTTGTACTCTTTCTTTTTTAATAAAATTTCCTTTTGTTGCCGATCAAACAAAAAAAAAGAAAAAGAAATGAATCTTGGAAGAGACAGACTTCAAAACAATAAGGAAGGAATGTGTTTACCTTGACATGCGTGGAATGATTAACTTTATCGTTGGGATAAGGAATCACATCATGAAGCATGCCTAGGTTTCTTAACCTTCGCCATGTTTTTTGTAAAAAAACAACATTAAGCAAATTATGTGTTACAAGGGAAAAAATAAAAAATAGGTGATTGAATATTAACAAGAAGAAATGAATGAGTCTTCACTAAGATAATAATGGAAAGTCAAAGCTGCAAAAAAACGCTATTGTATCTTCATTTCTTTATTTTAACTGGAAAAGAAGACAGAGTTTTTGTTTCACTTGTAAGCACTATTGGTTTGATATTTGCTTATTTCCACAAATCTTTAGACCAATTGAAGTGGCAGTCAGTCACCAATCTCACATGGGTTTAAACAGGAATTTTATTTTATTTTAACTTTTTTACATTCGAAATATACGATTTAATCAGGCTAGACATGAGATATTCCTCATAAATCTCAATAGGGCTGTAAGGGACTTAGTTGCACACCTATACTATTATCCCATACCTTGATGAAATATAAAAATCACAAACAATTTTTTTTTTTTTTTAAGAAGAAAAACAATAAACAAACAAACAAAACAAAATAATACATGGGATCCAGTTAAAGCAATTAGACTATCTTCCAGGTAATCAAAAGGTCAGCATACCTGCAAGAAACACAGAAGGTATTTTGAAGCTAAGATTCCACAACTTGCATTTTTTATTCTTTCAATTGTGGGAAAAATGATTCTAATGGATGAGTTTCTTATCTCTTGACTTGCACTCCAGCAGCCCCACTGTAAACACCAATAATGAATGAATGAACTACTGAATCCAAGATTATAGTATTTCAGATTTTGACTCATGCTACACGAACTGCAAATAGTAAAAGTTTCTTACATCTGGATCAGACTCCTCAGACTCAGAGAACTGCACTGATGTCTTTCTAGATGCTGCTGAAAAATGCAACCAAAAACTATGCAGTGACCGACCCAATTGAAGATGAACCTTGACAATAGAACAGATAAGTAAACTAAGAAATATATTTCAAATTTCTGGAAAAGAGTCCAGGATTATACAAGAAAACACTCACTGAAAACAAAATCAGTTTCTAAATATTCTGGCCATTTGTAGCGACTTAAAACCTGATACAAACAAAAGAAACAAAAAGAAGATAAATGTCAAACTTAAGGGAACAAAAGTATAAGATGACTGTTTCGAGGCCAGGAACAAATACATACTAATCAGATTGGATTTTTTGAAGGAGAACTGGTAGCTTCAACAAGATTCAGATTGAACTTTTGCTAACCTTTGATCCATAATCCCAATATTTAGCACTTCCATTTTTTCCTTTTTAGTTAATAATGTTAAACTTAAGTAGTCACCAATTTAAGGTGCTTTTGCTTGCTCAAGTAATTTCATAGCACATTTTCTCACTACTTACCATGAAGAGGCACATAAAAATCTGATGGAAACTTCGATGTTAAAAATAAGAGAAATCTTAATATTGTGAAGTGAAGTCCCCTATCGCTTGGATACTAAAGTAATATGAAGTATATAAGTGTGAGGTCACTCTCACCTCAATAGCTAGTTTTTTAGTTTGAGTTTTACCCAAGACCGTGTAACAAATACCTTTTTGCTAAACAGGAAAAAAACATAAATAAATAAAGAAGAGAAGTTTTACAAACTAATCCATATTTTATTAACAATTTTCAAAACATAAAATGAGCTGTGCATTCATAAACATGTAAATATATGCAAATCCAAAACTTCCAACAACAAAGTATTGAATTAACACTTGACTAACACATTAAAAACTGTGTACAAGAGATGTGAGAGCATGGAGGGCCATGGTCCCCCCCCACTACTAGAAAAGTGGTTTTTTGCGACTAACTTTTTGCGCCGGATTATTTTGCCGTCGCAAAAAATAATATTTGCAACCTGTCACGCCCTCAAAATAAACCCATTTATCATACATTCTTGACAGGCTTAGACAAAAGAGAATAAAGCATAATTACATTTCATCAGAGTATTCATTACAAAATGTGTTACATGTTAACAACAAAAGTAAATGCCCTATAGGCTTACAACTTTCCAAGTCAACACTTGGTCACAAAAAAGAGTGCTAACTCTACACCATGTAAGCCCGTGGCTTGAATTTACATGTAATACAACAAAGGATAACCAAAAATAAACAAAAGAGTCTTCAACTCCACAACCATCCAAGCTAAGACCTCGGAGGCGGCATACTACCTGAACCTGAAAATGATGTCCCATATAGGGTGAGCCAACGCCCAGTAGAGATATGCTAAACATAATATGAGCAATAACTAAAATACGGGCATTAGATAAATGTTTAATTCATAAGAATCATTTCATAACCCATTTCAATTACATGACAAATGTGTCCATGTTTCATTCCATTTTCCATTTCTTAACCAATTTCCCAATTCATAACCCTGGCTCAGAACCTGGCCATATACTTTAAATGAGATTATATCTCATATCAATAATACTTCCATTTTAACAATTCAAATGAGATAACAACTCATACCAAAACACTTCCATGAGCCTCAATAGATATACTTATTTGCTGTATCAATAACATACAAAACACTTCCATACTTCACAAATGATACACGGATTTGCTATATCACTAATTCAATAGATATACATAATTGCTGTATTAGTGGAGTCCATCCCCTATCTCCTCCCAAATAATATCCGGTTTAGGAGTCCATCCTCTATCTGCCCCTAAACCGTGCAGTACATCCCCTATCTCCTCCCACTCAACACAATGTATATAAACACGTATCATATACATAAGCAATCAATACATAAATTTGATGTATTATTCCAACCGTCATGTTCGATGACATTTTCAATTGATTAGTTTTAGTTCGCCTAATCATCATGCATTGTCTACAACAATCAAGACTATCCTCCACCGATAGCCCAAAGCAGTTATTTCTAAACAGATATATAACTTCAACATTTTCAAAGTGAGTGATTAATAAATCCAACTCCATCATTCTATCTCATAATGAGCCAATTTCATTATTTCCAATTCAATTTCATATTTCCATAACAATTGTCATTAATTACACTAATGACCCAAATATACCCAAACATGGCATTATCCCCATTTTTTCTCAATATTGACCCAAAGGTCCAAATATTATCAACAACATCAATAATCTCTTTTTAGGACCCAAAATATACATGTTTAAATCAAAAGAGCCAAAACCCCTCTTTCCAATATAACACATTACAAACCCTAACTTCCCAAACCAAACCATTTATACAAAAAGCTCAACATTTAGGTTAAAGATCATAAAGATGAGTAGGAATCCCTACCTTAAATTTCGGAGCTCAACGAAGAAGATGATGAAAACTCAAAGTGCTCCAAATCAAGAAATTTTCGGATCAAAAGATGGCCCACACCAAGATCAACACTTTTTACAAAGGCCCAAAGGCAGGAGATCACTCTAATTAGATCAAATCCTTGAGAGAAGGCAAGGTTTTAGAGTGAGGTGCTCTCAAATGGTGATTTTCGAAAAGTAAGAGAGAGAAAGGATGTTGAAAAGTGATCTAAAAAGTGAAATCCCGAAGTGTTATAGAAGTCGCCCCGCTCGAGCGTGGAAACCCCCGCTCAATCGTTAGACACAGACTCACGCTCGAGCGTGAAAAGCGCCGCTCGAGCGTCGATTGCATACCTGCAGAAGTTTTGCAGACATGGTCCCCGCTCTAGCGTCAAACTCCTCGCTTAAGCGGAGGAACAAAATCAAAGGGTCACGCTCGAGCGTCAAAACTCCCGCTCGAGCATACAAAGACCTGTAGAGAAAAATACTGGGAGATGAAAATTCACGCTCGAGCGTCAAAACTCCCGCTCGAGCGGAGAAGCAACAACAAAGGGCCCGCTCGAGCGTGAAGGCCAAATTCTGGACATCAACTTTTGGTTTCAAAGCACAACCAACCTGTTTCAAACCTGCCCAACACAACCCAAGACTCAAATACAAAGAGTAAAGGATGGAAATGAGAATGAGACAACAACACACCACGAAACCAAATCCGGAATACAATATACAAAGGAAGGGAAAACTGGGATCGCTATACAACCGCAGGTCATAATTTTTTCTTTTACTATTTATTTTGCAATTTTCTTATTCCTATGCCCTAATCCTTTTCACTGTGTCTTTCCCAACAATTCACAAACAAAGATCTCTGTCACTTTCACTCGCCATGGTCGCTCTCTCTCTCTCTCTCTCTCTCTCTCTCCCGTCCTCTCTCTCTAAGATTGTGATGAGAAGCAACAGACAACAACGCCGGAGCTACTAGGGTTTGATGATCAGAAACCAGTAGAGATCATACGCATTCAGACCTCGAGACGCCAGCCTCGATTTTGTCATCTTCACCATCGAATCCAACTTCAACCTCTTCTCCACAGCTCACTTTTGAGATTAAACAAGGAAATGGCGTTACGAACTCTCTCGACCTCTCAATCTCGTTCTATATCTCTCTTTGTCTCTCTCAATCTTGCTTTCTCTCTCTATTTCTCAATCTCCTACTCTCTCTTTATGGTTCTTTTGAAATCTATATTTTTCATTCATTATTACTCAGATTGCCCCTTGGATTATCCAAAATGATCTCTCTAGGGCAACACAAAATCAACATTTTCAGGTATTTCTTTCGATTAATCTCTGGCATGTTTCCCCCCTCTCTCTCTCTCTCTCTCTCTCTCTCTCTCTCTCTCTATTCTTTGTATTTTGCAACAATTTATGCATATATATTTATTGAAATTGAAATTATTAATTTTTTGTGCATAATGGAGTTTGATCCATTGGTGATTTAAGTATGATTCTGTGTTTTCTACACTAATGTGTTACAAATACTACTCGTATACTTTAATTTAATTTTGTTCAATTTTAATGAAATAAGAAATTCTTAGCCTACTTGAGATCGTTTTGGTAGATGCTTAGTTCACATTTTGTTTTTTTTTTTTTTGCTGGGAATTTGGAGCAACATTATTTTTTTTTTTTTTAATTTAATTTTGTTTACCTGTTTGTTGCTTTTATGTTATACTTCCAATTTTATTATGTCTCCCTTTTCTTTTACATTTTTGTTCTTTTTGTTTATAATAGTAAAGTTCAAATTTGTTTATGTTTGGTGGTGATGAGATAAGTTGAAGCTTTGCTTGTTTGGATTGCGATTAATTTTGAAATTCCATAGCAGAGAGGATGTAATTCTGGTTCTAATTGTGTTCTTGAATAACATGTCAATATGTCATGAATTTTGCAGGAAACATTTTTGTGTGCTGTTTTTTTCTTAGTATCTACCAGTTTAGTTGGAATTTTTGGGAAAATTATTATTCCCTTGGCAATAAATGGAGCCTTCAATGTACTTAACTAAAAAATAAATATATACTGAGCCTTTGGGCATTTTTGAATGAGGCAATCAAATTGATACAACATGCTCTCATTAGATTTGAAAATGTTAATTTAACATGGGCGGCTCAAGTTCCATTTGGCATCAGGCACTTCCGTTATATGATGACTTTCAGAGGCCTTTGAATCTTCATTTTACTTATACTGTTATCTCTTTAACTTGGCCTTAATGCTATCATTTCCTGATTTTTTTTTTAGTGAATAAGCTATCTGTGTTGGAAGAATTGGTAGATTGTTTGTGATTCATCTTAAGCGTGTACACTTTCTTCTCTTTGCAGCTAACAGTACATGAAAATTTGTTTTATATATATATATATATATGTGTGTCTGTGTTCATTCATTGCTAAGTAACTTTGATTTATACCGAGATTCACATATCTTTCTGATCTGCTTTTAATTTTTGTCTAGATATCTTTACTGTAAGTTCAATAGTCATGATCGGTGATGGATTTATGTGGTTTTGCATGTATAGTAATTGGATCAGCATGTGCTCTGTTTTAATACCTACTGAAAATTTGATTGAATTTTTTTGCTATGTTAAATTAAATCTAAGATTTGGACTTTTGAATTGGTCATGCTAGCAAAAAGAAACTATATTTATTTGTTATTTATTTTAGAGTTTCGATCATTTGATCAAATTCTCCTAAAACAGAACTAATTGGTACATATATATGTACCAGATCTGGTGCAATGCATGTTAAACAAATCAAACAAATTGGACTTTGGTATTCAGAACTGTTCTCTCATGTAACATTGTTTTCTGAATTGATTCAAACATTCTAATTTGCTATATTTTCTGTTAAAGACGCTTCTTGATTGATAGTTTGATTTGAATTTCTAGTGTGTTATGTTTGTTTTTGTATTGCTGTTTGTTATCTACTCCATGAATTACTTGCTATTGATATCTTTCTTGTTTTTGATTTTTTTTTTTTTTTTTTTTTTTGATTATGTGTTTTTGGGGTTGAAGTTCATGGGAAAACGAAAGTGTTTCTTGGAACTTCCAAAGCGTTTTTGGACATTTATTTAAGTAGAGCAGTGGCTTTCTATCTTCTCGAGAAAACATTAGTGTGTTTCTGCATTAAAATACTGATTTATATTATTATTAAAATATCAATTTATATTATTAAATTAGTGTGCTATATTATTATTAAAATACCAATTTATACTGATTTACATTATTATTAAAATACCGATTTATATCATCAGAAGATTAGTTTTCAGTATCTTGTTTGTGCTTGTTAAGACAAAATGTGCCACAAATAGGATTATATGAACAAAAGACAATAAAAAATCAAAAAGAAGAAGAATAGCATGGAGCAAAGAAATAGCAAAAACACAACACTTCAAAGGTGTAATATAGTCTGTAAGGTTTGAAACTCACAGACTATATTGTCTTGCTTTGATTTTTTGGAGGTAGTGATTTTTGTGCTCCTAATAGCTAATTGTGCCCATGATTGAATGATTTTGAATTTTTTATGCATAACAAAAGCGTGAGTCATTGTGAAGTCTCATCCTTTTTGTTTTATGAATTTGAATTTAAGGGCTTAGCTGTGTACAAGTATTTACATTTTTAGAGATGTAATGAATTTGAATAATAAGTGATGTTTCCTTAGCTGGGTAGAATCTGATATATGGTTTGATTTTCTATGAATTTCTTATCCTCATATTTTAGTATTAATTTTTTTTTTTTTTTTTTGCTGGTGATTTTGATATATTAAACCATACTCAATTCAAGCTACTGGGTCAGAATTAGCTTGGTTTGATTTTTTTTGTTTTTTTGTTTTTTGTTTATGAATTCAATGTTATCTATAAATTTGAAACTATATATATATATTGACCTTCATTTCTTCTTTAATTAAAAATTAAGTATGGGTTTGATGAATGATGTACAAATTACCTGAACTTTGTATATGATGTTTTTAGCTAAATATGCGAAGGAGAAGATATAGGTTTGAAAAATGGCTTGTTTTGATTTGGGTTGATGTGGTTTCTGGGTTTTGTTGTTGGTTTTGATAAGAATTCTATAATTTGAGGTTCTAAAGCTTGAAAATGGTAACACAGCTTTGCTGCTAGTGGTGGTGGTAGGTGATGAAATCAACATTTTTGCCTTTTATTTGCATGATTCTTGGAAAGTTCATAGCTAAACAGAGTTCTCTGATTTTTATGCCTTTCTTTTTATGAAACCTGAAAAGTACTTCAAAAATGCTATTCAATGGGGCTTTATTCACTTGCCACACTTGTCATTAGGTGACGATATTCTTCATCTATATGGACAAAAGTTGAGTTAGCCTCGAAAATTAGAGTTTGTTTCTTTTGCAAAGTCGGCTTGCAAATCATCTATAAAGATAATATTTACTTCCTTTGCTTTGACAATGTCATCTTGCTCAGTTTAGTCAGGCCACGTCAGTTCTAAAGCCATTGATCCGGGATCGAGCATTTGTTTAACTTCTATCCTACTAAAATGAGGGAAAACTTGTCTTGAAATTGTTCCATTATGCTTGGATATACTTGGAGTTCTCTTTTATAATCCTGATATAACAGTTGATGGAAAGCGCAAAATATGAGTAGACTGTTGATTATGGATGCAGGATTTTCTCTCATATTTTTTGATCAAGTGTCAAAGTTTCTATAACGACGGTTGATCTAGTATATGGGTGACCTGAGCAATGTAAGATCCTACTTCAATTTTTTTTCCCCTTCTAGTGTTTCTAGAGTTGGCTAATCTTTCTAAGGATTATTTCTTCATTTTTGATACTCATGGAGGATGCTATATATGCAGTGGGGCTAACCTGCTCCTTCGGTAACTTTGTCTGATCATATATTTCAAATGCAGAGTTTTGATGAAAGTAGTCAGCAGACTGATGCTGGTATGCTTTTCTTTTCCCACGATGTCTATTTCTTTTTGTCACATCCTATAGGATTTTGACAATACAAAATTAGCATTTTGTCAATGTTATTGTGGTTAAGTTTTGTTGACTTTTATATAGTGGCATCTAACTTTTTGTTTTAGCTAGTTTACTGCCTCTCTTTACTCTGATACCAATAGTTGAGATACTATTTTACGAATGTATACTTATGCATTTTATGTATAAAAATAATTTGTATAATCATGGATAGATAAGCAAAAAATACAACTTCACTTATTAATCCTTTTTATTATTAATTATTGCAGATTGAGAAGTGGAATGAGCAGTGGGAGAATGGGATTTTAACATGGCCTCTTTAGTCGAACATCTTCACTTAGCATGGAGTTTTTCAAATAGTATTTTGTGCTTTGTTTGAAACTAGTTATTTGGTTTTATTTGAAGCTTAATGGATTAATAAGGCTCCCGAGACTCCTCTTGAACAGTGACAATTATTGTTTGTGAACGTTACATTGTTATGTTTCTTGTTGGTGCTTAATAGATAGTGTTTTGGCCATTGCTATTTCCAGAGTGCTTAACGTTACATTTTTATGTTTTTTTTTTTTTTCAATTTTTTTGCGACGGTAACAAGATGGTCGCTAATACATTGTAGGCATTTTTTAAACTTTTTGCGGCAAAGAAACATCACCATAAGTAAATTAGGCGGTCGCATAAGCGATTATATTGCTATTTTCTTGGTCGCAAAAAGTATTTGCCACCCCCACATTCGCGACCCCCATTTGTCGTCGCATGGACAGTCACAAAAGGTCTTTTGCGACTGTATTTCTATTATTTGCTACGGTTTATAACGGTCGCAAAAAGTACTTTTTTTAGTAGGATCTAAATGTTCCATGTTCTCCCAGTTGCATTTAAGGACTCCTCCAAAAATTACATAAATGGCCCCAAAACAAGACAGCATATGATTTAGTTTTCCAATGCAGCCCTCCCAATCACAAATCTCACCACAGTAGAATACTCTTATATACTAAAGGAAAAACTATAATCTCATGCTACACGAACTGCAAATAGTAAAAGTTTCTTACATCTGGATCAGACTCCTCAAACTCAGAGAATTGCACTGATGTCTTTACAAACGCCATTGAAAATGCAGCTAAAAACTGGGCTGTGACTGACCCAATTGGTAATGAATCTTGACAATAGAACAAGTAAATTGAGAAATATATTTCAAATTTCTTTAGAAAAGTCTAGTATTATACAAGAAAACACTCACTGAAAACAAAATCAGTTTCCAAATATTCTGGCCATTTGTAATGTCTTAAAACCTGATACAAACAAAAGAAACAAAGAGAAGATAAGAATCAAACTTAAGGGAACAAAAGGATAAGATGGCTTTTCGATTGCATTTGAGGAAACCTCCAAAAACTACATAGGTGGCCCCAAAACAATACAACATATGATTTAGTTTTCCAATGCAGCCCTCCTAATCACAAATCTCGCCACAGTTGAATGTTATATAGTAAAGGAAAAACTATAATCTCACAAACTTCATCACTATTACCTCTTGAAGTCGCCAGAGGCCTGTAGACTCCTGAATTCAATTGATGCAACTAACAAACATATTGAAGGAACATGTTCATATTGCACTTTTGATATATCTGAAAAGGCAGGTCCTTGCACAAGATAACACCACCAAAACTTGGCATAATCATACTATCATAGTAAATAAGCAGCACAGTCTGCACTATAGGAAAGGATCCTGTATATAACTTAAACATCACACCTGTGACACATACAGTATCATTTGTACTATGCTGGCGCTTCCTTCTAAAGCAGTCAAAAGGACTTCTTTTGGATAAACATATCCAGAAAACCTGAATAAGCCACTATCGGATAAAGAAGCAACCCACTTTGCAACATTTCTTGGTAGAAACCCAAGTTGAACGCAATCTAGTGCAAGGAGTGAAGCAAACAATTAAAATGCAGTAGTAACAACACAATACCACATAGCTACACACACATATGGAGAAACAGATCAGCTTCCAATAAATGCAAATTTAAAGCATCACATTAGCAAGAAATGCAACATGGAAGCACCTTGTAGTGCCACACATGAGGACTTACATTCAGGAACCACTTTTGGGATTGAAAGGAAAACCTCAGTTAGGGCAAAGAAGCTAATGGCAAGCACTTAATGGATTTGGAATAGAAAATTAATTCGTGTTTACATATGTAACACTACTTTAACCATGCTAGTGTTCTGCTTAATATCTCTTGTTCTCTTGACAACATTACTTTGGAAATATGAGGGTTGTTATAAAAATCCACTTCCCCCAAAAAACAAAAAACCTAATACTGATTTAGAGCTCATATTCTACACTACTAAAGCTTAATTTAAAAGAGAGAGATAAAAGCATCTTTTCTCAGATTTTCAATTTTTATCTAGATGCAACAATTTTTGGTGGAACAGGCATAATTTCATTACCATTTACCACAAGGCCATTTAGAATGAAGATGTGTAGCTAAATCATGGACCGGCATGATTTGAAAGGTCATCTTCTCTTAAATTTGCTTTCTATTCTTTGTTGGAGATGGAGCTGCATTGGAAACTATGATGGAATGATCATTGTGCTGTGATGTGAATACCCAGTGGCAGTTTAGATAATAATAATAATAATAAAAAAAAGGTTGAAGAGAAAGAGGTAAATGCAGGAGAAGATATCCAAGGAAAGAAAATAGTGAAAATTTCGTATCAATGTAAAATTTAAAAAATAATTACAAATAAGTGGTAAAGTTTATAATTATTAATAATTATAATTATTTTTTTAAAATAAATATGTAATTACTTTCTCAAATTACCAATAATTAATAATTATAAATTTTTTTTTTAATAAATATGTAATTACTTTCTCAAATTACCACTAATTAGTAATTTTCTCAACAAAAAAAAAATACTTTTTGACAATGAGGGATATATTGCCCTTTCACAACTAATGCATTAATTAAGTCCTGGTCCTTATGTATTTTGTTAAATAATTAATTCAATATTGATGTAACAGACATTTTAACTAATTAAAAAGTGAATTGACTTCAGGTCACAGAGATTGGATTGACCTTCTTCTAAGCTATTAACAGAACTCTACGGAAATTGTGACAGAACTTGGGAAGTGGCAATCCAAGAAGAGAGCATTACCTCTGATCTATGTTATCTAACTTTATTTCCTTTGTGTTGCATATTCAAAACTGTTTTAATTCACAAGCATGTAATATTAAAGCATCTTGAGTGCAAGCAATAAGAAATTGATGAATGTGTTGACTCTATAAGACTAGCAAACTAATGGACAAAGTGCCAGTAAAACTAGAAAGAATAAGAACATAAATTCCTATATTTGTGATATGGTTGTGCATATGGAAAATAAAAATATTAAATGAAAAACAAGTACACTTTTCTTAGAAAAGGAACCAACAAGTACACATTTTCCTGAAAATAGGGGCATTACATGACACAAATTCTTAGCTGATTATGACAAGAACATAACTGAGTCACATAAAAACATGTTTCTAATGTAGAACATTGACATTCAAATATGTTCAACAATCCAATTGCTGGAATGGGAAAAAAATAAAAAACATAACAAACAGAATCGCTACAATCTGTTTTACTCCAATATTCAAAAATTGGATTGGTCTTTGTCACGCCCCAAGCTCCGTGGCAACGCCGCACACTCATATAAGTGAGCATGCAAGGCTAAGAATCCAATCACATAACCCACAATGTAAAATACTCAAATTAAATCCTTAATTGTCATAATGCCAAAATCCATAAAAATAAATAGTTCTTATATGAAAATGTCCACCAAGTCCACTAATTTAATCCACTAACAAAACAATAATGCAAGTACTTAAATCATAGTCCTACTCTCGGCACTCCCACATGTAAAAAAAATCCCGCGCAGCTTTACTCTTCAGAATCTGAAAAAAAAATAAGGGTAAGCTAGATAGCCCAGTAAATAACCAACCATCACTGCTAGCTGGATCAAGTATACAAAAATAAATAAATAAATCGATAACCAATAAATATAATAGTTTTCTACAGTTCAATAAATGAACAATTATTTGTAAGATGGTTTCATAGCTAAAAATAAACAATGTACAATACATTTTAAATGAAAAGCCAACAAGATAATTCAAAGTAATTCGTTGTTCAAATCGATAGTTCGATATTCAGATGGTTCAATGATGCAATTCACAAAACCCAAGTCTTGGTGACTACGGTCGCTTAGCTCGTGACAAGGCCCAAAACCACACATAGGCCGGTGATAAAGCCCCAAAAGAAACTAGTTTCTGTGCCAATAAATAACCCCTATTGGCTAGGGTCCAAATCATAGTCAGACTAGAGTGATGTTCAAAATTCAAACAATACATAACTTTTAAATAAAATATTCGATATATTCAGAATAAACATTTAGTACAATTTTCATAATAGTTCCACAAAATATTCAAATAATTTTCATAATAATTTTCGATGCTGTTTTATACTTGACCCATATTTTATTTTAAGAGAACATGAAGGCTATAAATAAATATTTATGATTTTAAACGATTCGATAAGAATAAAAATGAACCAACAGTGATAGAGGGTTACTTACCTCAAAAGCTTAGAAATAACACTCTAACACCAACTCTAAACACCCAGCTCCACCACTTCAATCATACAAACCTAATAAATAAACCCTCAAATAAATTAATATTTTTTTACATGTTACATACACCTACAAAAGCCCCACTATATTAGATTAATGTATTGCTTTAATATCCAAGAGATCAAACCATTCAACCCAACTTTAAAGCCAAACACACCCTTACCCATGATACAAAACTCCATTGTTTCTATTACCCACCCAAAGTTACACTTACACATTGCACCCAATTCTCAAAACCTAAGTAGGCACCTATAGATCTTCCAAATCCCCTTAATGCATTGATTGTTAAATTCCTCAACATAAACTTAATAATTAACAGTAAAGACAGATTCTACCGTCACCTATGGGTGTCCCAAAATCACCAACGTGCTGCCTCCAATCCCTATTGTAGCCTCACTTGAACCTCTCTTCTCTTTTTCTTTTCTTTTTTCTTTTACCTTCTCAAACCCTAGCCGCCTATAGAGCAATTCACAGCCTCTTTATTGTTTGTTTTCCAAGACTTAAAGCCACAATAGGTGGGCTTATTAACCTGATTTCTCAAAGTTACAAAATTACCCATCTAAGTAATAAGAAATATAATGTCATCTCATAACTAATTCTTTGATATTAATAAATGACCCATATAAATTAATTTAATTACTAATCTATCCAATAAAATAATCCTACACACAACTTGGGTTTTATAGTCTTCTAAGTTAAAAAGCAGAACTTCATTATAGAGCTTTCCGTCAATTTTTTTTATCCAACTTCGATTCTTACATGTTGCATCATCATAATTGTTTTAATTCAAAATCATGGAATGTCAAAAACAATTTTGAGTGCTTCACTTCCAATTTTTGCAATAAGAGAACTCTATATGACCAGCAAACTGATGTAAAAAGTTACCTGTAAAAGTTGAAAGTTGAAGCCAAGAAGGTTACATATTTACTTCAACATCGTGGTAAAAGATCATCAACATCTTAGACATTCCCGAATGATTTGCCAATCCTCTATCCTGGACATTTTTGGACATCCAAGATTGATAGTTATTTAAAAGCCGTGCAAGAAGACCAAACCATGTGTCCATTGATTAGAAAAAAAATGATTTTGGAAAGAATGATGTACAATAGATTAGCAACTTAGTAAAATTACCTTAACTTCTAAATTAGTGAAATATGAAGTAATATAAAAATTTTAATTTATAAATAAGAAATGAAAGCTTAGGAAAAGGATAAAACTAAAAAATGTAAGAAATCAAGCACTGATGTAACACGGCAGAACACAAGCTTGGCCAAATGCACAAACACAGCACCAAGTAAATTGCACTCACCAGCAAATTTATGCAAACTTGCAGTACTTTTTACCAAAAAAATAAGAAGGTAGAGGAGGCTTTGGTTTTCATCAATAGTCCTTGAAACAAGTTTCTAACAATGAAGAATTCAACTTGCAGGCATAACAAGCGTTGTGCAAACCATTAACCATTACAAGTGTTGAACTTCAAACACAAATAACAAACATATTCATCAAACGAAGAATCATAAATTCTCGAACTATGCAAGTTCCTTTCTGGAAAAAAAAATATATATATATATATATGTTTAGGATAATTATATGTGCCTTCCTAATTAAACGATTTGCAAACATAAAACACATCAAGAAAGATGTGTCAATGCCGGCTTTGAGGCAAAGCTGAGGAAGTTTCTGCTTTGGGCCTTCAAAAATTAATTGAAAAAGGACCTCCGAATGGCAAGGTGTGGTGTTAGGTCATCTGTTTGGTTTGAAAATGTCCCACCTGCTTTGGTGTCTTGTGTGCTTGATGAAGCTTTATAGTTTGGCTTTCAATTTAGACAATCAAACCAAAAAAAAAAAAAAATACAATTCTTGATTTTTGTATTTTTTTTAAGTAAAAATAAATATTCAGTTTGTTTAAAGTCATTATTGTTCGAACTTTCAAATCTAAACAAAATCAACACGTTCAGATCTGAAACTCTAAACCAAACAATATTGTTTGGCATCGTAAGTCCGAACATGGTGACTTTGTTTTTATCTGGATGTACGTTGAAGGGTAATTTGGGAAAAATGATAGGGGTACTAAGAGTAACATAAAACCCTAGATAATTAAACAGAGTGAACTAAGAAATTGGGAGTACTTAATGATTTTTTAGGTGAAAATAGAATCCCCTATAAAAGGCCCTATGTTTAGAAGCTTTGCTTTGGGCCCAGGAAAAGTCAGAGCTAGCCCTGCGATATGTTAATGACATTTATGAAATTACAAAGACAATAATGGGTGTTTTGATTTAACATAAAGCAACCACAATAATCCACATTATTATTAATAGAGTGGTGCTATTAGCACCCTATGAATTATTTTGGACCCCCCATTTCTTTGGGCCCCCACTTATAATTTTGAAACCCTCAAAATTTCTTTTTTCCCTCCAAATAATACCAAAATTATCATTGTGGAAACATTCTACCAATTGAATGCACACCCCTCACACCCCTACACCCCAAAAAAACCCCTCTTCTAAAAAACCCTAACAAAACCCACCAAGAAGAAAAAGAGCCAATATGATTACTGTCTCTGCTGCCTCATCCACCATTGTCATAGTTGCTATGCTCTCTCTCTCTATATATATACACATAATTTCTTAGTTTTCTCGCAATAATTTCTTCTCTTACAGGAAAAAAAATTATAATAATTGGTTTGGTTGGTTTTGTTGGTAGATATTATAAAATTGTGAGTTCAGTAGAGAACTACGCAGCAATATTATCAAAGCTACGCGATGAAAGAATAACTTTTGAACTTAATAATAGATTTAGGCTACTTCCGATAACTTCTGCAAGTATTAAAAATTTTGACCATTCAATGTACTAAGAAATTTCCATGTTCAAGTCTGTATTCTTGAACTTGAAAAAATGAAAACTTCTGCAAGCATTAACAATTTTAACCGTTCAATGTGTTAAGAAATTTTCATGTTCGGACCTACATCCCCGAATGTTCGGGAATGCCTTCCCGAACAAATAAGTAATGTTTTGGCTTGTAATCCTGAACTTGAAAAAATGAAAACTTCTGCAAGCATTAACAATTTTGACCGTTCAATGTGTTAAGAAATTTCTATATTCGGACCTGCATTCCCGAACATTACTTATTTGTTCGGGAATGCCTTCCCGAACAAATAAACAATGTTCGGGGTTGTGTTCCCGAATTTCAGTCATATGTTCAGGGAGTTTAGTCCTGAAAAAATGACAAATAGATTTTATTATTTTTGCTATTTTTTTTCAAAAAACTTACCTTTACAATGCCAATCTCCTCTGAGCTAAGAACAACATCAAAGCTATGAACCTCTTCTATGCTTTTATTGTTGTACTCCTCTTGTATTGTGGAGTTGTGGTTACCAAAAAAACTTCCACTCATTGTCATGGCCGAAGAAGTGTAGGTAGTCAAATGGTTGCCTTTATTCTGGGAATATTGCCGCCAAAGGGATTTCAAGGTTTTGAGGATGGGTAGGTTTTGAAGGTGGGATTAGGGGAAGATGGATGGGTGGTGATGGAGATGGATGCTCTTATAAATCCTAATTCATGATATAATGGGTGTGTAAGTTTAATTGTGAGATGGGATGTCCCAAAATTCATGATATCCTTTTTACTAATTTTATTTGAGGTTATTATTGTAATAAAAAAAAAGGTTAAAAATTGAGGGGTCCAAAATAATTTATGAGGTGCTAATAGAAGCACTCTATTAATATTATTATTTGTATATCATTACTCAAAACCAACCTTATGATCAATATAGACATACAAAAACACAAAAAGAAAATAGAACTATTAGCTTGTAAAATGAATGTGAAAGTACGTACAGTGTATCAAGCGCAGAATCCATTGCTGGACGAAGAGTGAGTTGCTCAAAGATCACTTCACCATCCATGTGTATGACAGGGACACAAGCAATCTTATGCCAGTCCTGTCCTTTCCCCTTGAGGTAATGAGGTTTTAGCATTGGACAGCCAAAGAATTCCAGCATAAAGAGAGAGGTGGGAAGCCCCTCTTCGAGCAAGGATTGGAGCTGAGGGCATTTCTCAATCTTCATGTATTTGAGAGAGCCAAGGAATTGAAGGCCCCTATTGTTCAACGATTTGAGATTTGGTAGATTTTCAATGCTGAGTGACATAAGAGTCGAGGGCAACAACCCCTCCTCTGGAAAGGACTCCACCCCATCTTCTGGAAAGAACTGCCGCCAATATTCACCTACTAATCTGAAGTGTCTAAGAGAAGGGAGCCTTTGCAAATCCCATTCTCTTCGGCGAGCTGTAAGTTTGCTGCAATTTCGGATTTCAAGTGAATGTAAGCTGGAGGGAAGCCCACCTTCCGGAAGAGACTCAATTTCTGGACAATCATATAATTCTAGTGATTGAAGAGATGGGAAGAGGGTATGCATTCTTTCAGGCAGCGACTTGAGCTTTGCACAATGCCAGATCGTAAAGTCAGTCAGATTGATTCCGGGTAGCCCTCCTCGAGGAAAAGATATCAAATTAGAGAACCCATTTAAGAAAAGTGATTCGAGAGATGTCAAATTTTGGAGCCCAAGCATGTTTAGATCTGTAATACTGTTGAAATTTGTACAAGCTAGGATTTGTAGAGATCGAAGCTTTGGAAAGAATCCAAGCCACATGGGTTTGAGGGCATCACACCATGATAAGGACAAAGTTTCAAGGGATCTGTTGCAGTTCTCCATATCCTCAGATCTGGGGAACACTAGTTTCGGAAGGCATGTAAGCATGGATGGCAAAGAATGTAGAACTTTACAATCCCAGATTGAAAGGCGTGTAAGCATGGGCGGCAACCCTGTATCTGGGAATGACAATAGGCTAGGACAATTCCATACAGTGAACTCTTTCAGATTTGTTAAAGTGCACAGCTCGGGTGTCAATTCCTTTAAATTAGGCATATTTGAAATCTCCAATTTTGTAAGGGAAGACAAACCTCGACACCCCAATTCTACCCCATCACATCCTTTCAATACTAATTCACTTGTGCCTGCACCACAAATATTCGAAAGTTGGGCCACAAGTCTTGAGCATTCCCGAATCTCAAGTCTCACACAAGATGGAATGTGTTTGGGTAAGCCTCCAATCAGCTTTGGACATTTGATTACCTGAAGCTCTTTAAGCTTAGAGAACTCTCCAGATTCTAGTATATACCAGTCCACCCACTCCAACATTTCTTTAAATCTAAGAGTCTCTAGAGATTGAAATGGTTTGCTTAAAGAACTATCTCCATAGAATTCATGGCCTACCTTTGTTATTCCTTGCATCCTTGAAATTTCAAGGTCTTTCAAAGAGGGCAACTGACCAAATGGTGGCAAGGAAAAACAATACTCACAATTGTCAAGAGACAAATGCACTATATTACAAAATGATTTATCTCGCAACCAATCTGGAAATCTTGTGCCACCAAAGTTTTTAATCTCAAGGCGTTTCAAGTTTGTATGAGGTTTTAGCTTGTCGAGAACATCTCTCTCTTTCTCTGAATCATTCGTACTGCTACTCCATTCGAGTACCAGTTCTTCAAGGTACATTTTCTCCTCCAATTTTGCCTCCATTGCACCCATGCCATTAGTAACATTTTGCAAACTTGAAATGGAGAGCCTCCTTTGAAGATGACGTAAGTCCTTCAACTCTTCAATACCTAACCCCTTGGACTTGCCCACCACAAAGGCAGTTAAAAGTTGAAGGTCTTTTAATTGACTCATTTGCATTGGCATCTCTTGTAAATTAGTCCCAGTAATATCAAGATGGCGCAACTGAATTAGGTTTCGAAGATTTGCCGGCAAGGTAGTTAGCTGATGACAATTATATAGCAGTAATGTTTCTAAATTATACATGGTACAAACTGATTTAGGCAATTGTTTGATTTCCGTGTAAGAAAGATCCAAATACCGTAGATGTAGTAAATTTCCAATTGAATGAGGCAATTCCATAATCTTATAACATGGCAAAGACAAGCTCCGTAAGGATGTTAGTTTCGGTAAAATATCATCCAAAACCTTTTTGCTCAACCACGAATAAGAATAGACTGCAGGATTTAGTGCTAGAAAAGTCCTTAAAAACTTAGCATCATTAATTAGCTTGAATTTTTCAAAGCCATCAAATTTGCTGCTAACACATGAGAAATGATGTACCCTTTCAGAAATATGATGTGTGTTGTCATCCTCTAACATATAACAGAACTCTCCAGACACAGCTTGAGCTAAATCATTAACAAGATCATGCATGACAAAACAATATTTATTGGCATTTGATCGTTGAAAAAATGACCTTGATTGCAATTCATAGAAGCACTCATAACCTACCTCTTCCCTCGTTTTATTACTTCTGGGTTGCTCCACGAAACCTTCAGCCATCCACATTAGGACTAATCTCCCCATTTGAAATTCATAATTTTTAGGAAATATAGAACAATAAGCAAAGCATCTCTTTAAATGCGGAGGGAGGTAATGATAGCTCAATTTTAAGGCTGGAAGAATATTGCTTTTCTCCTTTGGCAAATCCCATATTCCACTTTTCAATATATTATTCCAATCCTCAACATCCCGTTTAGAGCGCAAAAGACCGGCTAATGTTTTTGTTGCTAGAGGCAAACCTTTACACTTTTTCACAATCTGTTTACCAATCCTTTCAAGGTATGGATGTGCACCACAATCTCCCTTCTCAAATGCATGTTTGACAAACAATTTCCAGCAATCTTCGTCTGATAATTGCTGCAAACGATGAATAGGAACTGTTTGCATAATAGATGAAACACTCTCATTGCGCGTTGTAACAATAACCCTGCTCCCATGTCCTCCATATCCAAAAGGACTCCTCAAGCTATCCCAGTTATCATAGTTCTCATTCCAAACATCGTCTAGAACAATAAGAAATTTCTTCCCATTCAAGCATTCCTTGAGCTTGACTTGAAGCTGATTAAGGTCCTTTGTACTAAGGTCCATTGTATTAGAACCCTGCGGAATCACTGCCTCAAGAATTGTTCTTGTAACCCTTACAACATCGAATTCATCAGAGACACAAACCCACGCTTTCATATCAAAGTGATCATCCACTCTGCCATCATTGTATAAAAATTGAGCAAGGGTGGTCTTGCCAACGCCACCCATCCCCACTATCGCAATCACATCTATCTTCTGATTACCACCACTTGCCTCATCTGAGAGCAGCAACTTAATTACATCCTCCTTGTCATTATCCCTTCCACAAACACCAGATTCATCAACCAAAGAAGTTGTTGGCAATCTGTGATACAATTTTTGCCCAGCAAATTCTCTCAAACCGAGGACATCTTTTTCTTTCGTAAAATATTCTAATCTATCAATGATCTCCTCTATCTTGGACACTATATCTGCATCAAATGAATTAGAGGAAGAAGTCAAGGTGGGGTTTCGTACCTCAGCTTCAGACTTGCATCGCAGAGCTTCGGTAGCAATCTCATCGAGTAAATCATCTGCATGATACACAGCAACTTTAAGTTCGTCCACCCAGTCTTTCACAGCAGGATTAGCGATCTGCTTGTACTCTGCATCATCGAGCACAACATTAAGTCCCAGCAATGTTAACTTGAGCTTCCTGAGGAGTTTATCATCATGCTTTTGAGCACGGAAAAAGTTAACGAACTCGCGAGAAGCCAAACGGTCAAACAGCACTTGAACGGTGGCAGAAAGAAATGCTCCTCCAACCAAGGCGGCAACCATGTTGTTGTTTTTTCTTTTAGTTGTAGAGGTAGAAACAGAGATTAGGAAAATGAAGGAAATAGATTGTAGAGTGAAAGAAGAGAAGCCAAGATTGATTTGCTCTGGGAAAGAAAAAATTATTTGATGAGATCAAAGTCTTTGCCTGCAAGTTGCAATTAGAATAAGGGGGAGGGAAGTGGCAATTAAATTTTATATTTAAAATTGATTGCTAAATTAAAATTATTTTATTCAAAGCAAAAATATTGTACGTAAATTATAATAAAAGATACATTATTATAATTATGAATTTTGTAAAAAACATATTTAAATTTGAAAATAAATTTTTCAGTCAATATTAGAATATGTAGAAAACAAAAACAAAAAAGCAAATAGTATTATATGGATACTTTTTATATTATAGAACAAGTAATAGTGCTGTACAAATAGAAAAATTATATAGTTGTAGTGCTATACAAACGGAACAAATAGTGTTATATGAATCTAATTTTTGTCATTGTCACATTATTTTGAAATTGAATTTTATATAAAAATTGTGGTGATATATAACTAAATTTATAAATAAAAACAATCACTACGAATGATAATCAAGCACAATTATAAATCATTAATCAAATATTTTTAATTTAATTAATTGTGGTGAAAACTTTTAAAGTATTTTTTAAAGGAGCGGTCATCTTTGCAATTAGCAAAGAAGAAACCACACACTACCTATAATAATACAAATTGTTCAGACTCTGCCACAGCCCCTTTCTAGTCCCCTTGGGTCCACCGTTGCAAATAGTCTCTGAATTTGCCTGACTTCCACCCACTGAAATAAATAAAGCTATCAAGATGATCTGACCAGAAAACTACCATTCAATATATATATATACACACTACGGATAACCCGTGCCCGAAGGCACGGTCAATAATTCTTTTGGTATCGGCTACGGAATTCAATTGTAATAAATTAATTTAAAATGATATATCACTCCAGTTTAATACTTCACAAATAAGAAGTTGAAATTGTTTCTACATAATAAACTGGCAAAAACATTCATAAATTTCAAATAACAAACTTCAAAATTACAGTCTAAATAATAAATTTTATATTACAATGTAGCATAAGCAAATAATAGAATCTAAAAATATTTGCTAAAATTCAAGTCCAAACAACAAATTTTAGAATTCAATCCACTTTAAAATGACACATGCATAGCAAACCTTCAATAAAAGAATGTTACTGAATTAGTATCATAACTGGTAACATTTTCAGTTTATCAAATTTCAATACTTTCAAGAAAAGGTGAACGAATATTTTGGTATAAAAGAGTAATCATCCTATCTAACTAAAAATAATAATAATTAACCATCCGGTTTAGAATGAGAGCCAACCAACTACACACATAAAGAAAAGCAACATAATCCAACGTTTCCAATACGGATCAGCCACCTATAACAAAATCACTCGCTTAAATTCACTTTAAAAAACCAATAGCTATGAGAAATCACATCAAAATACATATGAGAAATCAACAAAATGATTCTTTAAAAGCAACTCCAATTTGACAACAAAATGAACTCATTGCAGTAATAAAAATAATTTGAAGAACAATAACAAATGCATGAATAGATTAATATAATATTATTGAATCAGATGATTTTACGGTTTCAATTTGAACAATACCAAAAAAACTCAACAAACCCATGTTTAAGAGTTATAATTGCATGTTCCACAATTTTTTTAGATAAATTTAGGATAAATTATGAATATAGATTTTAAGAGTTATAATTGCATGTTTCACAATATTATATAGATTTTTTTAAAAAAAAATTAGGATAAATTATGAATACACCTTTTGAGATTTACTTAAAATATGAATTATTTTGTATGATTCTGAAACTATATCTTGCCCTTTCAAACTTCTAATTTCATAATAAGTGGTCCTTTTAATTAAAAAAATTATCAAGTCAATTAATAGTTTTAATGATGTCAAAATTTTGGTTCAATTAAAAATTTAAGTAATTTTATTATTATATACAAGAATAGTTAGAAATTTTATTTTATTTTTATTTATTTTGTTACATAAAAAAATCAATCAAGAAGATATTTATAATTTTCCAAACTATAAAAACAATTTATATTTTAAACAAATCTCATAAAAAAAATTATTTGATGACACCACATCACAGTTGCACCAAGATTTTGCCTGCAAGTTGCAACAAAGCAGTCAGTCAGGAATTAGAAAGAGGGGGAGAAGGGTTGGCAATTAAATTTTATATTTAAAATTGATCGCTAAATTAAAATTATTTTATTCATAGCAAAAATATTGTATATAGATTATAATAAAAGATACATTATTATAGTTATAAATTTTTTAAAAAACATCATTAAATTTGCAAAGTAGTTGTGAATTTGTCTCATTTCTACTCACCGAAATAAAGCTATCAAGATGATCTGACAAGGAAACTATACCATTCAATATATATATTTTTTCTTTTTTAAAAAAAATTAAGATAAATTACGAATATATTCTTTGAAATTTACTTAAAATACGAATTATTTTATATGATTATGAAAATTACATCTCGTCCCTTGAAACTTCTAATTCATAATAAATGGCCATTTTTATTAATAAATTATCAAGCCAATCAATAGTTTTAATGATATCAAAAATTTGTTTCAATTAAAAATTCAAGTAATTTTATTATTGTATAAAAGAGTAGTTAGAAATTTTTTTTTTTTTTTTTGCTTATTTTGTTAAATAAAAAATTTCGACAAGAAAGTGTTTATAATTTTTTAAACTATAGAGGTAATTCATATTTTAAATAAATCTCATAAAATTTATTTACAATTTATCCTAAAATTTAAAATAAAATTAGTATTTTAGGTTGATGTTTAACTCTTAGAGTGAAAGAAGAGAAACCAAGATGGATTTGCTCCCAAAAAGAAAAAAATTATTTGATGAGATCACATCACAGTTGCACCAAGACTTTGCCTGCAAGTTGCAACCTTTCTTTCAGTGGCAGAGAAATTAAAAGAATTTGACGTCATGTTTGTCTGATACCATGAGATTAGTCGAATAAAGAAATAAATAATATAATGAGTTTTAAAAACTTTCTTATTATAAAGTTATTAGAATGAATTATAAATATAACAACTCTAAATTATGATTGTAGCAAAAGTTTGCCATGTAAAAATTTGAGGGAATGGAATGGTTGCTATACAATTGTCATTGATGTTCTTTTGGTGGGATTCATTTAAGATCTTATCTTGATAATTTAAATTGTTCACTTTTTAAGGTTCATTTGCATAAAAGTAATTTAATCAGATATCAACAATCTTTTGATCACATCATATTTTGTATTCAGGTTAACACTCAAAATCATACCTACCATTTATTTTTTTTAGATACAAATGTGTCTCAATCAAAAGGATACTGATGTCCAATTAACTTAATTTTTTAAAAGAATGTACTACTCGCTCAACTTTTAAAAGTAACGATTAGAATTATGAAGTTGGGATCCAGCACTAAAGCACAGTCGTGACTACTGTGCCCTCACACAATAATCACCCAAAGTCTCAAAGTCTCAAATTGGTCATTGTGAGATTAATTGAATAAAATAAAAAAACATAATATCATGAGTATTTTTTATTATAAAATAATTAGATCAAGGGAAATTATATATGTAACAAATCATAATTACAAAAGGATTTGGCTTTTTTAAGTTATCATCCCAATTTAAGAGAGCATTTAAATTTGGTAGGCCTATTTTGAAATTGATTTTAGTAATTCGAATTATTCACATTTTAGGACTTATTGAGAAAAATATTCATGCAAAAACTCAAGGTAATTAGATAATGGTAGTTATATGTTTGAATAATATTTGTTTTAAAAAAATGAACAACAAATATAATTTTAAGAATAATCATCCATTTTTTCTTATACAAATTTAATTCAAACATATAACTATCAATATTCAATTATTTTGATTTTTGTACGAATATTATGGTCAACGAATTTTACATGAATGGTTCAAATCACCAAAATTGTTCTCAAAATAAACCTACCAAATTCAAATGCTCTCTTGTTGAGAGAAGCCAAGTCCATTACAGAAAATGCTCTATTGTGCAATGCACCGTATACAATTCTACACAAAATTACATAAATTTTTACGAACTTAGCATAAAAAGATGTAACTTAAACATAAATTCCCTCGTCTATTCATAAAAATGAACAAACTACCGCCGATTACTACCACCTCCACCCATCCAACACCACCGACCACCACCTCCATGAACGTCGACCTCTTCTACTTGGCTCCTCCAAAATCTAGATCATGAGAATCCCCAAAAACCTGGAAAAACAAAAATAAAAAATCAACTACCATAACAGGTTTTAAAGGTGTCAAATTGGGTTTTGAATTTGAGCCCATATTGTTTGAATTAGATTAGAATTCGTAATATTTATGGCCTATTGATATAATTCCCTTTTACTGATAAAACGCATTTTTATTGAGATCCAAATCTTCCATTATTCTAGTTTTTTTTCTTTTTCTAACCTTGTGATTTTGGTGGTGATGATTTGTGTGGTAGGTTTGATGGTGGTTTTGGATTTTAGTGTTGGTGGCGGAGAAAGGGGAGTGGGAGGTCGGTGGTCATGGTCGGTGTAGAAAGGAAAGGGAGGCAGAGCAGAGAGGCGTTGAGCGGGGGAGGGGGATCACATGAGGGAAGGTGCAGGTAGGTGGCTGAAAATGTTGGGTTTGATTTCAATTTTTTGGATTTAATTTTTTTAAAATTGAATTTTTTTATTTTTCATGTTTTTTTTATTTTTAATGAATATTTTTTAAATTTTAAATAATTTTTTTATTTTTTTAGATGTACCATATTTACATGTATTTAAAAAATAAAATATTTTTAAAAATTAATAAATACACAAGAATACGAAAATATATTAAATTTTTATATTTTTTATATTTAGTAAATTTTTAAAAGATTTTTTACAAATATTATACTTTTTAAGTGTATTTATATTAGGTGTATTTAAAAATTAAGAAAATTACTTAAAATATTAAAAAAATCAACGAAAACAAAAAAAAAATACAAAAAAACAAAAAAAAAATAATTTTTTAAGAAGAGAATCCTGAAAAGTGAAACCAAACAACTACATTGGATGAATAGAGTAATGTTTGGGATCCTAAATAATCTACCAAACCTCTCTCATTTGTAATGCTATACAAAAATCTAGATCCTACACCCATGTGAGAGATTTAAGAAAATATTTAATAAATTATTTATAATCCCTAACATTACACGAAGTTAAACCCAATTTAATATTCTTTATTGCATTTATTTCTCTATTTCTCTTCTATAACAAGAGTTGGACTGTTTGTTGTTTAGTGGTTGGACTTGATAACTCAAATATTATTTTTATTTTTTTCTTTTGATAAAAAAAAAAAAAATATTTTAAAATATCATCACTGCATCTGGCACCAGGCCCGGGGTTACTCAAGTATTATCGAACTTGATTTCTCTTCTATAATGCGAGTTGGACTGTTTGTTGTTGTGATGGTTGGACTTAGTCACCCAAGTATTATTGGACTTTAATTGGTCAGTTAATCAGTTAAATATAGAAGAATTTATTAAGAATTCCTCTTTAAAATACTTGTATCTCAATTAGCCTATAACATATATTATAATAAATCTTATTATTTGAATATTAGATCTATCAAATTCTAATTATTATATTTAATGTATTTTATAGATAGTTTTATTTTTACAAATATTTCTTCAATCCTTAGCAACTTGGTATGCATTATTTTGAACTATTTTATACTTTGGCTGTGTTTGGTAAGTGGGTTTGCAGGCTTTTTTGGCTATTTTAGTCACAAAAAACAAAATAGGCTATTTTAGTCATAACAAACAAAACATCACATCCAACCCATAATCATTACATTCTTCTCTCACAAAAAAACTCAAAAAAGCCAAAAAGCCCTTCCCAAACCAAGCTTTTAAGCCCAGGCTAAAATAGCCAAAAAAGTCAAAAAGCCAAAAAACCAACCCACTTCCCAAACGGAAGCTTTATATCTATTAAGCTTTAAAAATTCATAATTTTTTGTAAATACTTTTTCTTATGAGATTTATATTTTTTTAAACCTAGTTAACAAGATTTATCAAATAAAATCTCACTTCAATATATAATTTTGTAAAATAAAAATAAATAAATAAATTTGACTGTGTGAATGTTCACATTACGGAACATTCACACTGTCAATGTGAACATTAATGCGCGCTTCACCCTATTATTATTATTAGGGATATTTTAGTAACTATGTCACCCATAAGATTTATTGGAATAAAAAAAAATAATTTACTCTAAGTGAAACACAAGTAAGTGGAGAGAAATTTATGAATAAATGCTCATTAAATATAATGTTCCGTATATTTGTAATTATTCTCTCACCGATTGGCAAATATATATATATATCATTGTGAAATTAATCAAATAAAAAAATGCTTAATATTGTGAATTTAAATGTTTTTTTCTTAAACGAAATTATTATATTGAATTTAATATATAACAAGTCTAAGCGATGATTGTAGCAAAACTTTGGCAAGTCAAATTAATTGGTCATTGTGATGACAATTATTTTATGTTTCTTTTAATTATTGTTTGAATTAATTATACAAATTTCCCTTAAAAGTTTCTAACAAATATGTGAATCTCATTTTTAATTTTTGAACTTCGTTATCTTGTTTTTTTTTTTCCTAACTAGCAATACATACAGAGCTCTCTTACTTTAATTATTAATATACAAAAAGCTCTTATATGTTAACTTGGCCCATGACCATGTTAAAAATTACAATGAAATGACAAAAATATTCTCAAATTAACAGGATTTTAAGCTTAACCCCGGCTCAATGGGAGCCCTAAATTACTTGCCTGAAATCCCGTTATTTTCAAACCTTAAGAGGTATATGGAAGAAAGAATGAATAAGGAGTGAAACAAATAATGAAATGACTTTTGTTGCTCAAATAAGAAACACTGATGCTAAGAACATATATTAGAAGGGTCGTGTTGTAGTGTGCACCCCCTAAAGGGTTGCACACCATGTGCACCTTCTTTGTTGGCCATTAGATTACACAAATACATCCTGACCATTGAATTTTTTAATTTTGAAAAATTGAACCACGGAGAGAAACAACCGGTTGACCATCTCTCTTCTTCTTCCACAGGCTATTCTCTCTCTACTTTCACTCTTTCGTTTTCTCCTCCCTCTACCTCTGCTACTCCCTCCTTCGAGTGATCTCTTCCCCTGCTCCCCTCTCTCTTCTCTCTACTGTGCTCATTCTTCTATCTTCCTCTAGTAACTTATGTTTTGTTTTCGGTGTAAGTTTTACTAAAAGTGTAAATTTTTATAAAAAAAAATTATTTCAGAGGAGTAATTTTCAGAAAATCCGTCGATCTCCGTCGATCTCCGTCGATCTCCGTCTGTCTCTCTCTGCCGATCTTTCTTTGTCGATCGCCCTCCCAAACGCTTCGTCTCTCTCCGGAATTCTAGAGAGAGAAACACCAAGCCCTCTCAAATGCCTCTTCTCTCACACATTGCCATTATTTGAACAACAACGCCATCTGAGTTTGATTCGATTGTAGGAGCTCTTCGCAATTTTCGTTCCTCTCTCTCTGCAAAACATCAACAGATCGAACTTGGGTAACTTCTTGGCTCCAATTCGATCGGGTTTGATATCTTCTTCTCTCTTTTAGATCCGGGTTTGCTTCAATTCAATTGTGGTGATTGATCGATTGTTTGATCTGGGTTTGATTCATTCTCGGGTTTTTGGGTCACAATTTTGTTGTTTTAACAGATGGAGCTCATATTTAGCTATATTAATCATTTCGTGATCATTTTCATTCATTGATCGTCTCATTTTTTGTTTGATATGTCGATCTTGGTCTCTCTGTCGATCTGTCTCTTCTCTATCGATCTCCGTCTCTCTCTCTCTGTCGATCTCCGTCGATCTCGATGCATCTCTCTCTGCCGATCGCCCTCCCAAACGCTTCGTCTCTCCGAATTCTAGAGAGAGAAACACCAAGCAATATTGTCATTGCGCAGTTCTTTTTCTACCTTCCATGTGAAAAATGTTTTATTTGCAATATTCTCCATCAAATTATGCATTAATACCTTTGTTAATCGTTCATAAACTTCATTTAAAGTTTCCATGTTTTGCTATATTTGATACATGATTGTGATATATCCGTCAATACATCCTTATTATTGCTCTTAATATCTTTGTTAATACATCCTTATTTTTGTTCTTCCATTATTCCTTGATTGTGCTTCTTGTAGATGGTCAATGCCAATTCTTACTTGCATGCAATTTAGTTCTATGACAGAACTGTTTTATATTGTATTATTGCTATAAATGAACACGTATTCTGTGTAACTTGTGTTATCCTTTTTTATTTATGTGTTTTTGTTTTATTGCTTCGCTAACCCATGGATCGTAATGGTTTACATCATTCTCAAATTTATTTTCTTACTATGATAGGATTTGGGCAAATCGGCAATCATTGCTAGGTCAAAGGAAAGAAAGATGAGGTACATAGTGAGCTTGAAAGAAAAGTTCAAACCACCAAATCAAGCAACCTCATTGTGCGCTCAATTGACCTTCTGGTGTAGATTCCGCCATGCCACATAATATGTCTAAATGTTTGGTCTTAGTGACGGGTTGTATGACTTATAGCAAGTCACTTTGTTGAGTACATGATCTAGCTTATTTATTTTCTTGTTGGATTGCAAAACAAATTTGAGTTTCTAACCACGAGGAGGGTTTTGTAGCTAGGGATAAAATTGTTTGTGTCAGACCGAGATAGGAATGATGGGAGTAGGGTGGTGGTGGCGTAAATGGGCGGGGTTTTCGAGATCACTAATTACATTGGGGTTCAAGATTAATTGGCTTGGCAAAAATTGGATGTGGCTTGTCGAGGCGAGAAGATTGGGTTTCTTGAGGAGTTTGAGAGTGGTTGTAGGAAGCTGGATTGTTGGAGTCGCCAAAACAAAGGGGAGAGATTTGTGGAGATTAGGGCTTCCCAGAGGCAGAGAAGAGAGCGGGATTTGCAGTCTAGAGTCTGAGGAGAGAGCAAGGTTTGCCTTCCAGAGTCTTTAAGTATGGTGATGGGTACATAGGTGTGGCAGAGATGCTTCTGAATTTCATCCTGTATGGGGGTGGAAGGAAGGGATCTGAAGACCATTGGGCAAAATGTGAAGTCCCCAGTGAGGTATCAGAAGCATGGTTTTAAATTACTGTATCGACTAGTGTAATGGTCACTGTTGCCATGGAAATTAAACCTGTGAGGGAGAAGGTTAAGAAGGTTTTGAAGAAAGAGGGTAAAGTGTCCTCTAGGAAGGAAAGAGAACTTTTGAGGATTCAATGATCAGTGAATTATGATGATCACAAGATGAGGGACCATATAGTGGGCCATAGAATCGTAAAGTCCAAGGATGGTTGTTTAGTCGAGGATAGTATATTTGGGAAGAAGGCTGTTAGTGCTTTTATTTATTTATATTTGTCTTTATGGACATTTTTAGAGAAAATTCCAAGAGAGCATCTGGATATCAGTTCTCATTTGCTAATTGGTAAAGGTGGTGGAACCAAATGGAATCAATGTTGTAAGCCAACAAAGAACCTTTTGTGGAGTTGGCACTATATTGAAGCATTGTAGTTGGTGGGACTTGTTTTTGTCTTATTGTTTTGCAGTAGGTGTTGGGTAAATCTTTTGTATTTCTTCTCTTATTTTCCTTTTGTTGTTTGTATCTGTGTGTTCCTCAAAGACATTCTTTAATACAATTCTCCTTGTTGCTTATAAAAACAAAAAAAAAAACAAAAAAACCTTCTTTTTTTTTTTCAATTTCTTTAGAGAGAGTATTTGAAAAATTCTAGTATATAACATATTATGGATTATGGTATGGATATCACTATTTTCTTGTGGATTTGCTATGAGCAGAGAGATACAAATGGCTTTATTGCGAAAATAGTGAACTTAAAGCTAGGTTGCAAACAATGGAGCAACAGTTCACTTGCAAGATGGTTAGTGTCGAACTTTAGGTTTGAAGTAGTGGAAAGTGTGAAAAAGGAAAATTTTGAATTCGGTTTGAAAAAGAGAAAATAGTGTAAGATCCTTGATTTGTTTTGTATTCTTACATTGGACACTTGGTTATCTAAATATAAAGTCGTCAAATTTAATTGAAAGATGGTTAATATTAGAAGTTGACCCTTTTGACTTTCAATTTCCTTACGGAATCATGCACGATGGCCAAACGATGATTCGAGCTCTTGAATCGAAGATTTATCCCAAAATATATTTTGTGATGTTCACATGAAGCAACTATAACTTGTGGTTGGGACCTCCCAATTTGTAAGTGTTTTTGGTAATGTTTAATACATTGTTATTCTAGTTGAATTAAATAGCCATCTCAAGTAAAGCATTTGTTTAATTGGTTTGTTAAAAACATACATATATATGTTATCCGTTGAGCAATTTCAAAAGGCGGTCAATCTCATTGACTCCTTTATATGCATCACTGTAATAACACTCGTGAGGAGAATCCACAACCCTTCGATAAATAGGGTTTTCATCTTCTCAAGCCATGCTTTAGTAGTAGAATCGCTTTGCTCTTTGTTAATCCCAAATCGTGTATCCATATCACGAGATGCCTTGTAGAAGAAATATGCACGGAAAGACAAGAAAACAACAGTTGTTCATGAACATTTGCACAATTTAATTGCCAAAGGTTTGACTAGATTATCAATCATATTCTCAATAAAGAACAAATGTCACCCAAGTAAATAGTAAACCAAAGATCAACTACACAAAACACCATCTTCTAAAACGGATCATCATTCTCAGATAATTCAAATAAGCAATGCAATGGACATGATTGATTAACCATTCTTAAAGTGAGTTCAATCTTGGCAAAATTCATTCTTAACAATCTTGTCGAAGAAAATTTTAAACTCCCATTGAGTAGTAGACCATTCATAAAAACCATATATGGTCATTGTAGCTTGTAATTCAAATTTCCATTTTCTTCTTGTATTATCTTGAAAAATATCTGGTTAAGTACATTGAAAGATATGTAACGTTATTTTAGCTTTTTCTTTTTGGGCCTAGACCCATTTCTCTTGCAGAGTCTTTGGTGGACGAACCTTTGGAAGTGATATTGGACCGATTGCGAGGTTCTTTGTGGGCCCTTTCTTGGTCCATATTTCCTCACGACCCATTATCTTTGTGGGCCCTTTTTAGGTGGATTTCGGTTTGTAGTTAGTGGATTATTAATCATCTTGTGTGGTAAAGATGATGCTTGTGCAAGTTTTCTTTAACATATTCAAGATCTTTATGAGGTTGATGTTGCCACATCAACTCTCTCGCTTCATTCTTGCTATGATGATGGTTTTATTTGCATCCGATTACATGTTTCTTTTTACCAATATGTGAATGTTTTTAGTTGCATTTGCTAATCCATGTAATTTCTGTATTTCTTGTCTTTTTTTTATTGAAACAGAATTATCATTAGTTTGCTCATGTTTTCTATTGCATGATTTTCATTTACACCAAAGATGCTATTTACTAGTTTCATGCCTATTTACATGATCGGGATAAATGGCGGAACATGGGTATTAATCTTCTTGCACGCAGTTCTAAAGAAAAAAGAATTCCTAGAGTAAAAGCTATTACCTCGCCCACTCACCAATGGTCAAAATGCATACGCTTCACTTATTGATGATGACAAGGATGGGAAAACCGCTCCACGGTGCGCTTTTCTTTTCGTTCTCTTTGTGAATATAGAATTAATCTCGTGGCATTGCTCGATTGGTGAGAGAAACTTTTATGTGCATAAATCTTACGTTTCTATTGATATGTTTATTACGCCTCCACTTTCATGTGGGGAAAATAACTAATACAAAAGGATAAATAAGAATTAGGCAAATGTAAGCAGAAACTCTTGTTACTAGATGATAACTTGATCGTTTTTGATATGTTGGAAGAAAATGGGTTGTAATGCCTATTGATAACTTGATCGTTTTTGTGGTTAGATACACATCTCATTCTCTATACATCATTATCATGCTAGTACTACTCCCTTTATTATTTTTCTTTCTTTCCTCTCGTTAAAACTATCTCATTCTTTGTGGAATGTAGCATATATGCTCATACCTGTGTCTCATGGACTCTTCTGTTTCCTATGAGGTCCTTGTGTGGACATGAGATACAATGGGTCCTTGTGTAAATATTTTATTCACGCAGCTGCTGCTATTTGTTATGTTCTATATGTGCATCCACAAATTCTTATAGTGGGTACAAATGTCATAGATGGGTGCATCTTGATCCTGTGAAGGAATATCGACAATCCTTTGCTATATGAGAAAGGGTACTTTCACCTACACATAATCTATATAGTTTTGGAATTGTTTTTTTCATCCTGATGCTTCATAGTTGAATCAACTTTTTGACTTTCATCTATATTGTTTGCAACTGTTTTTTTTCTTTGAAGGTGGAAAAAGAATTTGAATTCGTAATTGAATTGCTTTTGCAAAAGATGGAGTGTATGACGTCACTAAACGTTACAGCAGAAAGTGGCATGAGGTAGTCTTATAAATATTTTAATGATCAGTTCACATTAAAAAATATGCGATTATGTGAGTTTTGACTGCGCAATAATATTTTCATGTTAAAGGTTCTATCTCGGAGAAACATTACTACCGAGCCCATCCTGTCTATTATTCTCTCGAACATAAGAAGAGAATGCCGACATAATTTTGCATCTCAAGTGATTTCTGCCCTAGAGGATCAAGACAGGAATGAAGCTGAAGCACTTGAGAGAGAGTTGCACTCTAAAGATGATGCTTCAATCTCGTTACCTGGAAGACAAAGTGGTGACAAGGAATGGCGCATGTCAAGATCAGAACATGGTAGGTTGCTTTTTAATTTCTTGCAAAATATACATAAATGTTTCTTTCAAAAAATAAAGAACATCTTTTTCAGTAGTTTGTCACTTTTGATTTTTGGGTCCTGTTACCATGTGCACCTTATATCGTAACCATTGAATCTCCACAAACTAATCTAAGCCATTGAATAATGTAATGGAAAAAAAAGAGCAACTTGATTTCATTGGAGAAACACGACTATTGATGATTGGTTCTCTCTATCATCCTGTTTATCCTCCTAGTATTGTAAATAAACCCCGAGCTCAAGCCAAACGTTTTGAGTGACTTAGATGAGTTAGATGAAGATTTTATGTTTAATGATATAGAGTCGATAAAGTCTCATCCACCTCACAAAAGGATGATGTTGGGAACAATGAGCCCATATCAACCTTAAAAAGCCTCTGTGAGAAAGTAGCAATGAGAACATTTGGTGGAGCCACGAAATCTTTGTCTGACAAAGATCTTGAAATTGCAGATTATTTGAGGCAGAGGATTTGAAGAAGCTTGTGAGGTATTTTCACAGATGATCTATGCTATTTTCTCCAAAAATGTCAAATATATTTATATAATTTTTTAAGTTTCAAAACATTATACTTATCATTCGAAAAAAGAAAGTTTCAAACCATCATGCCTTTATTTAATATTTCCTATCGGGCCTGTCCAAACATTGCTCATAGTTTACCCCATCCAGTTATAGTAGTAGCATCTTTTTCTAATTCTAAAACAAGCATAGCCATAAATTCACTTTGGAAGCCTGGAACCATGGCCAGGGAACCCTTGCATTGAAGAAACATTGCAATAATAAAAGAGTTTACAATACCAAATTGTGCTCTATCACTCTTTTTGAATAAGTTGGGTGTCGGGAAAGGGAAGGGGGAATTGGGGGTGGCAGTTGGCAGGAAATAGAAGGGGTTGGTTGGTGGTAATGGGTGCATTGCAGTGGGGGTGGCAATTAGTGGTGGTTATTTTTGTTGGTTTATATGTATACATGTACGTATATGTGTGTGAATACGAGTTTAGTTCAAAGGAGAGGAAGAAGATGAGGGTATTTAGGTGATTTCAAGAACCGTTAACAAAAGTTACATGTGTGTTTTAGTCCACAAACCACAAGTAGTGATGTGCTTATTTCTTAATATTAGGAGGTAGACTGCACATTCTACGTCACATGGGGTGAAGTGAATTTTGCCAACAAATGTCACCAACTTTAAAGAAGAGGTTGTGACTCAATGCAATGGCAAGTGCTACCTGCCTTGAGCCTTGTGGAGACGGTTTGAGTCACGAAGTCAGCCTCCCAACAAAAAAGTGGGGGAAGACTGCGTACCTATTACTTCTTCCATTCCATGCTTAAAGCGGGAGCCTTGCGTAATGGGTACGACCTATTTAGGTCATATTTCTTAGGGTTTATTACACTTTCTACTCCTAAACTATTGTCAAATTATCTATTTGGTCCTTGAACTATCGATTGTCTACTAGGTACCTAAAGTATATAAGTCAAAGTCTATTTAGTCCCTAAACTATCGATTGAATCGATTAAATCCCTAAAGTATTTAATTCAAATCTATTTAGTCCTTAAAAGGATTACAAAAATAAAATATAAACCAATAAGTATTATAAATTAGTAAAATACCGAATCTAGTTAAAATTTGATTTCAAACAAACTTTAAAATTTTAATGTCTTTGAAAAGTGGCGTCAGTCCTTATGGTGAATTTCCTTTATAACAGTAAGTGTAATTATCTATAGTATTTTCTTAATTATCTTTTACAATGGCTACATGCTCACTTTTATCTAGTATTATATTCTAGATTTCGTTTATAATTTCTAATTGATTGTTTTTAAAATTGTCGTAAGTTTTTTTTATTACTTAATTCATGTATTAGTTTGTTATACTATTATTTGTAATGAAGTGTTATTATTTAAATTATTTAATTATACTTGTTTAGTATATCTAATATTCATATAATTTATTGACAAGAATGGGAAACGAGACTTTAATATTAATTTAAACACAGAACGAAATGAAAACACCTGTTACAGACAAAATAAAAATTTAAGATGTTTCCTTAATAAAATCTTAATTGGGCAGGTGTTTTACTAATTTATAATACTTATGGGACTATATTTTATTTTTGTAATCTTTTTAGGGATTGAATAGGTTTGAATTAAATATTTTAGGACTTAATAGATTCACTTAATAGTTTAGGGACTAAATAGACTTTGATTTATATAGTTTAGAGACTTAATAGATTCAATCGATAGTTTAGGGATTAAGTAGACAATTTGGCAATAGTTTAGGGGTAGAAAATGTAATCAACCCTATTTCTTAATGATGTTAAAATATTACAGAGTTGTGTTTTCTTTAGACATTTTAGAGCAAAGATTGATTCCCAGTTTAATGCTATTATGTTTTTAGGGCTATTTTTTTAAGATCAATGTTTTCAAGGAAAATGTAGCCACTAAGTGTTCCCATATGAATGATTGTGTTTGGCTTTATGATAATTATTGATGCCTCGTGACTTTTTTTATTTTAAATTTCATTAGCAATAAATCTTTCATGATGTTCTCAACTTCCTACCCCCTTAAATCCCCAAAATAAAATGGTTGTCTTATGCCAATTTCAAGAATTTTCATGAATTTTTTTGACATATTATTCAAACTTGATGATGGAAAGCGAGCGGTCTTGCTCATCACGTATTCAAAACCATCAAAAAGCAATATTAGACATTCAATTAGTACCTTGGCTCCACCTTTTGTTCTTAGTTGTTCGAGATGATGCTCTCATCATTTGTCCACTACCTCTATATTTTGGTTCTTCGTTTTTATGTTTAAAGATCTAGCTTTATAATTTATGAATGATTTACTTAGATGCTCTAAACTTCTAATGAATAATATTTGAAAATAGACCCTTGCTAGAGAAATGTTTCTTCATTTGTGTGAATTTTTTTTTGCTACATCTAATTCTTATTAAACTAAATGATGAAGTACACAAAATTTTTATCTTGTTACAGCGTAGAGTCCTCAATTACAATTAATTGAGGCATCCTCAGGACTGCAATAGTCCTTGAAAAGTGCTCCTTTCTCAAGCTTCTACCTTTTCTTTTGATTAATTCTTGGGCCTTGCCTTCCTAACAACTCCAAATTACATGTTCCACTTAATTTTAATTGTCTTGTTGGGAGTATTAAAGCACAGGCTTTTGAAAGAGCATAATAGCATGTTGTATATACTCATTGAAAAAAGGAAACTGGCAACTAATTAGCTGTTACTGATCTGGTTTTCCATTAGGAGGCGATTTCTTGTGTCCGCAAGTGATTTTAGTTCGCCAGATTTATGACCTTGTGATTTGGGGTCATTACTTTTAACTAACCTTTTCTAGAGCTGCAATTCTATCATTTTGGTTAATACCTGCAGTTGGAATGAACTCTTGCCTTTTTGTTGGACTTTATGCATTCACATTTTTACTGAATTACGTAATTTATTATTATTCAGAAACTTGGGTCATCTGGTCAGCGAAATGCTACAAGGTGTGGTCTTTGGTGGGTAGAAATGTTGAAGACAAGGGATCAGTTTAAAGAGGCTGCTACTGTTTACTTTCGTATTTCTGGTGAGGTCAATTAGAAAGAAGATGAAGAAATTGAGTTAGGTTTAAAAACAAAAATTAAAGGAATTAAGAATTTGTTTGATTTTGGCTCTAAATTCGTACCGTGTAAGATATATTTTGCAGCTGCTGTGGACAAATTCTTTACTATTCCATGCTGGTGTTGAATTTGTGCAGGTCACAGCACAGGACAAAGCCCAAAAATACAAATAAGTTGATATTTTTGTTTCACTAAACTAGAATGGAGTTTTATCTGTTCTATTTGTTGGGTGGAAATTGACTACCTAATAATTTTTGGGTTGTTCATGATAGCAAACAGAAACTCTTAGTAACACAACACGATCTTTTTCCAGGTGGAAGGGTTTTGCTTGGGGCATGGGAAATATGAGGATGATGGATGAGTTTGTAGCTGTAGGAATCTGAAAGAAGCTTGGTATCATCGGATTTTGCTTTGGAGTTGGCCGACTAATAGATGCGCATGCGCTCACCCAGACACGAGGGTGCTGTTTTGGCATTGGGGTTTCATTCTATGGCACAAGAATTGACCCATCATCGTTGCTAATATAAAGGTGCTGTATTGTTCATTGTGGGTGAC
Organism: Camellia lanceoleosa; assembly: GCA_025200525.1. Classification (NCBI taxonomy): domain Eukaryota; kingdom Viridiplantae; phylum Streptophyta; class Magnoliopsida; order Ericales; family Theaceae; genus Camellia; species Camellia lanceoleosa. The sequence continues at coordinate 90,346,853 of CM045772.1, read as the reverse complement.
AATGATTCTAGTTGTCCGTCAATTGCCTTGGTATATGATTTTTTGAATGTGAATTTTGATGTAGATGTGGATGTATTGTATTTTAGAAAATATTAATAATTTGTACAGGGAATGAATTAATAGAATGAATTAATAGATGTGGATGTAGATGTGGATGTATTGTATTTTGATGTAGATGTGAATTTTATTTTTATAGATGGTTTTTGGCATGGAAAAGTGGATATTCTTTATTTTTGTGCGGAGGACATTGTTTTTTTATAATCTGTTATTACGTTGTCCTTTGTTTTTTTTTTTTTTATTACTATTGTTCATACAGATAACTATTGGCATGGTACAAATTGCTTATGACATAGAACATATTACTTTTGGCATAGTATAGATTACCATTTGACATGGTATTGTGGATATTTCTTTTTTTGTGTACGGCAAACATGATTTTTGTATAATCCTCTGTTTTGTATAGAATTATTTTTTATGTTGGATTATGCTTGATTCGTATGGAATTTCTATTATATTTTGAATTTGATGTTAAAAGTTAATTTTCTTGGAGTGTTATTATTATTTTTATATACAAGGTACAGGTTGCATAGAATAAATACAGGTTGTGGCGAAATAAATATATATATGTATTGAAATAAAAAATAAAAATAAAAACTAAAGAAAGTTTTTTACGATTAAACATTTAGCAGTTATAACAAAGTGAACTTGGACACTAACCAATACATAGGCAAAAGGAAATAAAGGCTTTTAGCGATTAAATATTTGGTAGCAAAAAAATATATATATTTTTCATGTCTAAATAATTTGTAGTAAAAAAAATAAGATGAAAAATAAATTTTATTTGGTGAGTAAATATTTAGTAGCCCACAAAATTTGAAGTTTTTGCCTACTAAAAATTTAGTCATCAAAAAAACTGTCAATATTTTTGACAACTAAATATTTAGTCACCAAAAAAGCTACAATCTTTTGCCTACAAAAAAATTTGGTTGCTAGCTAAAGGAGTCAATTAGAAGTTTGCCTACAAAATTAATTTGTTGCCGATAATGGAAAAAAGAATTGGCGACTATATATTTTAATCACTAAATAAAACTTAGTAGTGATAAAATTTATCTACAACTAAAAATTTAGTCGATAAAAGTTGAAAATAAATTTATAAGAAAAATTATGGTGGCTAAATTATTAGTCAACGAATGGTATTCTTTGGCTACTAAAATAATTTTAGTTGACTAAAAATGATTTTTAACGATTAAAAATTTAGTTTTCAAATATGCAATTTCTTATAGTGTGTAACTAGTTTGAAAATAATTTCAGTTTCTTGTTGCGCAGTTTTTAGGCGTTCCGCTCGAGCGGGGTTTACACCTTTCCAGTATCTCACATCCCTGCAAAACTTCTGCAGGGTGATTTGTATGCTCGAACGGGTTTCTTACGCTCGAGCGGGTAGTACTTTTTGGTGAAAGTTCTGGGAGATGAAAATCTCGCTTCATGTGACCCAGTTTTCACGCTCGAGCGGATGTACTTTATTCTTGTGTCTTGGCGCTCGAGCGGGCCTTCTTGTGCTCGAGCGGACCCAATTTTTTTGTTCTTGATGCTCGAGCGTTGTGTTTTCCGCTCGAGCAGAGATGTCGTATATCAATTGGCAGCTGGGCGTTTTAAAATCACTTTTTTACATTCTCTCTCTCTCTCTTACTTTCTAAAAACACTTTTTGTGAGCTCCTCTCTCTAGAAATTCCATTCTCTCTAGGGTTTGATCTAGTTAGAGTGCTTTCCTTTCCTTTGGCCTTTGTAAAAGTTGTGCTGATCGTCGAGGGCTTTGTTTTGATCCGAAAAGGTTGGAGTTTGGAGCACTTTGGTTTCGTCTCTTCTCCGTTTGAGCTCTAACTTCGAGATAGGGATATCCTACTCCATTCTATGAGCTTTGTCTTTGAATTTTGGTATTTTGATATGTTGGGGGTTGTTGGGTAATTTTGAGAAAGTTTGGGGTCATTGTGTAATTTTCAAAAGAGGGGTTTTCAAATTTATAAACCCAAATGTATGTAATATCTTGAGAAAAGGAATAAATGTTGGATCATTGATGAAAATGGAACCTTAGGGTTGTTGTGAGAATTATGGGAAAATGCCCTAATTTGTTGGCAAATTAACTTGTATAATTAATTTCGGGATATGAGAAATTGAATTGAGAATATTAAAATTTGAAAGGTATGGGATGAAAGGGTGTAGTCGGATTAATTTATCGCTCACCTAGACATAATGTTGATATTTTATCTATTTGGTGCATTTATTTTCTGTTTAGAAATAACTGCCTTAGGCTATCGGTGGAGGATAGTCGTGATTGTTGTAAACAATGCATATGATCTGTGTTTATATACATTGTGTTGTGTGGGAGATAGGAGATGTACTCACGGTTTAGGGAAGATAGGGATGGACCTCTAAGCGGTTATTGTTTGGGAGAAGATAGGGGATGGACTCCAGTGATACAGCTCATATGCTTCTCTGTTGAAATGTTGACACAACTCATATGCTTATCTGTTGAAGTGTTGATACAGCTCATATGCTTATCTATCGAAGTGTTGATCTGACTTATATGCTTATCCATCGAAGTGTTGATATAGCTAGTATGCTTATCTATTGTGAAATGAAAAATGTTTAATATGAGTTACTATCTCGTTAAGTTGTTTGGCTAGGTTCTGAGCCATAGCTATGAATTGAGAATTGGATAAGAAATTAAAAGTGAAATGTAACATGGACATGATTGTCATGAAATTGTAACACGGTATAAGTTGGAATATAAGTGTGAACCATCTATTGAATGCTACTATTATAGTCATTGTTTATAGTTGGTTTAGTGTATTTCTGCTAGGCTGTGACCCACCCTATATGGGACATCATTTTCAGGTATAGATACTTCGTTATGGGCATATGCTAATTTTCATTTGGTAATTCAACAAGATTTTGCATTGGTACTTCACATTTATGTTTATTTGATCAATTGCAAATATATGTTTATGTGTTCGCGTTGCTCATTTTCTCTCTCCCCTATTTTTTACTTACCAAGCTCCCTCTGGACTTATCAATTTACTATAAGAAAATGTACTTTTAGCGACCACTTTGTCTCTCTCTCGCTAACCACTCTGTCTCTATCTCTCTCTGTCTGTCTCTCTTTCTCTCTTTTTCTCTGTCTCTCTTCTCTATCATCTCTTACTCATTTCTCTCTCTCACTACACATTTCCTCTACTACCTTCACCACTCATGCAAATGTTATTCCATTACCACCACTACTACCATCAAGGTTCTCCACCTCTCGACTACCACCACTTCACTACCATCACCACCATTCTTGTCACTACTATTACCATTACCTTTTCTCCACCGTTACTCTATCTCCTCTACCACTACCACAAGTTCAAATAATCTCCTTCGTCATTACCTCTTATCCACCACATTCACCACTACTACTACCACACCCTCTCATCTACTACAAAAAATTAGTTCATGATTTATAGTAACAAAAAAAAAGACTTTTGGCAAAAAAATATTTTCCATTGACCACGAAAAATTAACTTTATTTTAACAAAAAAGAATTTTTAATTAAAATATTACTGCTACTTCTACTAAATAAAAAATAATAATAAAAATTTTCAGTAAAATAAAAATGAAACAAAAAAAATTTCCACCTCAGTAACCTAAAAAAATTTGAAAAAAAAAATAAAAAATTTCAGTAACTACCAAAAAAAAAAAAAAAAAGTTGAACAAAAAAAACATTTCTTTCGTTTTCCCGCCCGCCACCCCCCCTTTTTTCTTTTTCTCACGATCTGAAATCTCAAATCCCCAATCCCTAACCTAACACTCCCTCTCACTCTCCTCTCTTTTATATCTCCCGCCTACTACGTCGTCGGCTCTGGTGCCACCACCGGCGACCACCACTGCCGCCGCCACACCTCCTCCCTCACCGCCCTCTCTCTCTTCTCCTATTCTCTGCACCGGCCGTCTACTTCGTCTTCTCCACTATCATCGTTGGATCCAAAACCCTAACCCTACCTTCGATCTTCTGCAATCCCTCCACAAGCCATATGTTCAAATCCAGACCCTACACTTCCCTCAATCGCTTTTAACCTTTGTCTACAAAGGACTATCGTCGGACTTCGTCGAGCAGCGATCTCGAACGGGCTGATTGCGATGAGAAAGACCAGCAATGAGGCACATTAACTCGTCGAAACGAAATCGGAAGATGGAGTTCATCTTTGCCCTAATTTTTCTCTCCATTTCGCTCAAATGTAAGTATGATATAGTCGCCCTTTATGTGGGTTTCTTGGAGTTCGTACTACTCTTAGCTGCACTTTATGTGTTTGTTTAATTGACTGAAAAGTGTGTTTGTTGGAATTACAAAATAAATTTGTCATATAGTGGTTTAAATGTATTATAATATCTATTTAGCAAGAAATCCCTGCTTAAAATTAATTATCCCTGCAAATTGTTTTGTTGATAAAATCTAATGGCTGATATTAGCTAATGATATCCCTAATATTTCCACCCCAGTAATTACAAGGCCCCCTTTTCGCTCCTCCTCTCTATTCCTTTTGAAATTTTCATTATCTATATAATTTTGAGTTCAAAATGGAACAGTTTTTTTAACATCATTTGGTCATAATCGTTCCCATCTGCTAGCCATTCAGATATTAATTTCAATTTTTTTCCTTCGTGTGTGAACAATTTCTTCAAGTACTTGTAGTTGTGAATATGCATGACACATAAACCTCAAACAATTTAAAGTTATATGATTTACATTCACCCACAAATTCGTAGTTTTCTGACTACTATTACTTTTAATGAAATTCCTCACAATTACTTCTGCATCTTTGGACCATTAGTAACAACTCTTCCCTACGGATCGTTTAATACTACCATCTTATCTATATCCATAGAACTAAATCATCTTAGTTACCCTGGTGTCCTTTGATTTAAGTTTTTTTCCCATCTAATTTAACTTGCAAAATTTTTGGAAAGATTGCAAATAAGGTGTACTGACATTTTTGCTAGTTTATATTATACAAAAGTGAGGTTTTAACAATAAAGGTTGAGCTCTAAAGCGTTAACTAAATTTCTTAATAAAGGTTGAGCTCTAAAGCGTTAACAAAAGTGAACTAAATCATTTTTTCTTAATTCTTAACTAAAAAATTTATCTCAGCCCTTTGTGTCCATGGTCATTTGGGAGCTTCTTGGAATTAATTCGTTCTATTGTTAGACAAGTGTTTGGCTTCGAGAATTGAAGTAGGTTAGGATTGGCCAAACATAGATGCATCAGTTGCATTGGTGTTTTATGGGTCTTTCTCATTTGTTTACAATATGGGGAGGGTTAAGTTAAAGATAAAGAGATTAGAGAGCACTAGCAATCAACAAGTGACCTATTTGAGAAGAAGGAATGGAATCTTCAAGAAAGCTAAAGAATTATTCATATTATGTGACATTCACATTGTCCTTCTCATGTTTTCTCCAACTGGAAAGGCAACATTATTCCGCAGAGAGCGCAGGTATTTTCAAGTCTCCAATTGTGCCTATATAAAAATGTTTGTGAAATTTGATGTATGGCATGAAAAATTAAACAAAATTCACTTGGATTTATGTGCACCATGTATCATTTCTTGAAATCATGTGTTTTTTTGTTCAGCAACATTGCAGAGGTTATTACAAAATTCGCTCAACTGACACCACAATAAAGGACAAAAAGGTCAGTACAGATATGCTTTAAATCTATGAGGATGAAGAGTTGTTTTTCTTTTCTTTTTTTTTTTTTGGTTAAATTTTAACTGCATTTGTCACAATGTCACTAAATAATTTTTATTTGAATGACCAGGAAGTGGGAGAGCCTTGAAGTAAGATTAACTAGTAAGAACTTTATTTTGTTTTCTCATATGCAGAAAATAATGAAAAAGTACAATTTGAGGGAGAAGGTGCAGGGACAACATTAAACTTATGCTCTAGGAATTAAAGAGGTAAATTTCTCTTGTTCTTAGTAATTTTTTTTCCAATATCAGTTGCATTTATTTTTCTAATTTTTTTGGGTTGGAGGTAGGGGCAATGTAGGTTGGAAATTTGATACATTGACCTATACATTTTTGTTTTTGAAACTTGTGACCAATGGTGGGCCTTGGAGTAACAGTAAGGTTGCTCTATTGTGACATAAGCATGAGTGTTTTGAAACACGAAAACAACCTATCTACATGCGGGAATAAAGTCTTGTCAACTAAGCTATCCATTTTCCAATTAACTTTAATGCATCATATTATCAATTTGCACATAATTCATTGAGGATAAATCATTCATAGTCTTATCTTGTAATGCGTATGATTTAATTGTTATTAATTTTTCCTAGAAGCATGCTGAATCCATAAAAACAGCCTTATGGCGTAGTTGAAGAACTAGATGTTTTATATCTAATGGTTGTTCTTCCGTGATCCTTCACTTTTGTCAGTAGTTTTGCTTTCACAAAATCTCATTTGACCAAATAATTTAAGAGAGAATCTTTTGGAGGCATGTAAAATTAGAGTACTAGCTAGTAAATGCATCCCCAAGATTTTTCTAGCTTGTGCTTAATTCTTGAAGCGAATTTTATCAGGTTTGGGAAATTGATTCAAGTAAGCATGAACCTGGTCATGTACTTCACACCTTGGGTTGGGCATTGGATAACAAGACATATGGGGGATCTTTTCTATACCATATGAAAGACAGACAGGTATCATTTGCCCTTGCTTTATAGCTCTATATTAATTAAGGATACAATTTAGTGTATTAATTTTACTAATTACCTTTGCTTCTTGTGTTACATTATATGCTGTACAAAGGTATGTAATTGTATAAGTGGAGGATATACTAATAAAATGAAATGCTAAATCTACTCAGAAGTCGTTTATAAAAATATGGTTAACAATGCTAGAAATTTTGTCCTTTTAAATGCATTAGTCGTTATGTGAAAAACGTTTTCAAAAGGAGAGAAAAAAGAGGTGGACGTCGATGTATAGTTCAGAAAGTGGCTGGAGCAATTATTGGATGCTCAGCTGGCTTCTTAAATGTACGAAAAAATAAAGGGCACACATATCGCCATGAAATCGTATAACTCACATTATCTCAAGCAGTGCTTTATCTTTAATGTGAAAACCATACGATATGTCTAGTTGGTATCTAGTTGATATAAAACAATGTTATTTTATGATTGTTTGGTGTTGTAAATTGCTAAATTCTAGGATAAAGTCATTCAAGATTTAGTTACTATGAGATTAAGTATGCCAGATGAGATTAATTTCCCTGCAATGTTTATATATCACTGTAGATCTGCAATTTAGGAACCATATTGAAATCAGGAAGCAGGAGAGGGGGTTTTAGCTTATGCTTTCTTGATTATTAGCTTTCAACTTGCAAGAAGCTGTACCAAACAGGCTTTTAACTCAATTGAAATCAGTTTCAATCAATTGGGAGATATCATTTTAATTTGAGAATTTCTGTTAATTTTAATATGAGCTGATGTTCAAATCTGTATAATTAAAGCAATGTGACTTTTATCAGAGTTTGGCAGGATGTTCCTGTTCTCGTCATTGTCGACATGCTAGCTTATTTACATTTTCTAGAGCGACTTTTGGTAAGTTTAGTGACTTCTACGCAACACTTTCAAGCCTACCAATGTTCCTAATATGTGCTTTTCTGCGGAGTTACGAAAATGGGATCGGGTGCAATTGCCATATCCTGCCATTTTCTCGCATGTTGGGTCTCCTTGCATCCATGACATCAACAACTATGGGTAGCTAAAGTTTTTAAGTTTTATGTTTTGGTTAACCCTTTTGCTAGCATGAGTTTTGCATCTTTGATACTCTACTAATATATCTCGCAATTTATGCTTAGTGAGGAGAAAATTTGCTGGTCAGATGCAACTATTAGGTTGCACTTGTCGTTCTCTTTGGTCACCTTTTCTATTCCTTTGGTAAGAGTCATTTGAGTGAAGATAGAAATAAGCGATTTATTCGGACAATGGAACCGACCTAGTTGAAGTTAGTGTCAAAATGTTTTTATATTGTAAGAGCTTTATATTGATCTTCACGAACTTTTCTGTCATCGTAATTGACTTATTTAAAGCCATCTCATGAATGGGGTAAACAATATTTGAACATAGTTGGCTAATATTGTAAAAGGCAAAGCTAGTGAAAAACTTAACAAATTTAATATTGCGTTTGGATAGTTGGCTGATTCAATGTTATGTTACAGCTCTAAGCCGTATGTAAATTTTGGATGAAAATATCAAGTTCGGTTTCTCTCGATTACAGCTATGATCCGATTTTCTCGATCGCTTCAATCAATAGTTCAAGACCGTTTTGAATTATAGTTTCTGGAGAAGACTTGGACTCCAAACCTTGTGTGCATTTGTAGCCCCAATAGGATATTTGAACTGAGCTCTCGTGTGTTCAAGTAATCAATGACATTGTACAGGCATGGGACTATATAAGCTTTTGTTTCTTTTCTTTCCCAGTTGAGTGAATTGTGAAGTTTGTCATACCATACAGCTAAGCATTTGATTGAATGATATATCATATTCTGTTGCGTACCTCAGATCATTTGAAGAACAAAGTGTAAATGGACAACATACCAACCGTCACTGAACAATTTCGAAGTATGGGTGAACACTTGCAATTTCAAAGCGAACAACTTCAAATTCAAAGTATGCAGATGCACAAATTGCAGACAGACTTAAATCGAAGTTGGTGTTGCATTTATGAGATCTTTTTCTTCCTTGTAATTATTGTTATATTAGTTACGAATATGTAATAATTTAAATAACAGTTAGAAGTTGAAATAGATGATATGTATGAAAATTTATGATATATGACAGTTATTTTGGAGGAGTATAAACATGTAATATGTTATCTGTTTGTTTGTTTGAAGAATGTTTGAACACAGGTTATTAAAATTATGTTTGTTTGTTTGAGGAATGCTTGAATGCGGGTTGTTATATGTTTGTTTGAGGAATGCTTCAACACAGGTTGTTACATGTTTAACGAATGCTTGTTTGTTTGAAGAATATTTTGACACAGGTTGTTATATGTGTGTTTGTTTGAAGAATGATTGCATAGGTTATTTGTTTGAAGAATGATTGCACAGGTTTTCTAACACAGTTTTACGCATGAGATATTTTAAACACGGAATTTGAACACTAATTTTTCAACACTGATTTTGAAGAGATATTTTGTACATAGCTTGTTCAAGATGATTTTTTCACGCAGGTTTTTAAAGAGATGTTTTTCACTCGGGTTTTTAGCACGCTTTTGAAGATAAATTTTTTTACACGTGTTTTAGAGAGACGATTTGAAGACCGATTTTTTAACACAATTTTGAAGATGATTTTTTCACGAGTTTTGAAGAGAAATTTTTTCACGTGTTTTTGAGCACGCTTTTGAAGATGATTTTATGACACGTGTTTTGCGAGATTTGAAGATGATTTTTTCAACACGCTTTTGAAGATAGATTTTTTCACGAAGTTTTTGAACACGCTTTTTGCAACAGTGTTTTGACACAGTTTTGAAGATGATTTTTTGCACGAGTTTTGAACACAGCTTTGAAGATGATTTTATCACGTGTTTTTGCGAGATTTTTTTCACACGTGTTTTGAGCGAGCTTTGAAGATGATTTTTTCACACGGTTTTGAACACAATTTTACGCATGATTTTTTCACAAGTTTTTGCGACAAATTTGAAGATGATTTTTGAACACGATTTCAAGATGCGGTTTTTAACACGATATTTTTACACGCTTTTGAAGATGATTTTTTCACACAGATATTGAAAAAGTTTTTGGAGCCTGATTTTGTAACACATTAAATCAAGCAGATTTGTATGGCGATTTTATCATATTAAATCCATTTTTGTATAGAGCAAGATAGCATATCTGAAGATCCCTTTCCATATCTGAGAAGATTCTTGGCCATCTCAGGACATTTCTGACGTAAGCGATTCTTGAGTTACTAATAAGAACTTCTCTTACAATAGAATGCTCCTCATAGAACCCCTCAAGGCTCTTGTCTTTCTGATTAGGATATCTAATTTCACTGATGTCTTCACCCTTGGGATGAGCTCCTTCTGATTTGAGAAGCATGCTAGAAAGCTGTCCCAAAGCCCCTAAAAACCAATAAAGTTTGTCACCCTTCCTGAACTGTGACACCAAAACCAGAAAAAGAGAGGAGTGACTCAAAACAAGAAATATTTACAAGTGGAAAGATGCCCACAGCATCAATCCTCAACACAGACAGAGTCAGATACAGTTAATTATTTTGTACAACCTGGCCATGTACCCAAGCCCTTTTTGGCTCCTACAAAATTGCCATCTTCGTGAAGGTTGTCAATGAGAACCACCTTGAAGTCTCTTCCTTTGTGCTGATACCAAGCTCCAGTTTCCTCATCCTGCAATAGAAGCCCCCAAAAGGAAAGAACAAATAGATAAAAATAAATAAATAAATAAATAAATTCATACATACTGAAAAGATTACATCAATTATGTAATATGTGTAACAAAAGCTTTCAGCTGCTAGAAATTTAAGAGCAAACCTTCAAAAACAAAATTTATAGCTGCAATATCTCTGTTGGTACTAAAATTGATCTTCACTTCATAATACAAATCTCCTTCCACCACTGCTGATGATTTCTTCAAAGGAGTCTCGATTGCATAATCCTGAAAAAAAAAAAAAAAAAGGAAAAGAAAAGAAAAGAAAAGAGAAGAAGAAGAAGAAGAAGAAGAGAAGCTCATACTTATGGCAGCAAAATGCATGGAATAAAACTAGCTAAATTACTCAAATCCAAGAAATCAATAAAGACCTTAATGGGAATAGAGTCTGGAGGCCTCATCCCAACAGGAGGTTGATCCCATTCACTGAAAATTTCAAAAGATAAAATTGTAATTATCACAAGTTTTGGGATAATCCTAGGTCATTATTAAGATTTTACCATACATAAAATAAATGTAGTTATAAACCTCAAATCATCAAAATTAGACTCAAAATCCACAAGCTCGTGAAGAATAGAACTCAAACTCTGTTAACTTGTGCCTTCATGTATTTGTTTACGCAAGTTTTTCCCAAAGATCAAACCCAAAAGTAAATGTATGAAAAAAAACGGTTGGAAATATAAAGCAAACCTCTTTGAACAAACCTTCCACTTCAAAAAAAATATAAAGCAAACCTGCCAATGTCATTGACATAGTTTACTCCCCAGTGAAGAACCCACTTCCCTGGAAGATTACATCCCACTGTAAGCTGCCAATTTTCCTGGAAGATTACATCCCACTGTAAGAACCCACTTCCCTGGAAGATTACATCCCACTGTAAAGCAAACCTGCCAATGTCATTGATAGTAAAATATATATTATACTAAAAAGGCTAGTGCTAGTATGACCAAGAACTGTCGAAAAGAAGTATATTCTAGTAAAATATGTATAAAAAAAGACAAACAAAACAAAAAAAAAAGTTCATTAAACCAAATATCAATCTTATTATACTAAGAAAATGAGATGTTAACATCATAGTTCATAAGCATTCTGCTAAATTCGCACCGTGGTGAACAAGAACGAGTTGACGGAAATATTAATCAAGATAAATGAGCTTGACTACGAAGGTAAATAGTATAGGTTGTTTGTCCAAATGTAAAATCTTAATTTGTATCTTTAACATTTTTCTCAAAATATCAAGTACAATAATGCACATTAGTACTCCATATTAAGCATGTAAAATCCATACAAATCTTCATGCATTTTATAAGGCGACTGAATTCAAGTTATATAAATCCTTTGGCATGTGTCCTTGGTGACCACGAGAATCGTAGGCGGTGGTAACCAAACCACAGTGAAACCAAGAGAAGATAATTCTGCAACTTTTTCACGGAGTTCCATGTACCATCTTCCAGATTTATGAGATTCCCAGTTGAATCCTTGGCAGAGAATTTCAAATCCTGAACCTGTTCCTGAAGTTATTTTGGCAGCGGGTACTAGTTCCTCAGCTTCCACTACAACTGGTTGATCGGGCTCTTCAAACTGGTTGTTCATTGTTTTTTCATCCACGAGGTCTGCTGGGTGGGAGGTTCCTTAGAAACCACCTGTCGTTCTAGATTTCTGACATGGATATCCTCTGTTGAATCCAATAAAAGCAAATAAGGTTAAATTCAGCACTTCAAGTTATCATCTCCATTTAAACACCATAAACAGCCTTTCAAATAGTTTAAAAAGATAGGATTTTCTTGCACACAACTCTTCCATAATCCATGGAAAGTAACCTCTGAACTCAATGCCACTATCACCTATTGTGCTTCCCACACAATTATTGTCGCAAGCAAACTTTATTGCAAGACTCTCTCTCTCTCACACAATGAAACAACTTGACTCACTATATCTCAGTTAGATTTGCCATAACCCCCCCCCCAATTGGTTGTATGAGAATAAAGGAAAGGGGAAGCCAGGCATCACAACTGGTAAGGGAGCTCCTCATCCACCAGGTCAACGCCTTGGTCTTACAGTTGCTACATTCAAGTGGTACCGTCAAGTGATACCATTTAGTGAGATCTCTATTACCAAATGACTTGACTTGTCTAGAGTTGCTTCCAGGCAGTGTGGAGGGAGGAAATAGATATGTAGAAGACTTGCAAGACCTATATGAATAAAGACATATTTTAGTAGTTGTGAATAGTTCACTTCGTCCTTATAAAGCTATTGTAGTGTAGTTGTCCTTGTGTATGGTAGTCTTGTAAGATAAAGTAATAGTAAATCCTTTGTTGACTAGTATGTATTATTGATGAACAATGGAGATGAGGTGTATGTATCTATATCTAGAGAAGGGGAGAGAGCAATAGGGTTTTATAGTAACTGTTTTGGGGCTAAAGGTTCATCCATCTCTTTCCAAAGTTAGTGTTTTCCCGAGTCCTGAATAAAATCTTCTTCAAGATTCTCTTGCAAGTACTCTTCTATATGTCTTTTAGTAGTTCGTCAATATTTGAGGTGTTCAATTGCCAATTGTGTTAATCCATTGGCGGGACTCTCTGATTAATCCTTTTCGGTTGAGGTTTTATTTTGATTAATCCTTTTTCACCAATACAAAGACCCGATATATGTCAATATGAATGTCCAAGTTGACACATGTCATGTGATCGACTATGTGGTTCAGTTACCAATTGCACTATTTGTACAAGATAGAGTTACTCATAAAAAAGAACAAAAACAAAGAATAATAACATCTACAATTATGGACAAGAAAAAATGTAGGACAAACTCCATTATCAAAAAGAGAACCCTAAAAAAGTACAGCAAGACAAAAAAAAAAAAGAAAAGTCTTTGCTACCAAAGAAATTGCAACCGACCTTTGCAGGTCACCTACAAAAATCCTCGAGATCGATGGTCGCACTCACGGAGATATATGAACATAGTCCGAATAGAGCATTGAACTTTCAAAATTGAAAAGGCCCGATCAATTAGTGGTACCGCATGTCCAACACATGTTGATGTCAAACATTTGTTAGTGGATTAAGATAAACATTAGCCATATGCCTGACACGTGCCACCCATGTGGATTAAGATAAACAAGACATGAGAAAATAATACATTAAACTAGTCAACCATGCAGTGAACTTTCTCGTGTTGTTAAATCATTGTTTAAGGAGATGACAATGCCCAACTTGATCTACCTAGTTTTGCAGAGCCACCATATTGCAGTCAGCATACTATAAAACAGATTTCTCTTAATCATATTGTTAAAATTCAATTAACCCAGGACCCAATAGTAAAGGAAAAACTTCATACCTAAACCAAGAAAATCACGGTGATCATCTTCCTCCTCAAGTCATTTGGACTCTGCTCGCTTAAAACAAACCGGGCCAACTTTGTGGCTTGATTTTAGCATAGTGGCCAATTATGAGACCTGTTTTGAGCTACCATACCACCATAACAGTTATGTTGAGCATTCATAGGACATGGTTGTTGATATAGTTTAGCTTTAAGTTTAGAAAAATCGAATGCAGTTCATAAACAGTTTAAAGTCCTACCAAACAATTAGACAAATCAATTGTGTGGTGTCGATATAGTTTAGTTTTAAGTTTAGAAAAATCGAATGCGACTCCAAGCCTCTGGCCCTAATTACATTCCAACAAATTGTCACAAGTCCTATTTGTCAAGGGAAGTGTCGTGAGATCCACACTGGTTTCGTGGTCATTTTGTATTTTCGCCCCGAACGCCTCTCTTTGACTAAGTTTAAGCCGTATTCGGCTATAACTTCCAACCTATGGGTCCGAATTACATGCCATTTGTCACAAGTCCTATTTGTCAAGGAAGCGTCTGTGAGAGCCACACGGTGGTTCGGAGGCTGTTTTTAATTTTCGACCCCGAAATGCCTAATCATGTTTATAGTTTACAAAATGTCTTCCAAAAGCAAAATGTCTTTTAAAAGCTTGATGCTTATAAATGTATAAACATGGTTATTCAGCATTTCAAACTTTCTTAAATGTTTTCATCACAGGAAATGCTATTTGCTAGTAAGGATAAGTTGCAGCTCTGTAGACTGCTTGTTGCACTGATAGAAATCTCTAACAATGCAATAGCAAAAGCAAATTAGATGCTTGAAGAACATAGAAATAGTAGCATTAGTAAAGAACTATAGCTTCATTTCCTTCTAACTTAGAATTGCAGCAGATAAAATTGCTATGAAAGTGAACTTAGAGCATACCGCATCTAGATCTATTTGAGCAACCACCACCTCAACATCCTTCAAAGAAAATTGTGAGCCTTGAGCAACCACATCCCCATTCACAACAACACAAGAACATCCATCTGCCATGGATGAAGTTATTAACCAAAAATTAACATCTTTTGATTATCTTGTAAGTAATAAAAGAAAATTCATGAAAAAAAAAAGGTTATTGGAAAGGGTACACCATGTGTGGAAACAATAGAAGTCAATTAAGAGCTGGTTATTACCATAATAAAGGCGGCCACCATCACATCCTTGGTGATTACTATACATGTAAACTCCTCCACGACTATGTGTAGCACCTATAAAATTACGAAGGCGAAGGTCAAGCTTTCGTAGTTGGTGATGACTTCCACTAGTATTCATAAACACTTCAACGCCATTCAACGAAGCTCGATGCAGGAATGGGAGTAAATAGCTCTTCACAAACTTCACCAGAATCGCTCTCACAAGACACGAGTTCTTAAAAATTAGTAAGTCATGCACCGGTGATCACAAAAGGAAAATTTCCTAATAGTTAGTCTGTTAATTCATATGCCCAATCTTGTCCTTCCATGTATCATAGCTTTAGCTTTGAATCAATCATGAACATGCAAGAACTATCCCACATGCCGTATGGACATCATTGATCAGCGACTGGCGCATGTTAAAAAGCATGGCAAAGTTGATCTAAGCGAAGTTAAGCAACTAATGTAAATCTAACAAAGAAATAAAAATCTAATTCCGTAGTACACAATTAGACTCTAAAAGACTAAAATCAATAACTAGAATGACCAAAGACTTTAATTCATACCTCACAGACAACCTTGAGCATCGATCAATGTACCAAATTTTTTCCGTGGAAAACCTATAGCGAAAAATAGAAATTAAGCAACCTAAACTTCTAAAATATAGCATGCATCAACTTAATTCTTGAACCAACAAACCATCCTCAAAACCTCTCTATGACATTTTTACATACAGTTGGTGAGCATAAATAAAAAGATGGGAGGAGTACACTTTTCACATGTAGAGCAGGGAATTGCAACAACACCAATTTTTAATTTAGGAAATAAAAATGATCTAATCTCCATTTCCATACAAATACCAAATTTTATAATTTAGGAAATAACAAAGATATGTTGGTTTTTTTTTTTTTTTTTCTTGTTGGCTCAGTAGGGAATTTTTTTTTTCTTCCATTAATGGAAATTAGGGAATATTTTATTAAATTGAAGCTATTCTTGGTTCCATTTGAATCGTTTCTTGTATGAAAAAAGAACATATTGTCTCAACAACAATCTCTGCAAAGAATATTAAAAGCGAATACCAGTTGAATGATCTTACGCTTGTTGTGTCCAGCAGCGAGATCGTCGAGATTGACGGTCTTCTTAATATTGGTCTGCATATCGCGGACGAGCTTGAACTGAACATCGGCTTGAAGGAGAGCCCGAGTGATTTCGTTGAGGCATTCGTTGAGTTGAGTCCCTTCTCGTCGATGATCGTCGCATTGCTCATCTGCTGGAGAGCACGCCATATACTCCCCCCTAACTGTGCCAACACCATTTTCATCTATTGTCTCAACAACAATCTCTGCAGAGAATTCTAAATGGAACATGACAATTGTCATACTCAGAATGCATGTATAGATGTATGTACAAATTGCTCAAATTAAAGACCAAAATTTAACAATCATGATACACAAACAATTGAATAACCTTCGAAATTTAACAATCATGATACACAAACAACCTTAAAGTCTCCGCCAATCTCGCTTTTAAATAAACCAACCGGTTCCGCTTTCGAAAGCTAGAGGCTCTTCAGTCCATAATTTCAGGTTTTCTCCGCGGGTTTCTCGTAGAATCGTTGTTATTTCATCGAGGATTTTGTATTCGACATGTGGGTTGGTCATGACGGACCAGAAGAACCAGCTGAGAGCGACGGACGAAGTATCTCGGCCCGCGAGGACGAAGTTGAGAGCAATACGTTTGAGGACGGTGTTGGGGAAAAGGTTTCCGTCAATATCTCGCTTTTTCATGAATCGAGATAAAAGATCATCGGAGGGAGCTTCTTTGCGGCCTTCGAGAGCTTCAGTCATGTAGTTTTCGACAATGTCGAGGCTCTTTTTGAGTCTCAGTTCAGCTCCAATGGCGAAAATTTTCATGTTCCACTCAAAAGTAGACCTTTAAATTCGAACTCAAGCTCAAGAATTTCATCAACAACTTCAAAATTAGGTGAAGCTTAATGATTCAACAAAATTATAGAAACCTAACTTAAGGTCAAGCAAGATCAAATAGATGAGCTCTAATTTCTTCAAATTTTGGAGACTTCTTCTTGTTAGGGTTTTTAATTTAATTAACTACCCTAGCTTTCAAGCTTCCCATTTGACAGAGACGGAGATAGACAGATCGACAGAGAGATCGGCAGAGAGAGAGACGGAGATCGACAGAGAGAGACCAAGATCGACGGAGATCGACAGAGATCGACGGAGATCGACAGAGAGAGACCAAGATCGACGGAGATCGACAGAGAAGAGACAGATCGACAGTGCTTATACCTTTTGTGTGGAAGCCAACTTAAATATATAATCGGAGATCCCTTATCGACAGTGCTTACACCTTTGTGGAAGCCAACTTAAACATATAATCGGAGATCACTTATCGACAGTGCTTATACCTTTTGTGTGGAAGCCAACTTAAATATATAATTGGAGATCACTTATACCTTTTGTAAAAAATTAAATTCATTAAATTTATATCTTTTGTTTACACCTTTTGTGGAAATATTTATATTTTTTTGAAAAGTTATTTCTTTTGTGTAATAATTTTTGGCATAACATTTATACTTTTTTTTCGAACTTACACCTTTTGTGGAAGCCTAACTTGAATACATATACATAATCGGAAGTCACTTATACCTTTTGTGAAAAGATAAATTCATCAAATTTACACCTTTTGGTTATACCGTTTAGTGAAAGTGCTTATATTTTTTTTGAAAAGTTACTCCTTTTGTGTAAGAATTTTTGGCATAACATTTATACTTTTTCTTCGAACTTACACCTTTTGTGGAAGCCGAACTTAAAGCTTTTGTAATCGGAAGTCACTTATACGTTTTGTGAAAAAATAAATTCATCAAATTTACACCTTTTGCTTAAGCTTATACCTTTTCGTGGAAGTGCTTATATTTTTTCTGAAGAGTTACTCATTTTCTGTAACTATTTTAGGCATAACATTTATACTTTTGTGCTTATATTCTATTACACAAAAGGTGTAAGTTCGAAGAAAAAGTATAAATGTTATGCCAAAAATTCTTACACAAAAGGAGTAACTTTTCAAAAAAAATATAAGCACTTCCACTAAACGGTATAACCAAAAGGTGTAAATTTGATGAATTTATTTTTTCACAAAAGGTATAAGTGACTTCCGATTATGTATATGTATTCAAGTTGGGCGTCCACAAAAGGTGTAAGTTCGAAGAAAAAGTATAAATGTTATGCCAAAAATTCTTCCACAAAATGAGTAACTTTTCAAAAATGGTGTAAGTATTTTCACGAAAAGGTGTAAGCTTAAGCAAAATTTTCGTTTGTTTACACCTTTGGTAAGTCAACTCACAAAAGGAGTAAGTGTTCATAAAAGGTGTAAATAATTTCACAGAAGGCGTAAGTTTTCAGAAAATGTGTAAGTTTTCACAAAAGGCGTAAGTTTTCACAAAAAGCGTAAGTTTTCAGAAATCAGTTACGCCTTTTTCTGAAATTGCTTACGCCTTTCGTGCAAAATATACGCCTTTTGTGAAAATTTATACATTTTTTGTGACCATTTACATCTTTAGTCATATAATATATTATTTCATTAATTTACTTGGAAAGTGACCTGCCTAGCAGGTCACCAATGTGTAAGTTTTCAAAAAATTTTATATAACCCAATACATACAAGGGTGTAAATGCACATTAGAATGGTGTAAGTGCCTTGCATACCATATGCAAGGCACACCTAAGAAAAGTCCATATTGGAAATACATAATAGATCACAAAAAGTGTATTGACAAATTGAAATTTATTTTGAATGCTGGCCCATCATAACTAGGTTTAACCCTAACCATCGATTGCATTTTTTGTAAATTATTTGGTGATCCATTATACGTTCCTAACATTGCTCGAGAGGAAATATAAAAAAACTCCAACTCATAGGGCCCCAAGTACTAAAGATTTTAAGAGTTTATTCCAATCAATCTGGTGTAACCAACTTCAAATAGGAAACTCCAAGGCCACTGCTTATAAAAATTGACGGCAAGCATGAAAATGAAGACAGATCAACACTTTCTTGCAATATCATTCTTTCTTTATTTCAGTTCATGCCACTAGTATATAAACAATGGAAATCTAAAGACCTACTCAACCCCCAATACAATCACAAATCAATGAAAAGAATAGTCCTTTGGTATACCAACCCTTCAAATCGCCCAAAGAATGGCACCTCTAAAATCTACAATCCTAAAACCAAGTGTATATATATCAAACCCCCTCCAATCTAATCTAGAGATATAGAATACAACATTCTCTTCAGATTTTACATTTCTCTGGAGGAAGTACATACATGAACATTTCAAGCCATCTATTACTTTCCTCTCAACAAGCAATTTAATCAGAAGCTCAGATGAATCAACTTTGGCTCCATAGTATATCAGCATAAGCCTTCTCATCTTCCCGCTCCTTCGCGACATAATCAGTTGCCTCCAATACTTCCTCTTCTTTATCTGGGATCTCTTCTTCCATCAATTCTCCAGATGCAACTGCTTCCAGAGATATCTCTCTCTCCCATTCAGCCAATGCTTCTCTCATAGCCTGTTTTGTTGCTAGTGTGTCACTGGGTCTGTATTTCGGAGCAGGCACGACAAATGGCAATATGATATCATCCAAACTCCTACTCTTATGATTGGGACTACCATTTGCATCTGATGGTGGAACGATGAAAACGATACCAAGCTCGTAGTTACAGACGTGAAGTCTTGAACCCAATACAGAATTTGTCTTCACAGCTCCAACAGCCTTTGTCCTGAGTGAATTAGAAATTGGGCGTCCCCAAGCAGCGGCACTGAAGTTATGGGACCCAGAATACACCCATCCAAAGGATGAAGCATCCTTCTTAGACTGGAAGCGTCTTCTGGCTACCTGCATTTACCATACATTCTCTCCTCTATTATCTTTTAACAACCAGCAATTTTCAAAAACATAAATTGAAATAGAAATGACAACTAGGGAGATGTTTTAAAGCACAAGAGTACATAATGTGGCTTAAATTGTAACTTCACATAATACTAGGACATGGCAACACAAAAAATACTGATTTTAGGGAAGAACATTCTTCCCATACGTCTATTATATAAAATTATTGTAAGACTACTCAGATACATCATATGGTGTGCAAGTCTTTGAGATCACGATCATTCATGTATACATGAAAACCTAGGCATGATCTTGAGCACAAATTGAAAATCTCTTCCATATTCAATTCAATGTTGACACTTGGAAAATGAGAAGAAAAAAAAAAGAGAATAAAAGTGACAGAGATGGACTGGAAGCAGCATCATGGAGAAATTAGGACAAGGAAGCAGCACTACAGATTGGAACTTCCTATGCAAGAAGAGGAAGGAACATATATATACACACAGCTAGCACCTCTGGAAATTGTCCAGGTAAATAAAATAAGCCTTAAGACTCCTCAAAAGTTGAGTCACATTCCTAGTGTCCTTAATTGTAGCCACATGAAGAATTTTATAACAATTAAAGATTGATAGAATTGAGTTGCTATGGGACTGTGGCTTAAATATGATGTTTGTATGCAGAATATATATATATATGGCTAAAGTAACTAAAATTCATTAACTAAAAATGAAAGGGAAAACCCAATACAAAAAGGGAAGGAGGTTACACCATAATAACCTCCAAAGACCAGAAAGGACAACTCCTATACATATGCCAAAAAGCCTAAGGATTCTCACAAGACAGAATTTATAAAGTCAAAAAGAGTGTCTATGGAAGGCAAAACCCTCCCAAAAGACCAGCAATATAAAATGGACAAGAAAAAACCCTTGATTCTATGCAGAGGTTCCTCAACACCTTTGAATATTCTTTGATTATGCTCCAAATAAGTAAGCTATATCAAGCAAAATTTTGAATGTAAAGGCCTTGTCAGATCAATTCAAAAAATTTGGATGTCAAAATTTATGCTTTCAGGTGATAGCTTTGTAGCAGAACAGTCATGGTCATTGGTTAACAAAGAATTGTAATTTTCCCTTCTTTTGTGGGTTGGGTTCTGCCTTCTTGCCACAGCAACTTCTCTCTGGAAGTTAATTTCAATGCAAGGTCAATTTGTATTAGCAATTTGGAAGGTGATTAACAGGCTATTTGTCAGAAGGCAGAGAACTCTTGATGCAATGTCAAATAAAAGAAAGAAAACATTTAGAAAGACTCTCTTTAAAACAGAGTTTGCATTTTGCCCAAGTGGTTGTGGATTTTGTAAAACAAAGAAGGGTTTCTAGACAAGGGTCTGGATGATTTAGTAATGAGAGAAGTGATTGAATTCATAGGATGTTAAAAAATATCATGAGATGGTAATCCAGCAGAATCCTCAGAAGTTGGACGCTCCACACATGTGATGTATGTTTCAATGTGAAATGGCTACCTAACACATAAGTTCGTAGGAATTGAGCTGAGATCCATTATGGTTGTCATTTGAATCAAATAATCGCCGTTCCAGAACAGAATGTTAGATTTCCATCTCATAAGGTAAGTTTTCCATTTGGCCTCTTTTTTTTTAAAGGTGACAAGGGTACATGACATCCTGGTACCAAGATCTTTTCAGCAATGTGAATAAGACTGCATTCACCCTAGGTGTACATCTGTGAATACAACCGTTTAGAATGGCAGGGGAATCCATAAGAAATAGAAGAATGCACTCAACTTCACGAAATAAACTTAATATGGCTTTGGATCACTTATTCTTGCATTGTCATGTGGCTTTGATCTATAGCATCATCTCTTTCATCTGGTTGATGTCCAATGGATGGCTCTAGGAACTTGTCTAGTATTGATTTCAATGGATTTTCCAGACTTTGGAAGTATGATGAAAGCAAAAGTGATGTGGCATTGTGTTTTGGGGGTTTTGGTTGGAAATGAATGCAAGGATCTTTGAGGAAAAATTTGATGATACGGCATCCATGTGGGAAGAGGTGGTTTTTTGGCATCGTTTTGGACTTCCATTGCGACACCTTTTAAGGGGATTCCGTTTTTTAATAATTTTACTTCTAGAGATTGAAAAGTGCTATGTAATGATTAAATTGTTTCTTAGTTTTGGTGATTGATGTTTTCTCTTCTATTGTAGAGGACATCTTGCCCTCTTTTTGTACTCTTTCCTTTTTAATAAAATTTCCTTTTGTTGCCGATCAGGGAAAAAAAAAAGAAAGAAAAAAGAGAAAGGAATCTTGGAAGAGACAGACTTCAAAACAGTAGGGTGGGAATGTGTTTACCTTGACATGCATGGGATGATTAACTCTGTTGTTGGGGTAAGGAATCGCATCATGAAGCATGCCTACGTTTCTCAACCTTTGCCATGTTTTCTGTAAAAAAAAACATCCAGTAAATTACGTGTTAAAAGGAAAATAGAAATAAAAAATAGGCAATTGATTATTAAACAAGATTAAATGAGCGAGTCTTCACTAAGATAATAATGGAGAAGCCACAGCTGCAAAAAAAAAAAAAAAAAAAAAAAAAACCTGTTGTATCTTCATTTTTTATTTTTTTGATGTCATAGTTGTAAACCATATTGGTACTAACAATCAAGGGTTTAACTGGAAAAGAAGACCGATTTTATGTTTCACTTGAAAGCACTACTGATTTGATATTTGCTTATTTCCACAAACCCTTATCCATACCAATTGAAGTGGCAGGCAGTCACCAATCCCACATGGATTTAAAGATGCATTTTTTTTTTTTTTTTTTGTGCATTCAGAATATATGATTTAACCAGGCTAGACATGAGATATTCCTCATAAACCTCCGTAGGGCTGTGTGGGACTTAGTTGCACACCTATACTTTTATCCCATACCTTAATGAAATATAAATAATCAGGAATATTTTATTAACAAAACAAACAAACAAAGCAAAATAACACATGGAATCCAGTTAAAAACCATTAAACTATCTTCCAGGTAATCAAAAGGTCAAAGGTCAGGATACCTGCGAGAAACACAGAAGGAATTTTGAAGCTAAGATTCCACAACTTGCATTTTTCACTCTTTCAATTGTGGGAAAAATGATTCTAATGGATGGGTTTCTTATCTCTTGACTTGCACTCCAGCAGCCCCACTGTAAACAACTAACAATAAATGAACTACTGATTCCAAAGATTAAAGTATTTCAGATTTTAATTCATGCTACACAAACAGCAAATAGTAAAAGTTTCTTACATCTGGATCAGACTCGTCAGACTCAGAGAACTGCACTGATGTCTTTCCAGATGCTGCTGAAAATGCAGCTAAAAACTGTGCAGTGACTGACCCAATTGAGGATGAACCTTGACAACAGAACAGATAAGTAAACTGAAATATATTTCAAATTTCTGGAGAAGAGTCTAGTATTATACAAAAAAACACTCACCGAAAACAAAATCAGTTTCCAAATATTCTGGCCATTTGTAATGACTTAAAACCTGATACAAACAAAAGAAACAAAAAGAAGATAAATGTCAAACTTAAGGGAACAGAAGGATAAGATGGCTGTTTCTCGAACAGGAGCAAATGCATACTAATCAGATTGAATTTTTTAAAGAACTGGTAGCTTCAACCATGGTTATTATAATCGGACGATTCACGATTTGATTCATACGATTCGATATAAGTTTCAACAAAAAATTATTTGAATCGTGCTGTTAAATTGGAAATTGAGTGAATCGTAAGATTCCATTTATGATTCAATGCAATTCACTACGATTCACATGATTCATTGCGATTCAATACTACTTCTATTTTTGTTTACATAATGTATGAAACAGCGTTGTTTTCACCAAACTATGAAAATATATAGAAGAGATTAATTAATTATATTGATATACATGATTTTATATGTATATCCATATATATAATTTAGTCTTATTCATAATTTACTTTATTTTAAACACTGTATGTATTTATATTATGTATATAAATACATAGAATTATCAAGATTCACTATTTTAGCAAAACGATTCACAATTTGATTTGCGATTTGGCAAAAATGGCTTCAACAAGATTCAAATTGAACTTTTTACTTTGATCCATAATCCCAATATTTAGTACTCTCATTTTTATTTTTTTTTTCCTTTTTAGTTTAATAATATAAAACTTCCAAGTAGTCACCAATTTAAGGTGCTTTTGCTCGCTCAAGTAGTTTCATAGCTCATTTTCTCATTACTTACCATGAAGAAGAGGCACATAAAATCTGATGGAAACTTTAATGTTAAAAATAAAACAAATCTTAATACTGTTAAGCGAAGTCCCCTATCACTTGGGTACTAAAGTACTATTAAGTATATAAGCATGAAGGCACCCCCACCTCAATAGCTGGCTTTTGGGGTTTAGTTTCACACAAGACCGTATAACAAATACCCTTTTGCTAAACAGGAAAAAGAAACATAAATAAATAAGAGAACTTTTTTATGCACAGACAAAACCTAGACTCAAATCTTTTGTACCATATTTTACTAACAATTTTCAAAACATAAAATGAGTTATGCATTCATAAACATGTAAATATATGCAAAACCGAAACTTTCAACAACAAAATGATGAATTAACACTTGACTAACACATAAAAAATGTGCATGCATGCAAAATAGGTTTCTCATTAGAACCATAAGAAACTATGTACCAAGAGATGCAAGAGCATGGAGGGCCATCGTCCCCCAGGAACTAAATGTTCCACCTTTTCCCAGTTGCATTTGAGGACACCTCCAAAAATTACATAGGTGGCCCCAAAAGAATGCAGCATATGATTTAATTTTCCAATTCAGCCCTCCCAATCACAAATCTCACCACAGTTGAATGTTCCACGTACTAAAGGAAAAACTATGGTAGCGTTTGGTAGAATTTTAGAATTATGATTTGAGAATAGAGTCGTATTTTAAGTTTGTGAGTTTTAGAATTGTAATTTGAGTGTGGAAAATTTGTTTGGTCATGAGTTTTGAAAATAGTTTTGAATTGAGTTTGGAATTTTTGATGTGACATGATATTTAATTCAAAAACTTACAACTCATAGTCAAACACATAACCCAAAATTCTATTCAAAGCCCATAAAAAAATTTTAAAAAATTCCGAAAATATTTTTTATTTAAAATATAAGAATAACAAGTGCCAAAACAAAACAAAAAACACTGTTCCGGTCAACCGGCCGGATTTCCAGGGGAATATCCGGGAGGATGGCCAAGTAGACATATTTTCAAAAGTGAGTGTGAAATCAATGTTTGAAAATTCTAACCAAACACAGCACTCAAACCAAGGTGTGGAATTAAGTTTCCAAAACTCCACCAAACACAGCTTATAATCTCACAAACTTCATCACTATTACCTCTTGAAGTCGCCAGAGGCCTGTAGACCTCTGAATTGATGCAACTAACAAGCATATTGCAGAAACATGTTCAGATTGTACTACTTTTGATATGTCTGAAAAGGTAGGTCCCTGAACAAGATAACACCACAAAAACTTGGCATAAAACATACTATCATAGTAAATAAGCTGCAAAGTCTACACTATAAGAAAGGATCCAGCATATGACTCGAACATCACCTGTGACACATACAGTATCATTTGTACTAAGCTGGTGCTTCCTTCTAAAGCAGTCACGAGGACTTCTTTTGGATAAACATATCCAGAAAACCTGAATAAGCCACTATCTGATAAAGGAGCAACCCACTTTGCAATATTTCTTGGTAGAAACCCAAGTTGAACGCAATCTAGTGCAAGGAGTGAAACAGACAATTAAAATGCAGTAGTAACAGCACAATAGCCCAAACACACATGGAGAAAAAGATCAGCTTCCAATAAATGCAAATTTAAAGCATCACATTGGCAAGAAATGCAACATGGAAGCACCTTGTAGTGCCACAAATGAGGACTTATATTCAGGAACCACTTTTGGGATCGAAGGGAAAACCTCAGTTAGGGCAAGAGAAGCTAACGGCAAGCACTTAATGGATTTGGAATAGAAAATGAATTCATGTCTACATATTTCACGCTACTTTGACCATGCTAGTGTTCTGCTTAATATGTATGGCGCTCTTGACAACATTACTTTAGAAATATGAAGGTTTCTACAAAAATCCACTTCCCCCAAAAAAACAAAATGCCTAATACTGATTTTGAGCTCATATTGTACACTACTAAAGCCCAATTTAAAAGAGAGAGAGAGAGAGAGAGAGAGAGAGAGAGAGATAAGAGCATCTTTTCTCAGGTTTTCAATTTTTATCTAGATGCAATAATTTTTGGTGGTACAAGCATAATTTGATTGCCATTTACCACAAGGCCATTTAGAATGAAGATATGTAGCTAAATGCATGGATAAACACTTTTTACTAGCGTAGGGCCTGTGTGGTGCTTCCCTTGGATGTTCACCAAGCAAGCCTGCCAAAGATTATCTTGCAACAAGCGTGCAAACACACCCATGGTGCACAAATGAGCAACAAATAAAGGCACAAACTAATGTGCAATGTAAAGGCACAACAAAGCAATGGGAGGCACACTAAGGCAATAAAAGCACTATGATTAAGGGAGCAAACTGCAAAGTATCCAGACTACAATTCAATAGGGCGGCAAAGTAAGCGACATGCAATAGGACGGTCTTGGACTCACCTTGCTGGCTTGCTTACCCTCCCCTATGTAAGCTTTCTAAGCATTTAAACATCAACCCATTTGAGCAGTCATAATAGGTCTACTGTCTAAAACATAATTATAAGGAACTTGCTCAAACTAGTAGGGTTACATTTAGATATGACCCTAAACTAATTTTGCTAGCCTTTTGGAAAAATTAAAACATATGTCCTCAATGGGGCTTTGACACACAAAACTCAAACTCATCACCCCATGTTACGGGAAAATCAACACATGAACCGCTACAACTATTTATCATTGGATTCCCTACTATATTACATTGTTAGATCAACTAACTCTAAAAGTTTAATCTTTTATATATCCATGTCATATGTTATATATCATAAGTTTTATGATAAGTCTTTGCAAGTAGTTTTTGAACGATGAGTAGTCTTTGCAAGTAGTTATATATCCATATCATAAGTCTTTGCAAGTAGTTTTTCAACGACGAGTTTTAGACATCAATAAACCCCAAATCTAAGGATCCAAGAGTTTTGACCCAACAAATCTCAAGTGATTGAGAAAATCTGCATTACTTGAGCAACTCTTCAACATAAATTTATATAAATTGTCAAATCGGGATTCGAATCGTGAATCGAAATGGTCTCGTGCCAAATCGCGAATCGAATCGTGAATCATAAAGATTTGGTCACTTATTCTAAATTACTTAGAAAAATATATCTACACACTTCGATGTTAAACATATCTTATGAATGTGAAACATTAAGACTTAAATCAATGAAATTGTTGTTCTGAATGATGATCACATAGTTTAATAAGTAAGAAGTTAACAAAGGTTCCTATATAAGATCACCATCTTACCTTTTTCCTTTTTTAAATATTTCTTATCAACCATTCTTAATAAAGATAGTAAACAAAAACAAACTCTCAATTTTCAAAGTAATAATAATTTAACCATATTGAAATTTGGACAATAAATATACATACTTTTCCAAGTAACAATGACCAAATAATAAGAATTATTTAGAATATTTTATTTTAAAACCTAAAACATTTTAAAATGTATAATTGACCTCACCCATGAAATATTCAACTATAATTAATTTAATAAAATAGTAATAAATAATTCATGATGTAAGTTACTTTAATTTTAAACATTTTTAGAAGATATATTATGATTTTTTAAAAGAAAAAATGAGAAGAAAGGTTAAAAACATGTTGGGTCTGACTGAATATGATTGGATCCTATTAAAAATTCCATGATCACTAAAATAATAACAAATCATGTAAATATATTGGTTATTTTGGTATTAAACGCTATTAGAAGTTGTATTATGTTATTTCACCAAAAAAATGGAGAAAAAAAGAGTCAAAAATATGTTGAACACGATAGTTTTAAAAATTGCATGAATCGTAAAAAATAAATTAAATCATGAATCGATTGTGAATCGTGCGATTCACTAGAGATTCACTTCCAAAATATATTCACTTATAGATTCCGATCAATTTTGCAAAAATTGCGAATCGAATCAGGAATCGAATAGCGAATCGCAAGATTCTGATAACAGAAATAAACATGATAATGGCTCAAAAATACTTGACAGCATAAAAATTGTCATTAACTGTCCTGAATTTTTTTTTTAATATGGTTCAATGATCAATCCCCCTATTTCTCTAACTTGTACAACTCCCCTTATGCTTATGTAAATGGTGCCACACCATTATTGTATTGAAATCCTAACCACAAACCAATAGACTATGTTTAGACTAGATGGTCAACTTGAATACTTCCTGCACACACCACATGCTTCCAGTTAGTGTATAATTTGTGGTCTTTCAGTATAGCCAACACCTATTACTTGCACTGAATGCTCTAATATGTCATGGCACATTTCAACATATCATTTATGAAGCACGGTAAACATACTATAGATGCAAGCATCACTACATGTGTTTTACTATATATATATTGTACATCACGGGATTTGCCCTCGCAAATGGATTTAAAACATGCATGTATCAAGCCTTACTCCCAATAACTTGGTTCAGTTTTATAAATGAAACTATGTTCACAAATATCTACAATATAAATGAAATTTGAAAGATTAAAAAAAAAAAACACACACACACACACACACAAGATATAGGCGGAGTAAGTGTTAAGCAGAGTGTCTCGTACCTCCCTCAGAGAACTCTTCTGGATTAGGAACAAGAATGCTCACAGCATTTGCATCAGCTGGTATATTTGTGTTTCTTCTTAAAACAATCTCCAGCATCCCATTTGCATTTTCATAACACTTTCCAAGGAACGAAGCAAGTTTCTTTAGCTGCGACCCATTTGTATCTGTTGAAGTGCGAAAAAGATGGCTTAAACCAACTACAGATGTTTCAATAGAACCTAGGACCTTCACACCATATGACTGTGATGCACATTGCTCACCCTGCCGTCAAGGTAAAAGATGCAATTCTATAAATCACTTCGTCAATCACAACATTCTCAACAAAGAAAACCCCATAATGATCTACTCCTCCATATTATTGTTTTGTATTGAAGATTAAATTTAATAGAAAAAAGAGGAAGTACAAACAGGGTAGGAAGAACATGCATCCCCCAAAGCAATAGGGCTGAGCATAAAAACAAAATAATAAAAAACTACAAACTGGTCCAATCCAGACCAAACTGCACTATTTGGTTTGGTTTCCTCAATGTATAGTTCAGTCCTGATTTTTAAAATAGGTGAATTGTACCGTACTTAAGTTTTCGGTTTGGAACCAAACCAAACTGTTTAAAAATATACATACGTATAATTTGTTATTTATGGTATACACTCAAGTATTTTATTAGTATCCTATATATATTCATAAGTTGTTAACCCCTTACTTACTAGTGTGTTCTTATATAATAGTATAACTAGCTCTAAACAATCATTTAAATAATTTTGTTTGTAAAATGATGATATATTGCTTGATCTTTGAACTAGTTATGATTGTATTGTGAATAATAACAAAGTTCATGAAAACCGTGGTTCCAAACCGAGCCGAACCGCATTTTCATGGTTTAGTTTGGTTTAGTTCCAAGATTTTCATGGTTCGGTTTGGTTCCAAATTTTATGAAACCATAGGTTTTGGTCTTGGTTAACGTCAAAACCGAATGCAACTGAACCATGCTCACCCCTACAAAATAGACAATAAAGAAAAGGGTAGTAAAAGCCAACCAAAAGATTAAACTTCGTTTAATGGCCACTAAAGGAGGGTATAAATGGCCACTAAACTTTGTGTGGGTAAAAGAGGTTAGAGGCAATCAGTTGTTGACCTCTGGGAAGATGGCAGGAACTTCATTGGCCTGAGATCACCAGAGGAGAAGACCAAGGCAAGCTTAGAGAGGAAAAGGGTGGTAGTGAGAGACCTTGAACTCTTTGTATATATTGTTGTATGATTCTTAATGTTCTTGTTATGATTGTGGCTGCACTTATGATGCCATTATATAGACTCTAGGAGTATTGGAGCCCAAGCAACCTCAAGACAGGTGGCAAGTTTTCCTCGACTCGACAAGAGGGTGATATCAGCCCTACTAGCTGTGTCCTATGATTCAAGTCCTTAGGAAGGTTGCATCATAGGTGCGGCAGGTGTAGGTATGATATCTTGAGAGACGTATCATATATACAACAAGTGTAAGTGTAAGGTCAACATTCCCTTTCTCTAAGCCAAGTCAAGGTGGGCACATCGCTGCAGGAAGACAGGTACACGACCTTGATGTTCCCGAGGTCTTAGCCTCCAATCCACAATCCTCCAATGATCCCAAGTGAGAGTGCCTAGGTCCTGATCCCAACCTAGGCAGCCAAGGGGGTGAGTGCATGGGTGAGCCAAGGACTCATCCTGGGCAACTAAGTGAACATAGGTGAGCTAAGGGTCCAACTATGTTGCTATGGAGCTGGGGTGAGTGGGCAAAAAATATATTTCTTATGAGTCATAAAGAACCATAGAGAGCTCTAGGAGAGCTAGCTCTATTAAGGTGAGCCATGGTCCTGTTTCCATACTTGGTGTACATGCCCCTACTTAGGCTACGCACACAACCCTAGCTCATTGTGGTGCCTCAGGGGTTTGCCACGTGGATGTGCGATGATGATGACGTGATGCCTGTACAGCTCACCACGTGCCAAGCACGATCTAGATACCCACACTTTGTTTCAAGGGTAAAACTCTCCAAACTTTAGCAAGCTTCCCAGGTTTCCAAATCATAATCCTCATTATCCAGAACATGCCGCCATTAAAAGGCTAAGGAAATCAGGCTCAGGTCTGCATGTATTTAAGTAAAACACTGACATTTACTAATGCTGATGCACAAATAGAATGGTGATGGATCCATTATTTAGATAATAGAATAAGAAAAAACAATGACCTTTTAATACTGTCTTGACTACTACAAATCAGCTTTTCAATTCAAGCTACAAGCACACACACAAAAGCAGATAAATGAAGTACTCACAGGTAAGAAGTACATGGGTTCCAAGATAGAAGGTGCCCTGCGAGAATGAATTCCAGGTACAGAAGCAACAAGATGGCCAACTGCCCCCTTAAAGTCATATTTAGTCAATTCTAGGATCCAGTGGGCCTGACTAGGTACATCAGCAACAAGAGATGCCATAAATCCGCCCAGCTGAGCAGCAAAATCAGATTTTGAATATTGATTTATGTCCCCGTCAGATAATTGAGTAAAAAGAGATACATAATCAGGTCTGCTGGCACGAGGAAAATCCTGCCACCAAATGGTATTGGTCACACTGTTCCACTGCAGAATACAGAAGACCAGATGAGAAACACACTACACAAGATGATCACACTAATTATGTTTGTGCAGAAGATTCTAATATGCACGCTAAAATAAGTTATAATTAATAGTATTAATTAACAAAAATGCTATCCATTTAGCAAGGTCTTTCGTAGAAATCAAGACCAAAATAATACCATGCAATTAGTGATGTGCTCAACAACTAAGCTCAACCCAACAAGCCTTCGTCCCAATTACTTGGGTTGGCTATACCAATCCATTTCCTCCAATTGATTCTATTTGAAGTCATGCCTTTAAAGTAATCATGTCCTTTTTGTAATCCAAAACACCGTACATGATTAGAATGACAGAGATAGAAATCTGGAACACTGTGTCCTTTATTGAGGCTTTTTACCCCCTAAATACAGAGTAAAAAACAGAGCAAATTCAAAAGCAATACAATTTAGAGTTGCCATCCATAAACACTTGCTCACTCAGAAATACACAGTGAGAGAAGAAGTCCCAAACAAAACAAGAAGCAGAACACTACTAATAGTGTGTCCATTGTAAATACAACATCCAAATTGAAGTTGCCAAATAGTGAAAAGACAGAAAAACAATATGGGTTAATATAACCACTAGAAGCTGTGAGGATTACATTGAAATAAGTGTAGTTGAAAACAAGAAGGAATAACCAAAGACATTGCAACTTGTGAGTGCCTGAGCAAAAGATAGGCATTCACAAGTAATAAAAGTAAAAAGGCAAAGCATTAGACTTTTCTTTTTCTTTTCTTTTTTTCCTTCTGTTTTCTTATTTACTTATTTATTCTATTTTTTGGTACAAATGGAAACATAGCTAGAGTGAGGCAAAGATGATGGGCCTTAAACCCAAGCCTGATGATGGCCACCCAACACCTTATCATCAAGCTGGATGGAAACTTCAGCAATGCATTAGTTACATATTTCCAAAGGGGTTTCTTCGGTTGCTTCATATTTTCGTGAGCTTGTGGGAGGGGCAGGGGTGGTGTGTCCTTGGAAGAGTGTTTGGGTTTCAGGGTCTCCTTCCAAGGTTCTTTCTTCATATGGACAGCAGCTCTGGGGCGTATTTTGACTGTTGACAATCTTATTTGACGTCGGCATATTTTGGTAAATTGGTGTTGCATGTATTGTAAGGATGGCAATTTAAACCCAGCCCGACGGGGACCCGACCCCCCGATCCCGAATAACACGGTTTTTCCCCGAAAATTATCCCCATAGGGCCGGAGACGGTATTAAAATTTAAATCCCCGATAATTTTCGGGCCAGGGACGGGGATAGGTTTTCCAGCCCCGGCCCCAGCCCCGAATGAGCCCCGTACATCCCCTGTATATATTATATATAAAATATATTTCTAAATATCATTTCATTCTCTCCCTCTCACTGTTGAATCTTCATTCCACTCACTCATTCTCTCTCTCTACCAATCCTCTCTCTCTCTCTCTCCCCCTCCACCGCTGATCTTCGTCAGTCACCACTCTCTCCTCCACCGCCGGTCTTCTTCACTACCGATCTCCTCTCTCTCAGTGTCTCTCTCTCTCTCTCGCTACCACCGTCGTCGTACACCACCGATACCGCTGCCACCGTCGTCGCACATCACCGCATCTCGCTACCACCGTCGTCGTACACCACCGATCCCGCTGCCACCGTCGTCGTACACCAT
Organism: Camellia lanceoleosa; assembly: GCA_025200525.1. Lineage (NCBI taxonomy): Eukaryota > Viridiplantae > Streptophyta > Magnoliopsida > Ericales > Theaceae > Camellia > Camellia lanceoleosa. The sequence continues at coordinate 90,313,800 of CM045772.1, read as the reverse complement.
TGCAGGGACGTGACTCACCGATCTCGCTCCCACCGTGGTTTTTTGAACAGATCTATGTTTTTTTTTTTTTTGAAAAGTCTTGATCAATATATATATATATATATTCAGATCTGATTTTATTGTTATCGTTTTATCTGTTAGGGTTTTAACAAATCTGTTTTTTTGTAACAGATCTATGATTTTTTATGATTTTGTTGTTATGGTTTTATCTTGATCAATTTATATATATATATATATATATTCAGATCTCATTCTTAGCTTGTAACAGATCTATGATGTTATGGTTTTATCTTGATCAAATCAATCTCATATTATGCTGGTTGTTGTTTTTGTACGGGGATTGTTCGGGGTCGGGGAAACCCGATCCCTGTTTGGGGACGGGGGTGGGGGGCATGATGGGTTCCCCGTCGGGGATCGGGGCCGGGGACGGGGAATCTTATGGCTTCGGGGATCGGGGACGGGGAGGGTAGTCCCCGGCCCCGCCCCGTTGCCATTCCTAATGTATTGTAGTGATGCTGAGTCTGCGGATCATTTGCTTCTTTATTGTTCTATAGCTACTAGGCTTTGGTCACTTGTTGGTTTGTTTGGGTTGGCCTGGGTTCAGTCGGATTCAGTTTGGGATGTTCTTCATAGTTGGAGGGGGGCGAGAGTTGGAAGCGCCGTCAGAAGGGGTGGTTGCTTACTGCTCAATGCTTAATGTGGTTGATTTGGTTGGAGCGTATTAGACATACTTTTTAGGGGACATCTCATTTGGTGTCTTGACTACAGAATAGGCTCTTTTTGGTTCTTCATAGTTAGGTTACAGTATCGGTGGATCCAGATGTGTTGGCCTTTATAAATTTTGTACATGATTTGACTTCATAGTTTTTTTTATTTCTGGCCAGTTAGAGGCTGCTAGCCTTTTGTATTCTTTGCTTCATCTTGATACTTTTTAATAATATTTATCTTTATTTATCAAAAAAAAATGCATTAGTTAATATAATAGAAATCTTTTTTTAACTCAAGTGCAATAGAAGTCCAAGTTTTCATATATCAGAGTTCAAAATATTAATTAAATATGGAAAACAAAAAGATTCTTCACCAATTTTATAAGGAGAGCATTATAAAATATGAAGAAGAGTTAGAATATCAAATAAAAATGGGGACAAGGCTCTTCACTACCAGTTTTACAAATAAAACATCATGAATATGTTAAGAACAGAAAGATTCACCTGTTTTTCCACCAAATTTGCAGAAGTAATGACAACACGGATGCTTTCTTCTCTTTGTAACACAAGCAATTTTGGATGATGGCAAGCTATGCCTGATCTCTTGCGGTCATTACCAAAGGCTATAACCTCGGGAAATGGAGGATACCTATTATCATAATTGGACTATATTACAGAACTGTTAGTAGCTCACACGGGTTAACAACTTCAGCATCATGTTTTTTTTTTTTTGGTAAGTAACTTCAGCATGTTGTTTTCATCAATGGGTAAGTAGCAAACAGCTAAGCATGCAAAGGTAACTTACACCACAACTAAATTGGGAAAATCTGAGAAAGGCACTGAGATTCTTTTGTCAGGGGATGAACTCCAACACCCCTCACGGTTGTGGCATGCAATTGTCACTGGTAGGTGGGCAGGAATATCACAGTATGATAAAAACCTACAAAATCACAACACTTTTGAATTAAAAACAGAAGACGTGCGCATATATGTGTGTGAATGTGTGCATCTTTGTATATAGAATCAATGAGCTCCAACCAATGCACTCCCTAATGAATAACAAATAAATTTTCAAATATTTTTTATAATATGAAACTTTTGATTGTTATAATTTAAAGGAATGATCATATCTAACAATAAAATAACAAGTAAAACAACAGAGAAATCAAATAATCAATTTATGCATGCATATTCTAACCATATGCCACTATTTGACAAATTTATTGAAATATTGCACCTCATGCCACACTTGCAAAACAGTACCTGTACAAATAAATTATCTTTTTTTTTTTTCAACATGTGGAATAAAATAAAGAAATGAAATGGAAACAAAGAAGAGAAAAGAAACTTACCATAAAATATCGCTTGTAAAAGTAGCAATAAAAATTTGTGAAAGGCTTTCAACGGGATACAGAAGTTCTGGCAAGGAAACAACATCATGATGGTCCAATGAACCATGTCCCATAGTTTGAAGCCGGTTAAGATAAAACTTATTCCCTGGGGGTGGAATTGAACCAATCTGATTCTCATCATGTGCACCCCAATGAAACTGCGGAGTGTTCTCTTTAACCATTGAATCCAAATACAAAGTCTTAGGTTTGCCATTGGGAACACTGCTTGCAAGAGGAGCTCCAAATTGTTCCATTTGTTGTAATGGCAAACTGTAATCTTTAACAGTTGAATCCAAACACAAAGACTTAGGTTTGCCATTGGCAACACTGCTCGCAAGAGGAGCTCCAAATTGTTCCATTTGTTGTAATGGCAAACCGTTATCTTTAACAGTTGAATCCAAACACAAAGGGTTAGGTTTGCCACTGGCAACACTGCTTGCAAGAGGAGCCCCAAAATGTTCCATTTGTTGTAATGGTAAACCGCTGTCTTTAACAATTGAATCCAAACACAAAGGCTTAGGTTTGCCATTAGCAACACCATTTGCTAGAGAAGCCCCAACATGTTCCATTTGTTGTAATGGTAAACCGCTGTCTTTAACAATTGAATCCAAACACAAAGCCTTAGGTTTGCCATTAGCAACACCATTTGCAAGAGGAGCCCCAACATGTTCCATTTGTTGTAATGGTAAACCATCTTTAACAGCTGAATCCAAACACAAAGTCTTAGGTTTGCCATTGGCGACATTGCTTGGAAGAGGAGCTCCAACATGTTCCATTTGTTGTAAATGGTTACCATTAACATTGTAACACTCAGAGGCAGCGTTAGCCTCGTAAACCACAGTTGTCTCTCTATCACGAATAACTGAACTCAACTGTACCATATTGGCATTTACATTTACATTTTCCAATCTCTGGTCAGCACGTGAGTCCTCACCGGAGGGTGGTTCAACAAGATTACCACCTCTCAGCTCCGACACACCTCCCACGGGAAACTTACCAACATTACTCAACATCAAACCCAGAACACTATTCACTCTATGTGAAAAATCGCATTTACGAATGGACAATATAGGGTCATTGCTATGCAATATCTGTCTGCACTGACTTAAAAGCAAGTTCACTGACGCAACAACTCTACCACATCCATTTTCACCAAAATTAGATACAGTTCCATTAAAAACCTCCTCCACAAAAACAATTCTTTGCACAACAAACCCAATCCTAACCCCCAAACTACAAACCCCTTCATTTCCACACACAAGCGAAACCTCATCGCCCGCACCCAACTCAGCAACTTCCCCTCCCACAATTCTAACCCCATTGACAAACACCCCATTCATGGAAACCCTAACCCTAGAAAACCCACCACAACCAGACCAATACACACCATCAGATATACATATTTTACGATTCAGAGCATCAAATAAAATCTGGAAATGCTTCTTACTGACTCGGCGGTCCTCGAAAACGAAATCGCAGTGTCGATGGGCTCGGCCGATGGTGTAGGGTCTGTAGGGCTCGAGATTGATCGATTCGGATGAAGAAGTTTGACTTGTTGAAACCAGAGGCAATCCGAGAGGTTGTATATGTATAGAAGCTGTGTTGATAACCAAAGGTCTGTGCTTTTTGCGAAAAAATTGAGAAGAATTGGGCAAATGATCAAATCGATGTCGCTTACTGCGAATTGAATCTGAATTTTTCATGTTACTCCATAAGAATCAAATTGAATAAATCTATAAATTATATATATATAGAAAGAGAGAGAATTTGAATAAGAATTGAATGAATGAATGAATGATAGAATAAAGAAGAGGTTTTGCTCAAATTCTTATACTAATGATTTTCAATTTTATTTTCCCTCCAGTTTTCCCTGGGGCGGGATGGTGTTCTTTGTGATGGACCGACTGTTCGTTGTATAGAAGTTGGGCCTCTTCATTTTGATAAAATAGTATACGGGGTTGTTCGAGGAATGCTAGATTAATATATTTTTTTGAATTTTTAGAGATGTAATATAATTTAAATAAAATAATTATAATTCAAATAAGATAATATATTAAAATAATATATGTTATTTTAATACATGTCCAACAAACACTATGTATATTCATAGGTGACACATGTGATTGTTTAAGTGGTAAATTCATTCCTTCTTACATCGAAGGTCCATATGACATAACGTGAAGTAAACAAAAACTTGAAAATCAAGTTTAACCTTCACTTTTACATAGTATAGATATATATATATATAATAATGTTAGAAATCACAAATATTTTACAAAATATTGACATTAGATAAAATATTTGGAATTCCTAACATTTTTCATATATATATATAGACACTTAGATTAGAAATTCATTTTTTTTTTAAATGAAAAATGATTTGTTTACGAATTTGATTTTGCTCGAATTGCTCAAATTTGTGCACATCGGTCCACGTCCCGGACAACCGATACAATCCTTGCCAATCGCTGTTGACACCCCCTTGTCAATTGCAACTATCACCCTTGTTGGCGGATGACCAACTAGACGATCGGCCGATCGACTACCTAGACGATCAGCATGCGCAAATTCGAACGATTCAAGCAAGTCAAAATTCGGTGGATGTAACATTGCTCTTTAAAAAATTCGGGGCTACTAGGACATTATTTGTCCTTTTGGATCTATCTGCTCAAAGATTACCTATTTATCTATCTGTACATGTGTCATTTATCTGTCCAACTATCTATTAAAATCTTACTTATTTGTACATTTGTCATTATCTATTTACTATTTGTTCAATGTCCTGTATGTCTTTACCTTATTGCCGCCATCGACAACGACTTTTTCAACGCCAACGATTTTTCTGATGACTTTTCAATGTGTGTCATTATTCCCAAAAAAAAATTAAACATTAGACCAAATAATATACAGCCCCATAGAAATAGGCTTTTCATTAATTAACCCTATAAATTTAGAGATAATTACTAGCCTATATTGACTGGACTTATTTATTCAAAAATCCTGAGTAAAAAATTCATTGATGTATTAGTCTGGTAAATGAGAAATTCATTAGTGTAACTTATTCACTTTTATTTTTTATTTATATGTGTAGTTATGAGCTGTATTTGTTAGGTTAATAAATTTCTCAATGTAACTCAGAAATTAATCATTTTAATAGTTATTTATATATTAACAGGACTCATTGATGAATAAATTAACTGGCCCATAACTATCTCATATAGTTATCCAAAGCTCATTTGTGATCTCATCAGAAGATCCCACACCAGAAAGGCTGGAAATTTCTGAGCACATTATATATTGAATATAGCATGGAAAAAAAGATCTTGAATATTTTTCATTTCTTCTAGATTGGGAGTTCTAAGAGTATCTTCAATCCTTATCTTCTTTTTTTTATTTATCAAGTTTGAGTGAAAATCTAAATAGAAATTTGATCTGATATGAAATATTTCAATCCGTACTCTTTTTTTATCAAATCTTTTTGAAAATTTCAAACTCATTCAATAAACATGTTTAATCATTTTTATGAAAGAAAATCATCTTTAATTCTTATCCTTTTGAAAATTTCATCAAATTTGAATAAAAATATAACTGTTAGAAATTAGTGAAGAATTTGGTCTATCCTTAATTTGGTAAAAATTTTAATTCTCTTTTAATTTGATACAAATTTAATGAAAAAATTAATAATGGTGCTTTCAAAAAAGGGTGACTCATGCCCATCATCACACATGAGGTACAGAAATTTTGTTAAAAAGGGGACTAGGTTTTTTGCCCTCATGGTCGACTTTCACTTTCTTTTCGAATATGGATAAAAAAAAAATATAAATATATAAATTAATAATATTAAGGTGATTAAATTTGAAATTTTTTTATGTCTCAATAATACTTTAGTTGGCATTACACAATTACTAAACTTGTGCTACACAACCGCTAGGTTAAAGATCCTATTTATGTGTTATATCTTATTTTTTATTCTCTCATATTGATTATAGAAAAAGAAAAAAAAAATGTATGGCAACTATTTTGTGAGCTTGGAATCTAACTAAAAAAGTCAAGTCCAAATCCTCTGTTGCGTTTGTCTGCCGCACTTCCTGCGATACTATCAAAACGACGTCGTTTTAATAGTTTTTTTTTTTTCCCCCTCCTGTTTTGTTTTCCCTCAGTTTGAAAGACCACAACCAAAACCCTCAGCACCTCATGAGGAAGACGAAGAGGAGACCCACGATCGGACAGCGAGACGACAATGACAACGGCAACTCCATCATCTTAGTTTCTTCATGGACTATGAATTGAAAAACATATTTTGGATATGTTGAAGAACCCTCCATCAAGTGTTTTTTTTTCTCTTTCTGTTTTCCTGTTCTTTTTCTTTTCCATCTTTTAATTTTTGATAAATTCAACACGTAGACACAGCCAGAAATTTTCATGGGAGTTTAACTTAACATGAAGCCCTGTTCGGAGTTCATCTTATTTGTTTAGGAAAGACAAAATGGAAGTAAAAAATAAATTTTCTTTCTCCTGTTTTTTTTTTAAATTTAGAAATCCATTGACAAATCCGAGATCTCTACACAGGCTAAGAATTTTCCTAAAGAACTTGAAATTACATCCCATAAACTGAAACTTATTATCCCAAAACAAAGAAAGCTCTGTTTGGAGTCCTTCCCATTTTCCTCTGCACACAATTCAGCAACTTAACGTTTTAATCATGTATTTCTTTGAATGAATCAGAAACTCCAAACTTATTGAGATTGCATACACATTTCCTGCATCTATATTCAGCCCAAAACTATTCATCACATTCGCAATAGAAGAAAGAGGAGGAGAAGAGGAGGTTGAGGTTCCATTACACTCAATCTTGATAGAGTTGCCGTCGCCTGGCTACCGAAGTCGCCTCCCCGTCAGATTGTGGGTCTCCTCTTTGTCTTTCTATTCATGAGGTGCTTAGGGTTGTGGTTCTGGTCTTTCAAACTGAGGGAAAACAAAACAGGAGGGAAAAAAATAAAAACGAAAAAACTACCAAAACGATGTCATTTTGGTAGCACCGTAGAAAGCGCGGCAAAAGATCCGGACTCAAAAAAGTCACATTATTATTATTATTATTTTTTTCGAATATTTGGTCTTTGGTGATTTTTTTTGCAAATTTATGGTTTTTTTTTTTTTTTTTTTCACTTTTTGAATTCATCTAGTGTAGAAGAATTAAAAAAAGTGATCTTTTTTTTTTGAAAAAGATCTAAAAAAAGTTTATGAAAAGGAAAAAAAAAATCAAAAAGGCAATTTTTTAAGAGTGTTACTATTAGCACCCCATCAATTATTTTGGACCACCTATTCCTTTGGACCCTCATTTATAACTTCTAAAATCCTTAAAATTTATTTCCTCTCCTCAAATAATACCAAAATTATTATTGTGAAAATATTACACCTATTCAAATGCACACCTTCATACCCCAAAAAACCTATCTCCCAAAATCCTAACAAAACCCACGACGGTGAAACCTCCCAAAACTGGTGGAAAAAAATTTATTCACCACTTGTGATTACTTGTCAAGGTGATTAAGAAATTTTTTCTCTATTTGATCACGAATTTTGTCAATCTGCTTGAATTGTTTTTTTGTCTATTATCTCTTTTCACACACACAACACAATCCACTCATCCATGGCCTCATTATACTTGTAAGCACTGTTTTTCTTCTTGGGGTCTTTTCTAACGTTGTCAATTTAATATACTTCTATTAGATGGTTACTATTTTATCTCCATATACTTATTCATGATTTTACAGTGAGAAAATAATGTTCGATTATCTATTTTTGAACAAATAAGCAATGTTCGATTACCTATTCCTGAACAAATAAAAAATGATCAGGCCTATGTTTGGAATTTAGGTCATATGTTCGGGAGTTTAATCTCCAAAAAATGACGATTGGTTTTCATTATTTTTGCTATGTTTTTCAAGAAACTTACCTTATAATGCCAATATCCTTTGTAGCACTTATGTCCTTCAAAGTTTTTGAAAAGTGTATTTGAATCCTTTATTCTATTTTGGAAATCTTTAGTGTTGTTGTATCTTAGTTTTAGAGGAATACAAATTGATTTAAACTTGTTAGGATTGCTCATTCATACTTGTTTACGTTGAAAAGTTGTTTGGGAATTTAAAAATTTTGTTTTGGGGTCGACTCCAATCTGGGGGGAGGGGTCGACCCTTTGTTTTTTGAAATTGCTTGCTGGAATTTGGTGTCGACCCCAATCTAAGGGGGGGTCGACCCCCTTGCATGCTGTCAAACATAAGTGTCCCAGCTTTTCTTCATAGGGTCGACCCCTTTGTTGCAAGGGTCGACCTCTGCAGACATTTTTTCCAAATTTCAGTCCGGTTTTAGGCCTACTTTTTGGGAATTTTGACTTAATCTTTTGGGTTGACTTTGGGACTTCATTTTACTTTGACCTAGCACTATAAATAGCTCCCTCACTTTATCTTTTCTTTACTTTTTCTTCTCTTTTTCCCTCTTCAAGCCGTGAGTCACTCTCTCCCTCTCCAAAATCACTTTTTGCTTAAAGATCTTTAGATCTACTCACTTGGAAGCATATCATTACCTTGCTCCTTTGAGAGATTAAGTGTAAATCTTGTCAAGAGCTTTGTTTTGATCCAAGCAGAAGTTGGTTTCGACATCTTTGGACTTTCAACCTTGTTTTGCTTATCTTCTCTTCTAAGCTTGAGGTAAGGATTTTCTTTGAGTTATATATATATATATATTTGCAAGATCTAGATGATTTTCGAAATCATCCTTTGATTAATTTTGAAAATTGATAGTTGATTCAAAAAGATGAGTGATTTTGAAAGTGGGTTTACTTTCTTTTTCCTTCTAAAAATAGAAATTTATGGTTTTGAACTATAATGATTGATGGAAGTTGATTTTGGGGAGATTTCTTCAAATATCTTGGAGATGGTTGGTTTTAGTGAGAAAACCTAGAAGTTTGAGTTTTAAAAAGAAGTTAAGATTTTATAAGTAAATATAGCCATGTTTTCGTTGGAGGTTAAAATAAAGGAATGTTTTGGAAAAGCTTGATTTGTATTTATACAAATGACGAGTTTCATGAAATATGAAGAGTTTGATTTTGGAAGTTGTTATTCAAAATGTTGTTGTAGTCTTGAAATGACTAACTTATTAAGAATGCTCTAAATGTAGAAATTACGTTATTTCTTGGATGGATTGGAAATCAAAGTTTATATATTCATCTTGTGATATTATTGTTTTGAAAAGAGAAATGGGAGATTTGTTTACAATGGAATTATTGTGCGGAAGTATTGAAAATGGAAAAAATGTTATATTGCATTTAATCATTTCATGGGCATATCAATTCATTTGATTATGTTGAGCTTTGAACGTTGATTTGATACCTTGCATTAAGAAAAGAATGTTGGGAAACGGATTTTCATGAAATGGTTCTGGGGTAAATACAGTGGTAAGTCTTGAAAGGTGGTGTAGATGAAATTGATAAGTTGACCTGAGTGTCCGAGGTGAAAGACCAAAAAACCCGCGCAGATAGGTGTCGAGCCTTCCGGTTAATACCGGTAAAAATGACAAATTGATAGTACTTGTATAGTCTACTTGCAGATACCGACATAGGAATTACCAAAGTTGTATTTACTGCCTCTTGAATTAAACTGTTAAGTTTTGAATAATGGAAATTGCATGACATCATTGAAAAAAGATGAAGATGTTCTTTTTTTTCAAAAAGGACATAGCATGGCATATGCATTTCATCACTTGAAACTTGTATAAAATGTATATACTTTGTTAAGGATTTCCTACTAGACTTTATGCTTACCCTACAAGATTTTTGTGCAGGAAAAGATGTTTTCAACTAAAGGCGTGGAAGTGTGTATGTTGGGAGTACAATGCTCTCATTTTGCGTGACTCTGTTTTGTAAGCCAAGGGCTATATTTGTGTGGGTTTGAATAACCGATTTGTGTAACCGGGGCCTAAGCCTTGGAAACTTGTAAACTCATGAGGATATTTATTTGTTTATATTATTTTGATTTAAAGTGAATGTATTATCACATGAAGAATATTTGTATCATGAAATGCAAGAGTGGGATTTATTTTTAGTTTTACTTTAAAGAGCCATGATTATTATATTATCATTTGGGTATAAAAATTGGGGCGTTACATCCTCTGAGTTAAGAACACCATCAAAGTTCTAAACCTCCCCTAAACTTATATTGTTGTACTCTTCTCGTCTCATGGAGATGTGATTTTCGAAAAAAATTCTACTAATTTTTATTGCCGGAGAAGTGTATGTAATCAAATGGTTGTCACCGTTACTGTCGGAATATTGCCGTCAAAAGAATTTCAAGGTTTTGAGGATGATTAGGTTTTGAAGATGGGATTTGAGAAAGATGGATGGATGGAGATAGAGGTGGGTGTTCTCATAAACCTTATTTCATGATGTAGTAAGTGTGTGGGCACAATTGTGAGAGAGGGTATCCCAAAATTATTGATGTCCTTTTTAATAATTTCATTTGAGATTATTATTGTAATAAGAAAAAAAAAGCAAAAAATGGAAGATCCAAAACAATTGATGGGGTATCAATTGCACTATTTTTAAAAGTTTTTTTTTTTTTTTGGTTGTCTTTAATGGACTTTTATATCCTAATATATATATTTTTTTTCAATTTTCTGGTCGATCGAGTAGAATTTAAAAATATAAATATTTTTCAAAATTTTAATAAAACATTTACTAAAAAAAAAGGCAATACAAAAATTACTAAAAAATACAAATCATAGACACACTTAAAGTTATATTCAAAATAACAATAGCTGTTATTAGGCCTTTGTGAGCCTACTTTGATCATACGAACCATTCATATTGTAGGATTATTCAAGTAAATCGTCCATGAAAAGAAGAGAATTAATCCTACAACTTACATTTGTTTTTTAGAACATTGAATGGTCTATTATTAAAATTACACTTGCTATTTATTTATTTTTTACAACAAATATGATTTGATCATATGACTATAAATCTAATTTTTTGTAAGGATGACATACTTAGTGAGCTCTACAATATGAACGATTCAAAATATCAAGATTGATCCCTTGATAGGTTAGCACTAACTATCCTAGAATACAATAAGCTGTACAAATTTAACATAATCATATTAATCTTATTTTTAGTAATGTTAAAGTGATTGACTAATGCAGATGATGTATAGATACAAAGATAGATAAGGAAAAATTTACATTTTAGTATAAAAGATATGATAATATCAATTTTTAGTTTGTATGATTAATGAATTACTAATAAAAATGACAAAGTGTTATTTAAATTAAAATCTTAAAGAAATTCAATGTAATTATATAAAAACCGTAGAACTTGATGTATTTCCTCAAAATTTCATGAAAGTTTAATTTACACTTATAAATATGTATATCAATTGTGCTTTGAACACATAGGACTTTCATTGAATGCAACAATGATTTTACTTATATCTGTTTGTTTCTATTGCATAAAATATATATCTCATTTGATGGGCACGTTGTCATTTTTTGTTATTTTATGAATGTCTTTTAAAAATTTAAGGAAAGTTTATTTATAAATATCATTTTTAGGATTGGTATGTCATTTTTTGTTATTTTATGAATGTCTTTTAAAAATTTAAGGAAAGTTTATTTATAAATATCATTTTTAGGATTGGTAATCCATTTAATCAAGAGTTTTTTTTTTATAAATCAATTAGTTTCATTGATTTTGAAAAGAAAATTTAATATATTATTTAAAAATTAGATTTATGATTATACTCTTATTTATATTATTATTATTTTTTTCTTTTTCCCCTTTTTATGCCAGAAATGTAAGATATACAATTTATGAGAATTAAATTTGGGATTAACTTTTATATGGAAATCTTTTTTATTTGGAATGATTTGAAATGTGAGATTTTTCAAATATTTCAAAAGTACTACAAATGATTTGAAATATGAGATTCTTCAAATATTTTAAAAGGAATAAAAAAACTCATTAGTAAGTTTTGGACAAACGTATAATTTAAATTGTAATACTCCAATATCACACTCAAACGTAACACTTCAATGCATGATTCCAAAAAAAACTCCTTAGCATACTTTTTTTTCAAACGTAACACTCAAATGAAACACTCCAAAAAAAATTTCTTAGTATAACACTCAGATGTAAAATTTCAAAAAAAACTCCATAATATATATATATATTTTTTTCCAAATGTAACACTACAAAAAACTCCTTAGTATACTTTTTCCAAACGTAGAACTCAAATGTAAGATTTCAAAAAAACTCGTTAGTATATTTTTTTTTCAAATGTAACACTCTAAAAAAAAAACTCCTTAGTGTAACACTCCAATGTAAGATTTCAAAAAAAATTCTTAATATATTTTTTCCAAATGTAATACTTTAAAAAAAAAAATTGCTAGTGTAACACTCTAACATAACACTCAAAAAAACTCTTTAGTGTACTTTTTTCAAACATAACACTCTAAAAAAAAGATGTGAGATTTTTCAAATCATTCGAAAATGAGTAAAAAAATTCCATAGTAAATTTTGGGCAAATGTATAATTTTAAACTGTAAATGTTACGCTTGGAAAAGTATACTAAGGAGTTTTTTTAGTGTTTTTGTGTGTTACATTGGAGTATTACGTTTCGCATTACATTGATTAGAGTATTACGTTTGAAAAAAATACACTAAGAAATTTTTTTTTTTTTTTTTTTGGTGTTACATTGGAGTGTTCCTTTGGGATAACATTGATTGGAGTGTTACCTTTAGGAAAAGTATACTAAAGAGTTTTTTTTTTTTTGTGTGTTATATTAGATTGTGTTACATTGAAGTGTTACGTTTAGAAAAAGTTTGGAGTGTTATGTTATTACGTTTAGAAAAAAACTACACTAAAGTATTTTTTAATATGTTACATTGGAGTGTTACATTATTGGAGTATTACATTGGAGTGTTGCATTCTTGTTTGTAATGTGATATTTGTTTCAAAATGAGAAAAAAATCTAAAACTTCTATAGTGCGGAATGCCCAAATGTGTAATTTCACTTTTTGAAAAACCCTTTACAGTTTAATGGGACTTTTGGGTTCATAAGAAAAAATGAAGGACTAAATCGTTTACAAGATTATATTTTTAGATTTATTAGTACTTCAACCTAAATTTAATAACTGTTAAATTAAATAATTATTAAATATTTTTTTCATTAATAAAACCGTCCAAAATTATTAAATACTTTACCTCATGCACCAAACCGCTTAAAAATTTAAATGTTAAATTTTAGGTCTACAACTACTTTTACTACTTACTTATTATTATTAAGTATTAAATTTTATTATTAATTAATAAAAAGATAAATTTATCTTTTTTTTTTTTTTTTTTTAAATTTATAAATATAAATTTATAAATTTCTTTTTTTTTTTTTAAATATTTATTATAATATAATTTTATTATTATTTTTTTTTTATTTTTTTTAATTTTTATTTTAGGACCAGAGGGTAAATAAGTAAATAAAGGAAGGACCTTACGTAAAGTACCCTAAATTTTAAATATATACGCACCCACCCCTAATATTTATGTGTACAATAAATGTGTTTAAGTCTTGGTCGACTTGAATTCAATTAGTCTGTCAAGTCTTGATTGATTAGTGTTAGAATGAGTTATAATTCAATCAATTTTTCAAAAAAATGTGAAAATTTTCGACACAATAAATGATTCGAATCATACTTGAAATTAGTTGGTAAGAGATTGATCATTTTTTGACATGAACACACATATAACACGAGTTGATAATATAAATAAATATAAATATTAAACAAGTCGAGTTAGTATTAAACTCACATAATATGAAATTGATACATGTAACATGTTTAATGAAGAATTAGTTACACATAATTAAAAAACAAAGTCAGGATTTGAGTCTTTTACAAAATAAACCCCGAGTTTTTTATTTTATCAATTTAAACTCTAATATTTTGATTTATTTTCAATCTAAATTATTCACATATTTTCATTAAGTAAAATTAGTGAAAAAAATAGTATTTTAATTATTACACTCAATATAGATATAAAATATTTAAAATACTCATTTTCATTGAGTTTAATGACTAAACTATTCATTTTCCAATTGATTTTACTTAATGAAAATAGGTAAATGGTTTAAATTGAAAACAAATAAAAATTTTAGGATTTAAATTGACAAAATTAATAACTCAAAATTTATTTTATTACAAGGGCTAAACCTTGATTTTTTTTTTTTTTTTTTTATAATTTCCACTTAATATTATTTTTACTAAGGGGTTCTTTGACATTTTTGAATCTCTTCTGTAAATCATTATCCAATTTATTAAAATATAATTTTTTTAATCTGTAAAAGTCAAATAATTAATTGTTAGATTAACACTTAACAGGGTTGAACTCACATCCTTTCCTTACAAGCATTTAAGTCTTACTTCTCATTTCACTTCTAAGAGTAGAACTCAAGACCCTCTCCAAGAGACAATTGGCAGCCAAAAGGAAAGTAAAATAAATAGTAAATAAATAAATAACATAGTTTTTGTAAATTATAAAAATAAAATGATAATTAACATAGCTTTTGTAAATTTCTAAAATAAAATTGAGTTGAAAATAAATATTCTTTTAAGTATAATTTATTTTCATTATACGTTTGATAGCTAAAAATAATTTTTTTAATATGATACATTAACATAATACTAACCAGATATAAATAAAAAATAACATAGCACAATAATATCAAATAATAATAATTAAATAAAATTAATATTAAAATAATATGACACGAATCCGGTACCACACGACACCCCTTTGATATTGATTTTTACACTGATCAAATTTTAAGGAATGATTTGGAATGTTCTAAATAAGTGTATTTTTTAATTTTATATAAATATATATATATATATATAAGTAAAGAAAGTAGATAGAAAAATAAACAACAGATATTGATTGATGTTACCCAAATAAATAAATATATATATATACAAAAAAATATACTTTTTTACTACATGTCAAACACTTACTAAATCATCCACCCAAAAAAAAAAAATTTCTAAGAACATTATTTCTAGTGTCCACACCAAACAGTGTATGAACACTTCCATGCTTCCGAGTCCACCCCTAAAATAATAGGAAAGAATTATTTGGTGGGACAAATTTATGAGACTTTTTCTAAGTACATTATTTCTAGTGTCCACACCAAACAGTGTATGAACACTTCCATGATTCCGAGTCCACCCCTAAAATTATAGGAAAGAATTATTTGGTGGGACAAATTTATGTGATAGTTAGTACTTTTTATGGACTTTATTACCCTGCATTTGATTTATGAATTTCAAATTTGAATAGAAATTTAAGAAGGAAAAAAAATATATAAATGAAATATAATTACATTTTACATACTTTTTCTTTTTACTTTTCCAAATTCCTATTCAAATTTATATTCCAAACTGTTGGCTACATATTTTATATAAGTCAATTGCAACTTAATACGTGGCTCGTAAACGGCAATTTAGAAAGTTAATACAAGTTTCCAGTCAACGACAGACACGTGACAGTTTATATTGGTAATAATGGATTTACGCAACATTGGAACACTTAGAAGGGGCAAGGTGACGTGACCCAACGATTAGTCACAATTCAAATTCAAATTCAGAAGGGAAGTCCAATTGCAAGAATGGCGTTGAAGAAGCAAATTGTTCAAGACTATGACTAGTGATCATGGAAGGGCATTTCAACAGATGGAAGACCACTTCGATGGTTACCACTTCGATGGTTACCATTAGAAAGATCCCAGATTCAGATCCAGAAATCAGTTATATACTTTATATTTGTCTTTCCAGTTTTTACATTTCCTGTTCTTCAGTTTCTATACTGCAATTCAATTTGTAGAAGTAGTTTCAAGTAATCTGTTGCTGTAAAACCCTTTGAGGCTGTGAAAGTGCGAAGGTATCATTGTAAGTTCTTATTAATTAATGAAATTCAGTTAATGAAACTATTTTTATCTATTGTTATCATCAATATCTTTAATTTTCTCCTAAGTAAAGCTACCAGTAAAAGTTTTATTCATTGAAACTGAAAGAACTTCAATACAATTGTCTGATAATTTGTTGGCATTTAAAATTTCTATAAGGACTTGTTAATCTTTACCAACACGCTTGAAATTAAATTATTAACTTTCGAAAGCCAAAAAAACTAACACAAATATAATCTTAGAAGACAACTTAATAAATGTCAAATAATAAATAATGTAAAATAATACTTCAAAACTACAAAATAATCACTCCACTATTGGATGCCCTAATCTATGGTTGGAATTTTCAAAACTACAAAATAATCACTCCACTATTGGAGGCCCTAATCTATGGTTGGAATTTTCATACTGCTTTATGGAACTCCACTTCACCAACCAACACTCTTGACTTTGGCTTATTTTCAGTTGAAAGTCTTTTTTTTTTTTTTGTGTGACTTTTTTAGATTGTATTGTCCCTTTATTTTTTGTACTCTTTTTTTTTTTTTTGGTAAAAGAAATTAAAAAGTCAAAATATCGGTTTTTAACTTACTTTTAAAAATAGGCCATTGTCATAAAAGTATTTTTTTCGAAACAATAAATACCCAAAAAAATAAAATCTATACAGGTGTTATTGAAAGCATAGCATATCTTTGTGATTTAGACTTAAGCCCAATTGTGTTAAGCTATGTTTTCTTTCGTGATTTAGACTTTAACCTCTTAAATGGTTGAGTATTTAGTATTAAAAAGTAGTATAATTCAAGAAGGTTCAAATTCAATTGTTGGAAATGTAATTCTTGTTAGTGATTTCAAAAAAAAAAAGGAAATTCTGGAAAACCATTTGCTTATATTTTTTTGGGGAAATAATAGCACAGTGGTAAAAAAAAAAAATACAAATTATCAATAAAATTTATACACTTTAATAATTAAAATGCTATATTTTTTTTATAATTATATATATATATATATTTTACTGTTATAATTGTGCTGTTATTTCCACTATTCTTTTGGATGAGACCAAAATTCTTTGTACTGCACAAAATTTTCTTAGTCATTGTATGTTAATTATGAAGAACAATACTTGACTAAATTATTGTTTAAGGTTTGTTTTTATTATTGACTTTGACCCATTTGGCTCAGGGGCGGCCCTGGCCTAAGACCAGTAAGGTCTGGGCCTCAGGCCCCAAAATTTTGGCTCAAGAATAGGGTCTCAAATTTGGTAAAATATTATAGGCTCAATATTTTTTTTTTTTGGATTTTAGGATCAATTTAAAAGGCCCCAAAATATTTTATTGGGTCTATGTATGGTTTATCCCATATTTATTTAGAAGTGTAATTTGGTCCATATTTATTAAAATGAAAATATATATTAAAAAAAAAAAGGGTTTGGGCTCAAGAAAAATAATACATACAATATATGGGCCCTAATTTTTTTTTTTTTTACCTTCTTTATCTATTAGATTTTAGAGGAATAAATAATTTTGCTCAAATTTTTTTACCTAAGTCTTTATCGCTTTTAATTGAATAATTTTTTCCTAATTTTTTTTGTCCTAATTTTGTTTTATTAAATTGTTTTGTTTATAATTTTAATGATTATATGTGCAAGTAAATTTTTTTGTGACTACAAGCAAATAAAAAAGTTGTAACTTATCGTTTTATTCATGAATTTTTTTTTTCAATGTAAAAAGGGCCTCCATTTCCAAAGTTCGCCTTAGATCCTTAAATCTCAGGAGAGCTTGGAATTAACCAGTGGGACTTCTTAAACGTCTTTTACACTAATTTTAATACACATGAACTTACTTGGATGTTGGTTTTTTTTTTTGTTTTTTGTTTTTTTTTTTTGTGGTATTTGGTACATCAGAAAAGGAACACACAAAGAAAGAAAGAAAAGGAGAAAGAGAAAATGGAAGAAGAAAATTCCATGATAGCCAAGTTTACAAAATTTTGGGTGGTGGTTAGCATTTTTTAATTTTGAACGGCTTAGGTTTCGTTTGACAACAACTAAAAAAGTTATTTTTTTTATTTTTATTTTTATTTTTTTGTCTTTCATGATTTTTTTAAAGTATGTCTAAAAAAAATAAAATTTCAAGTTTGTTTAGTCTAGAATGATATAAAGAGTAATTTAAAAAAAAAAATTCACTGAAAATAAAAAAAATTTATTCCATTTTTAGTAGACTTTTTTCAAATTTTATTTATTTCTTTACTTTTGCAGCATCTAATTTAGTATGATCTCAAAGTAAAAAGGTTTTTAAAAATTTTAAAACAAATTTCTTTGAAGACGAAAAAAAGTCACGAAAAGTTATTAAAAAAACAATTTCCAAACAGAGTAGGCCTTATTTGGTTGCAACGTTTTAATTACTTCTTCACTGTTTAAGCTAAAAAAAAAAAAGTCTAAACGGATTGTTTTGAGCTTCTTTAGCTAACAATTGTATAGAAAAGGTGAAGAAAAAAAAAAACCTTTTTAAACAAAATCCATATATGAATTGTTAAGAAAGTCACATTTTGTTTTTCTAATTTTTTTTTAATTTTTAATTTTTTTTAATCTTTAATAAACTTTTATAAAACTTGTTAAATTATACACCGAAACGGATAGGGTTGTAAATCATTTACTAGCAATTGATTGTGGTAGGATAATGACAATCATAAAATCTAGGGAATAGAGTTTGAGTTACAGATATGTGTCATGAACGATAGTATATTAGTATGTGGTAGATAAATAATTTTATATATATTAATAATTTTGCTAAAAATATAATAGAGCAAATGTGATTGATTGTCAAAAAAAAACAATCATGACATATATGCCTTTAGTTTAGTTTAGTAAGAGTTTAAACAACTGTGACATTGCTCATTGTAAATATATATTACAAAGTTCATGTATAGAATTAATTTCAACTACACATTAATATTTATTTTCTGAATAAATTTTTGAAATTTGTAGTATTACAATACATTCTTTGAGAGTGACATGTCAGTGAAATTCAGCTATTTAATCAACCTGTGCAACATTTTCCTTGAAAAAATTAAAATACAATTTAATAAAATTTTGTTAAATAAAAAAAGAAAAAAAAGAAAAAAAAAAAAAGGCATAACAACGGTGTGACCATAATAACTCCTACACGCTAGAGACTTGGACGTGAAGAACCTAGATGATTCACAAACCCACAAAGTAAGAGACTAACATATTTAAAAAAAAAAATTTGTTTTTAATAAATTTTAAATTATATCAAAAAAGTTTACATTTTTGATTCGCGTTATAGACGAATCTAAAAAGTAAGTAATTTTTTTTGAAATTTTTTATTAAAAAAGTCTAAATAAGCAAAAAAAATTTACTATTTTTTATTTATTTTTGTCTTTTCTTAAATATTTTTTGGAATTTTCTTAATATTTTTTAATTTTCTGATTTCCCCTCGTAAAGTAGAATCTAGAAATTTGAAACTTTTTGAAATTGTTTAAGAAAAAATCACTAAAGATGAAAATAAACTAACAAAAAAATCATAAAAAAGTAAACTCCAAACACCCGCTAAAAATACAATGGAGATTTGTGGATTCCTTAAAAAGTATAAGGTGAAAATTATGAAAAATTGTTAAATATTCGAGGCGTATCATATGGTATTATTTATGGGTCATACTTCTCTCCAATTTGAAATCAAACTGGAGTGTGCGGTTGGGCTCTGTGGGCCCACCACAAAGTCCACATCTATGATTTGAACCATTCAATATGTAGGATTCGTTGAATATTTTATTCTTGCAAAAAATCATATTGATTAGATATCAATAGCTACTTGATCAGTCAAATTTGTGTCAACGATAAGTATGATTTTAAAAACTAAATTATTGATACAAATATGATATGATTAAGTGGTTATTGATATTCGGTCAATATAATTTTTTACATAGATGAAGTACTTGACAAACCCTACATATTAAATAATTTAAATTATTGATGTGGGCTCTGTGGTGGGCACACAGGCCCAACAATACTCTCTAATTGAAAAACCCAACTGGAGACGAGCCTTTCCCTTATTTATGTGGTATTTTAATAAATGACAAATTAACAAAATACATTGAGTTATCAATTTTTTTTTTCTTTCAATTACCTAACAGAGATAAGTCAACATATTTAGAAAAATTCATTTTGCTCCTTAAACTAACACTCAAAAGTCAATTCAACAATTGCTATTTTAATAACATCAATTTCACACTTGGACCATTTGATTTTGGTTAATTTTATTCCAGTGATAATCAAACAAAAGTTACTAATGGGATATATAGAACTTCATTTGAAATCTCATTTTATGTTCAAAATTATCTCCAGAATATCAATTAGATCTCTCTTGAATATATAAAACAATTAAATTTAAATATTTAGTAATAATTTTCATCTAAAAAAAGTGAGAATAATAAATTTTAAACAATAAACACTACAAAAAAAAAATCATTTAAAAAATACTTCTCATATAAAATTTTTGCTTTAAGTCTCCAGTTACTTTAAGTCGGTTCTAGGAAAACTAATTGAGTCCAAAATTTTGAGTCTATCTCCGTCTATCACCGATTGAATTGATCAACTAGTAGTAGGTTGAAAATTGTATTAAAAAAAATTTAGATCACACATGTTTTGAGAGAAACATCTTCAAATTAAATTTTTTTTTTATACTCTAAGCCCATGTTTGTTTGGGCAGATTATATTAGGTTGGATTAGTATTTCCATGACTAATAATCCTAGAACTACGAATCCTTTGAATTGTGTATCATATCCTATATTTGGATTGAATTAGGATTATAAGGAGAGACTAATAGTACAAACTTTGACTTAGTCCTCTAATTTATGTCTCACCCCCTTTGTGGGATTGAATAGTACATGGTATGTGGAATACCATATCCGGATGGATTATTAGTTCGTACTTCAATTGTTTAACCAAATATTGAATTGATAATTTTATTAGACTATTAGTCCAATTTCAAACTTATGTCCACCCAAACAAACATAGCCTAAAGGTCTAATTGAGATTTTCAAGATAGTTTGAGAGTAAAATGAAATTTCAATATCATGGCCGCAACTTTCATTTGATTATGCAGCTAACGACGAGATAAAATGAAAATTTTGAGTGATAGTTTAGAGGGTAAAATGAATTTTTTTCCAATATATTTCACTCTTTATTTTTGTCACTACAAGATTTAAAACATAACTAAAAATTTTGAGTGACAGTTTAAAGGATAAAATGAGAATTTTCCTTCATATTTCACTAGATCAAATTTTCAGTTCATGATTTAAAACACCACATGTACAATGCTCTAAGGGGACTAATTAGTAGCCCAACTTGAAAAATACAGATGGAGAAATGGAAACAATTTGAGGGAGTCAAAAAATTACATACAATTCCCAGAACAATTGTAGACAAAGGCCAAGGGCCGAAGCAAAAAGTGAGTTCTCAGGTTTATGTGGAAAATTTTTAGAACGGTGTTTTGAGAAGTTGGTAAAAAGTTGATTTTTGACTTTTTATGAAGCTTTTTGGTTTTTTAATATGTGATTTGGGAAGTTGGTAAAAAGCTGACTTTTTGGATATTTGGTTTAATATTTTTTATAAGTGTCAAATCAATGCAAAAGGACGAAAATACCCTTACATTTTTCTAAAAATTACGGTAATGCCCTTTACTACGTGAACAGTGTTGCCAAGCTAACTGCCAGCAGGAATTTGGGTCAAATTTTACTCCTTTTTATATATTCTGCAATTTCCATATTTGACCTAATACTTGTACTTATTACAATTTCATTTCATTTTTTTGTTACGAATTTTTTGGGAATATTATTACAAGTTTATTACTAAATGTATTCTTGTTTTATATATTCTACAATTTCCAAATAAAACCTAATAATTTAAATTATTACAAATTTGTTATTCTCTTTTTTTATGAATTTTTTTTAATTATTACAAGTTTATTACTAAATGTATTATCTTATATATATTCTACAATTTCCATATTTGACCAAATATTTTTAATTGTTACAATTTATTATTCTGTTTTTTTACGATTTTTTTTAATTATTATTACAAGTTTATTACTAAATTTATTATTTTTTTATATATGCTACAATTGCCAAATTTTACCAAATAATTAAAATTATTACAAATTTATTATTATTCTCTTTTTTACGATTTTTTTTTAAAATTATTACAAGTTTATTACTAAATGTATTATTTTTTTATATATTCTACAATTTCTAACTTTTACCAAATACTTTTACGATTTGTTATTCTCTTTTTTACGATTTTTTTTGTTTTTTGAGTACAAGTTTATTAGTAAATGTATTATTCTTTAAATACAAACAATTACCAAATTATCCAAACAATTATTACAAAAGACCAAAATACCAGTACCAACTTTTTTCAAATTACTATGACAGTTTTGTTAATTATTTTTATTATTATTATTGAAGGACATATTTATTTTCTTAATTTTTCCCAACAAATTGCACTCTTACATTAATGAACTTCGACATTACAATTTGGTAAATGCCCTTCAGAACCTGCAACCTACCAACAGAACCGTACATTTTTTTTGGACACTTTCTACTTGTTTACACATTCATTTCATTTCCCATCATCTCGTACAGACCGAACAGGATTTACAATCCAAGTTCACGCCGATGTCGCACAAATTCATTCCGTATTGATTTCCTCACTTCGTTCATATGTATGTCATCGTCGTCCTCTGGTTCACCATCATCATCGTCACCAAGACCGTCAACATTTGGCATGTCATTGAATGTAAAATTCTCTGCATTCGCAACCTTGTTGAATGCTTCATCGTCGCTCGAGTTGCGGCGTATAAAATTATGTATCGCCATTGAAGCCCCAACCAATGGCACCTGCACTTTCCCGAAATCATATCGCGGCATGTTATGTAGGAATCCCCATCGCACTTTCCATACGCTGAACGTACGTTCAATTGCACTCCGTAAGGAGGAGTGCACTGTGTTGAAAATTTCGTTTGCATTTTTTGGTCGTCCTGTTGTGCGAAACACTTCCTGGTAATATCGGCATCCCTTATACGGCGCCAAAAATCCTTTTTGGTTCTTGTACCCCGCGTCAACAAGGTAATATTTTCCTGGTTGCATGTCGATAATTTCGCATTAGTACGGTGGTCGATTATAAATATAAAATGCACACAACTAATACAGAAAAAAAAAAATGTGTCGTTCATCCTACCATCCTCTGGCATGGGGAATTGTTTGGTTGGGTCCTGTGTTACTTCGTTAAAAACTCTACTGTCATGCATACTTCCCTCCCATCCGCAAGATATAAAAGTAAAACACAAATTGAAATCACATGCTGCGAGTATGTTTTGCGTGTGGCATCTTTTACGGCTAAAATATGGCGGTGCCTCCTGAGGCGAGAGATGTGCCTCGACATGTGTGCCGTCAAGCGCGCCAATACAGTCCTGAAATTTCACACATCATCATAAATATGTTTTAATGCTACTACCCAAAATTAGTTTGCCTTACTTTTCGAAAGTGGGTACTATTTATAATGAAATTTGCGAGAAATAAATATCCTCACTTTGAATGGGAAATATTTTCGTCGGGACTCCAAGTACGGATGTCTACTGTGTTGTGACATTGTCGGTCGGCAATGTGCTCTCGTGAACAACTTCATCGCTTTAAGAACTCGCATTACATGGCCTTGATTTCCCGAGTGTTGAAAACGGTCTTCTATGTCCCAACTTGTGAAACCCCGTAACACGAATGAACATGCCGACACTCTCAACTACGTCTATACCATGGGGATGCTGTGGTACTGGAAGGCCACAATCCTCAACTAATGTCTTGCACAACATCAAGAACACCTCCTGTGACATCTGAAAATTTCGTTTAAATGCTTCATTGCTTCCTTCAAGCATCTCCTGCATCCACATGCTACCAGTCAATGCGGATATGTGAAACGGAGTCCTGTCAACATACGCGTACTCGTTGGCAACGCGAGCAATTTCCACCCAAACCATTGATGTCGTCGACTGCATTTCTCCGATCGTCTCTCGTATCCAAGCATTTATTTGGCCATTGCATACGACTCCCGAGCTAGTGCCCTCTTGTGCATCCATAGACGTTGCACTATAAATGAAAGAAGAACTACCAGTTGTAACTTTTAATTGATAAAATGAGTTGCACAACTCCATGATATATAACACTCCTGCAGAAGCATGAGCAATGAGCACGAGCAATGAGCACATCAACGTAGGCTACTGTGGGCATGTGATTGTCCAAAGCGTACTAGCCCACACCTTTCATTCACTGCAGAACCATATTCAATGAGCACATGACCGTAGGCTACTGTTGCCATGTGAATGCTACTACAAAGGCAGGTTTGTACAAGTTTGAATTGCATGCTTGCATCTAACTTTAGGATTGTTGGCTTTTGGACGTATGTGACATCCACTTTTTGAATATAAAAATGGGAACTGCTTTTTGAATGCAAATCATGTACATGAAGATAACTATAAAATGTTTTTGCATTAAATAAGTAAAAAGCACCAAAGAAATAAATAATTGTTTTTTTTCATTGACATTTAAGGAATTTTGCTACCACTCTCAAATAATTTCAATTAATAAGTGTACACAATAAATCAAAGTAAGAAAGAATAAATCATAATAATTGAAGAAATGTAACTACTTTTCACCCCCTTTTTTTTTTGTTGGCATTAAATAAATAAGAAGCACCCAATAACTAACTAATTTGTTTATTTATTGAAATATACGTACCTTTCTGCCTATATTCAATAATTTGAATACATAAATTTACACAATAAATAAAACTAATAAATAATAACTACGTCAATTACAGAAATTCCACTAGTTCGCATCCTTTTCATCCTTTTTTTTTGTTTTTTGGTCACAGAACTTAATTTCATCTTAAGGTTTGGTACATTACGGTGGGGTGGGGTTGGATAAATTTTTGGTTGTTCGCTTCCTCATGCTCTAAGGTCATGTGCGAATTAGTAATAGTGCCATGACCAAATCAATTAAATTTACTATATACTATTTTGTATCCAAAGCTACATAAATTAAATTTAAACATTTTCCAAACTTGATAAAATTTGAAATAAAACCGAAATTTACAGTGCGAGTAATTATAGAAAATATTAGAAAGCAGGTAAACAGCATAAGAAAATAGAAGCACAACAAACCGAAATAAACCTGCAAAGTCCAAATAGAAGCATCCATACACGTCTACACAAAAATAAAAGAAATGAAAACTGTCTCGAGACTTCACCATCCCAAAAAAAAAAAAAAAAACAAGCACCATAAAAACACACATAACATACAACAGTACTAGGCCAAGCAAATAGTAACATGACAATCCAACCACGAAGTCCTAATCCAAGTCAACAGCACCACCACTCCCGAACAGCCGTGGCCCCCCTTCACGATCCCTGCCAATATTGGCCGGGGTGCAGGCACGCTTCTCTGTCAACCAGTTGACAATGCAATTCTGGGGGAGGGCCATGATGATGTCCCGATTATCGGGTGAATCCATTATGCCGCATGCAAATGAGAACAACTTACCGCCTGTCTCCAATCCAGGCGTGCTCATAAGCCGTGCAAGACAGTCCCCCACTGTGTTGTCACCTTTACCCGTGACAACATACTGCGTGATTTTCAGCTCCCTGCTTTGTTTGCTCACAACTTCCACGAGATTGTCCATGCTGCTAGCAACAGTACCAGGCGTTGCCCGCTTGCGCCGTTTTGGATTGGCTGATCCATCCACGGCTGACTGGGGGGGGAGCATCCTCAAAAAGGCTACTATCGACCACGTTCTCCCCGACAGTGTCATGGCCCGGCTGAGGTGGTGTGCCTTCACTCAGTGGTCCCATCCCGCTATCCACGTCCATGGCATTGGTCGCAGCATCAGCAGCAGCATCGGCTTGCACTTCTGTTGGAGTCCATGCATGTTTCCCAGTGGCAGCTGCGCCAGAGTACACCCGTTCCATGAGATCCACGTGCTTTAGAGGCTTAGTCCTAAATTTAGCACATCGATTGTTCATCTGTGAAGGAGAAAACACATATGTTTTACTACAGCTTGAAATGTAATTAGAAAACAATAAATGTATCAAATTACCAAAAAAATTTAGTGAAAACATACCGCTTGCATTTTTGCCCACCAATGGTCAGGTCCAGTGATCAAGCCTGTCTCATGGTCGTACCCAAGCCCTGTCAAGCCATGGCTGGCATTCTCCAACTTCTTCCAGGCGACCCAATCTTTTTTCAAGTTGTTAAACTTGTTTTTCATTTGTTTGGCTGAATGTAGTAGGCTGGTTTTCTCTAGAAAAGTGTTTGCTACGTTCTTATACCCTGCCATGGACAAGCCGCACGGTTGTCGATTACCACCTTCCATTTCAGCAATGACGAGTTGAAGAAATAGCTTCGTATTGTCGCTGTCGAATTGACATTTGTAGACTAGCTAGGGTTGGGTTGCTGTGACAGCGTTATGTCGATACTTTGAAGGGGCACGGGCTGATGTTCGGTTTGTTGCCATGACTAGTGCTGTCCTGCTTATAACATTTACAATGCAAAATCAGAAAGAAATGAAGTACAATACATATTGTTTGCATGGTCACAAGTGAAATTAAAATGTAAACACGGTTACTGCAGTAATAAGCACAAAACAGTACAACACTTTCCGAAAGACAAAGTTCGTTTGTAGTACACGTTGGGAAAATCTTATGTAACAGGACCAAAACATCTAACTAACATCAACATACATATGTGATATAGAAAGTAACTACGCAGATCATATCCATGTCAATACATCACATCCGAAACAACAACACCAAAACAACGACGCACAAAAAATCGACAACGGTCCTAAGCATACGTAGGCTCTGATCTATGCGCGCAACGTCGGCTCGTAACCCCTGATCGACATCATTATGTGGCTGGTCAGTACGCAAGCTGGTGCTGCGACACTCATCACACCAACCAACCCATGATGCACATCTCTGCTGGAAAAAATTGCAGTAGATAGTTAGCATGCATACTATACGACACAACGACAAATGAACGACGAGTTTTGTGACTAAGTGCATAAGAGAGTGGCAACACAAACGCACCGTAGTTCTAGGGCAAACGTAGAACGCACGCCCAGGGTTTTTGGCGGATCGTGATATCTTTACAACGCAGTGTCCAAACCCACAGTCACACATCCTTGGTGGCCATGACGAAGTGGCACTTGACGCGAAGGACGCCATCTGTATACTCATTTGTTTTTTTTGTTCATGTTATAAATTGAACTAATATAATCTACTGTTCGGAATGAAAGAAAGTAACTGAAACAAGTTCATTTTGAATTTAGGTTAATACGTGAACAACCTGCGCGTTGGATTTACGAATTTGTATTTGTTTATGAATGCACTGTGATAGATCACGGAACCGCAACAAGATCATTGACAGAAGAAAGACACAATGGTTAGGTAATGAACTAATGGGAAAGGGATTTGTTTCTATTCTCTATCTACTACTCGGTTGGACTCAATTTATTTATGACACTATAACTCTACTGTCATGGGGAAAGATAAGAAATAATATGTATATATATTGTTTTTATTTATAATTGTGAGTTATTTTTTGGTAGATGAACACTGTTATGTATATATGTGTTTGATATTATTATTTTTTATTAAGGGTAGTTTACGAGTCTCAAACATTTTGTTTAATTATTTATTTAAGATGGACTTGTACATATCTCTGTTTCAACAACCATTCTGGAAAATGATAATTATGGTTGCTTAGTTATCGTTAGTTTTACTAGTATAAATATCTTTTTTATAGAATTCTTGTGAATTGACGTAACTGTTAATACGAAATAAGTGCCATTATACTCTTCACTGTAGTGGTAAGAGCCAAACATCATACCTGATAGTCCACTAGATAATCCTTTGATCTTATAACCTTCATTAGTATACATAAAAAAAAGCGTAAAATATTATTTGCTACCAAAATGGTTCTAATAACTGGATCAAAAAGCTGAATTTACTAACAAGGATGTTCTACCCAAAATTAATTGAATATCTTAGGTTTATGGCGTGCTTATTTATCTTATTTACAAGCATCAATGGATGATTTAATTGTACATCCATTTTCTTGTAAATGGTTCTACTCATCGGGGAATTTAATAATTTTTTTTGCAGTTCTTAGTAATTTCAACAAGAGGGACCGAACTCGCTAGAGAAGTAACTCTGAAGAATGAAAAAATGAATAACTATTTTCACAGGGTAGTTGGCTTTGGAATAAAAAGGACCAAACTGACTACAGAAGCAATTAGAAGGATGGAATCAATTGGAATTATTTACTTGTACATGATTCATTTGGTATAGTATTTTGTGTGATGGACTAATAACAGCAATGGGTTTCTCAATTACAAAAACAAAACTAATGATACCATGATAAGCAAAACGATTTGAATAATGCTACAAACTGTTTTTGACCTTCCATTGATACATAGCTCAACATTTCCACTTGCATATCAGGTGTTCGATAAAACGTGTCTGAGAGAACAACAAGAAGAACAGATTTTTGTATACACATAACTCATAAACCAGAGAAAAAAAATTCACCGACGAGTCAGAATTACAAGAATTCACAAAAAATTCAGGTGTTCTAAGTACAAAAAAAAAAAAAAAAAAAAAACCAAAAAGTCACGAAAACAAAAAACTATACCAAATTATCCAAGCAATGGGTTTCATATAATCAAAATTGAAAGAAAAAAGTGGAAGCAGATTCAAGAGTTATCAAATGTGGTGAAAGCAGATTCAAAGCAGATTCAGAACAAAAACAAAAAAACAAAAATTGTACCAAAATTTCCACACAATGGAAGCAGATTCAAGCAGATTCGTTCGCTGTCTCCATGATATCTCTCACTAATATTACATATATTTTATATATATACTACACTTCAGTTAATGGGAAATAAATCGAGTTCTGAGTTTTTAAAAGTAAATTTCATCTAATCTACAGGTGTTGTAAGTACAAAACACCTTGGTGTTTCAGATCTAATTAGAAATTGGTTGGTCGACAAGATGAAGAACTGGAACCTCCATGGTTTTGGGTCCGTCACTAGTTACGATAGTAAATGGCGAGCAGTTTTCCGTACTGATTGTCTTGAATCCGTGCGGCGAGGCGTGGGACGAATCCGTGGCGGCTTCGAAACGACAAGGTCGTCCGTTGTTCGGCGCCGCTTGAAGGAGGAGTTCGCAGAATCACAGCTGAAGGAGGCAAATGTTGCTTCGTTTTGCCCTAGCCCCAATTTATGAGATATGAGGGTAGATTGGTAAACAAAAAGTTGCGTTTCCAGCTCTTCCCAAATGGTGGTTCAGCGTTTTTCAACGTCCATGGCGTTTTGATTTGGGGCTGAGAACGCTGTGTTTTGGTAAGGTTTCCAAAACGGGTCAATGTAGGATATGAATTCATTGAATTCAAATGAATCCAAATTTGGACTCACTACGTCAAAATTGGGCTTTAGCGGCGGTTTTTTACCTCCGTTAAAGGCTGTAAAACTGCTGTTAAAGCCTTTAACGGCAGTATTAATGGCGGTTTCGTTACCGCTGTTTATGCGCGTGTCGGAAAAAGTACAACCGTCATAAAAAGGTAAATTGCCGTCGTTAAAAGTCGACAAAAAACGGCGGTAATATAAGACCAAAAACGGCGGTTTTTTACCGCCGTAAATAGGTTCAAATTTTTCAAAAAATAATTCTTTCTTCTTGCACTCCCCAAGTCTTGAACCCTCAACCTCTCATTCACCCCACACCAACCACTCTACCATAGCCACTTTTCATAAAATATATTCCCTAAATAAATATTTAAACATTACTTTTACTTTATTGTAAATGGTTTCGCCGGAGTTTCGCCGGAGCTCCGCCGGCAAAGACTACCGTCATTAACGGCGGTAACAAAACCGCCGCTAATGCCCATTCATTACCGTCGTTAAAGACACTTTAGTGGCGGTTTTTTTAACGGCGGTAACGAAACCGCCGTTAATGATACATTAACAGCGGTCTTCGTTACCGCTATTAATAGTACCTTTAACGGCGGTAACGAAAATCACTATTAAAAAAATCGCCGTTAATACCCTATTTTAGCGTAGTGACTGAAATTTTTGGCTCTTGTTTTTCTTAAAAACATACTTGGCAGTTTTTCTTAAAAACATACTTGGCAGTTTTTAATATATATATATATATATATATATCTACATATCAAAAATCAGCAGAAAAATGTCAGGAAAAAATGAGTCTGTGAAAGTCATATAGGCCCCGTTTGTTTCCAGAGATAGAATTGAGGGGATTGATAGTGAGGGGATTAATAGTAAGGGTCGTTTGTTTTCAAAGATAGAATGAGGGGGATTGATAGTGAGGGGATTAATAGTGAGGGGATTGTTAGTGAGGGGATTGATAGTGAGGGGATTAATAGTGAGGGGATTGATAGTGAAGGGATTAATAGTGAGGAATTGTTAAATTATTTTTATATAAAATAATAAAACAAATAAAAAAATATAAAAATTAAACATTAATATTAAAAAAAAAATTCCCAATATATAAAAAATAAAAAGAATAAAAAAATTTCTAATCCCCTCACTATTTTTCTAATACCATCTCTACCTCCTCACTATGAATCCTCTCCCCAAGGGTATTAGTAATACCAAGGTATTAGTAGTACCCTCCCCATCTCTCAAAACAAACACGGTATTAGTAATACCAAGGTATTAGTTAGTCACAAGGTATTAGTAGTCCCAAGGCTATCTCTCAAAACAAACACCCCATATACTAATTCCAAAATATTAATAATCCTAATCCCCTTGCTATAACCCCAAACAAACGGAGCCATAGCTTCAACCTCAAGAGGTGTATCGACTATATCAAATATCACTGTTTGAGAGATGAGAAAACAACACAAAGAAAAATGTCATCATGAGCTTCTCCCCATTCCGTCATTTGAGCAGGTGGGTGTTGTCTCGGTGACAGGTCTTTTCTTAATAATTTAAACAACAGAACTGCTGCAGACCTCAGTGGGGGTCGCACCCCCAGTGAGGTGTCGCATTCCCACTGACTGAAACTCCAAAAAAAAATAAATAAATAAATAAAACAGTTTTTTTTTATCCAATCACAGCACGCTACCTCACTGGGGGTCGACCCCCAGTGGGGGTCCGAAGCATTTTTTTTTAAACAATTTATTTTGTCAAGTTTTTTTTTTGTGTATATCATTTATAAAAAAAATTAAGTCGATTTGATAATCGTCGCCTATTCAATTTATTACATTTGTCTTCAAAAAAATAGATGATAAGCGTGTTTTTTAAAATAAATCATTTATTTTTTGATAACAAACACAATAAATTGAATAGATTACAAATACCGGATCGATCAAATTATTTTTATAGATAATATATACAAAAAATCTTACAAAATAAGCGATTCAAATTATCAAAATAAAACTAAGGGAAATTTATTAGAAAATCATTTTTCAAGTATTTGTATCCCAATTAGTTAATAAGATATTTTTATATTCTAATAAGTTCTATTATTTGAACATTTGATCTACCAAATCATAATTCTCATATTTAAGGTATTTTATGAATATTTCTACTCTTACAAATATTTTTTGAACGGTTAGCAATTTGGTGATGTGAACATTCATATTTTACAATGTGAATATTCACATTAACGTGTGAATGTTTACATTGATGATGTGAACATTTACATCACGAAATATTCACACTGTAAATGTGAATATTATTAAGGATATTTTGGTAACTATGTCATCTATAAAACTTATTGAAACACAAAAAAATAATATGAATTAAATAAAAATAAATAAGTGAAAAAAGATTTATGAAAGAGTACCCCTGAAACTAATGGTTATTAAGATCATGGACCAGGACAAACACCTTCCAAGTGGGAGCCCATTCCTATTTCTTTCTTTTTATTTTATTTTATTTTGTAACATCACCAAAACCCTATTATTAGAATCTTCATGCAAAATATGAAAAAAAGTTCCATTATGGGTTTGGCTCCAACTTTTTTGGCTATGTTTAGTTTGGTTTTTAAAATTTGTTTTAGAATTTTTTTTGAAAAAATTTGAAATTTATTTGGTAAAAATAATAAAACAAATTTAATTGGTTTTATATAATTTTATTTTTTAGGAGGTTAGAAATAATTTTTAAAATTTAAAAAGATCTTTTTGATATTTAGTTTTATCAAATAAATTTCTATTTTTTCAAAAAAAAAAAATTTGATAAACAAACCAAACAAGCTCTTTGTTTTTTTTAAAACTTTAGTCAGCTGTTTTTATTTTTTTTGTTATTTTTCTTTTCACTTTTAGTTGCTTACAAACTAAAGGCCCTAATTTTTTTTTAAAAAAATGGGTCAAACTTGAAAAAGATCTACTGCGTACCAAAAAAACCGATTTTGGTCTAAATAATCAATAAATTTGATTTTTTAGTAGACTCTTTCAAATTTGGTCCTTTTTTTTTTTTTTTTTTAATTGTTAGGACCTTCTAAGTCTATAACACCATACAAAAAATGTTTATAAAAAAAAATTAATTAAAAACTCAAAAAAATATATATAACTAACTTAAAAGTTAGCCTTCCGAAGGTTAATTAGATTGCCCAAAGGCATTTGACCTCAAATTTAAAGGTTCGCAAAATAGCATTTGGGGATGGGTGGAAAGGGTTTGGTGCAAAAATTATCATATCGAATTTGTTGACCTTCTTTAGATTGATATTTGAAGATCAACTTTGGTCCAAAACAAATAATTTTTCTATATATATACAGAATTTCATCACAAAATTAGACACAAAATTCTTACATGGGGTAGTACTCACATATTTGGTGGGATCCATCTATATGAGAAGACTTATGTTTGATTATGAATTCTGTGTATTTAGAAAATTTTCAAAAAAAAAATTTATTTTGTCGAACATTAAAGTGGGAGAGAAGTGCTAAGTCTAGTTTGGGATGACTTGTTCTTAATTTTTTTGCCTCCAAGGAAGGAATAGTAGAAGCCTAACCATAGATTAGTTCGTCAATACATTTGTCAACAAGTAGAAGCACATTTATGGTGTGCTGTGTTTGGTTGGGAGATTTGAAAAGAGAAAGAGAAAATGTGTGTGAAATTAGGTGAAATTTAGGTATATTTTATTTACATTTCACCTATCTTTTTCATTTCTCTTTCCAAATCTCTAATCAAATCTCCCAACCAAACACAGCATTAGTGGATTCCAAAAGATTCAATTCATAGAGAGAGATTGTAGTGTTGTAGACCATGGTGGATGAAATGAAATGAGGAGGAACCAACATTGCAAAGCCCTAGGAAGCAAAATTTGTCTTGTTGTCTACTTCAGCTTCATTTGGAAACATTATTTTTTAATTTAAAAATCAAAAAAATTACTAAAAAAAAGTTAAAGAGCTAACAAATTATATTAAAAAGTCAAAAATTTTCTTTTCATTCGATTTTTTCCACATCTTTTTAGAAAGAGAGTGATATAACAATTTATATAAATTTTTTACTTTTTCATTTATTTATTTTTTATGTAGTCTCCTAACTTATTATAAGTGCATGCTCTTTTTAAAATTATCTTATGGAAATCCCTTTCCTACACACAAGTAAAAAGTATCATATGCATTTTATTATGTATTTTGTAGTGGGTTGGCCTTCGCTTAAATTTATATATAAATTTGAAAGAATTTGAGGGACTCGTAGGATTCACTACAGGCTTTATTTTGAAGATTTGAACTATTTACTTTGTAAGATCCTTCGTGTATACTGTCCATGAAAAAAATTAAATCGATTCGATAATCGTAATTTATTTTATTGTGTTTGTCTTAAAAAAAATGAATGATTTATTTCAACAGCATACTTGTTATTCATTTTTGCGAAGATAAACAAGATAAAATGAAATATTATGGTTATCAGATTAACCTAATTTTTATGTAGATCATATATACACAGAGTCTTAAAACATGAACAATTTAAATTATTGAAACGAGACTTAGCCCTTTGCTTCTGTATTTTCACATCGAGAATTATATGCAGATGAAGAAATGTCAAAGGGGTTTCGTACTTCCCAAACAAATCACCCTAATATGACCATCCAATGACTGTTGGGAACAAATCAACTCAGATGGTTCTATTTTTCAATCTTTTTTACTTGACTTGCTCCTACGGAACCAAAGTCTCTTATGATTTGTACAATAAGTATTTTTCTTTATACTAAATTTTAAATAAAATATTTTTCTTTGAAAAAAGAATAGACACAAAAATAATTTTTGTAGTAAATGTTACATAATTTTCTAATGGTGTTACAATAATTTGTTGTTTAGAAATGAAATTGTGTATTTTTTGATAATATTATATATTTTTTCATCAAAAAGAAAAAAGAAAAAAAGAAAGTGCAACACTATCACAAAAAAAACTTCATTTTTATACTACAAATTATTATAATTTTATTAAAAAAAATCTGTAATATTTATCACAAAAAAATACCTAACATAAACTAAGAAAACTATAACAAAAGTATGTATAGGGGTATGTACCAAAGGACTTCTCTCTTTTATTGGAATATGTGAACTCTACCACATTAACCCAAGGGGTTGTGACACTTTGGTAAGATTTTGGGACATAAGTCCTGAGATCTCAAGTTCTACACTTTTTAGGGCCAACACACAAAGGTTTGGTGCAACGGTCCTAGAACGACTCTCTAAGTGTTAGATGAATTGTATTCGAGGCTTGAGTGTAGGGTCGAATCCTGGCAGCTGTACTTTTTGACTTAAATAGTGTGTGTTGTGGAATCAATGCACACACTCGAAATTTGCCTCTCGTCCTATTCCGATTAAACCGACATTAAGTAGTTGATTTCGAAATTGGTGACAAACAGACTTAGAGAGTTTATTTGTTAACCAAAAAAAACTTTACCACATTTACTTTTGTGTGAGGAAACTATTACCTAACCCAAGGGTAATAAGGTAATAAGGTCTAAAAATAATTACCTAACCCAAGTGTCATCTAGAAATAAGGGGTCTCACCTCTCATCTTCAAACAAAATAATCCTGTATATGTGAGAGAAAAACAAACAAACAAACAAAAAATCTGAAATTAATTATGTTGGATCAAATGATTTGAATCAATATAAATTGTTTTATTTTACAAAATTTTAATCCAATCATCTTGGTAAAGGAAATCAACACTACACGCTAATAGAATATCATTTGTAGTATATAATATTTTTTATCAATCACAAATTATCATCCTTTCATGTTGTCTAAACACTGACATACAATGAATCTCACAATCTGAATCAATATCAATGAATTGACAAAAAGGTGCATCCTCAGCTTGGTGATTGTTATAAATTTTAAATAAAAAATTATAATATCAAAAATAAAACATATGTATATATATATATATTAAAAATTTTAAGGTATCTCAATTAAAATCTTCACCTTAAGTTTTGAAATAAGCTTAAATGTACACTGTAAACGAGCTGAATCGAGTCGAGCCGAGTAGTAAGTTGTTTAAATTTAACTAAAAATTTTAATGAAATTCAAAATATATTTGACATTGATTTTTTACATAACAAGCTGATCTCATACAAGTTTTTAATAAAGTGAATACAAGTGAAACTCAAATAACTTGATTTTTTTATAATATTAGTAAACTTATCGAGCCATCCTAATTTAGACCATCTCAGAAGCACAACCATCTCAGAAGCACATCAAACACGAGCCCATTCTACTTTCCCGTTAGAGCGAACCGATCATCTAGGTTGACCAGGGACAACCCTGCGATCGAACAAACTGAAGGCACTCAGATGAACTCGACCACCAACGCCACACTCCATACCTGATACGACCTAAGCTTGCAGAGAATGTGGCATGACTAAAGATTGTCCTCTGCTACCTACATGCCCTAAGAATAGTACAAGAGGCGGCCCACAACAGGAGAAAAGAGTAATAGAATCACACTCTCACACAAGACAAAAAATTGTACATATGCTCATCAACACATGGCTTAAGGTATGCTATTTACACCTCCACATCCTTTGATCAGTCTCCTACCTCTAGTGATTTACTTCACCATTGAAGGGTTCTTGAGAAGGACACTGATTGATGAGTTCTCAGAAGTTTATTTATATGTATGAGAGGCCCAAATTCAACCCAACAATCCACCTTGCCCCATTGATCCAGTTTTAACTTATAAACCCATGAATTATTAATTATAATTAATATTCAAACTTAACTTATTTACATATTAAGGTTAAGTTTGGCAACTCTAATATAATTCATCTTTTTATTTTTTTTCCATCACATCACCTCTCTATTTTTTTACATATTTTTTCGTAAAAAGATAAAAAGTGCACTTATTTAGGTCATCCCAAACAACCCCTAAATTTATATCAAATAAGTTTTCAACAAACTAAATACGAGTTGAATTAAATAATTCACGCCTTAAATATTAAGCCATCCGAATGCAATGAGATGATTTCCATGTAGCACAGGTCCCACCATTAGGTATGATCACCATTCACACCGGCATCATGCACATGGGTATCCACCTTGTAGATAGCATTAATCAAAAAGGTACATAATAACATAACATCATCACCCAATCATCATTCACAATTTCCAATAAATATAATTCTTATGTGGCGCAATAACGGCTACTTAACAATTTAATTGTCAATCATGCTGGTAACATTTTTCTTTTCTTTTTTTTTTATTTTTTTTTATTTTTTTTAAGGAAAAACTTAATTCTGAAAATTTTCGAAGTAATTGCAGTGAGATGACAAATCGATGCTTTTGTAGCAAGTTAAATTTTCAAAAAAAAGAAGATGATGGTGAAAGAGAAGAAAAGAAGACAGTGACTGTCCAGCTAAAGGGAGAAATCCAAAATTAATGGTCTCTCCCTTGACCTCTTGTATTCATACTAATTTAATTTCCTAGTATAAAAATATTTTTAGACTAATACAGTGAAATAATCAGCACCTAAACATAACATAACAAACTTCAAAAGTGAGAGCGTGGGGCAACACAATATCTAACCTTTTCTCATATCATTATGCATTCATTTGGAAAGTGGGTTGACTTTTTGATTTTTTTGATTATTTTAGCCTGGGGTTAAAAAGTTTTATTTAGGAAAGACTTTTTGGCTTTTTTAACATTTTGTGAAAGAAAAAATGTAATGATTATGAGTGGGATGTGAAATTTTGTCTTATTCGGCTAAAAAGTATATTTTGTCTTTTCATGATTAAAATAATCCCAAACCTAACCCAACCCATCTTCCCATTTTCCCAAATGGAGGCTATAAGTGTTCTTTCTCCTTTAATTCTAATTTTTTGTTGCGGCAGCAGAGTTGGGTAGTGGCGATAAG
Organism: Camellia lanceoleosa; assembly: GCA_025200525.1. Classification (NCBI taxonomy): domain Eukaryota; kingdom Viridiplantae; phylum Streptophyta; class Magnoliopsida; order Ericales; family Theaceae; genus Camellia; species Camellia lanceoleosa. The sequence continues at coordinate 90,276,250 of CM045772.1, read as the reverse complement.
CAAGATGTCGACGGCGATGGCTGGCGTTGATATAAATCTTATTTGATTTAATGCATATCTAGTTTTTCAAACCACATTTTTGAAAAGATCGATAATTTTTCCTAAATTGTAATTGATTTTTTGATAAATTTATTATTTTTTGTTGTTTGTAGTTTGTTGTATGATTGTTTGTCTCACCCTTCAAGGTCTTTTTTGTTGTTGTTGTATGTTGTTTGCTTTATTTTAATTAGGTGACACACGCAATACATATGTAATTCAAATAAGTAAGAATACAAATAATAATAATGAAATTAATATTATAATGTGTATTTAACTTAAGTCGTATGAATCCTCCTATCTTAAATCCATGGTAATGAGTTTAACTCTTTGTATAATTTTAAAAAAAAATAAAAAAATAAGAAACATTGTCAGATGGTATAGATAGATATAATGGACTCTTTTGGAAAATTGGCTATTTTAGTAGGTTAAAATTTTAAAAAATGTTTGGGGACCCTAATTTTTGTGGCTCAAATGGCTCAAAATTACCAAAACGATGTTGTTTTGGCAATTTTGATATTGTTTTGTACTCAAAACGACGTCGTTTTGACAAATTTAAGCCATTTGAGCCACAAAAATTAGGGCCCTCTACCATTGCTGTAAAATTTTTGTGTTTTGAAAATGATTAGATTTTTTTATAGTTGAATGTGATGTTTGTAAGAGAAAAAGTAAAATAATTATAGGTTTGATGAGACATATTGTCTTATTAGTTATTTTAGTATATTTTGTCTTTTGGTGGATTTTAGTCCCTAAAAAAAAAAAAAAAATGAAAAAATCACTTGCCAAACAAGGCCAATTGCTTTTACATAATATAAACAAATAATAATAATAATTGTCAAGGAAAAATAAATTAATAAAATAATGTCAGCTCCAAACACAAATTGATACTAATCAAGTTGTTTATAACTATACTTTTCGTAGTAGTCATATGGGCGGATTTATATAGACACCCAATCAATTGCACGTGAAAAATATCAAAAATCTTTAAATTTGTTTTTTTAATAAAAATGTAGTGAGTAAACATTCAATTAACGATATTTTCATAATATCATCAATAAATTTTATTATTTGTTAATAATATACCAACCAAACTTACATTACGTGATTAGTTGACTTTTACCTACAAGATCAAGTGGTTAGGTATGTTGCCAGCTGTTTGGAAACTTTTTAAAAAGTTGTCACATTTTTTTAAACTTTTTGGGTAAATTACATTGACACCCTTTAAGGTTTGGTCTAATTACTATTTATTCCTGACATTTTGAAAATTACATTCCTATCCTTGTGGTTAATAGTCTCATTTCACAAACCCCTGCTTATATAAAAGGTAAAACTCCTAGTAGAAAAACAGTGCAACACCTTCTCAAGTTCCATCAGAGAACAACATTAATAAAATACAGTATATCCGTGTGAAGGAAGAATTCAATTACAGGTTAGTTTTCATGGCAGTTCATCTTAGCTTTACATTTCATATTAGCTTCAGAGTGTAAGAAATACGAAGAGGATCAGAGTGTAGGGAAGATGAAGAGGAGCACCAGGACAATCGGACGGTCATCTTGCCGGTCTACCGGCTGGTCATCCCGGCCCAGGTACTATTCCTCAATTTCCGTATCTGTTGCCGATCTGTTAATTTTTTTCATATCTGTTCCATTTTGATCTATTAATTTTTTTCACATGTGTTCCAATTTTTTCACACCAACATCATACTGTTTGATATATTTTTCATACATTTTTCTTACCTCATAGCTGATCTGATAATTTTTTTCATATCTGTTCCATTTTGTTCATATCTGTTCCATTTTGATCTGTTAATTTTTTTCATATCTATTCCAATTTTTTCACACCAACATCGTGCTGTTTGATATATTTTTTATACATTTTTCTTACCTCATATGTTTTAATATACATTTTTCTTTCACTTTTGCAATCATCGTGCCAAGAACAAAACGAACCGACTTAACGTGGTGAATCCTCAAACCCTATACCACCACCACAAAGAACAACATCATGACTATCCAACTAATGATTTTTTTCACATATCATCATGAACAAGCCTATTCACATTTCATTAATCGATCAATTGTTACAGAGAGAAACGTAAAACTACCTTTTCAATATGATCCACTCTTACTTGGCAAATTAGATACAATGAGATGGTTACCATTAACTAATTTACCAAATAAGGTATATCCCGTCTTGTACAATTATTTTATGTTCACTTGACACCTAGTGACCAACAAAATGAACCGTTCAGTCTTACCTCTTATGTTAAGAGGAAAAGAATCACACACTCTCTCCGTGCTTTTACACAAATTATTGGAGTTGAAACAGGAGATTTACAATGCTATTTTCAAAATGAGTCTGCCTTAGAAAAAATTGTTGATGATGTCACTCAGATTTATACCACAATTTGTGACAACTGATTCAGCAGCACTAATTTACAAGCCAGACATTTAAAACCCCCACCTTCGTATTCTTCATCGATGGATAGTTGAAAATGTCACTCCCAAAAGAGGTCATTATGATACTGTTTCATGTTTTAATGTTTATTTGTTATATTATTTTGAAATTGGACAAAAATTAGATTCATGCTTCATATTACTCAAAGAAATGATGGTTGCAAAATTAGATACTCTGAGTGGCCGGTCACTACCTTTTGGAGCTTTGTTAACCATAATTTTCAAAGCGCATGATGTCAACCTTAAAGGTGAAGGATATGTCAGAATCACTTCACCAATTTCTGAGTACACACTGACCCGAGCTGGTGGTGCTGACACCTTGATGGGCTCTATTAATATTGAAAATAAACCAATACTTGATGAGGAAAAACCCAATGACAATGCCATGCCACCAAATAAACAACCCCATTACTGGACTGATTATTTAGCCTTGGAACAAGAACGGTACAATCAACGTCTACAATGGGAACAATAAATGGCTAATCAGCTCAATACATTGGGTACTTGGTTCGATGAATTTGCCGCCGCTCAGAACTCATTAATTCAACAATTTTGTGAGTTTCGTGTAGACTCAATGAGACGTGATGAAGTGACAAGGAACCATATTGATCAGATTGACCATCGAGTCACTCAGTTGTACCATCACTATTTCCCTCCACCTCCAACACCACCTGACAATGATGCTTAACTTGTTCAAAAATCAGTTTAAATGGTTCACAGATGTGGTGGTTACATTTTTTTTCCTTTTTTTGTTTTGGTTATTTGTTTCCTTATTTTGTTGTGATTATTTGATTTTGTTATTTTGTTACAAACTTTTGTATTCACGTAATGAATAACAAATAGTGTTTTTTTTTCCTGCATTGTAAAACAAGTTACAATGTTATAACAATCTGTACAAAAAGATTATACATTGGAAAAATTATTTGTACAAAAATTAATAAATAAAACTTAATAAATGTCTAACAAATCCTTCATTTTAATAAAATGAATACAAATTAAACAATTAAAAAATAATTTGTCCGTATCAATTAATACAAAAAATTAAATTAATGTTTTGAAATGAAATAAAACAAGTTACAAATTAATAATAAACATTCCTTTTTTTTTAATGAAAAGGAAAAAAAAAAAAGTTAACATAAACTTGTGTACAGAAAGTTAAAAAGAAAAAAAAAATTTAAATTCATAAACCGAATTAATAACAAAACCTTCAAATTGTTTACAATTTAACAAAAAGTCAAAAAGACGGATATGTCATGTACAAATTTTTTTCACAAAATTTAAATTAATAAGGTGTAATTATTTTACTAATTTCAGTCATTATGACACCTTTATTACATAACTTCGCCCACCAGCCACCCACCACCCACCTGCTACCATCACCATCCACCACCCACCACCACCCACCATCCACCACCCATCCGCCACCACCACCCACCTCTCATGCCACCACCATCCACCACCCATCTGCCACCATCACCCACCTACCACCACCACCACCCATCTGCCACCACCACCCATCTGCTGCCACCACCCACCACCCACCTCCTATCTGCCATCACCACCCACCACCCACCACCCATCTGCTGCCACGACCCACCTACCACCACCACCTACCACCCACCACTCATCTACCACTACCACCCACCATCTACCACACACATGGGCCAAATAGTAACAACACGATTATGTTATTAGTAAAAAAAAAAAAAAATTAAATTCACAATACAAAGACATTTAAGTTAATAACATCATATTTAATTGTCAAAGTTACTAAGAAACACATTGCATATTAATAACAACATATTTAATTGTCTTTGCTAGACTATACATAAAATTGCATATTACACAATGCATGAACAACATATTTAATTATCTTCGTTACTAAGAAAACCATTATCTTTATTGCCTATGTGGTGATCTTTGTGTTTCCTTTCGTTTCATTGGCATTTAGCCCAATCGTTGTCCTCAGTATTAGTTATCCTACAAAAAGATAAAAGAAGTCAGTAAATCACAGTTACATAAAGTAGGCAAAGTTATGTAGTAAAGGTGTCATAATGACTGAAATTAGTTAAATAATTACACATTTAAAACCATTAGTCAGTATGATATTCACTTGCCTTGTTGACATCCCTTTTCTATCCATGGCCAACATGATTTTGCCACATAACAGTAGCAATTGCATCCCTAACGTTTGATTGGTACGTTAACCCATGTTGTGACATGTCAACATAGTCAGCTTGGTCTCTAACAAGCCCGTTTGCTTCTGCTTCTGCTTTTGCGGCCATTTCATTATCAGCTTCCATAAAGAATGGATCCATAGCTGCGTGCAAACGGATCCAATTGTGCACTACACAACATGCAATCACGAGAGGCCCTTGTCTTGTAGACTTGTAATTTGGCATGGACCGCAATATTGGGAAGCGCTTCTTCAAAACACCAAATGTTCTTTCTATGACATTGTGTAACGACAAATGTTGATGGTTAAACAATTCCGTAGGTCCTGGATAATGACGGCCACGAAACTCTTGAAGTGATACCGTTGAGACCGAAATGGGGCAAGAAATCCAGGCATGTTCGTGAAAGCAGCATCAACTAAATAGTACTTGCCTACATGTAAATAATGAATACACAGTTCTGTCAATTGATATGTACAAAAAAAGACAAGGAAGAAAGTGTATCGTATGTTATTTAGAGACAATCACCATTGGATGGGTGTGGGAACTGTAGATCAACTCGTGTAATAGAGTCAACCAAAATAGCGTTGTCGTGAGCGCTACCTTCCCATCTAGAATTAATAAATGTGAACAACATATCGAAGTCGCAAGCTGCGAGTACGTTTTGCGATACCGTTGATTTCTGACCGGGGAATGTATTTTATCTTGAAGCAGGGACCCATACATCCACCAATGTGCCATCGATAGCACCGACACAATTCTAATTGACAGATATTTGTTTGACATTAAAAGCGAAACAAACTTGGATATTACTTTTATAATTAAAAAATATATATATATAGTTATTAACCCTTATTGATATGTACAACTTATAGGACAGTCATATTATTCGTACCTTGAACCAGGAAAAAAACCTCTTGTCATTTAAAATTTTTGCCGGTATGTCGTCTTGGTTACGTGGTTTGATAACCGTTGATGCAAGCTTGCACAATGCCCATAAAACAATTTTTATGTGCCGACAAATTGTTTCCGTGGAGTGTTGAAATCTATCTGCCAATAGTCGATGACGATCATTTTGTGCAAAAGTGTATAAAAAAATTCCAAGCGATTCCTCCACACTAATATGCATATGTTCAGTATCGATAAAGCCATTTTGGAGTAAAGTGTCTTTCAATAAAATGAATGTTTGTGCATCCATTCGCATAATGCTTGTCATTGTTTCTGGATAGCCATTTAATAGGGCAAAGATATAATCATCACCTTTGAATGGACACGGTCGCTGCGGTCGGCGACTACTTGACGCATTGATATGGTTATGCATGAAAGCAATCATCAAAAAATTCATAAAATCATCAATAACCTCATCCTCCTCTGATGAGATCTCCATTGTATTGTTTTCTCTGTCGGATGACATATGGTTTTGTCTACATCACAGTAAAAGTATAATTATAAAATAATGTTTGACAAATTGTAACACTTACCATTATTGGCGAAACAGAATTAGAAAGTGAGTACATGAATAGCCGACCGTAGTCATTTACCAACGTACAGTAAAATTCATACGAGAACAAAATTTATTTAATACGTAGTCAAATTGTTATAACAGAACATAATTTTAATAAAACACAAACTACTTAAAAGTTCAGGGGGAAAAAACATACGAAGATAGAAAAGGAAAGAGGATATCATGGAATAAAAAAAAAAGAATAAAAAACAAATTAGGAATAATGAAATCATCAAATAGTTCAGACAAGAAGATTCGCTAACACAATCAAAACAAAACTTCTCACTTTACTGCAAAGCGAGGATCATGGCTAGGCGCAAATGGGTAGGAGTGCGCATAAAAAACCTTCGTCATTCCTTATCCTTGAACAGTGTCAGTGCCCTAACGTACTGCACCGGTGGTATGTCCCCAAGTTCTAGCAATGCATCTTGACATGCATCAAGGGAATACTCATCACCACCTGCACTTACAGCCTCTGTCTCATTTTCTCGTGCACGTGAATGTCCTGTTTTTGCCTGTACGTAGGATGTGAAAGCTGCGCACATATCATCAAACCCACTTGACCTTGACTTTTTAGAACGACCACTGTTAGTCTGGTTGGTTGTAGGGCCCTCTTGTGACTTTTGACCTTTGCTGGATCCATGTACTCATCACCGAATAAGTCAACAGGAATGGCCTCAGCAGCATTACTCCCACCAACATCAGGGTTTCAAAATTTATTTAACATGTCATTTTCTTCTTCTGAGTCAAGGGCTCCTTGTGTGGATGCACGAGACAAGACTCCTGTGGCACAACAATTTTCAACAATTTCTGCCATTTCTTGAAAATATTCAAATCATTTGGTCCTAAACTTCTTCACATTTCTGCTAGGTTACAACAATTATAATTAAAGAATTAAGCACTGTATATATCATGAAATGTTTAAAATAAAATTTCAAAATAGTACAAATTAAAGAAAAACCTTATCCCAAAATTCATCAGGTACAAGAACAGTGTCTACAATGGGATCCCATCCCAGACCAGTCTATGCCTGGAGTTGCTTAAATGTCTGGTAATCAGCTTTCAATCGTTGATATTTTTGGCGCACCTGCTTTCCTGTATACCGAAATCCATACATGTTGTGCAACTGATTTGCATAATGATTTCAATGCCTAATTGTCCACGAAGTAGTACGGCCCGTTGTTTGATTTTTTCTAACCTCATCTCTCAACATATTTATTAATTTCGTTTCAATTCTGGGCGTCCACATTTTTGTATCTTGATTGTCATCAGAATTATTTTCATCCATCTATAAACATACAAATTATATTTAAACTAGTCTGGGGTGGATATACAAGAATAACAGAGCAAAATGGTTTGAAGGAGAACACAGATAAAAATAAAAAGCATATGATTTTATTGCAAGGAAAAAATACGTAACAGATTAGTTGAATTTAAATAGCAGAAATATAACTACAAATAATAAAAAAAATCAAGTAACATTGTCTTTAAATAGTAGAAAAAAAAAACCAGTAGAAGAAGAAGTAAAGAAGGAATAAAGGCAGAAAAGGAAAAGGGTATAGGGGACGAAGGAGGAGACGGATAGGTCGACCAATAGGATGACCCGGGTGACCACGGTGTCCTGTACTACCGGCTCAACTTCTCTTCGTGGCAAAGGGTTCAAACAATTCAAAATTTAAAATATCAACAGATCTGAAATAAAAAATACTCGTCTACAAATTTTCAGAAATCATTTGGGAACTGATTTCCACTTCTCTGAAATCATTTGTACATAACAAATGAAGATTTATTTACCAGATTAGTGGCTATTCTTCTAGGCAAAAGGTTGAAACAGTTTAGAAAAATCACGAAACATCTGAAACTAAAAAAATACTCGGCTACACTTCTCAGAAAAGATTTGAGAACTGATTTCGACTTGTCTGAAATTATTTGCACATAATAGATGAAGGATTTATTTACCAGATTAGTGGGAGTTGAATAGTTATCGCCGGTGATGGAATGTGTATACTGACTGAATGTGCCATTCTTTGCTCGTCGAATTCGACAATAGATTTGATAAATTTGACCTGAAAAAAAAAAGAATAAAATTAGGGATGAATTTTTCAAATCATTTCCCTATACACAAAATATCAATAAATTTGTGAGTTATTTCACCTCGTACTCGTCGTTGTTTGGTTGCCCGTAATAAGAGTCTTCCACAACGCACAAATTGTAAGTCAGTCGATTTGTGAAAAATGATACGAGTAGGGAGCGGGTTGGGTGGATTCATTATTTATAAAATGAGTCTGACTTCTCTGTGAAGCCTACCCGTGACGAATCTTGAGTACTGATGTTTGATATAGAGAAAGAAAGATGAGGTTCATGTGAAATTTTCAGAGACAATGGAGAAGGACATGAAAGCTTTTCAGATCAAAAGAGAGAAAGAAAGATGAGGTTCACGTGAAATTTTCAGAGACGATGGAGAAGGACATGGAAGCTTTTCAGATCAAAAGAAAAAGAAGGCAGAAACGTTGAAAGTGGAGAACTGAAGTACAAGCTGCCAAACAAGTTTTCAAACTGTAGTTTGAATTAACACGCGGAATTGTATTTTGAATGTTCTATCCAAACGTGAAGTGGGAGTTCACGTGTTGAAACTTAATTTGAAAACACAAACAAACAGAGCCAAAATGAACACGGGGGGAAAAATTACATAATGAGAAGTATTTGGTACACAATGCCACTCCTAAACTCCAAATTAACTTTAGGGGTGCAATGTTAAATATCATGAAAGACAAAAGTAAAATTCTCTTTAGCACCAATTAATTTTAGGAGAAATTATGAAATTTGATCAAATCAGAGAAAATAAACTCAAGCGGGTGTTTGAAATTTGCTTTTTTAATAATTTTTTGTTGGCTTATTTTCGTCTTTAGTAATAAAAAAAATTTAGAATTTTAAATTCTACTTAACGAGACAAACTGTAAAATGAAAAAAAAAAATATATTTCCAAAATAGTCTAGAAAAGACAAAAATAAACAAAAAAGAATGCATTTTTAAATTTATCTTGGTTTTCTTAATATTTTTTTGGAATTTAAAAAAAAATCACTTTTTGGATTCGTCTGTAAAAATGGATCCGAAAAAAAAACTTAACATAATTTTATAAAAAAATTTACTAAAACAAAAGAAAATTAGGATAAATTACACTTACACTCCCTGAGGTTTAGGTTTAATACATATCGCTCCCTGACGTTTGGAAAATTACACCAACTCCCCTTGTCATTGTAATTATTTAAACAGAATAAAGACATTGAACTCATGCACTCTCTGTTTTTTTATTTTGCTTTACTTTCTTTTTTTTTTTTCCTTTCTTTTACTTTTTTTTTTAAATATAATGAGATCGTGAAGTTGGTGTGGTTAAAGGAATACAGATTCAGATTTTATAGAAGGCTGAGGTTCAAAAGGTTGAAAAGGTTGTAGTCCAGATTTTTTTTATTTACTTTTCATTTCTTATCTATTTATTTTTTTTATCGAATTTAATTCTTTAATTTAATTACATCCGTATACTGATAAATCTGCAGGTTTCTGGCATCATCTGCATCATCTTCCTTTTTCTTTAGCCTACCACAGTGTTGAACAGACAGCTACAATAGAATAGGCGGTAGGTATTGGATAAGTGAAATTACTATATTACCATTTTTATTTTATTCTTATGTAACAACTTCTCATTTAAATCAACACGGGCAAAATAGTCATTTTGCACACCAATATCACCCCCAATTATATGAGCTTCACGGGTGGGAACCTTCTGCAAAGTACAAAAATACATGTGAATGAGTGTTACGTTTCTTTTAGTAAATTAATAAAATGTAATAAATGAAAAAAAAAAATTGATAATGTTTTGTAAGGTTTACGTTATGATTTGTATTTTAAAATATTAAACATACTTATTTATGTTAATTTTTATTAATATCTATTCTTAAAAGTTGTTGACATTAACAAAATTTTAGAAAAAAAAAATATATATATTGTACAAGATGTTTGTACAAGCCTAAAAAATGAATTGATAGAAAAATTAATTGACCGAAAATAATTGACATAGAAGTAAGTTAAAATGAAAAAATTATTTGAAAAAAAAATTATTCAAAAAAATTACTGAAAAACAATTAATTGAAAAAAAAATCAATTTTTAATTTCAGTATTTAAAAAATAGTTTGGTTATTACTGTTGATAAAAAATACGGATATCGATATATGAATTGTGTGTTTGATTATAAATTATTGATTGAGTTACGTTTTGAAAACTATTTTCAAAATTTATCACCAAACAAATTTTCTTAATTTACATGTCATATCAAACTTTCAAAACTTAATTCAAAATACATCTTCAAAACACAATTCAACACTCTATTTAAAAACCATAACCAAATAAATTTTCTACACTTAAATTATAATTCCACAACTCATAAACTCAAAATACAATTCATACTCTCAAATCATTATGAATTTTGTGTGTGTGTGTGTGTGTGTGTGTGTTAGTATTTGTTGTTGGGTTTATAAATTTATATTGTTGAATTATAATTGTCTAAGGTCCCGTTTGTATTTAGAGGTAGAATGGAGGGGATTAATAGTGAGAGGATTGTTAGTGCGGGGATTGATAGTGATGGGATTAAGTAAAATTGTGTTTGTTTTGATGATAGTTGTTAGTGTAGGAATTGTTAAATTATTTTTATATAAAATAATAAAACAAATAAAAAATTAAACATTAATATTTTAAAAAAAATTTCCAATATATATAAAATAAAAAATAAATTTTTTTTTTAATCCCCTCACTATTTTTCTAATACCATCTCCACTTCCTCTATCTCAATCCCCCTTCCAACCTCCAGCTATATCACTTTCTCCATCCTAATCTCCTCATCAACTCTATAAACAAACACAACACTAAATAACCCCACTTCCATCCTAATCCCCTCCCATCTATTTAACCAAAAACAAACGGCGCCTAAGTGATGTAATTACCATTATATTTATAAATAATTTTTTTAATTATTAACAGAAAAATAAAGTAAAATATAACCATATAGTCATAATGAACCCAACTATAGTCATATGATCAAAATACATTTATTTTTAAAAAATAGATAACAAATATGACTTTGAAAATTGAAAGTGAGTCATTCATTATTTTTAACATAAATGTAATATAATCATATGGTTACATTTATCCAATTCATATGATTTTTTTGTACGAATGATATTTTCAAAAAATAAAAAATTTAAATTATTAAGATAAGCGTAAAAAGTCCATAAAAGCTTGATAACACGGTACAATTAAGGTTAGATGTGACTTCAATTAAAATGTGATATAATTTTCTTATGATACAATGTATTTAAAATTATAAAAAAAAAATATCAATTTATTGTATGTTTTGAAAAAAAAATACAAATTAATGATAAATTTAACAAATATTAATGATTATATTTTTTCATAAATTTATGACAATTTTATGAAAAAACCATTAAATGGTAATTTTCCTTTAAAATTACAATTGAGTCTACAGTATCTTCGAACATTTGACATGGTAACAAACAAAACCGCGTGCATACGTGTTTCGTCTAAAGAATACAGTCAACTGTCGCCTTTCGGCTTATCATTTAATATTTTTTTATTATTATTTAAGTATATGTGTAGGGATAAATTCTACGTATATATGATGTATTTGTCTTAATATGACACATATATAAAAACAAGAAAAAAGTTTGGCAACCTATCTTACAGTATCGTTTGGAAAGACTTTTTTTTTTTTTAATTTAATTTTTTGACATTTTAATTATTTTAGTCTAGTTATTTATTATTATTATTATTATTTTTGTAATTTTATGAAAGAAACAATGAAATGATTATGATTTGAATATGATATTTTATCTTATTAATATTTTAACTTATTTTATCTTTTAATAAACTAAATGTAAGATAAAAATTAAATTTATACGATAAAGAGTCTATATGTAAAATAAATTTAAATTATAATATAATAATTTTAAATAGTTAAATTTAGATGGTTAGTATTACTGATTAAACAATGACTGGTATCATATCACTAGTCGTTGCCTTCATCGTCACGCACACAGTGCATGTTCATTTCCTTATATATACATACACACATATATATATATATATATATTATCATGGAGTTGAAAGCTTTCACTTACGGTCATGTATACACAGTTATCATTCTCACACACCATAGTCCACACACATACCAAGCAAATAACCGAGTCTTGTCATGTTTGTTGAATTGTGTCACTCTATATATAAAATCTTAACTTAAAAAAGTTTTTCCCAAGAACTTGTGTTAACTCTTAGCGGAAAAAAAAAATGACAACAGACGATCCGAGAGCAGCTCATCCACAGCACCACGACCACGACCACGACCACGAACACCACTCGGACTCCGAGATTGTCGGTGGCGACAGAAAGGCCATGTACAGCGGCCCGTTGAGCGGGCCGCTGAACAAGAGATTTGCCCGGAAGAGTGCTAGATTCAACCTCCCGGAAGGCATTGTCGCCGCCGGCAGCGGCGGCGGTGGCACCGCCCCCGCCCCCGCCGCCGACAGTGACGATGACCAAGCCTACGTCGAGATCACGCTCGACGTCCGGGACGACTCGGTGGCGGTGCACAGCGTCAAGACGGCCGGGGGAGTGGAAATCGAAGATCCGGAGCTGACTTTGCTTGCCAGAGGCCTCGAGAAGAGATCGTCGTTCAGCAAATCTTCAGTTGTTCGAAATGCTTCGAATAAAATCAAGCAAGTCTCTCAGGAACTCCTGAGATTAGCTTCGTTCTCGAAGCGAGCTCAGCTTCAAGGCCGCTTCGATAGAACGAAATCTGCGGCGGCGCATGCTTTGAAAGGACTCAAGTTCATCAGTAAGGCCGACGGCGCCGCCGCCTGGGCCGCCGTGGAGAAGCGGTTCGACGACCTCACCGCCGCCGCCTCCACTAATGGCTTGCTTCATCGCTCACTGTTCTGTGAATGCATTGGTAATTAATTAATTAAATAGTTTGGATTCATGATGACTATCACTTGTTGGTTAAATTGTTTAAATGAGGTTTTGATTTTTTGGAATGAAAGGGATGAATAAGGAATCGAAAGAGTTCGCCGGAGAGCTTTTTGATGCGCTTACACGGCGGAGAAATATAATGACTGATTCGATCAATAAGGCGCAGTTGAGAGAATTTTGGGACCAAATCTGTGATCAGAGTTTCGATTCTCGGCTTCGAACTTTCTTTGACATGTAATTTCCATGAAAAGATCATTCATTGTTAATTTTTTTTTTAATCATTATGTCCTGTCAATTAATCATTAGTTTAATGTTTAATTAATGGTGAAATCAATGCAGGGTTGACAAAGATGCAGATGGGAGAATCACTGCAGAAGAAGTCAGAGAGGTATGGGCATATTCATTGAACAGTGCGACAAGTGTAGAATACAAAAATCGCTCATAGAATCATATACGGAAATTTATTTGAATGAACAATATTTTTTTTAAAAAAAATTGTATAAAATATTGTCCATTTATGCTTGGTTAGACAAATTATTTGGTGAAATCAAATGAAAAATTCAAAATATCCATTATTTTCATATAATTTAAAAATATATTTTTGATGTTCGTTTTGGAAAATTATATAATAGTCTCACAATACTACGTGGTCATACTCCTGCAGTAATCACCATTCATTACCCCTCATATTCCTCAATCATCTAATACAAATAATTAATACCCCACATTCTCCACCAATCGTACTACTATGAAACAGCCACTTTGATGTACTCCCGAACTACCAAATAATCACCTGTTTGTTTTTTGTCCAACTAGTTTTATGATTTCAAACAATAATAATAATAATAACAAATAAATAAATAAATAAATAAAAACTCAATTAACATTTGTGTTTGGTTTCTGTGCTTTTAGCAGAACTGTTGATTGAACTGTCAACCAAGATTAGTTTTTTAGATAGGCCAATGCAAAAGTTTTTTTTGGGCAATTGCCAATGCAAAAGTTGACTCTCATATGCCTCAATTTTCAGATTATCAGCCACAGTGCTTCTGCAAACAAGTTGTCAAATATACAGAAACAGGCCGATGAATATGCAGCATTGATCATGGAAGAGTTAGACCCAGATAATCTTGGATATATCATGGTATATCCCACTAAAAAAAAACCAATCTTCTAAACAATTTAGCCTGATGACATTCATTTATGAGTAGCAAATTAGTGATCCCTCAATAATTGACCGTAATTTGTGTTGGAGAACAGATAGAGAACTTGGAGATGCTTCTGTTACAAGCTCCAAACCATTCTATAAGAGGCGAAAGCCGGAACCTGAGCCAAATGCTGAGCCAGAAGCTTAAGCCTACACTGGAACTCAACCCGATAAAGCGATGGTATGGAGACACCAAATACTTCTTGCTGGATAATTGGCAGAAAGTTTGGGTGATGGCACTCTGGATTATGATCATGCTGGGCCTATTTACTTGGAAGTTTATTCAGTATCGGAACAGAGCAGCATACAGTGTAATGGGTCATTGTGTATGTATGGCAAAAGGCGCAGCCGAGACTCTGAAGCTGAACATGGCACTGATTTTGCTCCCTGTCTGCCGGAACACCATTACCTGGTTGAGAAACAGGACCAAATTAGGAGTTGCTGTTCCATTTGACGACAACCTCAATTTCCACAAAGTAATTCTATAACCCTTTTGATTAGGGCTGCAAATGAATTAAGCTATTTGCGAGCTAAATTTGTTGTACTAAAAATGGTGGTGTTTCTTTTAGGTGATAGGTGTGGCAATTGCAATTGGAGTTGGAATACATGCAATTTATCACTTATCATGTGACTTCCCTCGCCTTGTTCAAGCGAGTCCTACCAAGTACGCGCCAATGGAGCAGTACTTTGGACCCCATCCTTCAAGCTACTGGCATTTTGTGAAGAGTTTTGAAGGGGTGAGTGGGATTATCATGGTAGCGTTGATGGCAATAGCTTTTACTCTAGCAAGCCCGTGGTTTAGGCGAGGCACGGTCAACCTGCCTAAACCTCTCAAGAAGCTCACCGGATTCAATGCCTTCTGGTATTCACACCACCTCTTTGTCATTGTCTACTCTCTGCTCATTGTTCATGGTATCAAGATTTACCTGACCCACAAATGGTACAAGAAAACGGTTAGTAACTAACATTTTTCAATTCAACTGACATCTTTTGATGATAGTATGATGACTTGTTTAATATCAATCCTTACACCACTTTTTGGTTCCGGCAGACCTGGATGTATTTGGCAGTTCCAGTCACACTCTATGCGGGTGAGAGATTGATTAGGGCATTCAGATCCAGCATCAAGCCTGTTAAGATAAATAAGGTAAGCGAATTTAGCAGTCTTCAGGTAAACAAAATAAAATTTCCATCCGAATTAAGGGTAGAATAGAAACTGAATATGCATATTTGTACATAAAATTTGAAGGTGGCTGTTTATCCTGGAAATGTGTTGGCGCTTCACATGTCGAAGCCTCATGGATTCAGATACAAGAGTGGGCAATACATGTTTGTCAACTGTGCTGCTGTTTCACCATTTGAATGGTAAGTGGCCTTTAAAATTGTTTGATGACAGTGTAGATCTATGATTCATATGTGAAAATCAAATACATTGGGGGTTTAATTTTTTTTTCTTCTTCTGTACCACAATTTTATCTTGATTGATATACTAATTTATGATGGTATTGAATCATCAACAGGCATCCATTCTCCATTACTTCATCTCCAGGAGATGACTACTTAAGCGTTCATATTCGAACACTTGGCGATTGGACACGACAGCTCAGAACTGTGTTCTCAGCGGTGCGTTTCCTTTATTTGAAATGGTCAAGGGCAATTAGTAGAAGTCATTATTGGTACTAGCGCTTTCTACATATTGACATCGTAAATGCTGTTGATGATGGACAACATTTTAAAATTAAGTTCGAAATATTTATACATGTCGATTAAAACGAATCAAATGTTGACAAAAATGATATTTAAGTGGAACGCCTGCATTGCGAATCTTGATCTTTTCTTTTCTTTTTATTTTGGGTTGCTGAGATGGTGTGAACACCCAACAGACTATACAATCAAAACATTATTCTATATAATTTGATTCTTTCAAGATTTTTAATTCAAAATCTCAATGTTGTAAAATATGGAATGCTTGTGGTGACCTGTAATTAACCTCTGCTTGCAATTTTTCTTTGTTAGGTGTGTCAGACACCATGTACCGGGAAAAGTGGACTCCTGAGAGCCGATTGGTCACAAGATGAGAACAATCCTAAGTAAGTCATTTTCTATCTTCTAATCCATACTACACATTAAGCAAAACAATGCAGCTCAATAGAGAGCGCAATTGATATAATATGAGTATGAAATAAGGCTTATGACATTCTTTTTTCATTCTCATCTCACTGCTCACAAGATAACTACCACCAGAGTCTAGAAATCATCATGCACCAAAATTCCATCCATATACTGAGTATGATGACGTGTCTATGTAGTTAAAAAATAAAAAACCCAAAGATAGTGCTTATATCATAGATCAATAAAGTCACAGAGGGAAACTTTTCCACATCATAGACAAGGACATTTGACAAACATGTGTGCACACATATCAACTAGGACTGAATTTGAATGGGCCAAAAATTTTAATTGAGAAAATGGTTGATTTCTACTACTTTTGAAGATTCCCGATACTGATTTTTCTCTTTTTCTAAATCACCAATGCTTTCGATTGATTTACAGCTTCCCACGAGTGTTGATAGACGGTCCATACGGGGCACCAGCACAAGACTACAAGAAATATGAAGTGTTGTTACTTGTGGGGTTAGGCATTGGGGCAACACCAATGATCAGCATTGTCAAGGACATTGTGAACAACATGAAGGCCACGGAGGAAGAAGAACATGCTTTGGAGAATGGGAGCAAATTACCAAATTGTCCAAGTCCCATAATGTCAAAGCGAAAATTGGGATCAGGAAGTGGCTGTAATTTCAAGACAAGAAGAGCTTATTTTTATTGGGTTACAAGGGAACAAGGCTCATTTGACTGGTTCAAAGGGATCATGAATGAAGTGGCTGAATTGGATCACGAGGGAGTCATAGAGATGCACAACTATTGCACTAGTGTCTACGAAGAGGGTGATGCGCGTTCTGCCCTCATTGCCATGCTCCAATCAATCAACCATGCCAAGAATGGCGTGGATGTTGTCTCTGGCACGCGCGTGAAATCACATTTTGCCAAGCCCAACTGGCGCAATGTCTATAAGCACATTGCTCTCAATCATCCTGATACTCGAGTTGGTGAGTCTTCCCAATTCAAATCTCTATTCCCTTTTAATTTTGTGTGCCACTTTTAATTGATTTACTGCCAGTGAATGCATAAAAAGCTTGGCTAAAAAATGTTTAATGCACGACTACTTTACTATACTTAATTTTTGTACCATATTACTTTCATCTTTTTCTTAAGCTTGCCTACAAAATGTTTAATGCATGACCACTTTACTTCATTTTTGTACCATATTAATTACTTCATTTTTGTACTAAAAATGTTTAATGCACGACTACTTTACTAAATTTTTTATACTATATGTTACTTTCATCTTTTCTTTTCATATTACTTCAGAGTTTTTCTTCTCTCTTTATGTCATTTTCATACACTAGTAATCTTGATGGTGGAAGCAAAGTATATGGAAGTTAATCTTATGTTGCATACTTATCAATTCAAATTCATATCTTATTGGTAACTTGTTTTGTCTCCTTTTTGTTGCTGATAATTAAAAAAAGTTGTCTAAAATGTGAAGCAATTAAAGTTATAAAAAAAGGCAACCCAACTATTCTACCAAACTCTCCTTTCTCTTTCACACCTAATGAACATTCATATTACTTGGACTTTTACTTTTTATCTTTCTGTTATTTCCTTTAAAGAGGGTGATATATCCATATATTTCTTTACAATATGATTCTTAAATTTACTTTCAATAAGGTATACTATTGTATGTCAGTTGTTGATTTGTTTATAAATCAATCAATCAATCAATTAAGACCAAACCTCCTGCCACATGTAAACTATTGCATGTCCGATGTTGATTTGTTTATAAATCAATTAATCAATTAAGATCTAACCTCCTGCCATGTTAGTGTGAGTAAATTTAAAGATATTGTTTCGAAAGTTTCTAGTATTTATTAGTTGAAAAATGAGATTCATTTATTTTTTGTTATACAGAATCATTAATCAAAATGATATGACAATGCAATTTAAGTTATTTTGATGTGTTTGGTTTAGCTTATAACTTATCTTTTTGTAAGTCAATCAATTTATTTTTGAGTGGGCGAAGATACTTTAAGAATATGAAAGTTATAAACTATAACTAATATAAATCTAAAATTTTAAAATGATAAGCTCACAATTTAACATATCGATCAATATATATATATATATTATATTTATATATCATCACTATGAGTTGTATGATCTAATTTATTGTTGGTGACACAAATGCAGGGGTGTTTTACTGTGGGGCACCAGCACTAACAAAAGAGCTAAGACAGCTGGCTTTGGATTTCTCTCACAAGACATCCACCAAATTTGATTTTCACAAAGAAAATTTTTGACCACTGTGTACGTATGGATGAGAAGTCTTGAAAACAGTCCTTTCCATATGGATGAGAAGCCTTGAAAACAGTCCTTTCCACACTTGAAAAATTCTTCTACAACCCCACCATCATCATCTCTCTCTCTCTCTCTCTCTCTTTCATGTACAGTAAAATTGATATTTTGTGTCTGTAATATGGTATTATATGATTGTGATGAAGAGCTAGAGCTTGCTATTATTGAGAGACAGAGAGATTAGTGTAGTGTCACACCTGGTTGAGTGAGATTATAAAGCAGATAGATGTGTATCCAAAAGATAGTGGAATGGGTCCTGTTTGGATGAGGGGCCACCTACCACTAACCTGGTATTAGGTGGAAGCCGCTGTCCGCGTGTATCCAAAAGCGAAAGGAAGATGTCATAATTTTCATCGCGGTTGGTAGTCATGATGCAACCTATCATGCATTTAGATCTTAAATTTGTAAAATAATTTATAAAAAAATAAAATAATAAATAAAATAGAAGTTATTTTTTTTGTTCTTCTACTTTTCTTATTTCTCACTATAACTCTTGGGTAAATCAGACGTTGACCTTTTTTTTTTATTTTTTTTATTTTTTGTGTTTGGTCATTTTTTCATTTTAGCCTTTGAATATTTTTTCTCATTTTGACCTTTTATATCTATATTTCAAGTTTTTTTCTCAATTTATACCAAAAGTTAATTTATATTCAAAATTAGACAAAAAAATTGACACATTGACAACCACATGGTATAAAAATATCTTATTATATATAATTTCACACATTTGATAGAAATTCAAATCTCAATATAGCAATATATTTTTTATGTCATGTGACAGTTAACGTGACATTTTTTGTTTAATTTTGAATATAAGCTAATTTTAAAAGTAAATTGAAAAAAACTTGAAACATGAAAGAACCAAAGTGAAAAAAATAAAAAATTCAAAAGCAAAAGTGAAAAAATATCAAATATAAAAGGGATAAAATATAATTTACCCTAAATTCTCTTATAAATCCTTAGATCTAAACATAGATAAAGTACGGTTTCCCTCCTGCCTAAATTGAATGGTAGCCTAACCCACTAATCCTACCACACATTCTTTTTCAATGATTCCACTCTAATTTAGTTCCCATATGTTGGTCATCTATGTAAAAAAAATCATATTAATTTGATAATCGTAGTCACATAATATAATTAGCTTTTAGTATTCAAAAAAATGGACCATCTTCTCATCTAGTATCTATACTTCTCATTTATTGTTTTGAAATAAAGATGAAAAATTCATGTAATTATATTATCAATGAATCTAATTTTTTTTTTCATCAATAATCTATATATAAAGACTTAAAATATATTTCATCCGTTTCAAAATATTAGTCTATTATTTCATTTTTTATTTTTTCAAAATATTAGTTCATTTTCAAAAATTAAATACTAAAATAATATGAGTTTTGCTATTTTGTCATTCTTTTAAATTTATTAACAAGACAAAAAGTATAATTATAACAATTATTGTTCTCCAAAAAATATATTATCAAAGGGTAATTTTAAAAATTTAATATTTTTAAAGTGTAATAATTGTAATATTAAAAAAAAGTATAATTTTTTAAAAAATACTAATATTTTGAGGGGAAAAAACGTATATGAAATTGATTATCAATACACGTAACTAACCCAATGAACCACTGTCAACCATCCAGTCTACTAGTGTGAACTGGAAATAATTCAAATTTCAAGCCCATACACATAGATATATATATATATATATATACATAGAGAGAGAGAGAGAGAGAGAGAGAGTGATAATGGTGAGATTGTGGTGGTCCTTGTGGGAATGGAGTAATACTAACAACCAAGCACTAACAAAATATGATTGATTTGACTCTGATGAAATCAATGTATTCTAATAATGTTTCCATAAGTTTTGATTGATAATATATTAGTATTAAGAATGCTGTTTTATATGACAGCAAGCAATAGTATAAGACTTGAGGTTTACATGCAGGAATGATTCTGTGAAACATGCATATAAATTTCAATTCATAAATTTTATCCCCAGATTTTACCTCGTATTTTCTCGAGTCTCAGTCAGCTTTTAACATGTGGAAACATGAAGAAGTGTCTAAATTTGTCTTTATCCTTCTTATACAGCTTTGAATTATTTTATATGTGCAAATTTTTAGGGTTCATCTCCCATTTCCCATTGTACAGGTGGGCTCACCGTGTGAAATCATATAATATCTATAATATAATATATAAGTTAAGTAGAGATTTTTCTTACCACCGTTTGGGAAGACAAGTTTGTGATTTTTTGGCTATTTTAGTGATAAAATAAATTATTTTAGTCACAACAAACAAAACATCACATCCAATTCATAATCATTACACTCTTCTCTAAAAAAAAAAACTAAAAAAGCCAAAAAGACAAAAAATCCTTCCCAAACCAAGCTTTTTAGCCCAGGCTAAAATAGTCAAAAAAAATCAAAAAGCCAACCCACTTCCCAAACGGAGGTGTGTTTGGTTGGATTTGAGAATGATTTGAAAAAAGAAAAGAAAAAGATAGATGAAATATGAATAAAATATATTTACATTTCATTTAATTTCACACATTTTTTTTTTTTCTTTCCAAATCACCCAACCAAATACCGTTAGGAAGTTCTAGAAAGGTACTATGTGTCACTTTTAGACCCTTAAAATTTTGCCAAGTGTCCTTCCTAAAATTAAAGAGATAACTTTCTATTTTTAAAATTTTTCCTCTTCCTTGACATTTTTATTTTTTATCATCTCTCCTTTTTTTTTTTTTCTTTCCATTTTTTGTCCTTTTTTCCCTCTTTTATTCCTCTAATGATTTTTCTTATTTCATCGATAAATGCATTATTTTGTATATATGCTTTGAATTATTCCAATCTATATATTTATGTTTATTAATTTTAATAGCATGTAGAAGAAAATTACAATTTTAAAGTACTTTTACAAAAGTATGATAAAACAAATGTAAAAGGTTGTTATAAAAAAAATAAAGACAAAAAAATAAGAAATAGAGAGAGGGAATCATTTTATTTGGTGTAAATTGTTTTCATTGAAAATAGTTTTCACATTTTGTGATATTTGACCACATAAGATGTTAATAAAATAATTTTTTAAAAATCACTGTATATTGGATCATGTAAAATTATTCACAAATTATATTTGGTAAGTCATTTTGTGAGATATTACATTGTGTTTTGACTTATTTGGAAACATTTTCTAATAAATATTCCTATCTTATAATGTTTTTATTATTGATGATGCAGTTTTGTTCTCGGTGGATGGGCCAGACCGATCTAAGCTCCTCGAGCCCACTTCTGGGTGGCGGAGCTGTGACACCCCATATTTTGAGGTATTAATATTTAGTGAGTGGTATTGGTGGTTTATTATGATAATTTAGTTGTGAGATTTTTAGATAAGAATCTAATTTTAAATTATTTATTTGTATTTATCTCATCCCTTTTATATCTATCATATTGTTATTTATTTTAGCATAATAATAAATTAATTTTTCTCAATTTCCCATGAAAAAAAAAAAAAATATGAAGACAAAACCGTGGGTGTCAACCCACAGTTTCCCTCACTTCCCAAGACCAATAATTTATCTCATTCCTTGGTGAGTTGGAGAAGAAACATTTATGGGGTAAATAGGTGTCAACATAAATTGAGAAGTAGAAGACATGTGGCAAGAGGGAATTTCTACGTGTAAGAATCATTTCTTTGGGTCTCACACTTGGTCATGTGTAAATAGTAAGGCTTGGTGCTGTAGTGGAGGGAATTCAAGCATGTAATACAAATAGAAATATTAAGATTAGGTATGGGAGTGTTTAGAGTGAAAATGAGTGTTTTATAAAATAAATAAATAAAGTGAGAGTTGTAGATTTTATTAAATTATACATACTTTATGTTTTAGAAGTTTGATCAAAGTTATTTTTAGAGATCCATGGAGCAATTTCAGATTTGGTGACGGAGATAATTATTTTGAGTTAAATTCGGGTTGTATACAATATGCTCTATTTAAATCTCTTTGCAATGAGTTATCTTATTTTAAATTACCCTCAATTTGTAATATACTTTTGATTATTGCGGTAAAATCATTTGTTGTCGAATCGTTGATATTCTAATCGTTTGGTAAAATTCTCTACAAATATTTTTGTGTTAAAATGGTGATTTGTCTGACTGAATGACATGGAAATACTCCGTACATTGATCGAGTGAATCTTATTAATTGTTTATACCAATATGCCCGGATAAGCGTGGAGCTTGGGTGAGGTGGGTGAATAAATGAATTTATTCACTGATCATGTACTGAGTAGGGCCGGGTATTTGGTACTACATAAATTATGGTTGATTCGTTGTGCAATTTGGTAAATTGCTTTATTATCGTATCGTTGATTTGATGTCATAAATTGTTGGATTCCTGATAAATTATTCTGTATCCGAGCCTTGTATTCCTGTCGTATTGTATACTTCCCGAATTAATTTATTTTTCAGGTGCGGAGCAAATTTTAGCGGAGCTCAAAATTGAGATTAAAAAGATTTATTAATATAGAGATTTGGGACCCACCACTGTAATTATTAAATTTGGAGATAATTGTAATATTGTTTATTTTAGAGGTAATTAGAATATTTGGAAGATATTGTACTATTTGGAGACGATTTTGTAATTATTATTTTTTTGAGAAAAACTTATATATATTTTTAAGGTTATTTTAGTGTATTTAACGACCCGGGAGTGGGGCGTTACAAAATGGTATCAGAGCGTAGGGATTAGGTCTTATATGGGATCTGTTGGGTGGTAAGTATAACGAAAAGAAAAAAAAAAAAAAGATTGATATTTAAGGTGGAAAAAAAAAAAATCATTTTTATATCAGAGTGCGCAGCGGAACCATGTTATTTGGAGTTTTAGTTGAGATTAAATTTTGGAGCATTACGTATTGGAATTTCGAGGACGAAATTAATTTAAGGGGGATAGATTGTGACACCCCATATTTTGAGGTATTAATATTTAGTGAGTGGTATTGGTGGTTTATTATGATAATTTAGTTGTGAGATTTTTAGATAAGAATCTAATTTTAAATTATTTATTTGTATTTATCTCATCCCTTTTATATCTATCATATTGTTATTTATTTTAGCATAATAATAAATTAATTTTTCTCAATTTCCCATGAAAAAAAAAAAAAAAATATGAAGACAAAACCGTGGGTGTCAACCCACAGTTTCCCTCACTTCCCAAGACCAATAATTTATCTCATTCCTTGGTGAGTTGGAGAAGAAACATTTATGGGGTAAATAGGTGTCAACATAAATTGAGAAGTAGAAGACATGTGGCAAGAGGGAATTTCTACGTGTAAGAATCATTTCTTTGGGTCTCACACTTGGTCATGTGTAAATAGTAAGGCTTGGTGCTGTAGTGGAGGGAATTCAAGCATGTAATACAAATAGAAATATTAAGATTAGGTATGGGAGTGTTTAGAGTGAAAATGAGTGTTTTATAAAATAAATAAATAAAGTGAGAGTTGTAGATTTTATTAAATTATACATACTTTATGTTTTAGAAGTTTGATCAAAGTTATTTTTAGAGATCCATGGAGCAATTTCAGATTTGGTGACGGAGATAATTATTTTGAGTTAAATTCGGATTGTATACAATATGCTCTATTTAAATCTCTTTGCAAAGAGTTATCTTATTTTAAATTACCCTCAATTTGTAATCTACTTGATTATTGCGGTAAAATCATTTGTTGTCGAATCGTTGATATTCTAATCGTTTGGTAAAATTCTCTACAAATATTTTTGTGTTAAAATGGTGATTTGTCTGACTGAATGACATGGAAATACTCCGTACATGGATCGAGTGAATCTTATTAATTGTTTATACCAATATGCCCGGATAAGCGTGGAGCTTGGGTGAGGTGGGTGAATAAATGAATTTATTCACTGATCATGTACTGAGTAGGGCCGGGTATTTGGTACTACATAAATTATGGTTGATTCGTTGTGCAATTTGGTAAATTGCTTTATTATCGTATCGTTGATTTGATGTCATAAATTGTTGGATTCCTGATAAATTATTCTGTATCCGAGCCTTGTATTCCTGTCGTATTGTATACTTCCCGAATTAATTTATTTTTGGTCTTGGAGCAAATTTTAGCGGAGCTCAAAATTGAGATTAAAAAGATTTATTAATATAGAGATTTGGGACCCACCACTGTAATTATTAAATTTGGAGATAATTGTAATATTGTTTATTTTAGAGGTAATTAGAATATTTGGAAGATATTGTACTATTTGGAGACGATTTTGTAATTATTATTTTTTTGAGAACAACTTATATATTTTTTTAAGGTTATTTTAGTGTATTTAACGACCCGGGAGTGGGGCGTTACAGGAGCCCACTTGATGACCTGCAAGTAAGTTCAGTGGGGAACGGGGTAGTCCACTAGTGAACTCTCCGACGAGCAAGTTAGCAAGTAAGAAATGAGATGAAGTATGTAGAGAGAGATTGGAGATAGAAAAGCTTAACCTTCTTTTTGTCTTCGATGCTTGCTTATATCATTTGGTAATCATTTCCTTTGTCCTTCAAGCGTGCGTCTCGCCTCCGGCTTGTCTTTGTAGCTTACCTTGTTCAGGGGTAAGGCCGTTCATTTGAGGGTGTTGTCGCAATAAATGCTGTGATAGACTGCATTAATGGTGATGTGTTGTGGCAATAACTGCGGATCTTTGTCTGTTGATGTGGCACATCTGCCATATATGTCCGAATGCCATTGGCCCTTCATGTCGATTGGCCTCCGGTGTCATGGACTTTACCAACGGGTTATGCAATGGGGTCCAAATGGTGGGCTTGGGTTTGTTATTTGTGGGTTGTGGCCTTTATGGGCCTATCCATGTCGATAGTCCCCATTCCCAAGTGTAACCAGTCAACGAAGGAATAGTAATGAGAATATGTGCTTTCATTTGTCGAGTCGAGTTAACGGACCGAGCGGGTATGGGTCCGACCGCGAGGGAGCCGGGAAGGCCGGGCGAGGAGCGAGTGGGAGGCCGAAAGTGGGAGGCCAGCAGTGGGGAGGACCGCGACCATGAAGTGAGTGAGCCAGGGAGGCCGACCCATGAGTGTCGGCCATGAGCCGAGTGGGGAGGCCGAGTGCCGAGTGAGGGCCGACCATGAGGAGTGCCGACCAGGAGGTGGGGCCGACGTCAGGAGTGCCGAAGGTGACAGCGTGGCCGTGGGAGGAGGGCTCAGAGGCGTGTGAAATGAGGATTTGAAGTGGAAAAGACAGGGGAAGTTGGTGGGGCAGTGCATCGCGGCCACACACGTGGTGATATCGTGGGGGGTAAGTGAGGCGTTGAAGCAAAAATGAAACGATAGGTCATTATGGGGTTGAAAAGACAGTTTTGGCGGATGATTTGAAAAGTTTTCAAACTGGCAAAAATTAATTGGGATCCTTGGAATACGGGCAAACCGTGGGCTTTTGGCGTTGTGCGATTCACTTACTTGTTTACAAGAAACCAAAACATTCCAAGTCTTACTTCATTTGTCGCTCATGATACCCCTTTGCAACATTTCTTCAACTTTCTTGTTCCTGCATCAGAAGCAATTTGTAAACATACCCTAGAAATGGCACAAGAAGGAGCTGTGAATGTGAGGGTAGACCCCCTTGGAGACGACGATGCAGAGGAGCTAGCGGCGCAATATAGGTCAGAGAGGGTGAGGGAGCCGGTGGTGCGATCTCATGGTTCCACCATAATAGCAGCGCCAAAGCCAATCAGCCAGGTGGAACCAGACCACTGGCACACGAAGGCTGATAAATCCACGATTACGACGGCGGAGTTGGAGGTGATCCGTGAAAAGTACCAGATCCCTGCGGAGGTGGAGCTATCGCTGCCGACATCGACGGAAAGGCCGTCTGACGCCAGGGCAGGAGAGTTTTCCCTCTATGAGGAAGCGCTAAAGGGTGGACTGAGGTTGCCACTACCGTAAATAGTGGTGGACGTGCTTAACTGTTTAGAGGTAGCACCAGGGCAACTAATGCCCAATGCCTGGAAGATCGTGCTAGCTTGCGCAAGTGCCTGGCCGAAGGCGAATGAAGCGAGCCATGACGGTGGATGAGTTCTTTGCATTTCTACAAGGTATGACGGCAGGAGACTGGGTCACCTTGCGGGCGAGGAAGGGTTTGGTGGCGGGGTTGCCAACGTCGATCAAAGGTTGGAGACCCAAGTGGTTCTATGTGTCCACCGCTGGAGGGGCTGGGGTGCGTACGATGTGGAAGGTGCCCACGCGCTCTATGGAGCTAAAGTTAGGGGCAAAAGCAGAGGAAATGATAAGGAAAGTGAAGGCTTGGAGGGAGAAGGAGGGGGCCAGGTGGGATGAACTCGTGCAGCCATCAGCTTTGTTTGAGGCAGGGTTGGGTCCAAGGCCAAGTAGTGGGGACCTCGATCGAGCTGAGTTGGAGGCGAGGAGAAAAACACAGGAGGCTGAGGATAGGGCCATACTGGCCAGGGCCACAGAGTTTAAAGAAGCGCAAGGAGACCGACCACGTCAGCCGATCGCGCGGGAGAGGATCTGACCGCGCCCAAGGCCACTGGGGGGTAAAGACTTAAGTAGTTTCAAGCCTCGATGGGCCCGAGTGGATCCAGGGAAGGAACCGGCGAGGAGGGAGGTTACGAAGAAGAAGAAGAAAGAAAAAGTGGCCGGAGGAGGTTCGAGATGAGCACTGGGTCCAAGAAGGCTAACGTTGTTCGGTTTGAGTGGAGGCCCTGTGGCCCAAGATACTCGAAGTGGTTGGGGTCATCGGTATTTGGAGGTTGTGGAGATATTTGATGAGTACAAGGAGAAGTTGGGGTGTGGTCTTTGAACAAGTGGGAGAACAGACCCAAAGGGCCTGCACCCGAGAAGGAGGAGTCGGTCAGCCTGACAATCTATCATGCTCGTCTGCGATGGCGGACGGTGGAGGAAGGAAGGTCCGGCCAGGCAGATCGACACTGGTGAAGATCGTGGAGGAGACTCTGTGCTCGGCGTCTAAGTTGATGGTGACTTCTTTGAGGGTTATGCTCCGCCCAAATGGAGGTAACCACCTTGGCAGGGGCCCTTCTGAGGAAGGCGGGGGTTGCCAAATTAAAGGCAGAAGAGGCTAAGTCTCAACTTACAAAATTGAAGGAGGAGAAGGCAAGCTGGGAGAAGGCAAGCTGGGAGAGTGCTCATGCCGATCTGCGAGTGGCTAAGGTGGAGCTGGAGGACGCATGTCGCCGGGTTGTGTCGCTCGAGTTCCAACTGGCTGGCGAGCAGAGAAAGGTGGATGAGGCCCAGAAAGCTTGCGCAGTCGCAGTCGAACGCCATGAAGAGGCGATGAGCAACAACGAAGAGCTAGTTAGGCAAAGAGATGAGGCGGATGTGAAAGTTGACGCTCTACAAAAGGAGCTAGAGGGCGAGCGTGCCAAAGCAATGGAGTAGAGGGAGAGTCTGCGTAAGGAGTTGGAGGCAGGGCGAGGCAGAGCGACTGTGGAGAGGGAGACTCTGCAGAAGGAGATGGAGGCTCTGCGTAAGGAGCTGGAGATAGAAAGGACCAAAGCATCCTCTGAGAAGGCCATCCTACAAAAAGAGCTGGACGAGGAAAGGGCGAAAGAAGCCTCGGAAATGGCGGCCTACCCCGATCTGTGCATTGCAGTAGTTAATTAATTCAAAGGATCCCCTAAATTTCAGATGGCTGTGGATGCATGATCGCTGACCTAAGCGGGTGGAATCTGGGGGGGTTGGGCCATCAAGGCTGGCGAGGAGGGAGTTTGAAGTCATTGAGAGTTTCAGTGATCGGACTTCTACAAGCACGAAATGGTGAAATCTTGGGAGCAATGGATGGAAAATGTTCAAACATAGGGCGGAGGAGCTGTTCCCAGAGCTTGACCTGAGTAGTGTTACGATAGGGGAGGATGACGTGGCTCAGACCCCCCTGGATGAAGGAATTGAAAAGGCAGACCTTGTCTCCAGTGATGAAGAGGAGTGAATTGAAGATGTGTGTACTGAAGAGTTTTTGTTTTGTTTTTGTATACACATTGTATCTCTTTTCTCCTTTTTTTTTTTTTTTTTTGAAGTAATGTAGTGGACTAATGTACATATTTTTGAATAAATGAAATTTCAATTTTATTTCGCAATTGAGTATGTTTACCCATGTTTGAAATAGATGAAGGTGGTGGTAAGCTGGTGATAATAAATTTGAGCAAGGCTAGGGACGCCTAAATGCAGAATGAAATTGAATTCGCGATAATATAGAGTTAAGTTAGAAATTCCGCTTTGTATAGTGAAACTGAATTTGTGATAATGTAAAGTGTAAGAAATTCAACGTAGATCAGAGTTGAAGTATTGAACTTGTGATGGAGTTGTGTGTTGGTGTTCGTCGTGCTATTGAGGAAGTAATCTGATTGGTGAAGAAAAAGTGCAAGGAAGTCTCTGGGAGTTTAACTAAGCAAGGGGTGGTATAAAAATGTTGACCTCAAATTGTGACTAAGTGTGCTATTAAGGGTAAATTGAAGCTTGAGGCTTGCACGCATGTATGTATTTGGAAGTTTTGAGGTTGTAAGTTCATAATGCCTCACATATGTTTGAAAGATTTAGCTCATTTGAGCTTGTTGCAAAGCTTGTTTTGCATTGGTTAGGCGTGTCACTTAATTGTAAATGTGTATCTTGATTGCTAGAACTATGTGTCTTGCTCATGTCTTGTGGAATTTTTAGAATCATCACAATGATGGCATTCCATTTGGTTGAGGTGATCGTGGTGCTCAGTCTAACTGAGGCTTTGGGAGTGCTCGGTCTGGCCGAGGTGTTTGAAGTGCTTAGTCTGGCTGAGGCTTTTGAAGTGCTCAGTCTGGCTGAGGCTTTGGAAGTGCGCGGTCTGCCCGAGGCTTTTGAGGTGCTCAGTCTAGCTGAGGCTTTGGAAGTGCTCTGTCTGGCCGAGGCTCTTGAGGTGCTCAGTCTGGCTGAGGCTTTGGAAGTGCTCGGTCTGGCCGAGGCTCTTGAGGTGCTCAGTCTGGCTGAGGCTTTGGAAGTGGTCGGTTTGGCTGAGGTTTTTGAAGTGCTTAGTCTGGTTGAGGCTTATTGGAGCTAAAACGTCATTGAGACACCATGTAGATGACTGAGATATACAAATGTTAATAAATTACACTGCACAAAAAGGATGATAGGAATGTTCAAGCGTGTAACTTTTTCGAAAAGAAAATACAACGACTGAACAACTCAAAAGTAGTAGTTTATTGAAAATAACGTTTCAAATGTTCGGCGTTTCAGGGGTGCGGGAGGTCTCGACCTTCCAGATCCTGAAGTCGGTAAGTGCCTGGACGTGGTCTGGCTTTCACGATATAAGGTCCCTCCCATTTGGCTGCCAATTTACCCTCAGTCGGATTCTTGGTGGCGAGGGTTGCTTCTCTCAACACTAGGTCCCCAACAGCAAATTCCCTTGGTCGGACCTTGCGGTTGTAGTGTGTTCTCATTTTTTGTTGGTATGAGGCCAGTCGGACAGCAGTGATCTCCCTGAGTTCTTTAATTAGGTCTAGGTCCGCTCGACGGAGTTCTTCAGTGAGCGCTGGATCCGGATGTAAAACCCTGGGGGTTGGCAGACCGACTTCTACTAGAATAACCGCCTCAGCGCCGTATGTTAGGCGGAAAGGGGTTTTTCCGGTGGGAGTCCGAGCTGTAGTTCGGTAGGCCCAGAGTACATTCGGTAGTTCCTCGGCCCAGAGTCCCTTAGCAGCTTCTAGCTTAGTCTTGATGATCTTCAGAAGAGAACGATTGGTGACCTCAACTTGGCCATTGGCTTGGGGATGACCGGGGGAGGAGAAACATGGTTGGATCTGGAGGTCTACACAGAACTTTATGTATCTGGCGTTGTCGAACTGTTTGCCGTTGTCTGACACAATGGCCTGAGGGATGCCAAACTTGCAAACGATTGACTGCCAGATGAACTTGGTTGTGTTCCGTTCAGTGATGGTGGCCAGGGGTTCTGCCTCGACCCACTTGGTGAAGTAATCAATGGCAACAACCGCGAACTTGGTCTGGCCTCGGCCGGTGGGAAGCAGACCGATTAGGTCGATCCCCCATTTGGCGAGCCGCAATTGCGAGTGTAATCGATTCGATGGGAGGAGCATGGGGGATGTTGGCAAAGCACTGACACTTGTCGCATTTGAGGACAAAATCGGTGGCATCTTGGTTGAGAGTCGGCCAGAAATAACCAGTACGGAGTATTTTGTGAGCCAAAGACTTGCCGCTCAAATGATTGCCACAAATTCCCTCATGGATTTCTTGCATTACATAGGTTGTTTGGGTTGAGTTGAGGCATCGCAGATATGGTCGTGAAAAATCACGTTTGTACAAGATGCTATTGACCAGGACGTAATTAGACGACCGAGCCCTGACCTTGGTGGCCTGCTGTTGGTCATTTGGGAGTTCTCCTGTTGTCAAAAAGAGGGTGATGTCGGATGCCCAGGAGATGGGTTCATTTTGGAGGAACTACACCTCGTGCGGGTCGAGTGAGATGGCCGGATGAGTTAGGTATTCGAGGCGGACTCCGTGGCTGAGGTCGGACTGATCTGCAGATGCCAGCTGAGCCATCTCATCAGCTTTGGAGTTGTCCGCCCGAGGTATGTGCTTGATCTGGAAAGTATTGAAGAGGCGAGCAAGAGGGAGTGCCATGTCCTTGTAGGCCCGCATTGTGCTATCCTTGGCATCGAATTCCCCCGTAATCTGACCGACGACGAGTTGTGAGTCACTGAACACTCGGATGTGGCTGACACCAAATCCTTGGCCAGACGGAGTCCTGCTATCAATGCTTCATATTCGGCCTCGTTGTTGCTGGCCTCAAACAAGAGACGGAGAGCACATTTGAAATAACCACCCTCCGGGGAGGTAAGGATGAGGCCAGCCCCACTACCTTCCCTTCGGGATGACCCGTGGACGTTGAAAGTCCAAGAATGATGGTCTTCTGGGTCAGCAGGGGTCGGTGGGGGCGGAGAGGTAGTGGTTGGGGTAGGGTTGGTGAATTCCAAGATGAAGTCGGCTATGGCCTGTCCCTTGATTACTGTGCGAGGACGGTAGGAGATGTCAAACTGGTTGAGTTCCACTGACCACTGCATAAGTCGGCCAGAAAGCACTGGTTGCTGCATGACCTTCTTCAGGGGTTGGTCGGTGAGGACCACTATAGAATGGGCCTGGAAGTATAGACGAAATCGTCTGGAGGCAATGACCAAGGCCAGAGACAACTTTTCTAGCAATGGGTAATTCTGCTCCGCTCCTCTGAGAGCTCGACTGATGTAGTAGACCAGCATTGGGTGAGCCGTCTTCACGATAAAATTGCCTTGTGGCGGTGTTCCATACTGCTAAGTAGAGGAAGAGGGGCTCGCCCATGATTGCTTGTGAAAGAAGGGGGGGGGATTGGCCATACATTGCTTTAACTGCTGAAAAGCCTCTTCGGATTCAGTTGTCCATTCAAAAGTCTGCCGAAGGACTTTGAAGAATGGTAAGCACTTATCTGTTGCACGGGAAATGAAGCGGTTGAGAGCCGCCACTCTGCCAGTGAGTCTTTGAACTTCTTTGACAGTTTTGGGTGACTACATCTCAATCAAGGCCTTGATCTTCTCAGGGTTGGCCGATGCATGACCGTGACCATAAACCCAAGAACTTTCCGGATCCTCGCGAATCGCACTTCTCGGGGTTGAGCTTCATCTGATACTTGCGAAGGGTGGCAAAGGTCTCCCGTAGGTCGGTCAGATGGTTAGTGGAGAGTTTTCTCTTGACTAGCATGTCGTCCACATACACTTCCATGTTCCGACCGATCTGATCTTGGAAAACAGCATTGACTAACCGTTGATAGGTGGCCCCAGCATTCTTTAATCCGAACGGCATTACACAGTAGTGGTAGGTACCTCGGTCAGTAATGAAGGATGTGTGTTCCCGATCGGATGGGTGCATCATGATTTGGTTGTACCCAGAGAAAGCATCCATGAAGCTGAGCATTTGGTGACCAACCATGGCGTCAACCAGCAAATCTATGCAGGGGAGTGGATAGCTATCTTTGGGGAAGCTCGATTCAGGTCAGAGTAATCAACGCACAGTCGCCACTTGCCATTGTTCTTACGGACTAGAACCACATTGGACAGCCACTTAGGATAGTCTACATTTTGGATGAATTGGGCCTCAAGAAGTTTGTCGACCTCTGCGACTATAAGAGTACTGCACTCCGAGTGGAAGATGCGCTGCTTCTGGCGATAAGGTTTGAAATGGGGTTCGATGCTGAGGCGGTGAGTTATGAAGGAGAGGTCGATGCCTAGCATATCTGAATGGGTCCAAGAAAATACGTCATTATGCTCGGTCAGGAGGGCAGTGAGGTCGGACTTGGCTTGGGGGGATAGCCAACTGCCGATCTTGGCAGTTTTCATTGGGTTAGTGAGGTCGATGGGAACCTCAACGAGCTCCTCAACAGGTTCTCCCCTGATCAGCTCATCTTCGTCTCGGACATCAAGTCCTTCAATAATCATGGCCTCCTTCAGTTTAATTTCCTTGAGTGAGGTGACATAGCATTCTCTGGCCATGGTTTGTTCTCCCCTCACTGTTCCGACTCCGAGATCAGTAGGAAACTTGATGGCCAGGTGGTAGGTGGAGGTAATTGCTTGGAAGGCGTTGAGGGCCGTGCGACCAAGGATGATGTTGTAGGCAGAGGGGCAGTCGACAACAAGAAAGGTAAGCAACTTCGTGGTTTGCCGTGGGTATTCTCCAATGGTGATGGGGAGGTCAATGGAGCCGATGGAGGTCACCCGGTCGCCAGTGAAACCAACCAAAGGGGTTTGGAGGGGAGACAGACTTTCCTCTCCGATCTTGAGCTGGCGGAAGTAGTTAAGGAATATGATATCTGAAGAGCTTCCATTGTCGATGAGAACTCGTCTGACCTTATAGTTGGAGAGGATGGCGAAAATGACAAGGGGATCATCATGAGGATAACGGATGCCTGCACAGTCGGCGTCCGTGAAGGTGATGGGCTCTGTCCACTGCTTGGGCTGTTTGGAGGGTTGGTCTACCGTGGTGACTGCCTTGTCTGAGGCCTGCCGTGTTTTTCTAAGTTCTGCCTTCTGAGCTGGGCGAGATGGTCCCCCAGAAGTAAGGCCACCTGAAATAACTCTAATTTTACCAACTGGTGGAGGTGGATTACCTTGTGGCCGAGGTTGCTGGGGAGGTCGATCATGGCCCTGATTTGGTTGAGCTGGCTGCTGCGGTGGAGTGCGTCGGCGATTATCTTTGTGGGCTTCAGTTCTTTGCCTTTGCTGAGGGCAGGTGTCTGTGAACCGGCTTAGACGCCCCTGGCGAATGAGGGTCTCCACCTGATCTTTGAGGTTGATGCAGTCGTCAGTGTTATGGCCATGGTCCTAGTGGAAACGACAATATTTGGACTGGTCTTTCCGATTGGAAGGGTTCCGTGGAAGGGGAGGCCATTTGAGGGGGTAGTCCCGTTGGATCTGGTTGAGGACATGTTACATGGGAGAATTGAGGGGTGTATACCGCTCGAACCGATCGGGCGGTCGGACTGGCGCCGACCGGTCTGCACGAGAGGGTCGGTCAGTATAGCGGGGTGTTTGGCTATGATACTGGGCGTTTCTGGGTTCTGGTCTTTTCTCTTTTCTCTGAGGGTCGGGTTTTTAGCTGTTAGATCCTGCCGAATGGCTAGTGAATCTTCGGCATTCATGTATTTTTGGGCTTTGGAGAGTAGGATAGCCATTGAGGTGGGGGGGTTTTTAGAGAGGGAGAAAAGGAAATCAGATGACCGTAGACCGGCCATGAAAGCTGTGAGGATGACCTTGTCGTCATTTTCTGCGACTTGCAGGGCTTCGATGTTGAAGCGAGTAACGAAGCGGCGTAGTGATTCCCCCTTGGACTGACGAATATTGAGGAGTTGGGTTGCGGGGCGTCGCTGGCGCTGGGCTCCGATAAAATGGCTCAAGAAAGAGTCACTGAGATGTTGAAAGATGGAGACAGAGTCTGGTGGTAACTGGCTAAACCACAGCCGAGCTGACCCTTTCAATGTCACGGGAAAAGCTCGACACATGATCTCGTCTGGGAAGGCATGGAGAATCATGAGGGTGCGGTAGGTCTCTAGATGGTCGACCGGGTCTGTCGTACCGTCAAAGGAGTCGATGGAGGGCATTTTAAACTTGGTGGGCAGAGGTTTGTCTTGGATGGAGGCGACAAATGGTGAGTTTGCCGTAGTGGAGGACTTATGCTGGATTTTCTGCATAACCCCTTGGAGCTGGAGTTTCATGGCGCGGAGTTCAGCGTCCCAAAGGGGAATGTTGTCACCACCAGAGGGAGACAGGTGTTGGATGCTGCTGGCCTCTCCCTCGGGGCCTGGTGCTATGACCGATGGGTGTGGGGGTGGAGGTGGTGGATTTATATGTGGGTGAGGGGGTTGCAAACCTCCCAAGTTAGGCGGATTGGGTTGTGGGGCAGTATGGCCCGGAGTTCGTTCTGGGTTGGGTAGAATATCTGGAGGAGGTGGTGGAGGAATGGGGAGGGTTTCTTGGAGTAAAGCGTTTATCAGGGCCTGGTTTTGCTCGGCCATACGATTAATGCTGTTGGTAAGCTTGGTGAAATACTGTGGTGGGTTGTTTGGATTGGGAGGGTCGGTTTGGTGGTCGGCAGCATTATGGTGATAAGCCATGGATCTAGTCGTGACCATACACCTTGATGGATGAGATGAAAAGGTTCTTTGGAGCAGGGTCCCGTGACAATGAACACAATGGCGCCGCGGACGAACCAATTTCCTGACGGCATGGCGATGATCTGATTTTGTTCTCGGTGGATGGGCCAGACCGATCCAAGCTCCTCGAGCCCACGTCTGGGTGGCAGAGCCCACTTGATGACCTGCAAGTAAGTTCAGTGGGGAACGGGGTAGTCCCCCAGCGAACCCTCCGACGAGCAAGTTAGCAAGTAAGAAAGGAGATGAAGTATGTAGAGAGAGATTGGAGATAGAAAAGCTTAACCTTCTTCTTGTCTTCGATGCTTGCTTATATCCTTTGGTAATCATTTCCTTGTCCTTCCGAGCGTGCGTCTCGCCTCCGATGTCTTTGTAGCTTACCTTGTTCGTAAGTAGGGCACCGTTCATTGAGGGTGTTGTCGCAATAAATCTTTGTGATAGGCTGCATTAATGGTGATGTGTTGTGGCAATAACTTTGCAGATCTTTGTCTGCTGATGTGGCCTGTCCTGCACCTGCCATATGTCCGAATGCCATTGGCCCTTCATGTCCAGTTGGCCTCCAGCTGTCATGGACTTTATCAACCGGGTTATGCAATGGGGTCCAAATGGTGGGCTTGGGTTTGTTCGCTGTGGGCTGTGGCCTTTATGGGCCTATCCATGTCAATTATGCTTAAACATTTCTATGACATTTAAAATGGGATTTTTTATTAATAAATCCCATTTAGAAGTGTTCTAATCCAAGAAGTTTATGATTTTTTTTTAACCCATTTAGTCCCATGTATTTATATTTTTATTTCATAAATTTTTTTTTTCTTGATTTACACAATTTTCTTAAACTCTTATGTCCTTATATTTAATATTAATATTTAATGTTGATATTTAATGTTGGGGGAGGAGAGAGAATGAAAAAGATTAAGGCATAGAAAATTTCATACACAAATTAAATAATATTGATGTTATTATTTTATATTATTATATAATGTGAATATATTTTTAATTGACAACACATTAAAAATAATGTGAACATTCTCTCTCATCTGATGTGAACGTTCACAACACATTTTTGAAAAATTCTCTCTCATCTAATGTAATGATGTGAACGTTCACATGTGAACCTTTTTATTTTTAATTGATTACACATTCTTATTCACAATATGTAGTAATGTGGACGTTCACAATATGTAAACATTCTCTCTTATCTAATGTAGTGATGTGAACGTTCACATTTGTATGTTTTAGTATGAATATTCACATAATGTAATTGAAAACACAGTGGCAAAAATTCATTTCAAATTAATGTGAATATAATGATGTGAATATTCATTTCAATTACATGATGTGAAATATTCACATTATGTAATTGACAATACAATGACCAAAATTTATTTCAAATTAATATGAATATAATGGCAGTCAACATTTTGATGCATGGGAACTACCAAAATATAATGACAATCAACATTAAATATCAACATTAATAGGGGGCATGAGAGAGTGAGGGTGTTTTGGTCTTCTTATCTCAAATAGGATTTAATGGAATAGTTAAAAAGAATATAGATTGGATGAAATAAAACTCTTAGAAAGAAAATTTATCAAAAAAGATCCCTTTAAAATGTTCTCAGTTTTAAAAAAAAAAAATACAATGATTGCAATCAAACAAAATAAATATATTTATATTAAAATAAATTTGATGTATAAAGTCTATCTTAAAATCACTATGATTTATTTTATAATTTTCATTTCAGATGATAGAAAAAGGGTTGATAAGTTTTTCTTCTTTGACAAGTATTTTTTCTTTAAAAAAATAAAAATAAAAATGCTTGGTATACGCGTTTATATTTATTTCATAATATTTATATTTATAAATATAAATATATTTTATTTAATTATTAATTATAAATGAAGTTTTTTTTTTTGGTGGTAAATAACGATGGATATAATAAAAAATGAACTAGTACAAAATAGTTCTAGGATATAGAATTCCCATGGCATTATACATAACCATCTGCGATACAAAGATAGATGGAGGGTAGGAGAAGACAAGAAAATTCTCATCCATCATAAGCATCCCGTAATTTTCTAGTGCATCTGCACTTTTATTTGCTTCCCTAAAGATGTGTTTCACAGTTGGCGATCCGAGGCTGTCCAGGAGAAACCTACAGTCATGAACAATATTACTAAGGTGGTGTGGATCATTACAATTGTTTAGTATCATGTGAACAAGGGTCAAAGCATCAGATTCAATTTCAATGGGTGTGAGATCTAGGTTAAGAGCCAATTTGAGACCGTCTCTAAGAGCCCATAACTCAGCGGTTAAACTGTTTGTTTTGCCCAAAGATACGCAAAAACCTGTGACCCAATTGCCATGATTGTCTCGAATTATACTACTTGCAGTTGCCTGGTTTGCATTTGTCGTGCCATCGGTGTTTAGTTTGAAGTAGTGTATGGGTGGTGAGGTCCATCCACAAGCAATGGTTTTAGTGGCATGGGGTTTACTAGCATTTGAGAGGTAATACCATTCAGTAGCCAGAGCAATGGTCCAAGTAGGTTTGAGCAGGTTACGGGGAATGGGCTCGAAATAGACAAAGTTTCGGTTTTTCCAAATGTATAAATTTCAAGTTTTTAAATAAAAACCGTGCATTGCATTGCAGGGGTTGAAAATTAGTTTTATCTAAAAGTTGGCCGCAGCTAGGCAAATGCAAATAGACTATTAGACTTGTATCAATTTTTTTTTTATTAAATATAAGTAAAAATTTAAGTAAAAGTTTTCTTTGAAATCAATTGACCCAATGGAGGGTTTTGGTTTTTTATCAAACTATCGGTCGACCAGACTTACGATCGGTCAGTCTACCGGCTAGTGTAATTTTTTCATAGATTTTTGCCTTGAGGTGATCTTCTGGGGGACGATCAGGAGGACAGCTAGGGGGACATTCGGGGGACATCTGGTAACAACAATGAATAGTGATTTGTTGAAAGAAACATTGGTCCTAAGTTTGATTAAAGAAAAGTGAAATCCTTAATTTGATACCTATTTGATGCAACTGTTAGAGCAAGAAAATGACTCATTTTTTATCAAATTCAAATTTGATAAAATGTTTGAGTAACCATTGGAGATGGCCTTAGAGTGAATAACCATGCTGCACATTTTTAAAAATTTACATATAGTAAATGATTTTTTTTTATATCATTATCTTTCATATATATTTTTTTGTGGGTCTTATAATGATAATTCGAATAGTTTATCTTGTAAATTTAATAGTAAAATGAGTTGTGTAAGAATTTAATTTTATTAAACACTATTAGGTACATGAACAAATTATATTTGATTTTTTTAAATTGACGATAATTATGGATTTAAAATTAAACCATCTATTTTGTAAAATAAAATAAAAAATTTGATTTGTTCATTTATTTATCGATTTTCGATTAAATTGATTTTTTTTATATAGATGATACTGTGAGGTTTACTGCATTAATGGTTTGAATTATTGTTGTAGATCCAAAGTGGGGCTCACAAAATGAAATATGAAGGAATATAAAGAATACTGGCACAAAGATGTATCATTC
Source organism: Camellia lanceoleosa (assembly GCA_025200525.1). Lineage (NCBI taxonomy): Eukaryota > Viridiplantae > Streptophyta > Magnoliopsida > Ericales > Theaceae > Camellia > Camellia lanceoleosa. The sequence continues at coordinate 90,237,101 of CM045772.1, read as the reverse complement.
TCAATTGGACCTTTTCATAATGGGAATGACTTCTCTTTGTACCACTATCCTCTATATTCCTCTATATTCTACTTCATAAATCCTATTTAGGTTCATAACAATGATTCAAACCGTTCATTTCAAAATCCTATCAGCAAAGATTTGTTGTATAAAAATCAATTTTATCGTACATTACTAAATGTATGAATAAATTACATTTTATTTTTTTTAACATAGAGGGCTATGATTTTAAACTTAAACAGTTTATTTTATAAAATAAAATACGAATTGTTTATCTATTCATCGATATATGATAAAATTTTTATTATTATTATTGTTTGCATAAAAGGTTTTTACTGTGAGATTTATAAGATGAATGGTTTAAATCATCATTGTGAGCTCAGAGTATGACTCATAAAATAAAATAGTAGTGATATGAAAAGGAACCATTCCCTTTTAGATTAAAATATTTTGTAACAAAATCATAATAGTTAATAACTTTTCTCACTACAATGATTTTCAAAAAAAAAAAAAAAATTGTATCATACATCTCAATTACAACTTTTTGTGGTTTTTAACTATAACACATTGTAGTGTTGATTATGGCCTTGTTAAAAGCCAGTTTATTGACTTTTTGACTTTTCAGGTTACATAATTTCTATTTTTTTGCACATTTTTTCAAAAAAAAATCAAAAAATTAACTTTTAACCTACTTAATTATGATCTATTATAATTGTTATTTTAATTATGATTAAAGAGGTATTTGATTATGCCTATAATCTATTATAGTCTATGCTATTATAATTAAAAGCGATTTAGTTATAATGCAAACAATATCAATAAAATAAATGTCATAACATAGATATGATATATCATTGAGTGATTCTACTTACACCACTAGTTTACCTCTTTATACCATCTATATGAGATTTTTTTTATTTTTTATTTTTTTAATCTTGCCCATGTATGAAATTACTTTTAAGGATAAAATATTGAAATTAAATATATTTTATTATATCCTTACACCCATTACTCTTTAATCTCTTCTTCCCTTCTCAAATTTTCTTTTCTACTACATATCTCTTTTTAAAAAGTGATAATCATAGTATTTTAATCATAAAAGAAAACAATGAATAAAAAAATGGTGGTGAAGAATTATAAAAAAAAGAAATTGTGAGTTTTTTTATTTGTTTGGTAGGTTTTCATTTTATTTTTTTAAAGAGTTCTTCGACTTTTGTTCAGTGTGTCAAAATTGAACAAAATAAAATAGTCCAAAATCCCATTACCGAACAAAAAATATATATCTGGTAACTCATTGTCTAATAAAAGATACGTTTTCGATAATCCAAGGCTGAATGTTTTTAGTTTGCTTGGTTACTCATTATCATGCATTTCAAGTATTTATTTTTATTATATATATACATATATATATTTTGCGTGCAAGGATTATGCTTCTATTATTGTAGCAATGCAAGTATAATCATTCGGCTGTTAAACATCTTAAATGGCACTCATTTACTGATAGATTATATGAAGAGGAAATATCCTTATTAGTTGACATGTCAAAGAGTATGACATGACCAAAAGAGATATTGATTATATTGAAATCAAGGGATGTCTTTAATGCGATAACAATAAAGACAATCTACAATGCACGTAAAGCGACAAGTGGCTAGACAAATTTATTTTAGTTTAACAACATGACATTGTGGTAATCTAATTTGTATAGCAATATATCACCAAACATGCACTTCACAAATGAGTTCCAATTAATTTCTTGTTAAAGTAAAGCAAAATCATCCAATCGAACGGCAACAAATGGCTGAAAAAAATTACTTTGTCTGATAACACGCTATTGGAGTAATTCAAATTCTTTAGCATTGTATTACTAAAAGCTATTGGTGTAAAGGGACAAAACTGTAAGGGTTTTGAAGAATTTTTAATTTAGGGTTAGTTTTATAGTATAATGGGTGCAATGAGATTTTTTTTTTTTTTGGCAAATTACCAACACCCTCTCGAGGTTTGACTAAAATACGAATTCCTCCATGAGGTTTGGAAAATTACAAATTGCCCCCTGAGGTTTATATTTGCATAACAAATGAGGGGGCAATTTGTTATGCAAATATAAACCTCAAGGGACGGGATGTAATTTTTCAAACCTCAGGGAAGAATTCATATTTTAGTCAAACCTCGAGAGGAGTGTTGGTAATTTACCTTTTTTTTTTTAGTGGTGTAATGAGATGGAAGGTGTAAAAAGGTAAACTAGTAGTGTAAATAGAATCACTCATATGTGTAATATAAAATGGGTAAATTATTAATAGATCCCAATAGTTGAACTTAATTTTCATCATGTCCTATTGAAAATAATTCATAATAAAATTATTGTTAAAAATAATTTTTTGTGACGATATTTTATATATGTCACTAAATATTGACAATTAGTGATTTTTTTTTTTTTGTCACGATTTTTATAAATTGTCACTGAAACTTATAATTAGTGATTTTTTTTTTTTGTAATGAATTTTTCAAACTATCGCTGAAAGTTGAAAATTAGTGACTTTTTGTAATAATTTTATAAACCGTTGTTAAAACTTATAATTAGTGATATTTTAAGTGACAAATTTTAAACTGTCACTGAAAATTAATAATTAATGATATTCTTAATAATGAAGCCATCTATTGTGACCTCCACGTGAGTTGCGATTATAGAGTCTACCTCGTAATTTTCCTTATGTGAAGGATTATGGCTTGGGAGAGTGAGTGTTTTGACGTAAATAGATTTGGGTCCCTTTCGTTTCATACAGAGGTTGCGTTTTAACAAATTTCAATCATTCATAAAAAAGTGGGGAGCACCATTACAATTTTTTACTATGTTTGAGAAGGGAATGATTATGCTACACACATATTAAAGAGTTTGTATTATTTGTACTTTATAATTATATAAGAAAATGATATAATTTAATAATCAAAAAATAAAAAAAAGTTATAACTAAATATAGAATGTTATACTTACAGTGGTGTGTGTGTAAATTAAATGTATAAATATAATAAATAATAAAATAAAATAATTCAAAAAATAATTATATAAATTATTTTTCGAATTAAATGTTTACAGAAATTAATGTTGAGACATGTGTTGGATACGATCTCTTTAAATTAGATTTCACCCTCGTTCCGGTACTTCAAATTTTACGTGCGTCTACTTCCTAATATGCAACAACTAACACTTAAATTTGCATCACTATAAACTAGCATATCACCCGTGCTATGCATGGATTGTGTTTACAATCTATCTATATTATATATTAAGCAAAATGAGGTTTTTAACCCCTGAGGCCCATGGGAGCTTTAATATCTCAGTTTGAATTTTCTAAATTTTTTATTTTAAAAAAAAAAAAAACTCAGCATTTATTGATTTTGGTCAAAATTCCTTCATTAGCATTTATTAACTTTTTTCAGTCCATATGTATTTTTACATGCTTGCATTTATTAATTTGGTCAAAATCTCCTGATCAGCATTTAAAGATTGTTAAATTATTTTTATAAAAAATCTTAAAAAACATAATTTATATGTTAAAAAAAATCTAAAACAAATATAAATATCTATAATTATCCCGTGTATAGCACGGGTGATAGGCTAGTTATCTATATATGTGAATTGCGATTTTTAAATGTTTTTTTTTTTTTTAAATGTCCTTTTTTTTTTTTCCTTTTTTATATTATATTAAAGTTTAATATTTTGATAATAATCATATGTGTTAGACTTTTTAAGGAATTAAATGTCTTTTTTTTTATTATTATATTATATTAAAGTTTAATATTTTGATAATAATCAAATGTGTTGAACTTTTTAAGAAATTTTTTTATGCTTGTTCTTAATGCATTAAAGTGTTATTATGAGGGATAATAAGCATATGTGTTGGGAATTTTCAAGAAATTCATATGTGTTGGATTTCAAATTTTTTTTTTTTAATACTTGTTCTTAATGTATTAAAGTGTTATTATGAAGGTAAGACTTGAGGGTTGGGAGAAGTTAATAAATGCTAATGTTTTTTTTTTAAATCAAAAAATTAAGAAATTTAGATTGGGAGATTGGAGCTCCCACAAGGCTTGGGGTTAAAAACTCCCTTTTGCTTAATATATAGTATAGATAGAAGTATAGATTCAAGTTTGGCGAACCAAAACTTTGTTGCAACTCTATCTTTTTCTTCTTAAAAAAAATAAATGCAGAAATAGATGCAAGAGCATAAGAATAACAGAAGAAGAAGAATGAAATTCTAAGGGAAAAATTCAATCCAATAATGCTGGAATTGATGGCTTTTTATAGTAAAAATGGTGGCTATTTCGAACAGGTAGAAACTTGTTTGGACAGATTGAACAGGTGCCTGGACAGATTTGAATTTGTTTGGTCAGATTTAGTTTAAATTGAACAGGTATGAACTTGTTTGGGTGAAAAAAAAATTCTGGACCAATTTACAAATGTTTTCGATCCAAAAAGATAAATATTAGGCCAGACAAGCCCAACCCAACCTCACACCACACACCTAAGCCCAGCTTGCTTGACATGCTAGCGGCGGCTGTGTGCGAGTGGTTTTTTTTTTAGTCCAATAGGTGTAGTCCATTTCATCCATAATCTCACATTTCCACAAATTTGGGTACTCCTTGGGGCCCATCCCAAGTATCCCAAGCCTAGGTATATAAACCCAAATAGATCTTTAAACTTCTCCAATATGGGACAAGCACATTTCACAAATGTGTAGAAAACCCACCTAAATTCATTTTCATGAATCTGAAAATGTGTGTTGAATTCTCATTTATCCGAAAATGGTTTTGAGCAATCAAATACACAGTTTTATTCACTACTTGGCATTAAACATGAACCCAATAAAAAATGTTAAAAATAACGTTTAGGTCCCACCTTAATTAATGCTCAAAATTAGTAAAAAATAAGATTTTTTCAAAACCATTTTCTAACATAAAAATCATAATCAAAATTTTAAAATAATATTATAATTAAAGAAAAAAATTAGTTATAGTTAAAGAAAAAAATGACGTAATTAAATGTATAATATGTGATGTGTATAATAGAATGCTCCGTTTGAGAATAGGTAAAATAGTCATATTTTTTTCTACATCTTTTACTCTTTATTATTATTATTTTTTAATTTGAGTTAAACAAACTTTACATTTTATATTAGTTTAGTCTAAAAAATCTAAAAAGTAATTCTTTTGTGAAAAAATCCAAATATAGTGGACTAAAGACCCCCAAAAAAAATGTTGACTTTTTTTTACTTTTGTCTTTAGTGTATTTTGTAAAATTTTATTTACATTTTAAATCTACTAGTCTAATAGAACCTAAAACTGTAATGTTTTTTTAAATTTTTTAAAAAAAAGTTCACCAACCCAATTTTATCGATAAAAGCTTGATTGTCAATGATACTCGAGTTCATTTTCTTTACACACCTATTTAAAGGAGTATATATTATGCATCATATTTTTGGACTATAAAAATTGAAAAAATACATTTCCAATCCCTTCTCAGTTGTTTTTGCTTCCTCCTATAGTTTTTCCCAAAGGATTAAGAACGACATAAAGTATGTTTATCCAAGACTTTCATTAAACAAAACGTCTAGGCTCGTTTGTTTTGGGGATAGAAAAAAGATTGAAATTTGGATTAAGGTGAGACTCACTAATGTTGTGTTTATTTTGAGAGATGGAGAGGGAATTCATAATCTCTTCCAGATTAGGATGGGCCTTGGGGAGGGAATTAAGATGAAGGCTTGGGACTTAGTATTAGAAAATAATCTGTCGGACTATTTTTTTTAAAAAAAAATTTTGGACATTTTTTTTTTTAACATTAATGTTTATTTTTTTATATTTTTTGTTAATTAAAAATCATATTTTTATTTGTTTTCTTTTTTTTATTTTATTTTTTATTTTTTACATGTTGGGCAATTTTTTTGAACATTAATGTTTAATATTTTTGTATTTTTTATTTGTTTTATTATTTTATATTTATTTTATATAAAAATAATTTAACAATCCATACACTAATAATTATCATCAAAATAAATACAATTTTCCTTAATTCCCTGACTAACAATTCTCTCATTATTAATACATTCACTATGAACTCTCTCTATTTTACTTCTGAAAACAAACGGCCTAGAGTTGAGGACGCATCAAATATTCCAAGAGGACCTTTGTTTGCTGGGCCTAGCCCAGTCCCATCGCATTAACTTAGACGCTGAGCCCAATCAACCATTCATTATTGGTCTAATCAATTAGCTAATCCATTCATGTGAAATCAAGAATTGTATCCCTGGCGGGCTGACTTGACCCGAATAAGATTTGGACTAGGTCTGAGCCTTGGGTTTGAAATCTGGCCCTATGAAGGACTCATAAATCTGTTCTTATTATAATTTTCATTAAATGACAATGAGCACCATTGTGACTTTGCTGCTGTTGATGATGGTTGCCCACTGCAGTAGTACTCAAAGATACTCTTCGGCTGTATTTGAATTATGAATTTATGGAGAGATTTCAAAAATATAAAGAAAACGATAAATAAAATGTGAGCAAAATAAAATATAACTACATTTTACTTACTTTTTTTTTCTTTATTTGCACAATCTTAAAGTCAACATCTTATCACTATGCCAGTTAACATGCGAGAGGCAGCCTGTCAATCCGCCCATTAGCTTATCTGGGTTAAGCCTGTTGGATAGGGCTTAGGCTTAAAATTTTGGCTTGCAAATCAATCTAGCTTAGCAAAAATAAAAATAAAAAACAAAAACAAAAAAATATATTGAGCTTAGCCTACAAACAGGCTTGGACACCATTTTCACAGCCCATCCTGACCTGATGCTTACCCTTATTAAACCTTTTTCAGAGTATGTATTATAAAATTATCCAAGATACTTTCAATTATAGAGGCGATTTAAATGTATGGTTCTGCATATCGTAGTGTGATTATAATTTGACAAAAAATTATCCCTATTTCCCTTTATTTAAAATGAAGTGAATCCAAATCCAATGCAAACCACTCGTTTGGTGTGCAACCTATGGATTGATTATGACATTGCTTATAATGTTTGGAGTAATTTTTGTTCGCTGCTTAAAAAATATTTAAAAAAAAAAAAAAAAAAAAAGAAGAAATGCTTTTGAATTATGTATTGAAATTGTTAGTTTTAGATTGCAGTATTCTGCACCAAACTTCCACGGATACATGAGTGCTGAAGTATCTTTAAAGTTGCCCCATTTGCCATGTTACTGAAAAGTGGCAAATTGAACAGATGACATTCATTGTCCACTACATCCTGACACCATTCAGTGGGTTGGAATGAACAAAAAGATATGCAGACCGATCATCTCAATCACCAACCCTTCACATTTGTTCACAATTATAGATAAGGACATTCAAACAAATATCAAGAATGGGTGAGTTCCGTGATTGAGATTTTCAGTGATAGTAACAGTATTTGGGGTTGGGATTTAAACTTACACCAACCTGTGTACTTCAGTTTTCAAATAACAAAATGTTTTTTTTTTTTTATAAAAAAAGTCCAATTTAGGCCCCATTAGATAGCGAATCAAGAGAGGTAATTTACGTACAGTCCTAACATTTGGCATAATTTACAAATGAACGTCACCTTCAAAGATTAACCACAACCTCAAAGTTAACAGACTGGATTGTAGCTACAATCAGTGACCCTTATTTAGTTTTCAATATTGGAAGTTAATGCAAATAGTAAAAATTATAAAATATAGTAACTAAGAGGTTGTTTAGGGTGTCCTAAATAAGTACACTTTTTGTCTTTTTAGGCTAAAAAGTTGAGGTTGAAAATATGAATGTTTGGATTAACTTTTTGACTTTTTATGGAAAAACGTGTAATAAAAAATTGTAAAAATTGATTTGTAGGGAAAAATTAGAATTGAGAGTTGTGCAGTTGTAATTGTTGACTTTTGGTGAATAGTAATAACTTTTTAACTTTTTGAGTAACTTTTTGGCTTTTTGACTTTTTTGAGACTTCCCAAACTTGGCCTAAAATTCAAACTGACTCGAATTTGCCCTCCGCTACCACCCATTTTCTGCCAAAGGTTCAACCATTCACAAGTTTAAAATCGTATTACAAAGTAGAAACTAGTGAATCTGCAAGAGGCATATAGTAACTCCAAAATCATATGCACAGGAATTGTTTCTGGATAAGAATAGTGAATTCCAGTCTAGCATGTAACATTTTGATGCTTCTCTTATATTTTGAGCCTTATTGACAGCACAAGAATGCTAGAAAAAGCTAAAACAAACATTCGGGAAATGAAGATTTCACCAACCTCATGACGGCCTTTTTTCATCGTTGCTTTCTTTTTAGCCTTGGGAAATTGGGTTTCATTGGCCGACTTGATGTTGTGCCCTGGTCTGTACCATGAACAGGCTGGAATGGGATGAGGGGTGCCTTAGTTGGTGCAAACGCGGTTGCAGTGATACTGCTTTTGGCAGGAGGTGTCTTTCTTTTCAATTCTCTCGGGACCTCTAACCTCTCCAATATCCTCGACGTTTTCTCATCCAGTTGTTGCCTGCTACCATCTTGGGGTGATAGGACAAGTTGATCCAACTTTGGTTTGGAAATACAAGTAGGAGAGTATATATTGGGGGCTTCACTGATGATCAGCTGCTCCCATTCTTCTGTAATACAAGTAGAGGATCGGTTTTCTCCCATTGTCAGATCCAATTGTGGAATTTCCTCTTCTATGACTATGACATCTGCTTTTGGCTTTGATGGTTTGGCCTCTTCTGAAGAATCACACTGGGTTGAGTTCGGCTCATAGTTCACTTCTTTCAAATTAGGACATACTGACCTGGGAAATTCAGTTACAAGTTAAATGGCTTAGACTGGAAATCATGATTACCAACCCATTCTATCGAGTTTCTAAGTAGTTTCAATGGAGACAAAGGCACCATCTAGAATAGATTAAAACTGTAATTTATGGAACCATCCCCAATATGTATCCCAAACAATACAATTCTGAAATGAGATATAAAAAACTTGGACTAGATTGCTCCAAATATAATGAATTATACAAAATTACAATGCTATGATAGATAAGCATGGATCTATGGCAAATGATTTGTAAAACAAAGTAAGGTTGCAGTTCCATTGGTAACTCAAAAGAAACTTGGAAGTGCCTCCTTTTGTCAATTCATGCAAACAAAAGCTGCTTTTGTATTCAAAGACGACCATGAGACAGGATTTGGTTATTCTGTGGGGAGTTCATATCCGAGGCAATTTTGTTCTGGATCATAATTAACTTCACCACAACTTTCAACAAACTCATAGGTTGAGACAGTTAAACCCAATCTTAGTTGGCCAACATCCATAGTTCAAATTTTTAATCAAATACTTAGATCCTGGATACCCTCCTTGGGCTGAAAGGACCGTTAACCCACTTTCTCAACAAATTGATCAACAACTCACTGCATTTTCAGCAAACCAAAAACATCCAAAACAGATGGCCAGAATATCATAATACCATTAAAAAATTGCAACCAAGGGAGCTCACTGAGAAATTGATAATTGAACTCTCTAAAGCCCTTGTCAACTACTTCATATTAACTTAACAAAATGCCCAGCATATAGTCAACTAAGAAGTGCTAGTAAACTACTAAATCAAAAGGTTACAGGAGGCCGTCAACATATTTCTTTCTGGTATAGAAAGGAAGAAGACTGAAGTTAAAAGGAGAAGATAAATACCGAAATTGTAAGCTCTCCTTCACGAGCAAATTAAGTTTTTGATGGAAGCCTCTCTCATGCAGGAACGGATTGTAGTCTCTTACTTCCATCTGTGAAGAAAAATAATAAATAAAATAGGCATAAAAAAACCCATTCTTAGTGCGTACAAATAAAACAAAACTATAGGCCAAGAGAAAACAAGCCCAAACTACAAAAAGTTACAATGCTACTCTTTTAGGACCCAATATAGCATATTGATAACTCTACACATCTGTTGACACTGAAAATTGTATATTCTCTGTCGATTGTATGTAACAAATGCAGAGAATTGGTCCAACGGATGCTAGGTTTAAAGACCATGAGTTTCAACAAGTTTACAAGTGAAAAGCGGGTGAATATGAAGTCTAGAATATAGAGCAAGTGACAAAAAGGAAATAGTCAAAGAGACAGACGTGATAGTTGCAGTTTTCCTGTCGATTCGTCTAGTAGTGAAGTGGAATGTGGCCAAACATAGCCCAGGCATCAAGCCATAAAGTTAGCATGAAAGGCATACATGATACGTGTCACGTTTCCTAGAAGGTGAAAAGCTGTAACAGAGAAGCAGTTACTGGCAGTTGCAGAGATCATGGGCATTGAAGTGGAGGTAGCTGGCTACATGATGGGACACGTGGCAACAGAGCAGCAGTGGAGTTTGAAGACCAGCAATATAAAAGCTGGAAATTCGAAGTTAGAAAGGATCTTCAAACAAATTTATAACCCTTATAGCATTAGGAGTAACTTAACTTACCTAGTTCTTACTTAGGAGTAGTCTATCTGTAGTTCAGTTTCTATAACTAAGAGTTCTCTGTCGATTGTCCTGTACATTGAACTGGAAATTTAATTTTATTGATTAAATTCCAAGTTTGTTTGTTCAACAATTGATTTTCAGTTTATTCTTTCTTGTTTCTTTGCATTACAGCCTCTAAAGAAGTCCTTGAATCTGTCAAGGCATAGAATATTTAGACCACAATTGCTTGATCTATTGTTTTTTGTGAAATTCTGGGTTTTCTGTCAAATCACATCTGTTGATTTGGCCCAGGCCAGATTTTTTGCTAACATATTTTGGCATGCCCAGTGGGACCTGTCTAATTTGGAGTGATGGCTAGGAAGAAACAACATGAAGTCTTTGAAGATCCTGAGAAAAGGGTCGAAGATGAAGAAGAGTTGAACGGTGGAGTTGAAGGAGTACAAGACAACTTAACTGATGGCCATTCAGTGGCCAGGCAAGAAATAGGCCAAGGAAATGGCCAAAATATGGCCAGAACTGGCCAATCCAATTGTCTACCAGTCGATTCAAGAAGGGCTCTTTTGCTGCATACCTAGCAAGCAATTGGTTCCATGTCAGCATATGAGAACCAAGTGATGATTGATGACTTAATGGCTTTGTTTGAGAAAGCCAACATCAAGCCCAGTCAATCAAGAAATATTGGAGAGGAAGCACAAGGGAAAAGTGCACAACCTAAGCCCCAAATGGCCTCTCAATAGCATGAAAATGTAAGTGAACCCGTATCATTTTATAGATCTCCCACACTCCAAGAGAGATATGATGAGGAAATGAACATAAATCCAATGTTTGAGAGGGAACCTTCCACATATCATACAAACCCAGTGTTCAATTACAATGTAAATAATATGGGAATGAGACCTAGGGGGCAACTAAGGCCACAAATATATGATAATCTTGTATTTGAAGGGCCTGGTTATCAGGCTATGGCAGAACAGAGAAATAGGCCATTTAATCAAGTAAGGCCTCAAGATGCAAGGGATTATACCATGCCTCAGCCATATTTTGAACCCTACATGATGCATCCAAGGCCTAGAGGGCCTGGTCCTCCTAATCTTTACTTCCAACCGGAGGTTGAAGGAGGTGGGTAGCAATAGCAACACTTAGAGCCTCAAGTCAACAGACAACAAAAAATGAACATCATACAGGAAATGTATGGTCCAGGCTTGAGAAGGCCAGATAGACCAATGTTTAGGAGTCCTTACCCTCCATGGATGGAAACAATTCCCATTCCAAGGAATTACAGAATTCCTGAGTTTACTTTATTCACAGGGGAGGAAAGACAATCAACCATAGAACATGTGGGCAGTTTCATACTCCAGTGTGGAGAACCTGGTTATGATGATAATTTAAAGTTAAAGCTCCTTCCTCATTCTTTGTCGAAAGTGGCATTTACTTGGTTTATTAACTTGCCAGAGAATTTTGTTCACACTTGGCAAGACATGGAAAATCAGTTTCATGCTCAGTTCTTTAGAACTGAACCTGAAGTGACAATGGTGGACTTGTCAAAATTTAAACAAAGACAAGGAGAAAATGCAGAACAGTATATCGACAGGTTTAAGAAAGCAAAAAACCGCTGTCATGTATACATGCCTGAAATAGAAATAATAAGATTAGCTCAAAATGGTTTAGATTTTGAGCTTAGGAAAAAATTTGAAGGCATGATGTTTAGGGATTTATTTGAGTTGTCTTCAAGGGCAACTAGTTATGAGGCCATTCTCAGAGAAGAACAACATAGAAATGCAACTTCATTAGGCACTTATTATCAAGAAGTCGAATTTGACATGGAAGTTGATATAAATGTTGCCCAAGTAATAGGTGAAAAACCTGTGGTTTGTGAGACATTAAGAAAGACAAACCAACCTGTAAGCATGCCAGCAACACAACCAGCCAAAAATAATGTGGCTATATCACATAGACAATATTCTTTTGATTTGTTTAAAGCAGATGCATTATTTGATGAGTTGTTAACAAATAAGTTTTTAACTTTAACTCCAGGCCACAACATTCCTAAAGAAAGGGACAGAGTTGGCAAGGAATATTGCAAATGGCATAATTCTTTCAGACATTCTACTAATAATTGTGTTACATTTCGTAATTGTGTGCAGGATTTAATTCAGAAAGGGATGTTGAAATATGCCGAGAAAGATAAAGGAGTAATGGCAGTTGGCAGTGATCCATTTCCCAGTATGGTGGAAATCAAAATGGTGGCTACTGATCAGAAGAAAAAAGGGAAAAATCCTAGAGTTTTGTTGGTGGAGTTGGAAAAACTTCACAAAGAAAGGCTGGAGAAAATGGCAAAAGAAGCAAAAGGAAAAAGAGTTCAAAAGGAACCAAGTGAGAGTTTCATCTGTTTCAGATGTGGTTCTGAAAAAGAAAAAACTAAGGCCATTGTGATTAATGGGATTCAACAAATTGGAAAAGATGTTGGCCTGAGGTTTAATGCTATGGGAAGTGGAGATTTACAAATTTTTGATAACGATTGTTTGTTCTATGATGGAACAGATCCTAGAATTTTTGGACCTACAGAGAACTATGGTAAAGATGATGCTCCATTCTTATTCCAGGGAGCACCTGTTCATCCATGCTTGGTTGGAGCTAGTAATCTGAGGACTATGCTCAATCAACATAAGGGTTCTAAGCCGCATGGAAACCCAAAGGTTCTGACTAGGCCATATAATGGCCATCAGCAGTAATTTGGTGCATCACATAGTGGCCATCAACAACTTCGGAGGCCATATGGAGGGCATCAACAATTGGCAAGACCATTTGGAGGATATCAGCAGCAGCATCATGGCCCAAGAGTGAGGCCAGAAATGCAACTAGTCCAGCCAAGAATGGTGAAGCCTCCAATACCATCCCATTTGGGATGGCAAGGAGTGTCACATCCAAAGTTTCCCATGAGTGGTTGGAGACCAATGGGAGAAACAAGAACTCAGAAAAGGAGAGAGCAAAGAAGGTTTCATGCTATGATGTCCACTGCTGCAGGGGACAAACCATCTGGAAAACAAGACTTAGTGTGGACAAGGGAAGGATTGGTTCCTGCAGTTTCTGCTGCTAAAGGAAAAGAAGTGAAAGGTTCAACTTCTAAAACCCATCCAGTGCAACCAGTTCAGATTTTGAAAAGGAAAATGGGACTAGAACAGACTGAAGATAGACCTGTGGGTAAGCTTTCAGAGAAGGCTTTGTTAAGGCAAAAGCTGAAACAGTTAGAAAAAGATCTGATGACTGATGAAGAAGATAACAATAACAAAAAAGATGTGGTAATGAAAGATGATCAAGATCAGGAGATGGTCATTGATAACAAGGATGTTAATGAAAGGGTTAAAGAAAATGAAGTGAAATCAGATAGTTCTGGTGGTGACTTTGGAGAAAAGTTGGCTGCCATTCATTTTGGTTCTTTACCCCCTTCCAAGGAGTGCAACATGATTATGGCCATCCCATAGAGGTTTCAGGCCAAACCAAACCAGCCAGATAACTTGGTAGGTGATGTTGAAGATTTGACAGAACCAGCTATTCAGATAGCAATAGTTGAGACACAGGCCAAGCCATTGAGATCAATCGAGGTCATTAAGTCTGTCGATGGGGAGAAAGTTGTACTTCAAAAACCAGAAGATAAGTTTATTAAACATCTGAGGCCTCTGTATGTTAAAGCTTTTCTGGATGGGGTACCAGTGGAAAAGGTGTTGGTAGACAATGGGGCTATTGTCAACATTCTCCCATCTAGGACACTGAAAGCTATTGGTAAGTCTGTCGATGACCTACTTCCTACTGAGGTAAATATAAGTAATTTTTCTGGTGGATCATCTGAGGCCAGAGGAGTAGTAGCTTTACAGCTTCAAGTTGGTTCCAGGTTAATGGGAACAACTTTGTTTGTAATAGACTCCACTTCTAATTACAATGTGCTCCTAGGTAGGGATTGGATTCACCTTAATGGGTGTGTACCTTTGTCTCTACACCAAGCATTAATTTTTCTAACTGGTGGTGGTCAGAATAAAAAAGGAATGGAAATCTTCTGGATTGAAGCAAATCCTTTTGTTGCTGATGTCAACAACATAGAGGCTGTGCTGTATGATGAGGATTTGGGCCCAGTTGTGATTGATAAAGAAAAAGTCAAATTGCAGGGGAAAGGCTTAACAACTGAAGGGTTCAAGGCCTTCATTGAGGAAGGTTTCAAGCAGATAGGCCAGGAATTGGCCAAACCAAGCCTAATGCAGAAGCAGAAGAGGTTTGTGATAGAGGAAATTGCTGAAGATGAGGGGTGATGCAAGTGCAAGTAATAGAAGAAGACAAGTTGGATGAGACAGCTGATGTAATTAAATCTACTTTTTCTAGGCTTTTTTATTTCTTTTTAGAAAGTAAGTTTAGCCCTAAGTGTTTGCCTAATTGTTCTTGGGCAGAATGTGTAATCAACAATAGCCCTCTGAGTTATAAAGAGGTGCAACTGGAACATCTGAAGGCGATTCCTGCCAAAATTGATGATCTCAAGGCAGATGTGCAGGACCCTTTAGAGGAATATAACTTAGGAAGTAAGGCCTGTAAGAGGCCCATCTATGTAAATGCTAATCTATCTAATGAATGTAAGAGCAAACTAATTAGTTTGCTTTCTGAGTATGTGGATTGCTTTGCATGGACGTATGAAGAAATGCCTGGATTAGATAGAACATTGGTGGAGCATAGACTCCCAATTAAAGGAAATTTTATTCCTCATAAACAACCTCCAAGAAGGATGACTAATGAAGTCACCTTATTGGTTAAGCAAGAAATCGAAAGGTTGCTCAATGCAGGTTTTATTAGAACAACTAGGTATGTTGAATGGCTGTTTAATATTGTCCCTATAATGAAGAAAAATGGTAAGTTAAGAGTGTGTATAGATTTTAGAAATTTGAATCTAGCAACTCCTAAAGATAAATATCCTATGCCAGTGGCTGATCTGTTAGTTGATTCAACAGCTAAGAGCAAGGTTTTGTCCTTTATGGATGGACATGCTGGGTATAATCAGATCTTTATTAACGCAGAAGATACACATAAGTCAGCATTTAGATGTCTAGGTGCCTTAGGGACATTTGAATGGGTAGTCATGCCTTTTGGATTAAAGAATGTAGGAGCAGCTTATCAAAGGGCAATGAATTTCATTTTCCATGATTTGATTGGAAAATATTTAGAAGTTTATATAGATGATGTAACCATCAAATCTGACAGTTTTGATGAGCATCTAGAACATCTGCAGCAGACATTTCAAAGAATGAGGACATACAAACTCAGAATGAAACCTTTAAAGTGTGCATTTGGGGTATCTGTTGGAAATTTTTTAGGTTTTTTAGTACATCACAAAGGAATAGAAGTGGATGCTAATAAAGCCAAAGCCATTTTAGGGGCAAGACCTCCAGCCAACAAGAAAGAGTTGCAAAGTTTTCTTGGAAAAGTAAATTTTTTGAGGAGATTCATGGCTAATTTGGCCAAGAAAACTTTAGCATTCTCTCCTTTAGTGAAAATTAAGTCAGATCATGAGTTTAAATGGGAAGTGTGCCATCAAGAAGCTTTTGACTTGCTCAAAAAATACTTGATAAACCCTCCAGTGCTTATGCCACCAGTGCCAGGAAAGCCTTTGAAATTGTATATGGCAGCTTCTGACCTGTCGATTGGTTGTTTATTGGCTCAAGAAAATGATATAGGTCATGAACAAGCCATTTACTACCTAAGTAGAAGGTTAAATGATGCTGAAACTAGATATAATTCTATTGAGAAATTGTGTTTGACACTTTATTTTGCAGCCATTAAATTGAGGCATTATTTGCTGCCAACAGAAGTATTTGTGATAGCACAAACAGATGTTATTAAATATATGTTGTCTAAACCAATTTTGAGGGGGAGACAGGGCAAATGGATATTAGCATTAATTGAGTATTGTCTCAAATATGTGCCACAAAAAGCAGTCAAGGGGCAAGCTTTGGCTGACTTCTTGGCACTTCTGTCGATTTAGACCTATATGAAGTCAATTTGGTGGAAAGTGAACCATGGAAATTGATGTTTGATGGTTCAAAAACAGATGAAGGAGTTGGAGGAGGTATTGTGTTGATTGCACCAAATAGGCAAATGTATCAATTTGCGTATCAGTTGGAAGCACAACATGTACAGTCTTGTAATCAAGCTGAATATGAAGCCTTGATAATTGGCTTAGAATTGGCCATAGAATTCAGGATTAGAAGCCTCCAGGTTTTTGGAGATTCCCAGTTAGTCATTAAACAAGTTTTAGGAAAGTTCAAATGTGCCAATGGTGCTCTAAAAGAATATTTAACTGAGGTTAAATGGTTAATTAGTTTCTTTGACCATATCATATTCACACATAGGTTTAGACTGGAGAATAAGGAGGCTAATGAGATGGCTCAAACAGCTTCTGGACTAAAAATACCTAAAGGAGCTCAAGAAAGGGTGATTTGAGTTCAGAAAAGAAACTTTTCTGCGCTTAAAAATAGGTGTAGGAATTTCCTACCTATTCTCACTTTGGGTGTAACAGAAGAAGATTGGAGATTCCCTTTAATAAAGTACCTATCGAATCCCAGTGAAAAAAGCAATAGGCAAGTGAGGTTTCAAGCCCTAAACTATGTTATCATGGGAGATGATTTATTTAGGAAGGCTCATGATGGTTTGACTCTACTTTGTATTAGTAAATTAGACCAAATGAAAGCTATGGCTGAAGCACATGAAGGAATTTGTGGGGTCCATCAAGCTGGTGATAAAATGAGATGGCTAATTAACAGGTATGGTTATTTTTGGCCATCCATTAGAAAAGATTGTATAATGTATGCAAAAAGATGTCAAAGTTGCCAGAAGCATGGCAATATTCAAAGGGTACCAGCTACCAGCCTGCATTCAGTGGTTAAACCTTGGCCTTTTAGAGGATGGGCAATGGATTTAATTGGGCAAATTTTCCCATCATCTTCTAAAGCACATTCTTACTTATTGGTAGCCACTGACTGTTTTACTAAATGGGTAGAGGCAATACCTTTAAAAGTGGTGACACAAGTCCAAGTTATTGAATTCTTGAAAAAGAATTTGATACATAGGTTTGGTTTACCCCAATCTATCACTGTCGATCAAGGTACAGTGTTCAATGGGGATGAGATTAAAGAGTTTGCCAAAGAATACAGCATTCAGATATTAAACTCTTCACCATATTATGCCCAGGCAAATGAACAAGCTGAGGCAACAAACAAGATTGTCAAAAATACTTTCGAGAAAATGATTGAAGACAATCCTAGAGATTGGCATAATCTCTTGTCAAAAGTAATTCGGGCTTATAGAAATTCCAAAAGGAATAGTACAGGTACAACTGCATATGAGTTGGTTTATGGGCATGATGCTGTATTACCTTTGGAAGTGACAGTGAGATCCAATCGACTGGCCAAGCATTTGGATATTCCTATGGATGACTATTCAGAGGCACTATTGATTGAGTTGCAGGATTTAGAAGGAAAAAGAATTGTGGCCTTTAATCATTTGGTGGCTCAGAAAAAGAAAGTTGAGAGAAGTTATAACAAGAAAGTTAAGAGTAAATTATTTTCTGAAGGAGAATTAGTGTGGAAAACCATTTTACCAGTTGGATTTAAAAACACAGAATATGGTAAATGGTCTCCAAATTGGGAGGGACCATTTAAAATACATAAGGTTCTTAGAGGAGGAACCTATCATCTTGCTTCTTTAGAAGGTGAGCCACACAGAAGGATAATTAATGGCAAGTATTTAAAGAAGTATTATCCAACCATGCGGGAATGCATGAGTTCATACACATGAAAACAAAGATAGGTGACAGAAAGAGTAAAACCAAAACAAATGTAATAAGTATTTTCATTAAACTTGTATAAAAAATATAGAAGGGCAAATAATGAAATTTTTTACATTTGGCCTAGTCCTTTTGGAAATACATTGAAAGTCTGCTCTAAGCTTGAGGAGCAGTCTGATGCTTTAGCTTATTTTGCCTAAGTTTGGTTTGGGCTTGCTTGAAAGCCAGTGGACCACTTTTTGCTTAAGCAAGAAGGTTTGGAATTTGCTGAGAAAGGTTGGCTTGCTCTTGTTCAATGACAGCTTTCTGGGCTCTCACGTGGGCCAGTTGAGTTTCTAGCTGAGCTTCTTCTGCTGTAAGAGTGTTAAATTGAGCAATGAGGGATTGTGATCTAGCAGATGCTTCAGTTAGAGCATGCATTGCTTTCCTCACTTGCTCAGCTTGATTCTCAATAGTTTTTGGCTCAATCTGAAATTCATTGATAGCCAGTAAATGCTGAGAAAGCTCTGAAATGAAGGTTTGAAAGATTTGCACTTGGTCTGGATCAAAAAGTTGAGGAATCAGTGGTGCAATGACTCTCAAACAGTCAGTCAAAATTGGAGTTTGAGAGAGAGCCAAGGCATCCAGTGGCTGACCAAGTAAATTAAAAATTGTTCAATAAGTTCTTGTTCTTCATTGGATAGTTGCTTCAATTTTTCTTCAACAGTCAAATTAGCAACAGTTTCTTGAACAGCAGAAATCCCCAAGAGTAAGTCTTGAATAGAGGAAGAGGAGGTAACTGCAGGCTGTAGTTATAAAAAGTAAAGTTAACAAATGAAGAACAGTGAATATGGAAAATTATATGAGAGATTATTACCTCTGTGACAATGTGAGGTGAGGTAGAAGTACCCAAGATCTCTCTTGAAGGACTTTGAACTGGTGTAGTCTGCACCCCTATGTTAGCAGTCAATGATGTTTGAAAAGGCATCTCAGTCTTGCATAAGAGAATGAAGGGGGGATTGTTTTTAAACCATATACATTCAAGTATATATATATATATATAGAAAATAAGAACAAGATGTATAGGTGAGAAAATGTTACCTGTGTTGGAAATGGAAGTGATGATAGTTGATCGAGGAACTCTCATATCACTTGAGGTTGATTCATCATCTAAAACCTCAATGTCAGCTCTATCAACTTCATTTAGAAGGTTGTCATCTGGCTCAAAAACATGCTCATGGACAGGAGAACCTCTGTCGACAAGAGATGTGTGGCTATCAGAATTAGTGGGTAAGTCAATTGGAGCTTCTCTAACATGGTCTGAATTAACTGGATCTTCTTGAGCATGTTCAGGGATGGTTGATTCTTCTGGAGAAGAGGCCACACCAGGAAAAGTGATGACTTCATCAGTTCCATGCGGCACCCCTCTAAGAGGGAAGGCCATTAGGTCTCCTAAAGCCACTTCTTGGGGAATTTCAGACAAAATTTGAGCCAGTTCAGGAGCCAAGTTTCTTAAAATGGCTCTTCGTTGGTCAATTTGTTCTTTCTCAAGGGGGTTTGGTTGAGACTCTGGCAATTCAGTTTGGCTTTCAGGAGGCCTAACTTGTGCCTCAGCCAGTTCTTCATTCTCAGGAAGAGGAGGAGGTAGGTTGGTATGAGTTTCAGGTATATCTCCATGAGAAGAAGAAGAAGAGGTGGTCAAAGAAACAAGTCTTCTCTTTTTGTATGACTTAAGATATGTCTGAAAAAGAAAGAGGAAAATATTAGACAAGCAAAATAGAATGTCATGTTTAAAATGGTAACAAAATTGACAGATTGAGTAAGATTCATACTATTATGGGACGAGAAGATGAATGACTAGAAGAAGAAAAAGCTGGTGCAGCAGGAGCTTGTGAAGGAATTGGTTGTTCTTGCTTTCTTTTAGGTCTCCTTACAAGTGCTGCACCATTGGAAGAGGAAGAAGCTGGTGCAGCCAGAGATGGTGGAGGAACTGGTTCCTCTTGTCTTCTTTTAGATCTCCTCTCACGTGTTGCATTACCTTCCGATGTTGGTTGAGAAATACCACCTTTTGGTTGTGGTTGAGATGCAAAGAATTTTTGAAGTTCTTCTCTAGTCACCCTTTGTTCAGTCTCCACACCTGGGTTGTAAGGTTTGAAACCTTCAGCATTGGTGGTGTTTAAGGGATTACCCTTATGCTTTCTTTTCTGGATAGTGGAAGTAGGCATTTCTATAGCCAAAGGAATGGCTTTGATTGAGGACTCAGCTGCATATATGTAGAAAAGACATATGCTGTTATACACCCATAAAGCTTTAACAAGAAATATAAAGTAAGAAGGAGATAGTTGTTTACCAATACTCGTGGTCGCTCCTTTTTTGTTGTCAGAATGCACACTCCAGAGGCATATTTGAGTTTCTTTATTAAAGATTACTGCATTCATAAGAAGCCACCGGTCTCTGAATCTTGTGGAGAGAAAAGGTGTGACTTTGCAGGAGTAGAAGCTGAATTGATCAAATAGTTCTTGATTGTGGGCTAGAAGGGCCTCCACAACTGTTTGATGTTTGAATTGAATTCTGGCTTCAACTTGCTCATGAATAATGGGATGAAAGTATGGGCAAGGAACAGTTTGATAGAAGCCCATTTGCCTAGCCCATTGACAAGGGCTATAACTTTCAAAACTGCAATTAGAAATTCTGTTAGTTGAAAGGGGCCCTCCCACTAAAATGTATCTTGGAGTAAGGATCTAAGCCCAAAAATGCTTTTGTTGTTGTCTCAATTCATCACCCAATACAGAAGGATCATCATGGACATAGGTGAGTCTAGATGAAGTATAGTGGAGTTGGTGAAAAGCGATAAAAAGCTGAGGATCTTTGTCGATAGGTAGTTCATAAAGAAAAGTGAACACCTTAGTGAAAGAATTAGAGGTGGCTGGTCTGAAGGAAAGAAAAAATTCAGCATAGCTTTGGCATGTGGGGAGAAATGGAGTCTGAGTGGTAGGTCTGATTTCAGGAAAATAAGCATACAACCATGCTTGAAGAAGCCAGAAAGGACCACCACCATTATGATCAATTTCTTTATCCACTAAAGAAAAGAGACCTCTGTATAAGGTGCCTAGTAAAAAGGGGGCAAGAGCCAATTCTATACCCTCCTGAATGCAAGTGGCTAATGCTAGGTATTCTTTAGTGATTTTCAAACCAGGAACACAAAGAAAGTGTTGGGAAAGCCATAGTAAATAAAAAGCTGTTCTCTCTTCATCTATGGGTTCAAAACCAAATTTTTGGTACTTTTTTTGAAATTTCCCATAACAGAGGGTAGTGTCCAATTTGATAGGTGTTTTTGGGGTTAAAAGGGCACTGATGTGTTGACCAGAACAAGGAAGGCCAATCAAATGGACAACATCAAGAATAGTAGGTGACATCATACCACATTTTAGAATGAGGGAATTATAGGATGAAGACCAAAAGCATGTAGCAGCACCAATGGCCCATTTGTCCATATCTAGAGAGAGTTGATAACTTGATGGCATCGTAAATACCTAAAGCTCTCCAGAGGTCTATGTCGTATATCATCATTCGTTGAACCCATCGTTTCCAGTCTAGATTGGGGTTTTTGCCATGTGCGTAGAGGATTAGGGCTGGAATACTAATGTTTCCATAACAGCTCTGCTTTGTTGAAGAGTAGTGTTTCAGTGTCTGCAATGGGATAGTACTGAGTAAGTTCATCAGGAATGGTTATATTGAAAGTAGGGCCCAGTTCTCCTTCTCCAGGGTTGCCATGGCGTGGGATAATGCAGCTGTTAAAGAGGTTTTGACACAGTAGCTGCTGAAAATTGATTGGAAAACGTTGGACAGATGATGGCTCAGTTTGTTTCTTTCCTTTGACCTGATCTCGTTTGGGCGCCATTAGAGAGTGTGAGCAGAAGGGTTTTTTCGAAGTCAGAGGCAAATAGTAGAGAAAGATAGAGAATGGTGGAATGATGATTTGAATTCTGGCATTCAAATAGCTTGTGGTGGGCCCTCAATTTTAAAATTTGGGCTTTATTTGATAGTTTGATCAATTGGGCTTACTCGGAGTTCTTGAAAATTATGTTAGATTAATTTTTAACATTTAACATTTGGGCCTTATGACAAATTATAGATAAACAGCCCAAATATTTAAATGTCCAACTTTATTTCTTTTTGATAATCATTCAAGGCAAAAAAACTCCTTTTTTGTCTCGAATGAGGGGGGCATTGTTGACACTAAAAATTGTATATTCTCTGTCGATTGTATGTAACAAATGCAGAGAATTGGTCAAGCGGATGCTAGGTTTAAAGACCATGAGTTTCAACAAGTTTACAAGTGAAAAGCGGGTGAATATGAAGTCTAGAATATAGAGCAAGTGACAAAAAGAAAATAGTCAAAGAGACAGACGTGGCAGTTGTAGTTTTCCTGTCGATTCGTCTACTAGTGAAGTGGAATGTGGCCAAACATGGCCCAGGCGTCAAGCCATAAAGTTAGCATGGAAGGCATACAGGATACGTGTCACGTTTCCTAGAAGGAGAAAAGCTGTAACAGAGAAGCAGTTACCGGCAGTTGCAGAGATCATGGACATTGAAGTGGAGGTAGCTGGCTACATGATGGGACACGTGGTAGTAGAGTAGCAGTGGAGTTTGAAGACCAGCAATATAAAAACTGGAAATTCGAAGTTAGAAAGGATCTTCAAACAAATTTACAACCCTTATAGCATTAGGAGTAACTTAACTTACCTAGTTCTTACCTAGGAGTAGTCTATCTGTAGTTCAGTTTCTGTAACTAAGAGTTCTCTGTCGATTGTCCTGTACATTGAACTGGAAATTTAATTTTATTGATTAAATTCCAAGTTTGTTTGTTCAACAATTGATTTTCAATTTATTCTTTCTTGTTTCTTTGCATTACAGCCTCCAAAGAAGTCCTTGAATCTGTCAAGGCATAGAACGTTCAGACCACAATTGCTTGATCTATTGTTGTTTGTGAAATTCTGGGTTTTCAGTCAAATCACATCTGTCGATTTGGCCCAAACCAGATTTTTTGCTAACAACATCATGAATTAAAGATCATTAACTTTTTACCCTAATGTTGTCACACTTGATGAGAAACTTGGACAGTCTTGTCCAAGAGTTCAATAATAAATATGACTGCCCGTACAGTTTAATTTATCATTGGGTAGTGGAAGCATGTTGAAATCACTTGATTTATTTTACCTTACTACAAAGGGAATCTAAATCAACATATGATATTGACAAAAACTGAAAACGATTAGCATGGTATTTAAATTATATATATATATATAAATAAATAGAATAAAATAAAAAAAACTCATGAATAGTCTCCAACCTTCAGCAAAGAGGTTGAATGGAGTTTTCGATCTCAATTGTTGCTGAAGAACCCACTAATTGACTAACATCCGTAAAAGATAAATTTTCTTCTGATCCTGTAAGTCTCTGCATGTTCAACAATACCTCGTGAATGAAACTAGAACAGAGAGGCAGAGAAATATAAAAGCAGTAAGCCTGTGAAAGTACCAAACAAGAAGTATAGGAATAGCTAAAATAGTTATTTCATTAATTAACCAATTAAAATTGCAAAGCACAACCACCATTATCTCCATCAACTTGCTAATCCTCCCATCATGTCAGATTTAATTTAACTCAATTGATTCAAGATGTTTGCAGTGAACTTCAGTTGAGTTCCTAAGTGTTTTGAGCTCCTAAGAAAGGCCTCCACCTTTCTTCCATTTCTCCTCTCCTCTTCTGTTACTTCATCTTTTCAATAGTCCTCCAACTATCTCTCTTGCAATGGAAACAAAGGTAAAGTTGAGAAATACATGGTGTAGATGGGTTCCTTGCTGAATGACATTCTTAACAAATAAAGAAGTGTTTGTCATCAGCTATGATCCAGCAAGGAGGTCAGTGTAATAATCTTTAAGGGACCAACAACTAGAAGAAACCTCACAGGAAGTAAGTGCAATTCACCGAAAAAGAGATGAAAAGGATTATTTACCCTGAGAAGCATTGGTCCCTTTTCTGAAGGAAGAAGAATATAATAGCAGTGGAAGAGAGACTCCTTCATAGTTTCTATATTACACTTTGAAGAGCAAACTAAACCTTGGTCAAGGGAATGTAGTGCACTGCAAAGCCCTTGAAAAACTGCCAAACCAAAGTCCATTGCAGAAGTGAAATAAACAGCAACTCTCAAACATTTACACACAAGTGAAACCAGAACATTAACTAACATTTAATCACGATAATTCAGAGATTCAATGCCAAAGTGCAATATAAAGAGTCTAATTTAATTTGATGCTGCAAATTAGGAAGTCAGAGGAGGCCTTCGACGCACGTTGAGTGTTTAGCTCTGACTTATCAATGTCATCTGATTCATGAAAAGCTGACGGAGTTACAAAAAATGAAGTCCCTAAAATAACCCCTGTTTGAAAGACAAAAAGGGAGAGTTAGTTGTAGATGCAGCTAAGGGGGGAAGTTGAAATAGTATATTGCATGTCTTGAATCTGTACTATAGCTGGCATTGATCTCCAGTTTGCCAGACAATCAGACTGCTCATAAAAATATTCCAGCTCTTAAATTTTTAACCCAAAAAAAAGAAAACAAAGAAAATATTCTAATTACCCAATAAAATGACTTACGCTATGTTTGGTTGGGGGATTTGGGAAGAGATTTGAAAAAGGAAAGGGAAAAAGTAGGTAAAATGTAAATAAAATATACCTACATTTCACCTAGTTTCACACACCTTTTCCCTTTCTCTTCCCTACCCAAATCTCCCAACCAAACACAGCGTAAGTGAATTCACACATAAAATTTATATGGGACACATTCCCTTCAATCCTCACCAGAGGAAGTGTAAAGCAGGCAGTAGAAGAGTTTTGAAGGCTAAAACTAACAAATTTTTTTGATAAAAAGTTAACAGTCTAAATCCTTCTTTTCCCTAGATGGTAAAATATAGCATTTCTACGTTTGGTTGGAGGAATGAAAACAGGAGGGAGGGGAAGTGTATCCTGGGATTGTGGGTTTCCTTTATTTTTGTTTGGCGGGATGGAAAGAAAATGGGTTTTTATGTCATTTTATTTAAATTACACTTGTACCTTCACATTATAAAGACTAACCAACTTTCGGGGGAAAAATTGTAAATTCACATTTAAATTAAAGGGAACGGGAACAGGTCCCCTTTCCTACTCCTCTTCCTCCCATTTTTGGGAGGATGGAATCTTGTGGGCCTAGGCGGAAAGAGGCCTTTCCCTCATTTCCGTGCCTTTTGATCATCCTCAGCAAAAAATAAGAAATAGCTTCCCTCCTCCTCTTTCCTCCGCACCCTTCCTTCACTCAACCAAACAGGCTGTAAATATTTAAGATATGCAGCCTGTGTAAGCACCTAACAATACAGGATTGGATTATAATATGTGAAGCTATTTCGTGCTAGAGGCATGAGCCTCAAGGATTGAGTCTCTCTGTAGTCCTCTTCAGGTGAGTACTAGTGTATAAGAATTACAAATTAATTGAAAACCACAAATAACGCAGTATCATTTCACTTCCGAACAAGGAACTCGGCCTCCAGTATGGGTATGAAATAGATATATAAACAATATTTGCAAACTCGCTTGTTGACCTCTCATTTGTTCATAAAATTCAACTAGTTTCATGCTTCATACTTACCTTCACTCAGGGACCCTAAGTTAGTCCTTTCAATAACATTCAGGTCAACTGGCAGAGAAACATGTTGGAGCTTCACACAGTTCTGGAATGAGGGCAGAAACAGAATTGTATGTTCTCCAACCTTCACAGAATTTTCAATCAAACTAAATGTTTCCAGATCATTGCCTGTAACTGGACAAGAAGACCGCTTGGTTTGTTGTCCAAATGCATCATCTAATGGGATGCCATGGCACCTGCATGTCTATTCACCATAGCAACAATAATTACATTTCTTAGTATACAACGACTCACAAAAACAAATGAGGGAACGTAAATTATAATACTAATAAGGCAATACCAATGTTTCATAACATAGAACAATACCGTTAAGGTAAAATGCATGGATGATATAAAAGCACTCTAGGAATGATACACAGTATTATATTTAATATTATACTAAAATGATAAAGAATTTTCTTCCCATAAAAAATTTTTGACCAACAAAATTAGGAGCCAAGTATAATACAAAATTCTAGCAATGTATGCTAAACTAATAAATTGAAATGAGGCAAACTCATTAGACAAGATCTCATAAGACTAAATTCCTGAAAATACCAGCCACGCAACTCCTTAGTGCTAACCCTGGTAAATATAAAACAATGCAGTATTATTAGGCCTCTTGCAGAGTCACATAAATTATCTACCACTGCTTTATTACTTGAATATCAGAGCCTCTGCTCTCTTGATCTTTTTATTTTCTAACATGCTTTGGGTGGAGGCTTTTTGAAGCTCAACTCCTTTCAACCTTGTCAAACAATACAATCAGAAAGTGACCTGGCTTGGTAGTAATTGGATATTCTCTACGACTGCTGTCACAAAATTAATCTGTTCCATATACAACAGATATTTGATTCCACAGAACTAAACTCAATATCTCATGAATATTGAGGCTTGGTGAACCAGCAACTAGTAGCAATATGATCTGATTTGTGAGAAAATATAACAGCCTCAGACCAAACAGAGGGATTATAGGATCCATAGAGCATGTTCGCCAGAAAGCCACAAATTAAATGCCACCACACATGGTTTTTGACAAAGAAAATAACCTCACAAGCTAGCAAAATAAAGAACGAGATGTAGCTAGTTAAGTGTAACATGAAGAATAGCTCCTCAAAACATATCAATCTAAACATCATAGAATTTCAAGAACACCATTTGATGTGTCCTACCTAGTATCCAAGATAAAGACCTCCTTGGAAATAACAAATGAAAGCTTCATTTATGACAAAGTCAGAGATAAAATATATGTACACTATGTACAATATATAAAACCAATAGTAGTTGCCACCTAGCACACCAACATGCTTAGTTGAGTTGTCTACACAACTTGGTTTCATGAGACAGGATAATTGTTCGGCTGTCTAAAAATTAAATTGGTGATCAACCAGTATGAATAATTCAAGATCAGATGCTTCAGAATATATACAAATGCAGACTTTCTATAAAATACCTGACAGGAACTGAACTCATCGATTATGTGATTGGAAGACGCAGACAAATTGCAGGATATTAGGTTTAGAGAGCAGAAAAAGTTGCTCTTGAAGACAAACGAGCCTGTAATGGTTCATCCATGTCATCCTTCAACTCCTGTAGCCATCGTTTTACCAGGCCACATAATACTTGTGCATCTGCAGATTTGTTCTTCATTAATACTTAATACAGATACTTTTCCAAGTTTTCTACTTGAGAGTAGTTCCTATATGCTACAACTACAGTGTACATACATGCATGTCAATTCACTAGCTGTCCCTCAATGCAAGACCCTGTGTTTAAATCTAGATCAAGATTTTTGGTCCCAGTCTTGTCAACCAATTTGTAGACAGCATAAAAAAACTACCAAAATCCCGGGCTTCACTGAAGGGCTGGAAAAGAATAAATGTATTCTTAGATCGTTCCCATGGTTCCACCTATTCTCCTCTCCCATCTTACCATAAGAATGCTCTTCCAGCCATCTCCATTAAAATACAGAAACAGAAAGGGTAGTTTTCATGATAAACCACACTTTCCCCACCCACTTTCAAATAATAAATAGAGGATATTTTTGGCATTCCTAC
The DNA here is from genome assembly GCA_025200525.1 of Camellia lanceoleosa. NCBI lineage: Eukaryota > Viridiplantae > Streptophyta > Magnoliopsida > Ericales > Theaceae > Camellia > Camellia lanceoleosa. The sequence goes on along the minus strand of CM045772.1, from coordinate 90,209,030 downwards.
ATTTGGTACCTAGGAGGACTAACTCAATCCTGATTATACATTAATCTATACTATAATCAGAGCCCTCTCTGACATACTTCAGCAACTTTGTACTCAGAAACTGAAGTGCATGCCACTAGGTTTTAATCATTCAATGGTTAATGGTTATAAACAAATAGGTATTACACAATTATCTAAATTACTGTCTCCTACACAATCAGAGATGTATTTAACCTGGCAGATAGGCATGAAATGAACAATTCTCAAGATCAGAAATTTGCTTGACAAAATTGCTGATATTTTCAGATAAATCGCCAAGATGGCTTGATTGTTGCTCCAGCAATAAAAACTCAACTGAAACACAGTTGTCTGCCGCATCCTATAAAGGAAAAACCGCCAAAAGGAAGTTCAATATCCCCAGCGTATGTTGCCAAGAGGCATTTATTAGAGAATTTGAAACTCTTGGTGAAATTTGCCTAACCATGAGAGTATCTTTCATGACTGAATCTAGATTTTCAACCACACACGAGCTAATCAGTATCACTTTTCTCGCAATATCTTTCTCATGGCCACCGCATGAGTACAAGAATTCATTGCTTAGGACGCTTGTAAGTTTCATATCTGCTCGCAAATGATCAACAACAAAATAAAGGAAACAAGTAAGAATAAATTGAATAGTGTATGTTTTACACACAGGTACATATGACAAAACAAGCATACACACAGAGAGAGATTACTGCAACAAGAAAGAACTCCGCTATCATTGAATTCAGGCAAGAAAGCATCGGTAGGTAAGTTGTTGACGGCATGGTGGAAATTGCGGAGACTGAAGTTTCCTCTTGGTGTATAAGCGACCTTCACCTGTTCACAGTTTTGATTGAATCAGAAACCATGGAATTTCATTGATTTCAACTCATACATTGGTAGACAATAATAAGGGTAACTCTATTTGCACAACACACTCGTACTGTACACACCATTTGTGCTGTTCAAATATAAACTTTCAAAAAAAAATCAAACATTTGGACATCCGAACAAAAAATTAGTTGTTTGGATATCAACTATTGAACGGGATTTATGTCCGAACAATTCATTTTTTGTTAAGAAGTTGAACTCAGAACATTTGATTTTTGTTCAAAGTTGATATCCTAACAACATAAATGGTGAGCAATGAGAATTTCTGTACCCCAAGGCTAAGGCAATGTTTGAATTATGGATTTAGCTCATTTAATCCATATTTTTCCCTTCTCTTTTCAAATCCCTACCTAAATAAATCCATAATCCAAACACAATCTAAGAATAAAGAATGTGTGTGAGTAAATATAAAGAGACATCAAATACTAATTTTTGTATGTAGATAGAGTATATGTCATGTGATACCTTCTACTATTATATTTCATTACATTTAATAAGGTAGTATCACGTGTTATTGGCATATAAAAATTTCTTGACATCAAAACCCTAGCTTCATTCACATGAATCCATCACATTCTACATGAAAAACAAATAAAATAGGAGTATTTACTTCATTAGAACAAGAAATTCGATTCTTGCGGACATAGCACAGGCCGATCCGATCGCTGAGGTGGTCAGAGCGTGGTCTCTCACCAATCTGAGCCGAAACGGCATATAAATTTGCGAGCTGCAATAGGGACTAACAAAGAATACACACAGTAATTTGGTTGTATGTATTAGATACACAATGAATGTCTACATTCATGCATATATAACAGCTGAAAGAGGAAGAACACGAAGAATGTGTGTTTATGTATTCACCTGCTTCAAGTCTCCAAGTAATGGAGGCGATAGGCTCCGAAGATCCAACACGAAGCATAGCATCACCATTTTTGAGTTTCTTTCTGTGCTTCAAAACCAAGTTGGCGCGCAATGGTATTTACAGAGTTCGTAAAATACTTTCAGAAATGCTCGAGGAGTAGAATATCAAACACAAATCTGTTTAATTGAAAATCGTTTTGAGTTTTTATTTTTATTTTTTATTTTTTATATTTTAATAAAAAATTTTTAGATGCACCAAATATTGATTCACCTAAAAAATTACTATAAAATTTACAACAAAGAAAAAAAAGAAGAAGAAAGAAACTGTGCTTTTTTTTTTTTAATTTACTAAATTTTTTTCAAATTATTTTATAAATATTTTACTTAGTTGTATCCAAAATTTTAAAAATAATTACAATATAAAATTGTTTATTAATTATACCAAAAAAAAAAAAAACCTCAAAAACTCAAATTTATATTTGAAAATTAAAAACCAAACAAATAAATTACCACATTCTCATGTAATTCAAATTGCGGTTTTACAAAGGGCAATTTTGATTGCACAAATGAAATTTACCAACATCAAAAAGAAAATTCTAAACATACATAAAATTTATATAAAAAAATTGACAAAAATGATGTGGTATTACCATTATTGTAAATAAATTTATCTTTAATAGTATTTTCTTTTGAAATGAAAGGTCTATAATATGTCACATCAATACATATGAAAATTATGTATAAATTTTTTTATTTGTATAGTATTGCTTAAATCAAAATCCATTAATTCATAGGTATTTTCTTTTTTATTTGAAATTATCAAATTCAATTTTTATTTCTCAATCAAAAAAGGACAAGCTATTAATCATTGAGTAAGTCCAATTGTACAAAAGGTTTTCATAAGATGAGACACATATATGAGATAAAAAGTGAACCTTACCTTTTTATCTGATATTTATATTTCATTATGTAAAAATTTTATATATCCCGATACAGCTTTTTAGTTGTGCCACTACCAAACATCAACCCTCTCACATTAGGGGTTATTTTTTCATGCAATTCTTTCTTCCACTTGCACACTCTAATAAATGAGTAAGGATTCTCTGGAGTTTTTTTTTCTTCTAAAGTTTCCTAAAGTGGTACATTGTGTGGTTGAGATTTAATGACAAGTCACATCAATTTTTCAGCATTAAATCTCAACCACACAATACATCACTTTAAAAAACTTTAGGAAAAAAACACTCTAGAGGATCCTTGGTGCTAATAAATTGTGTACATAAAAATTTTAAGCTCTCCCATTTTGAAGGCTCTTTCTTTTTTCTCTCAATTCTTTGTAAATATAAATTATGCACATAAAAACAACACGATGTTCTGTTATCAATACAGCTTAAAATAATTATAGTATTTACACATACTATAATTTATCAAAATTATATGTTATTCTAAGAATCTCGGCCAATTTTTTTTTTTATTCTTTTTTTTTTTTTTTGGACAATTGCAAAAAATAGTATAAACTCAAAATAATTATAAAGAGGTGGAAGTATAAGATTTAGTTGCACAATTTAATACATAAATTGCTTGTACTTTCATGATATTACAATTATTTTGTGTTCATACCATATTTTTTCTCTTTCTCTCTTGCGATTTTTTTTCTTCTTTTCCTCTTTTTCGTCTTACTCCTCTGCTTATTTCCTTTTCCTCTTTGTAATTGAAAAGAAATTTGGAAAGATACAAAAGCTGTTAGGGTCTCTCCTCACCAACTATCATAAGTGAAGGAGGCTCCAGCTATCATGAATGATGGCTAATATGCAACAATAAGAAATGTAGACTATGGCAGAAAGAGGATGTAGCATAATAAATGAGCTGCCAACACTTTTGGATTTACTACTTGCAAATCCTTAGAGAATAGTTAGCACAGGAACAAACTTCAAGGAGATTGTTTAAAGCACCTAAGAAGAGAGTAGAGTAACAACAAACAAGTGATTAATTACTCAAGTGGTGTGCTTTTTCTTGTTCCATATCTCAAGTTTGGGCAAAACTTAAAGAATTGAATTTGTTTAGGAGAGTGGACATACTGTTGAGGGTAGAATATTTACTTTGTACTTACAATTGAGTAGAGAGAGTTTGTGTGGTGTTTCTTGTGTTTGTATATATTTTTTTGTCTTATAAAATTTATTTAAATTTACATTTTGACAGTTGTTGGAAGCATATTTCTCCCAACAAGAGCTACTATGAGTGTGACAATCAAATCACAAGCCAACTGGGACAGTAGTGGAAGCAATAAACCAATGGAAAATGTCTCATAGCTCAAATTTTGTGGCTCAAAAGTGGCTCAAATGGCCAAAATGACGTCGTTTTGGCCATTTTTATGTTATTCTGTACTCAAAACGACGTCATTTTGGCCATTTGAGCCACTTTTGAGCCACAAAATTTGAGCTACGTAGTATTGTCATAAACCAATATGGGAACAACTCAAAACTCAAAACTCAAAACATTACCCAAAACCACACAAATAAATACAATCGTTTTACACAAAAGTCATCAATAAACAATGATCAAATCTTGTTTTAGGTATTCACAGCATTGCTATGAAATCATTATACAAATATCTAAAACCCAAAGAAAGTCCCATTTTCAACACGATCCATCTGCAAAGCAGACAGAGAAACCAATCTCTTCTTCAACTTAGTAATCACTTCCTCACCTTCTGACACAAACATAGAATCAAAATCTCCCACCAAACCAGGATTCTGACTATTAAGCACAGAAAAACCCACAGCAGATTCGGAACCCATATTCAAACAGTAGTGAACAAGTCCCCTGGGAAACACAAATACATCACCTTTTCTAACTTCCTTCAAAAATATTTTGTTTTCTGAATCAGTGAAACCAGCAGTCACAACACCTTTGCTCAGAAACAACATCTCAGAGGCTCTGGGGTGATAATGGGGCATGACTAGGCCGTCCACATCTATGTCGGTCCTGGCAACTGATAGGCCGAGGGTGTTCAGTCCTGGAAAGTCTGCAGCAGTGAAAATAGCCGTGGAAGAGCCGGGGATGTTGGACGTGTCACCTGCCTGGCTGAGCGACGATGATTTGAAGTCAGAGGCAGTGACGGTGGCTGGGTTTTTGCAGGGGAAGCCGTTAAAGAAGGTGGTTGGCGGTGGCAGTGTGGCAGCTGGACAAGTGTCCTGGAGGTTGTCACTGTCAAATGCCATGGACAGGTAGTGAGATGAGAAGGCAATGCAAAGAAGAAGAAGAAGACAGGTTCTCACCATCTTGGTTTGAATGATCTTTTGTTGTGTTACCACACCTTTGTTGTCAGGTGACATATAAATATATATATATATATATATATATTTGTGGAATGATTTTTTGGGGGTTGCAACAAGTGGAAGTAATAGTTTGAAGCTTGGAGTTCAATTCACTGCTGTTGTTTGAAGTGGATTATGTCGTAAGAAGTGCATTGCTTCGAAGAAATTAAGGTGAGCTGTACTTATCTGAATAGTCCATTTTGGATGATGTCCTTGTGCCTAAATTACCCAAATTGTTCCCGTCTAATTTTCTTAGTACGGAAATTTGGCTATTTTAGTTAATTTTTTTGACTATTTTATGAGATGAAAAAAAGTTGTGTTTGAGATGATTTGTATTTTTTTAGATTTAGGGTCATCGTTTGTAGTGTATTATGGAATTATTTTATAATCTGAACCGTTCATATTGTAAGATTTGTTGAGTACTACATGCCACCAAAAATCATATTAATCGGATATCAATAACTATATGATTGATAACCAAAAAAATAAACAAAAAGTTTTCTTTTGAAAAATAGTATAACAATATGCAATTCGATCATATAGTTATTGATATCCGATTAATATGATTTTGGTGGGCATGTAGTACTCAACAAACCCTACAATATGAACGGTTCAGATTATAAAAATAAATTCATAATACACTACAAAATGGAAGTATTAATAAATATCTTGTTAAGCACAAAGATGACCCCAAATCCTTTTTTTTGTTTGTAGTGAAATAGATAGTTGTAAGAGAAAAAGTGTTTGATTGATATACATAGTGTATATTTTGTCTTATTAATTATTAAATTTTTTTTTTTTGTCTTTATTGACTATTTTAGCTCCAACTTGAGTTTTCAAACAACGCCTTAGTCTTCTATTAAATTCTAAATACAATCATGATTTTTTTTTAATCAATAGGAAATAATTTACAAATGATCTTACTAACAAGTGTCCCTAGAGCACTAGTGAAAGATATTTTTCACTAAATTTAATTCATTTTTACTGAAATCAATACACTTTTTAATAATTTTACATATTTTTAAGACAGTTTATACACACTTCCCAACATTGAACAATGCATAGAGAACACTTATTGGCGGTGTTTGGGAAGGATTTTTTTGGGTTTTTATTTTATTTTATTTTCACTAAAAGACAAATTGGTTACAAAACCAAAAAAAAAATAAATCCAAACAAAATATCACATCAAACCCCATAATCATTTCACTTTTTCTCTAACAAACATCACATCTAACCACAAAAAAACCCAACTATCTTTCCAAACATAAAATTTTTTTTCTCTAATAATATTTACAACTAAAAAAACACATAAAAAAAACCCACTTCTCAAACACCCACATTAGCATTTGTCATTTACAAATATTTTAAGAACTACATTAAACTGAACACTTAACTATATGAAAGTCTAATAAACAGAGTCATAATCATACAACAAAGTTACAACCACAACCTCATTCACTCTTTGGAAAGGAATTTGGAAAGAAAAAGGAAAAAATGTGTAAAACTAAATGAAATATAAGTATGATTTATTCATATTTCACCTACCTTTTCCATTTCCATTTTCCTTTCCAAATCCCCAACCAAACACAAGATTACACGAGTCAAACTCCAAGACCTTAAAATCGAGATAATAATACTGTCTCAAATATTAGTTAACCACGTTGGCATTAACATACAACCATGAATTCTACTAACATCTTTTGTTTTCTTTTTAAATTTTATTTTATTTTATCTCTAGTTACAAGTGAGAGGGTCGTATGTGTACTTAGTCATGTATGTAATTCTCATTGCCTTGTATCTAAGAGTGAGAAATTAAAATAAATATGAAATTATGTATAACATTTATTTATTATTTATTATTATTTTCTAATGTCATTTTGTTCTCATAATAAGATGGAAGAACATGAGGAGTAAAGAAAATAGGAAGGAAAAACCCCCTCAAATATCCATGTCCAATTTTGGAGTTCGATGACAGGACTTGCTTCCATTTGAATCATGGCATTAAAATTCTTTCTTTCAGGTCATGAAAACTAACCACCAACCCAGAAATAACAGCCTCAGGTGTCGAATGATTGAACATAATAAAGAAATATATATATATATATAATAAGAACCTGAGTTCAAATCTACTCAAGTAAACTACAGTTCCAAGACTGAAATTAATTAGAATTCACAAAATCCTGACAATACAGCATAGATCACTAGCAAGCAAATATACGATTAAAAGGGCTCGCTAATGTGTTTATTTGTTAATGCCATCATCAGAACAAAAGTGGCTCTTCTCAGAGGCCTGCAGACAAGCTTTGGGAGGGTAACACTCATCTGGAGTGGTAAGTATTTCCGAAATAAACTTGATCAAAGAACAGAGACCACCAAGAAAATTATGATCAATAACACCTCCACCTTCCACAACATGTGCAAAATCAACCAGTTTGATTTCCGCACCCGAGCTCCTTCCCTCCAATGCCAACTCCTTTTCAAACGTCATAAGCACTGAACAAGAATAGAAATGGAAAATAGTTTGGTCCTCAAACCATGCTTTCAGCTCCAGCAATTGAGCCAAAATCCCGGTTGAACCACCATAAACAACTGATGCAAAAGCACAATCTGGATCCGAACCTGCAGATCCATTTGATGAAACAAACTTCCTCAGAGCCAACCTAACATCGTCTGCAGAAAAACTTAAAAAAAACTGTCTGTCGGGTTTCCAGAATCCTGTTTCTTTGGTTCTGTAGATTTGGAACCCTGATATCCTGAAACCCAATGGTACACTTGTACTTTCCCTATCTCTCTTCAAACATTTAGCTATGTAGTCCTCAGATGCTTGCGGGGGCCAGGTTCTGGAGCCGATCTTAATGTCCATGATCGATGGATTGAGGTGACCCATGGAAAGATCTTGCAAAACAAGGTGAGGAAGCAAACCGATCCATCAGATGCTTCTAGAAGCTGAGTACCATGGAAGGTCGGGAAGAACCTGCAAATGTGATCTGGGATCTTCATGTTGGAAGAGAATGATGTGTAGAAGGATAACTCATTGGAGCCACGATCATCACTCTGGAGAGGCTTGTAGAATCGCCCAGAATCATCTACGAGGGGGCCAAGCTTTCTATCACCAGCTTGGTGACCAGCAACTTGATGGACTGGGATCTTAAGCATGACTAGAGACTTTGAAGAACCTTATGGAAAAAAATGAAAAATCAATATTTCTCCACTTTTGATCTAAAATTTGTATAGTCACATATCACAGAAATGTCCCCTGCAGAACAAAAGGGTAATCAGCCTTCGATATTGGACATAAAAACAAGAAAAATGTGCTAAGCCTGTGAGTTGCATGCAGATGGATCGAAAACAAGGAAGGGGAACTAAAACTACAGTGCTATGAAGCACAGACACTTCAAAACAAGTGCCGATCCGTTTGGATACACATACACTTCAGGACACACGAACACGGGCGGTGACACATATGGTACACACCACATGGCGTGTCCCCTTATTTAATTAATTTATTTTCAGGAGACACGTCGAGGACACACTAAGGATATGCCAAGTTATCTTTTTCTCCATTTTATTTAGTGATTTTGATGAATGTTAAATATTTATTATTTTTTCTTAGATTTAAATATTTAATAGATCATCCATTAAAAAAAAGATATAAGTGCTAATTTAAAAGTGTTTTTTTTTAACAATAAAAATATAGAATTAAGAGTTAATTTTTGATAATATTGACTGTTTGTGGATGTAATATTCATCTATATAATAAATAAAAATATATGAAAACATATTTTATTGCTATGTTCTTGCTATGCTCATGTTCTCATTTTTTTTAAAATCGCAGTATCCGTACTTCTTACTCAGAATGTGAAAAGCCACCACAACATCACATGCTCTAAGATGTGATATGTGTATGCTTGTATACATCATACTATCAGAATTAATGTATTTCTAAAGGTGAGGGCAATTTTCTTACCTAGAATGTGATAAGCCACCACCCCATCCTGTGTATGCTTGTATACATCATCATACTATCAGAATTCATGTATTTCTAAAGGTGAGGGCAATTTTCTTTTACTAATTAGCCATCCAATTAAATATAGTGTATTATTTGTCAAATTAATCATGTAAAACCACATTTTAGGAACATTATGGTCCCATTGCTTTACATTGTGTCCTTTGTCCTTTCCAAAACTCCACTCTCTTTAAAATTTAGTTCATTAAATTTGATTTTCTTATCCTAGTAAAATTAATGATAGACAATTTTTTGGAACCGATCTCATTTGATGGGACTTAAGGCTTGGTTTGATTTTGATAATTTTTTGGAATAGTTTTAGATTGCTAATATATATATATTTTTTATTGGCACCAGAGTATTCGGATCAAAGCCTGACTAATCTCTAGGGATGCACAAGCCCTCAACAAGGAGTTTTTCACAAGTGCACCACAAAAAGAGATTTCGATTCCTGAACCTTGGAGGGAACATACCCTCAAGACCCAAGGCCTTGCTACCAGGCTAACCCCTTGGGTTCTTTAGATTGCTAAATTTACTAGTAAGTGTTACTATGTTTCGGAATATGCATTCCAAAATAAAAATCACAATAATGACCTTTTATCCTCCTGCAGAAACAACAGGGAAAAAATAATTGCGATAAGTTTGGATGCTAAATTCATCGTTTTGGAATAAAGGTATACCATGTTTTGGAACGTACATTCTAGAAACAAAATCACAATGATACTAACATTTCCAATAACAATAATGCTAACTCAAAATTGAAATGTGAAGAAAGGAAATGTTCTCCTAAAAGCAGCCGTAGAAATTTTTTTTTGCATAATTTTGTGACTATGTAACAAATTTTTTTTTTTTTTTTTGGAACGACATGTAACAAACTTATTGAAATCACCAAATACTTTACTACCATATTTATTCACTATACATTTCATATTTGAGAACTTGATTTTATCATCATTTATTAAGGAAAAGGGCCCGACTTGGAGGGGTAGCCAAATCCCCAATCTCAAAGGTTGTGTAGGTTCCTCTCCAAAATCTAGACTAGATACCACCCAGGACAACTATGTCACTGGCTGCGGCATTTATTCACTACAAGAAACAAATGATTATAGATAGCCCAATAGTAAACTTTCCAAGTTAACTAAGTAAAACAAACCTTTAATTTCTTGTTTTAAAAGGCAAAATTCCCAGCGAAGCGAAGGGGGGATAAGAAGAAGAAGAAGAAAGTAATAGATAGACAAATTTGAGAAGTGCACTTTTGAAAAATATCATTAACCCTACAAAGAAAATGGTAGACAAGAAACAGAAGAAAAATATCAACTCTTTAATTTAAAGTTCTTAGTTCTACACTTCAAAAAATAACCTTTAGTTAAAGCAGTATTAGATTCTACCAAAATAATGAAGATATAGCCTCCACAGGTTTTCATCTTAACTGTTCATTCAACAACTTCACTCTTAGGGTATGTTTGATTACAAGGATTATAGCATAGGATTGAGATTGTTAATCCATAGACTCACAATCCCATGTTTAATTGCAAATTTTTTTAATGCTGTGTTTGGTTGAGAGATTTGGGAAGGGATTTGAAAAAGAAAAAGGAAAAGGAAAAGGAAAAGGAAAATGAAAAGGTGTGCGAAACTATGTAAAATGTAGGTTTATTTTATTCATGTTTCACCTACCTTTTCTTTCTTTTTCCAAATCCATTCCTAAATCCCTCAACCAGACACAAAAGAAAAATGTTTTAGCGCTCTAATTCTTGAGCTCTAAAGCCAGTTTTAATGAGCTGGCAGTGGGTCCCACCCACTGTTGATGTGATGTATGTTCCTTGTTTTTTTTTTATTTTTTACTCCATGCAGCTCATTAGAGCTGCTATTAGAGCAGCTCCTTTAGAGCCCCCAATCACAACTGGACACAATAACTGGATTATATGTACGACAAATATTCAATCGGACGAAATTTGCAAATTTTTAATATTGAGAGGGGCTAAGGATTATAATTCAAGTATGAAAGAAGAAAAAAATAAAAACAAAAACTAAAACAAAATGAATACATAATAAATGGTTATCTCACTAATTTAATTGGATAACTAATCCTACACTAATTCATGGGATAATTAATCTTTCACTATTAATCTCGTTAATCAAACAAGCCCTTAGTATTTCCCACAATTATATAGCAAAAAATATTATATAAGTCCACTTTTTAGACCCACTTGCTAGATTGAATAATGCTATATGCATCAATTGGTATACCAATTAGTGTACTACCAGATGATGTGATATATTTTTAAGGTTTTGAGTATTTGTAATTTGTATAGTGGGGAGGGTCATGAACCGATCATCAGAGAATATTAAATTATCAACCAATTATCTTCTTGACATATCACTGCCTCTAGAAAGTGGGTCTTACTTTTTGGTTTGAACTGCAATACTCTAACACAGCTGCTCATGTATGAAAATCGGCACATTCTTACAAAGAAAAAAATGCTACTATGGTACCATTCAGATTTTAACCTAATTTACTCGGGATTTTTTCCGATCTTCTCCAAAACCTTGAGCATCCATATGAACAATTCTTAAAAATAGAAACTAACACTCTTCTAGGAAAGATTTAAGCCCAGTAAGGTACATATGTAGTTACGACATGCTTTTGTAATGGGTTTTTGTTGACAAATGAAAATCACAAAATTTGTAGGCAGTTTTACAACATCTTTTTCTACAACCCAGAGTTACCAGTCTATATATATATATAGATATGCATTGGCAATTAAACCTAGATTATGAGTTAGTGAGATGAGGAATTGGATTACCTCTTTGGCATACACCAATGGAATCAAACAGGTATGGAATTGCAAAGAAGAACTCAGAGCAACTTTGAGTGCTATTCTTCACTGGTTGAATTGTAGATAGGGATTGGTTGGTAACTTTATATATAGGGCCCGCCAACACTACATCCGGGCAAGTCCGAACCCGGAATTTTCGGGTATTTCTTTTCGGGCTAAAGTTTGATACTGAGCTTGGGCTTGTTCTAGGTCAGCACAAACTGGGCTTGGCCCGTACCACTTAACAATTTTAGAATTTTTTTTTTCTTTTAAAAAAAAAATTCTAAATTGAAACAAGAAGCTCATGGAACGACAAAATGAAGTTCCGAAGTTTCCAGGGGAACCGCTCGCTTCAATTACGGTTTTAATAATTACAGAAATTTTTTTTACTTTTTATTGATAAGATCAAGATTTTTTTAATTCGTTAATTGAGTTCTATTTCTACATATCAAAACATTTCCTTCTACATCTTCTCTCAATATATATACTTACTAATTTAAATTTTTTTTAATTTTACTCAACGCACAATCTTTTTTGTCAAAAATATTCATCTCTTTACGCAAAGATCTGACTGATTTGGATGTTTTTGATTTTTTGATTTGGTCTCTTTCTATTTGGTTATATCCATATATTTGATTTAAGATCTAATTAAGGAGTTTGCTTTTTTGATTTGGTAAAACAGTGGTGTTTGGTGGCAAGGCCAACAATGGTGTGGTGGCACAACAGTCATAATATATGTACACAAATGCAAACACATGTATGCATTTATTGATTGAAGTAAAACATTAAATGACAAAAATAGAGGTTGGGTTTGGATTACAATGGTTACAGTGGATAGGAGTATTGGTTGCAAGTTATCTTGGGAAAATATAGCGGTAGCGGTGGTTACTATGGTAGATAGTAAACTAGTGTTTGTTATGAAGAGAATCTGCAGCTGACTATTAGAGGGGATGGAGAAATTAGGGTTTTGATGGAGAAGGTAAGGATACTTTGGTAATTTTATTTTAGAAGAAAACTGTAATAAAAAAATAAATCATTAAGTGTGTACACAGAGATAGGTAGGTGTATGGAAATAGAATTTCCCTACAAATACCAAGTATTTTTCTATCTATAATGACCATATTGTCCCTTTGAACTAACAAGTTATTTAAATGAAAATTTTCTTTCACCTCCCTTGAGATTTTATATATATCTGTATATATTATTAAAGATCTATACATATTTTAACTTTAACACCCTAATAATTTAATATAAGACCCTAATAATAAATAGAACACTTACGAGATTTATTTCACACTATATAAACAACAAAATATTTATCAATTTTAATTAATGCATTTATTATTTAAATTTCTTTTTTTTTTTTTCTTTTTTAAGTTGAAACAAATGGATTTTAAAAAAAAAAAAACAATTTGTCCTGCTTATTTATTCAAATGTGAGAAAATTATTTATCCCTAAATTGTTAAGATATTATTAACAAATTTCAATTTTTATCTTTGAGTTATTAAATTTTTAGTGGATGCATATTTAAAAAAAAAAATGCTGGTTATTCTTATATGATTAAAAAAATTAAACAACAAATATAGAAATAAAAAAATCTAATCACCTTACAATAAATTAAAATTAGTTAATAGGGAATGGAATAATAAGAAATCATTTGGGAATAATAAACAATTCAAACAAATTCTCATTTCTTACACCTAAAAATAAAATTAATCTTTACTTGAATGAAGAAATTATTTTAAAAACTCAATTAATTTGTTATATGATACTTAAAATATATTTCTCCATCTTTATTTTCTCATATAAACTATTTTTATTAAATTCAATATTAAAATTAATTTCTCACCTTCATTAATGGTTAAATTTTTACTTTATTTTTTAATTTCTCATCTTTATTTTGTTCTATTATTATTTATAGCAAAGTATTATTATCTAAATTGTCTAATTTTACTTTTTCCGTATATCTAATACTCATATAATTTTATTGATAAGATTGAGAAATCAGACTCTAACACTAATTTAAACACAATGAAATAAAATATTTTCTAAAGAAAAAAAAATATAAATGCAATTTAATTTACCCTATTATATATATATATATGAAATTATTATTTATTTTCATAATTTTAAAAATGTAAATGCAATTTCTTGACTCTATTTTTTTTCACACAAGTTTTTGAACTTATATAAACCAAAAATAAAAAAAAAATCAACCATTAATGAATGCTACAACAAAATGCACATTCGGCGACCAAAATTGGCGACTAAAAAAAATTTAGTCACCAAAAGTTATGAAATTGGCGCATCAACTAATTGTTTTAGTCGCCAAAAGTAAAATATTTAGCTACTAATTTCTTTTAGTTGGGGTATATTGGTTTTGGTGCCTAAAACAATTTTAGTCGCTAAAAATGCTAGAATTGGCAATCAAAAAAATTTTAGTCATCAGATATTAAGTTTTGGCTACTAAAATCATTTTGTCGCCAAATAAAAAAAAAAATTAATTTTTACCTTTGGCACCAAAATTTTGGTCGCCAATGTTTATTTTCCGCAACAAAAAGAATCTTAGTCGTCAGATATGTTGAGTTTTGGCTACTAAACCATTTAGTCGCCGATTGAAAATTAAAAATTTTTTTTTTGGCGACCAAAATTTTAGTCGCCAAAAAGAATTTTATTGTTATTTACGACCAAAAATATATTTAGTCGCAAAGGTTGTAATATTTGTTTTAGAGGGAAACAAATTATTTTTGGCACCCGATCTATTTACACTGCTCTCTCACACACACGTATACATCGATATACACTTTTGTGTCAAACACTAGCAAACCTCACCCTTACCATTCTTGCTAACAGCTACCATTGAACTTCCACCACCGACCATCATGGCTCGCCATCGTCGTTGACCATCGCGTTTCGCCACTGCCGCCACCATCGCGCCCCTTCCACCACATTCGCTCTCTCTCTTTCTTCCACTATTTCCCATTTCACCATCTCTGATCTAGGGTTTTATTTTATTTTTAATGTCAGAGGATTTTGATAAAATCATTTTAGGGTTTTACTCTTTTTCTACATTTGAAGCACATATGAGGTCCAAGTTGTGTTTAATTCCAAACTTTTGTTGCTCTATTTAAGCAATCGTGAAGACCTGCTTAAATTGCTGAGTAGAGTTATATGTGTATATATATATATAGTATTATTAGGTAGATAGCAATTGATTTAAGGTACTGAACAATTTAAGAATATTATTAGTAGGTAAGTTAATGGAAAATTTTAGGACTCAATTCGGTGAAGTCCTCTTCGCTTAATAGAATTGAAATTTGCTCAGATTCTACACATGGGTTTTGATTTTTGATTTTTATTTTTGAGTTTTATATTTCAAATCCTACTCAATTTAAGCAAATGGGTTTCAATTTGATTTGTTTTTTATTATAAAAAAATGGTCTTGCTTTGATTTGGTGGAGGTAGTGATTTTTGTGATCCTAATAGTTATTCGTGCTCATGATTGAATGATTTTGAGTTTTTTATGCATAACAAAAGCTTGAGTCACTGTGAAATCTCATCCTCCTTTTTGTTTTCTGAATTTGAATTTGAGGGCTTAGCTGTGTGTAAGTATTTACGTTCACAGAGATGTAATGAATTTGAATAATAAATGATGTTTCCTTAGCTGGGTAGAATCTGATAGGTGGTTTGATTTTCTTTGAATTTTTATATCCATATTTTGTTTTTGTCTTTTTTTTCTTTTTCATGTATTAAACCATACTCAATTCAAGCAACTGGGTCAGAATTGAATTAGATTTTGTTTTTCTCAATTAGCTTGGTTTGAATTATTATTATTATTATTTTTTTGGTGGTTAGTAATTTCTAATGCTCTCACTGATTCTGCTAGAAGTAATGAATGGTATTGGTGTTAATTTATTTGTTTATTGTGTGCATAATTCATTCATTTTTAACATACTGAATTGATTTAAAATTTGTGTGTGCAATGAAAACCTGGCTCATTTCTGATTAAGAAAAAGAAAAGAAAAGAAGAAACTTGTGGCACCATGGGAAAATTTTACTGGATGGTGGAACCATGTGTTATCACAAATTATCATGGTGATTTGGTTGGCAAATAACATTATCAACAATAGAATCTAGTCCTTTTTGTTTGGTGAATTTGATTTTGAGGGAAGTTACTTAGTTGTGTCCAAGTGTTTAGGTGTTGCCATCATTTGTTTTGGAATGTCTGATTTTCTTAATTCAAGATTTTTTTAATATTATTATTGAATTCATGTTAAATTTTTTATGTGCATAAAAATTTGGGTAATTTTTGATTAAGAAAGATAAAAAAATAAAATTTGCGGGTATGTGGCATCATGGGAATCATTTTTTATTAAGAAAGATAAACTTTTGTTGCTCGATAGCATGAACTTTTGCCATGGCACTAGGCAATTATTAGTTGAAGTACATGTAGAAGTAATCTTTGGCAAATTTATGGAATCTACAATTTTGCTTCCAGCTAACTATTAATTTGAAGCTGTCTTGGTGAAATAATTCATGCTGATATGGGAAGAGATGAATGCTTGTACTTTGTCATGTACTGTTACTTTCAAACTCATTTAGTAGTTTAAATTCGTGAGATGGAAAATCTATGCTTAAAAGTGAAATAGAGTTGCGCTTGCAAGAGTGATGAAGCATTAATTATGTTATTATATTTCTTTGTATGAAGATATGATATTAATTATGTTGCCTTCTTGTTTCTTTTCTATGATAGTGGATTAGAATTGGGCCCTCACAAAATGATGGTGGAACTGCTATTAGTGGTAAGGCTTTAAGGTGTCGATTGTGGGATAGATATGTTATCCACGCTCTTAATGAGGAAAAGATATTGGTGTTGTTTGCATGGTTGTGGGTGTGCATTTATGGCTTTGATTTTGACTCAATTGGTTGCTATATTTGATTGGTTTACATACTTCCCACAAGGAAAATTTTTCCATTGAAAATCCTTTTGCTAGTTAAAATTTTGAGTTAAGAAAATGATTTCGCTTGAATTCCAATAGGACAACAATGCATCAAACTTAACCTAAAAGGGCGTTAAGGGGGCAAAATGCAAATCTGCTCGAATGACCATACGGATGTCACTACCACCTTCCCCATCACAAATAGGACCCGTGACAACAGACGGAATGTAATTAGCACACGAGTTTGGGAGTTAGGGCTGAAAATGCATTAAACTTAGTCGAAAAAGAGCGCTTTGGGGGCGAAAATTCATAACAAATTCGAACTACCATGTGACTCACATGCAAAGCTTCCCATGACAAATAGGACTTGTGAGAACTGACGAATGTAATTGCACTGTAAGTAGGGAGTTAGAGTTTAACGCACTAAACATGGCCAAAAAGGGCGTTTGGGCGAAATTGAAAACTTCTCAACCATCGCAGACTCACACGGACAGTTTTCCCATGATAAATAGGACTTGTGAACTGATGGCATGTAATTGCACTGTAGCTAAGTGGGCAACATTCCATATTGAGAGGGCGTGGTTGTGCATGCAGATCCTGATGATCTTGGGAGAGGTATGGTTCATTCTTTGCATCTTATGTCATATTACAATGCTTAAACTTGAAATCAAAAGCAATACTTCCCAAGTATGTATATTTACTTGAGAGATTAAATGTGTAGGGAAATGTGATACCAAGCACTGTTATTCTTGGGTTAAAAAGCTAAAGATATTTGAAGTGGATTTTATTATTATTATTATTTTATTATTATTTTTATTTTTTTCGTGGTCTTATCATGGAAGGGGATTTCAATGGGACATCAAAATGCATCAAATTGGTTTTGATTTCAATGGGACATCATGATGCTAGTCTTGTGTGCTCTAGAAAGTTGGTTTAGAAAATGATCTTCTATATCATTTCCTTATTTTATTTTGTTTTATTTTACAGGGATTGAAGTCAAACTCGCTCACCATACACTTGCCAACTTGATCTGGGAGTAAAGCTTCACATATCTTAGGTTTATTTTCCTTTCTCAAACTAATGCCTCTTTCCTGGATTCAACCATATATAGTCAACAAAACTCTGGTTTTAGATCCCAAATTTCTCAAGGTTTTATTTATTTTTAAAAAAATTTATGTATATATATGTGTAGACACCCCATTTTTGACCGACCTTAAGACTCAGACGTCATCGATTAAGTGCTCGGTGATTGTGCATGTTGTGCTCGCTCGAGGTTTCGAGTTTTTGGCCGAGAGCCTTGCCTCCGGGCCTTTGAACTCTTTGTGTTTTGGCTCGGCTTAGGACCGAATCTTGTTTTCTCTTCCCGGAGAGAGGGAGAGGTCTTGTCGACCATCTCTTTGTGGTCGTAGGCCACTTTTTCCGTTTGGAGACTAATTTCCGATTTTCGGAGCCTTCGGCCATGCGCCTTGTCTCCGGACCGCTTAACATTCTCCGCTTGGCTTGGTTTTTGAACCATGCATTGTTGCTCCGCTTAGAGGAACATTGTGGTTCGGGAGACCACTTTTGTGGTCGTATACCACTTTTGATGCCCATAGGCTAGTTTTCGAGACTTTCGGCCGCGTGCCTTGCCTCCTGATCTCTCGTCTTGCATCCGTTTTGGTTTTTTTGGGTACAAACCTTGTTTTCCTTGTTTGGAAGGTGGTACAAGGGTGGGAGACCACTTTTTCTCATTGGAGACCACTTTTCCTTCTGCCAGCCAATTTTTTGGTCGGATAACTGGTTTTCTTGGTCTTTGGACTATCTTTTCTGGTCAGCCACCATACCACCACCTTGCTTTTAGTGTGTAGACTTCCCCCACCCATGGCCAACCAGTTGTCTTCTTGGGAGATCGCTTGAAGTGGTCGGCCGACCACTTTCAGTAGCTGGCCGACCACTTCAAGTGGTCGGCTGCTTTTTGTCACATTTTTGGAGATATTTTCCTCCAGCTTAGCTGGAGGGCACCAGAACCATCCTCCATACGTGTATGGAGGAATTGGTTTGAGACTTAGCTTCTTGGAGAAGCTTACACTTTTGTTCTCTATGAGAGGGAGGCTCCTCCTCCCTCCTCTAGGTTCAGAAAATTTGCTTGAGAGTTATACATATAGCTTTGTCTCTATATTGCTCTTTTTCTTCATTTTTGTGCTTAAAAGTGTCATTTTGTCTCACTTTTGTACACAAATACACACTCAAACACCATCCTTGTGTTGCTGAGGCTTCTTGAGGTTTGTTTTGGTGTTCTTGGACTGGTTTGAGCTCAAAGAAGTTACTAAAGTTGCAACTTTAAAGGTGGTCTTCAAGGGTGAGTCTTTAACCTTTTAAACCCTCATTTTTGCTTAAGCTTTTAGCCTTATTTGCATGCTGATTTAAGCTTAACTTTATACTGGAAAAAGTTCTATTTTTGCATGCTTTATATGTTTGTTTAAGGTCACTTTTTCGTTGGGGGTGTTCTACTCCCTCTTAGGTCTTGTTAGGCCTTGTTTTGAGCCATCCCTTTAGGCTCTTGTTGTAGCCTTTGCATGACCTTTCTACCACTAAAATCCAGAGGATTTTCAGTGGTGGAAAAGTGGTTTTGGAGTCCCAAATAGGAGAGGGTCATCCCCTCTCCTTGTGTCTTGTATACTAGCTTCATATGCCTCATGTTTGAGCATGTTTATTAAGCTTGTGTTGGCTTGTTTTTAGCATGTATTTGGGGTTATTTTGTGATGGCATGCCATTGTTTTTGGTTGTCTTGATCATCCCTTGCATGCATAATACACTTGTAGTGTAAATCTTACAAACTAGTCTTGTATGCTTCATGAAGTAGCGCGTCATTCTAGCTTGTCTTGAGTCCATTTCAGCAGGTTTTTGGTGTTGTTTTACCATGCCTTAGATCTGTTTTGGGTTGGTTTGTTACCCCCTTACATGCTCCATGCACTTGTAGTGCATTTCCATGAAGTAGCCTAATGTGTCTCATGCTTTAACATGTCATTTTAGCATGCTTTTGGCTTAACTCTGAGAAGACTTTGATCATGTCTTAGCATGTTTAAGGTTTGATTTATGTTATCTTGGTCATGCATGCCATGCTTTGTATAGCTATAATGCATTCTAGCTTGTTAGCTTTGTGTATCAAGTCCACTAGCATGCATTGTTTGGCCTATTTGAATGATTTGGCATCATTTTTTTATGTTATTTCAGTCCATGTAGTGTGGCCATACACTCACATTTGTCACTTATTCAATGCGTTGGAGGGTTGGTCCTTTATGCCTTAACATGAGTCATTGTGTATGCCTTCATGCCTAAGCTTGCGAGCTATCATTTCAGTGTTTATTTGGGGTTATTATGCCATGATATAACTCTGATTTTTGTTAGTTAAGTCATCCCATGCTTGGTCTTGATAGGTGTAGTGTAATCCACCTTATTTGCCTTGCATTCATCATGCCTTATGCCCTCCATGCTAGCTTATTTTGGCTTCATTCCATGCATGTTTTAGTATCATTTTGACATGTTCTAGGATTGTTTTGGGTTGCCTTTGCCATATACTTCATGCTTTGTACAGCTATAGTGCAATTGGCCTTGCTAGCTTTGTGTTTTTGATGCCTCGTGCATGTTATCTTTGAGCTATTTGGATGATTTGGCATCATTTAATACTTGATTTCAGAGCATGTAGCATTTCCATATTCCCACTTCATTCACTCTTTAAGTGCCTTTGAGTGTTATGCATTATTGCCTAGTTTATGGCTTAGTGTGTATGCTTGCATGCCTAGGTCTTTGAGCCTCTCATCTCAGCATGTTTAGGTCTTTGTTTTGACTTACTTAAGCTCTGTCCATGATCGGTTCATGCATTTGTGCCTTGTATTGCATGCCCCCTTTGTAGACCTCTTTGTTAGCTTTCATGCTTTAATGATCCTAGCATGCCATGCTTGTATTGTTTGAGTGGTTTGGCACCATTTCTTGCTTAATTTCAGTGAACTTAGTGTTGTTACACTTCCATGATTTTCACTCTTTAAGTGTTCTTGAGAGTTGCACCTTAGTACCTTAATTAGTTAGCCAATTGGCATGCATGTTTACATGTGTTTTTGGTGCCTTCATTTTAGCATTATGGCCACTGTTTTGGCATGACTAAGGTCTGTCCATTTTGGTTTAAGTCCATTGAGTATGTGGTTTGCATGTTGTTGCATGCTTGGTGTATTGCATGTAGTTGCCCTTGTTGCATTGCATTATGCATACATGCATTGGCATTGTTTGCATGCTCTTAGCTTTGTTAAGTTGATCATGTCACATTGCATTGTGTATGCCATGTTGTCTATTGCATTGTGTATGCCATGTAGTTGCATCATGTTTTGCATGCCTTATGCTCCATGTTGTTGCCATGTAGTTGCATTTGCATGTTTGCATGCTAAGGTTGCATTACATTGCATTGAGCATGCCATGTTATGTGTTGCATTGTTGTTTGATTAATAGTGTTAATTGAAAGATGAGAAACGAGGGACATTTCATACTTGAACTGATGAAACGTGCCTCAATTCTCGGTCGCCAACGCTCTTGATAATACATGATAGAGTTTTAGGCCTTTTGTGTTTACTTGTGCATTCATTTCATATTGAATTGTGCAATTTGGCTTCTCGGCCATCATACATCAACATGCGTGATTGGTGGCCCGAGGGTCGAGAACCACACTCCCTTGAGTTCATGACATGACAGGGAAGGTGGTTGTGCACACATACCTTGCAAATACATTGCCATGTCCTTTCTTGCTCTCTCTGCAACAAACCGAGAAATGCAAGAATAACCTGGCGGCCACCAGAAATTAGTCGGCCGACCACTTTTTCTGGTTTTCAACACAAAGTGGCTCGCACGCGGCCTCCACGCCAATAAGTGGTCGGCCACCTCCCACAGTTCCCAAGGTGGAGTTTAAGCTTTTTGGAGCTTGGTGCAATGTTCTGAAAACAATTGCAAACAGAGGCAAATTGGGGCATCACGACGGATTTCCGAACGAGGCGATCGAGCATGCATCCAATCTTCTCCCTCTGAGAACCTCCTGTTTTATTGCTTTCCTTAGCTAGCTTATGCTTTGGTTTGTAATTAAGT
This sequence comes from Camellia lanceoleosa, assembly GCA_025200525.1. NCBI lineage: Eukaryota > Viridiplantae > Streptophyta > Magnoliopsida > Ericales > Theaceae > Camellia > Camellia lanceoleosa. Next base: position 90,187,093 of record CM045772.1, on the reverse strand, counting down.
AGTTAATGCGCTTAGTGCTTATTCATTTTGCAATAATTAGTTTAATTGGCTTAGATTAGCTAGTTAGCTTCTTATTCGGTCCCTCCGCCGAGAGGGCGCATCGTTGTAATAAGCGTGTGTGTGTGATGCATGTCTTCCAATCCCCATTTCTTTCTCCTTTTACTTAACCGCCATTTATGGTTAGTTTTAGGCATATTTTGTTTAGCATACCTTATGTTTCGCATGCGTGCATCATTCATCTATATTGCATGCACCTGCTCTACGATCATACTAACCGCATTGTATTTAAATTCTAATTTGAATACATGTACCAAATTGCATTTCGCATGACATTCTAGATAATCGAGCCTATTTGAGTTGCATTTTCGATGTGTTGCATTAGCCATCTTAACATGAACTATGATCATGCATGATTTCTAACTAGTTCTTTGTTTTGGCTCGAGTACACTATGAGTGTTTACGCTTTAGCATACCGCATGTGTGTTAATGCCGCCATGAAAGCATGCTTGCCATGAGGCTAATTGCTTATTTGATATAATTGCTCAATGCTTGTGGGTGAAGGTTGATTACTTGAATTGGAACAATTCATTGAAATCCGTGATTTAGCCTACTTGCAAGTAGCAAACTTCAAACCGTTTTCAAATGAACATGCAATGTTTTGTTCCAACTTAGGCGATCTAGTCTATACTTGTATGCTGTGCGCATCACATGGTAATTCTAGGTTAATAACCGAAATAAGAACACATGTGTTTTCAAAAACAAAATATCACGCTTAGTAAAGGCCGATCTTTGATCGGGCGAACGGGAGTGCTCATTGCATGATCTCCCCTCTCGTATCCAAGTTCTCAAGCCGAGGCAACTTTGGTGATGATGGACATGTGGCCTTAGGCACGAGTCAGGGTTTCCTAAATTTCTCCCAAAATAAAATATTTAGGTGGCGACTTTGTATCTGGCAAAGCAGTCCATGTTTGGCACTTCTTTATAAAAATTAATTTTCCAAAACGATTTGCCAGATTTGGACTCTTTGGTAATTTATCAATCTTGCATTGCACTTTGTAGGATTAGATTCAGAACCGTGACACGAGTCTGAACTTGTAGTAGCCAGAGAGCAAGCGAATTTCGTGCCTTCGCAGCGCGGAGCTTCGGGAGCCCTCGGGCGCGTCTACAATATGTCACGATTTGATGGAATGTTTTGTAAAAGACACCCAATTTTGATATAAAAACAAGGCCTATAAAAAAAATAAAAATCAATGTTTTACTATCTAAAAAAAAAAAACCAATATTTTAAAACTTAGATGTTATAGTTAATAAAATAGATAATTAATTGAGTTAGCTCAATTGGCCTCTTTTGTGTACATTTTAACTGAATCGTAAGATTCACTCAATTTAAGGTTTAGTAGCATGAATTGAATTGTTTTGATTGAAACTTGGATTGAATCGTGAATCGTATGATTCTAACACTCATATATATATGGCTATTAGAGTCATTTGATTGCCAAAAAAAAAGGTAGGGGAGGATAATAAAATGATATGTTGAATAATTGAACTGTAAGATTTTGATTGTATTTGGTCCTAGTTATTATAAGACTTCAATTGGTACAACACAATAAACAACTTGGAGAGCTGAACTTCCCATTGCTTAAGAAGAAGAAAAAATCTGCAGAAAACACAGGACTAAAAATTATAGGCAGTTTTGCCACAATTTGGTGGCATAACAATAACACCTACTTGTTGTCATTTTTACCTTTCTGGAAAGAATTAGATGCATAGGAGAACCCTTCTTACTCTAGAGCTTAACAATAAGAAATCAAGCCCAAAAATATAGAAGATGTCTTAATTTTATATTTGTATTAATTCAAAGCCCATTGTGAGAGGATCCTTCATCGAATGCATTTACAAAGACTATAAACAACTTGGCAAAGGTTGAATTTTCCATTGTTTGAGAAGAAAAAGCTATAGAAAACACAGACTAAAATTATAGGCGCCTTGCCACAATTTGTTGCCTATAACACCTACCGTTGTCGGGCTTTTGTTTGTTTGTCGTGATGATGTAGTGATAGTCATTGATGGTTAGGTTGAAAGTAACACCGCCGAATCCATAAGCAAGCTGCCAGGTATTCTTGGAGTATGTCGTTGATCTTACCGGTTTGTCAAATGTTCAAGTTGTAAGAGAAAGAGCCGAGGTATGATTTTCCTCTTTTATCTAAAATTGTTGCAAAGAAGATTGTGAATACTTAAATATCTAATCCTTTTGTGCTTTTTTACTTGTTTGTATCGTGCATTTCCCTCCCAAGTAATGTACTAGATTTTTAATTTTTATAATATTCGTTGGTTGCTAATCCTAATAGTAGAATTTATCAAAATATTGTCTATCACTAAAACAATTGTCCTTCATAGCAATTTAGGACCTGATGCTTGTGATCAGCAGTCAACTTATATGTTATCACTGTAATTCATAGTCACCAGCTTTATTCCTATGCACGAGAGGTCCCACCTTGTCTTAACAAGGATAACAAAAGAGACTGTCTAGATGGCTTGTGCAAATTAAAGTAAAAGGATATGTTATTTATCAAAATAAATAAATAAAAGGATATATTGGTAGTTCTGAAATTGGTTTGGAATCATCTTGCATCTAGCTTCGTTGTTGAGGCTATATTTTTCCTAATACTTCTCTTGGGTTGTTTTCAAGAAACTGGTGATCAGTTGTCATCTGACGAAAAAGGGCGTTTCGGAGGCGAAAATTGAAAACAACCCTTGATCCACCGTGTGGCTGACACGAACAGCTTCCCCATGCCAAATATGACTTGTTACAACTGACGGAATGTTATTTGGACCCATATGTTGGGATTTAGAGCCGAATACGCCCAAAACTTAGTTGAAAAATGGCGTTTCGGGGGCGAAAATTGAAAACAGCCCCCAAACCGCTGTGTGGCCGACACGAACACCTTTCCCATGCCAAATAGGACTTGTGAGAATTGACGGAACATAATTCGGACCCGTAGGTTGGGAGTTAGAGCCGAATACGCCCTAAACTTAATCGAAAAGAGCGTTTCGGGGATGAAAATTCAAAACAGCCCTTGATCCGCCATGTAGCCGACATGAACACCTTCTCCATGCCAAATAGGACTTGTGACAAATGACGGAATATTATTCGGACCCATAGGTTGGGATTTAGAGACGAATACGCCAAAACTTAGTTGAAAAGGCGCTTGGGCTAAAATTGAAAAATTCCTAACCGCCGTGGTCGATAGAAACACCTTCCCCATGCCAAATAGGACTTGTGACAAATGACGGAATGTTATTCGGACCAAAGTTGGGATTTAGAGACGAATACGCCTAAAACTTAGTCGAAAAATGGCGTTTGGGGCTAAAATTCAAAATGCCTTTTGATCCACATTGTGATTGACACTAATAGCTTCCTCATGCCAAATATGACTTGTGACAACGACGGAATGTTATTCGACCCATAGGTTGGGATTTAGAGACTAATACGCCAAAACTTAGTCGAAGGGCTTTTGGGGCTAAAATTGAAAACAAATTTCAACCGTCAGGTAATCGACACGAACACCTTCCCCATGCCAAATAGGACTTGTGACAAATGACAGAACGTTATTTGGACCCGTAGGTTGGGATTTAGAGACGAATACGCCTAAAACTTAGTCGAAAAACGGCGTTTTGGGAGTGAAAATTTAAAATGTTTCTTGATCCAAGATTGCATTGACACGAACAGCTTCCCATGCCAAATATGACTTGTGACAACCGACGAATGTTATTTGGACCCATATGTTGGGATTTAGAGCCTAATATGCCCAAAACTTAGTTGAAAAATGGCGCTTTGGGCGAAAATTGAAAATGCCTCTAACCACCGTGGTCGACATTTAACACCTTCCCCATGCCAAATAGGACTTGTGACAAATGAAGGAATGTTATTTGGAGTCAGAGGTTGGGATTTAGAGACTAATATGCTCAAAACTTAGTCGAAAAACAAAGCTTTTGGGGCTTAAAATTCAAAACAAATTCTTGATCCGCATTGTGGTTGACACTTAACACCTTCCCATGCCAAATATGACTTGTGACAACTGATGGAATGTTATTCGGATCCGTAGGTTGAGAAAATGCAACTTGTAATATTGCATGGTTACAAATGCCAATACAAAACAAGGAATGCTACGATCATATAAATGTTAGTCATAAATGAAGGAAAATATGTCACTTCATCTTCTCATTATGTGAATATTGTGTTAATGCTACAAATTTTCTCAAGGCATGTCTAATATCTAATTCTAGTGTCTCTCGATTAATTGGGGTGAATTGAGATGATTCCCTGCTTACAAGTATCCCATACTTTTTGGGTATTTTAAAATGCATGCTTTAAATAGAAAATATATCCAAAATGATGTGTTAATGATATTTATAAAAATTATGGGGACAACTGTGAAAAATGTGTTGAAATCGATAATAAGTGTTTCATGTTCTTACTGTTTTTTTCCCCTTCGTGTCTCGTTGATTTTCTTCTTTCTTCTCATACAAAACATGATGTGATGGTCTAAAACAACTGGTTAGCTAAATGTCATGATTATATTAATGAAAAAGTTTAGTCCAAGTAGTGACAAAGAAAAAGCTCTTTATAATATCTTCCTAGCATGAGTATTTTTGTTAAATGTTTTATCAAGCTCAAGTTCAAAGCATGAGTATTTTTGTTTCTCGAAATGACTTATTTTCATATTGTAGGCATGGGACCTTGTTACTGGAAGACTTTTACAAACTCGAGCTTTTCCACTACCAATTACTGCAATAGTTGTTGATCCAACAGAGATGAAGTTATTTTCTGGTGGTATAGATTACTAGTGGATATTTCTTTTTTGTATACGGAGAACATCATTTTTGTATGATTATCTGTTTGTATGGAATTATTATTTTGGGTTAGATTATATTGGTTTGTATAGAATTTGATGTTACAAAACCAAATTTTTGGATGGTTGAAAGTGAAATAGAAATAGACATATGTATTGTTTTGTTTATATACAGGGTGCAAGTTGCACGAAATAAATACAGATTGTGCAGAAATTAATAATAATAACAAAAAAAAAAATACTAAATAAAGTTTTTGGTGACTAAATGTTTAGTAGCCAAAAAAACTAAATAAAACTTGTTGGCTACTAAAAATTTAGTAGCCAAAAACAAACCAAAGATTTTTTGGAGACTAAAAATTTAGTAGTAAAAAATATATAAGACTTTAGGCGACTAAATAGTTTAGTAGCTAAAAAAAAATATGAAAATTAATTTTTTTTGGCTACTAAATATTTAGTAACTAATAATAAATGATACTTTGGGCTTACTAAAAGTTTTAGTCGCTAAAAATGAAAATTAATTTTATTTGAAAACTTTTGGCCACTAAATATTTAGTCCCCAATTTATGACTTTTGGCTACTAAAAATATTTAGTCGCCAATACCTCGACTTTTCCTACTAAAACATTAGTAGCCATTTATAGGACTTTTGGCACTAAAACTTTTGTAGTCGCTAAAACCTTCGAATCGCTTTTCCCATGACAAACTGGGGACCAAAATATTTAGTCGAAAAGGTTTCATGATTAAAACCTTACTTTTGGCGACTAAAACTTTAGTCGCCAAAAGTACATTTTTTTGTAGTGGAAGGTGATAAATAAATTTTAAGATTTAATTTAATAAAAATAGTTTAAATGAGATAAGTAAAGATGGATAAATAGATTTTAAATATCATAGACAACACATTAATTGAGTATTTTATTATTCTCAAATAATTTCTCCATTCAAGTAAAGATTAATTTTAATTTTATGTATAAGAAATGACAAATTGTTTGAATTGTTTATTATTCTCAAATGATTTCTTGATATTTCATTTCCTATTAACTAATTTTAATTTATTGTGAGGCTTATTAATTTTTTTACTTATTTTTATTTTTTAATTTTTGTAATCATGTAAGAAATATTAACTTGTATTTTTTAAATATGCATTGACTAGAAATTTAATGACTCAAATACGTAAATTAAAATTTGAGAATAAATATGAGTGAGAAAATATAAAATAATATATATATTTTTTATATATGAATAAATAAGTAATGCAAATTGCCAAGAAAAAAATAAATCTATTTATTTTAACTTAAAAAAATTCAAATAAGAAATGTATTACTTAAAATAATAAATTTTAGGTTATTTTTGTGGTGTGAAATAAGTATTATATTAAATTATTAGGATATTGTCTAACATTAATTTTGGAGAGATTATTTATTTTTAAGTATTTTATCAAAAAACATTAAGTTTTTTTTTTTGGGCATTAAATGATTTAATAATGTTTTAACAGTTTAAATATTTTATTTAATACTGCATGAAATTCAAATTTTTTATTAAATAATGATAAAATATATATGGGCTTTTGATAATATATATGCAAAACTCAAGAGATGTAAGTGAAATTTCATTTGAATTGATAAAAGCAATTAATGGATAATTTCATCATTTTTAATATGACATCAAGATAATATCGCAAATTCTATTAAATAGCTTAATAGTGAGGAATCTTAATAATAGTTTCAAAAGTAAGGAATGCTAGTGTAATTATTGAACCACTATAGAAGTTCCCGTAATTGTCGAAACTTTAGAGAAGGTAAGTGTAATTTATCCGATATTTGTTCAATATTGAAAATGATGTTATATTTAATTCATTGAAATGAAATTTTGTAAAACATTCAAATTTAAATATTAAGTTGTTATCAAATAAAATCAATGAAGAAGTTGGAGAACCATATGAAAAACTTTGGACAAAAGAAAAAACATGTGAGCAATGGATGACCTAAAAGTGCATATTTATTTACTTGGGTTTGGCTTTTTTCAAGTTGATCATTTTAACTTGAGAGAACGCTTTGGGTTTGATATGCTCGCTTTGGGACAAATTCAGTGATCCAAAATCGCTCAATTTGTAAGACTCAAGTAGAATATTTATATAAAAATTAAGATTATTGGACACCGATAGCTATATGGTTGAATAAAATTTTTATTCAAAACAAAATAGATGATTATTCTTGAAATTAGATTTATCGCTATTTTTTAAAAATAAATATGATTTAAACATATAGTTACCGATATCCAATTATCTTGATTTTTTCCATAAATATTCTATTCAATAAATTCTAAAATGTGAACAACTCTGATCACGAAATCAAACCCAAAATGAATGTACTAAGCACAAATATTTTCTCAAATTAAAATAACAATTTGAGAAAAGCCAAAACTTTAATGTGCCTAACTCATTGTCATGAATGACCTATAAAGAATCTTATCATACTAGTTTCTAGGCATTACTTCAATAGAAAACAATTGGTTACTCACAAGCTTTAAATGATGTTATAGTATATTATCATCTACCATTAATATGTGAATATTTTAACATGTGATTATTTCATATTGCATAGGTCATAGATCTGAATCCAAATATGCATGGATCTTTTAATTCTAAATGATGCTTAACGTTATGGGGATTTGGTGAAAGCGCCTTCAATATCGTTTATGTTTTTTCCTTACAGGAAGGACAAAGATATAGAAGGAATCTATAGCACATAATTTGTTGACCAAAATATACTCGCTTTTCAAACTTTAAACTTTCATCACTTTTAATGTATCTATTTTTTTTTTTAAAAACAATCAATAAATTCTATTTTACTCTTAAGATTACTATTGATTCTTATTGTGATAAAAGGTTCCCAAAAGATTCGTTACTCTATAATATTATATTTTATCTCAATTTTACCCTTCTTATTTAATATGAACAATAATTTTATAAATACTTTAACTTAATTAAAATTTAAAATTTTAATTGTAAAAGTTATTAATATTATATTACAAAAATCATAAACAACAATTGGATCAAAACAAGTATAGTATTATAAAATATTATTCCAAGTTATGAATTTTTTAGTATAAAAATCTAAGAGGCTAAATTCAATTAAAATTACAAAGAACTACGAAAATTTTATATATTTCTTAATGTATGAGACAATTGATGAATCTTATACTTATGCTTTTCTAAAAAAAGCTTGAAACCCTTAAACCTTTAAATTTATATATCATATTGTGGATCTCTATGTCAATTACTGATTTATTTAAAAATCAACCATCAAAGACCCAGAATCAACCAGTTGAGCCCTAACCCCCTTATCAATGAAAGTCTACTTTACATGAGGCATTAAATCCAAGTCGACTACTGCAGGAATAGAGAGTTAAATGAAACAAGAGCATCACAATAGCTATGCACGATATGAATGTATACAACGAGTTTTTTTTTTGGGCAAATTACAAACACCCCCCTCGAGGTTTGGTGAAAATACAGATTCCCCCCTGAGGTTTGAGAAATTACATCCTGCCCCCTGAGGTTTACATTTTCATAACAAATTGCCCCTAGGGTTTTATTTTCATACGATTCCCTAATTTTTCCTAATTTATTATGAAAATTTGACTCTCAGGGGGGAATTTGTAATTTCTCAAACCTCGTGAATCAGATTTTTACTAAACCTCGAGGGGGTGTTTGTAATTTACCCTTTTTTTTTTTAAAGAGGTATCACGTGATATCGTCAAGTGGTATTTTTTACTAATTATAAATGTATATATTTTTTATTATTTCCTTAACACTCAACATAAATGTAATAGATCTGCTGGCACCATAAATCTATAATTTTATTATTATTTATATAATTGCAGGACACGTGGCATTCTCTTATTCATTTGGAAGGTAAAAGAAGTTATAGAGATGATGAAGAATATGAAGGACAAAGTGGATGAGTGGAAGGACACATGGCAAGACAAGAATAAAGATAGAAGAAATGGTAGCTACTAAGTAGTTATTGTTGTATTTTTTCTCTATAAATAGCCATTAATAGCTACATTGTATAGATCCGAATTCAAATCAAAGACAATTGATTTCAATATTTCGCCATTTTCCTTATCTTAGAGTAATTTAACATAAATTTATATTTCAAGCATTTATTTTCAAAGATTTCATTTTCAAAGAATTTAATGCACTTCCTTTTCAAGCATAGGAGTAGAAGTAAGTAATTATTACTTTGATTGTTCACTCAATCATCTTTCTCCGCTCTCTCATTCTTCTTTTAATTTTTCTTTTCTACACTTTGGCAATTTTGAAGCCCTCTTTGTTGAGGCGAAAAGAACTCACAACACAATCGCTGATAATTGGCTTGAATTTAATCAGAAGGATTTTTCAATCCTTGTTGGCACGCCAGCATTTATAATATTTTCCTTCAGAGGAAAAATAAGCCAACAAGATTTTATTGTCAAATTTAATTACAATATAAGAAGATATTACGTGTTATTTACTCTGTTAATACTCAAAAAAAATTTCATATATAGCGGTCGCGAGTGTGGCATCAATGAAACACTAATCAATAAAAATAAAATGTGGTACTTTATATTTTAAAAGAATTTTGTATGGACTTTATGCGGAAAGTATTTTAAACGACAGATATTTCACTAAATTTCCTTTTCAAATATTAAATTTGAAACCATTTTAAAAAAATATTAAATTTTAATAATTGAATTCTATTGTTGTTTAGTTTGGAGTTTTCAATCTGTAATTTTTATTTTTATTTTTAGTGATATTTTTAAACATTTTAATTAATTTTTTTGCTTTTTCAGTTTCACTTAATCAATATACACTTTTTGTCTTGTTGCCATACCATAGGATGTTAAGGGGATGTTTGTTTAGTTTGGAGTTTTCAATCTGTATTTTTTTGGGGGGTGAATTTCTTAAACATTTTAATCATTTTTTTTTAAAAACTTTTTGGATGTTAGGGGATTAGTAAGTTAGATACATTTTTTATTAGTCATACGATAGGATGTTGAGGGGATCTTTGTTTTAGTTTCGAGTTTTCAATCCGTATTAGTTTTAGTGAATTTTTTAAACTTTTTAATTATTATTTTTTTTTTACTTTTTAGATGTTAGAGAGTTAGTAAGTTAGATTACAATGAAAGGGCTGCAGCCGCTCTATTAACTCGAATACTAAACTTTTAACTTTGTCACTATCCCAAAATACAGTTACATGGACCACTGAGTCAATTCCTCTGTCCTAATTGAGATACACTTAAAAAGCACAAAATTTGTACAATTTTTTTTTAAAAAAATTATTGAATACAACAAGGGAAGGGCTTCTCTCCAATCGACTTTGGGGGTGTTTGATTGAGGAAATTGAAGGACAGGATAGGACTTCATGTCCATTCTATGTAATAGTCCGATATTTGGTTTAAAAAATATAAGCCATACTGTAAATCCCTTATTTGTGGGATTATTGTGTCCCATGGAGGGGTGTGGGATACCAAATAGTGGGATAACTCCTTCAGATTAGAGGGCAAAATGACATTTTCGGCCCTCCAAATTATTGTACTTAGTAAAATAAAACAAAAATAAAAATTAAAATAAATTTATTTAATTTTTATTGATGTTCTATTTATTTAACTTTTTAAAAGTTCTAGCCCAAAAAAAAAAATAAATCAAATTTATTTATATTATTTAGTAACAATTCAAAGGGCAATTTGAGCATTTATCATTTTTCATAATATTCAAAACAAACATAAGATTCAATAAAATAGTAATTTTCTGACATCTAATCTCATGACTAAACAAACATAGGATACACATTCTTTCCAATTAAATAGTCCAGGAACTATGTATCTCAAGATTAGCAGTCCGATGTAGGGCTGTTCAAAAATCCGTTCAAACCGGTAATCCGGACCGAACCAGACCGAATTGTATGGTTTGGTTCGGTTCTATTAAGAATTGGTTCGGTTTCGGATTAAGAAATATGAGAACCGTAAAAACGGTTCGGTTAATGGATTTTATGAAAAAACCGCGGTTCGAACCGAACCGAACCGAATCAATTTTAAAAGATATATATATATATATAATATCAAGTTTTATTTTTATTAATTGGTTTTTATAATTTTAATGATATTAGGATGGTATAGATATGTAATATTAAGTAATGCCTAAATATTATTAGTTTTTATCATGAGTTAAATGTAATTAGTTTGAGTAATTATTTTGCTAATATTAACAATTTATTCTTGTAAATAGAAATTTTGAATCGTAAACCAAACCGAAATCAACTGCTTTTGGTTTGGTTCGTCTGATTTACAAATGTAACGGTTCCGTCTCGGTTCTCAAAATCACGTAATCGTTAGGATCGGTTCGATTCTTGGATTTTCTCGTAACCGAACCAATCCAACTGTACACCCCTAGTCCGATGGACTACAATCCTCGTTGTCCAATCCTTTCAAACAAATATGGCTTTTAGGATCGGATCGCTATTGGGCTCGTGGGACCCACCAAAGGTCCTATTTCAATAATCTAAACCGCCAATGTGTAGAGTTTGTTGACCACTTTACCTCCACAAAAATCACGCTAATATCGATAGCCTTTTCATCATATCATATTTTTGTCAATGGTAAATATGACTTTAAAATAAATTGTTAACAAAAATGTATTTTGACTCAAGTTGCTATGAATATCCGATCAATGCGATTTTTGCAAGGATGAAGTACTCAATCTAATTATATACATCAAACGGTTTGGATCATCAAAATGTGTCATGTGGTGGGCTCATAGGCCCAACAACACTATCTAGTGTAGACTAGAGAGAAGCCATTTCCATACAACAAAATATGAAAGTGTACTGAATTTTTATATTTTTTTTATTCAATGAATTTTTGAAAAATTTTTGTATAAATTTCATAATTTTTAAGTGTTTCCACATTCAATGAACCTAAAAACTAAAAGAAAATTCATTAAAATATTTTTAAAAATTTACTAAAAAATATATAAGGAAATTTAATATACACCCCTTTAAATAGGGTGTATCATATTTACTCTTAGTTATACTATTTTCTTCTTTAGTTATGATTAATTTTTTTATATAGTTATGACGTTATTTTAGTTATAACTCATAAATTCTTTAATTATGTCTCATGTTTTGTTTAGTTATGATTTTTTTTTTTTCAGTTATGATTTAGAAAATTAAAATTATACTATTTTCTTTTTTGATTATGAGGCGATATGGTACACACCCATAGTGTTTCGCTATATATAAATTAAAAACTGAAAAATTATTTTTAAAACTTCAAACTAAACAGAGTACTGCATATGTGTACAAGACAAACCACCATAGATAATCCAGATCCCACCTATGACTATCCCATGTATGAATGGAGATCTCTTCCACGTTTAGGAGTTTGAATTCGAAATACACACGGAAAGTTTTCACTTAGGTACGGAGCTATTTCCACAATTGAAGTCAACTTTTACTTTAAGATGGCAATTGAGTTTAAATTAATGGTGGAAATTTTGACAAAAAATGATAATACGATTCGAATAGGAGATGACTCCATCCAGTCATGCATCCGGACTGGAAGGCACTGTTTGTCTATGAGATTTATCATAAGTTTTATTCCGATGATTTAAATCGCTCATTATGTTGAATAATTTGTATATATCGCCTACATAAGAAATTAGATTAATGTGATAATAGAAAGTTATTCAATTCATCTCGTTTGTCACAAGATTGAATTAAGCTATCTATTTTTTTTTGTGTGACAAATGCGATAAATTAAATAGGATACAATTATCAGATCTGTTTAATGTTTATATGGATAATATACTTAAATAATCTTATAAAATGAATGATTTGAATAATTAAAATTAGACTTGTGGTGAGCCCTATGACCTAATAGTACCCTCTTGTCCTAATGCATGATTGGAGGAGCCCAGCCCATTCAAATAGTACACAAAACTAGCTTAATTAAGATTGATTATTTTTCAAAAATGAACACGTATATGACACAATTTATTTGAATATTAACATGTCAAGTTAATATTGAATATGTATAATACAAAATTCATACGAAAAACATATTTAATGAAAAATTATTTACATATTATTTCCAATAAGATGTGCCATGAGATATTTGGATCATTGTGTGACTCAAATCATCTAATTAAAAAGTACTTAAAAAACAATATTTTAGAATAAACTATCAATAGGTCATAATAGTTAGATTTAATTCTCATTAAGTCCTATTGAAAATAAATCATAGTAAAATCATCGCTAAAAATAATTTTTTGACACATTTTTTGCATATGTCGCTAAAAATTGACAATTAGTGATTTTTTTTGTCACGATTTTTATAAATTGTCGCTAAAATTTATAATTAGTGACATTTTTATGTGACAAAATTTTCAAACTGTCGCTGAAAGTTAAAAATTAGTGACCTCTTTTTGTGACGATTTTTTAAAAATGTCGCTAAAATTTAAAATTAGTAACATTTTTTGTGATAATTTTTTTAAACTGTCGCTGAAAATTAAGAATTAGTAACATTTTTTAACAGTATTTGATGAAAAAGGGCATTAATTATCACAGGACTTATTAGACAATAAGTCCATCTATTAAGACTTACACGTAAGTCTCCCATAATTTTAAGGTTAATATAAGTTTTATTTTTATTTTCCTAATTTTATTATGTCATTTTAGTAGGTAACTATAAAATATATTATTTCACTTATGAATAATTCATTCAGTAGAGATTAATTTAATTAAATTTAACTTCTAAAGTGAAATTTTAAATTTTGCATACATTTGATATTTTTAAATAAAGTTGATTTTTTAACATGACAAAGTTAACATGAAACTAATTGAACACGGGTGAAAATGATATGATATATAACATGAAATAATAAACGGGTTGGGTTAGTGTTGAGATAATTGACATTTAATCCAAAATGACACAACACGTAACACAATTCGACATGTCACAATGCCCGGTTTAAATCAAGAAGGAAATGGAGCTTATATAACTTGTTTATTGTAGGGTCGCAATTTAAGCTGCTCAACTTGAGTAATTCGAGCACAACTTGCAAAATCTTATAGTTGAGGCAACATATTTTTGAATTTGACGTGGATTTGGACAAAAATTTAGAACCGAATTAACTTTGAATGGACTTGGGTAGAGACTTTAAACAACCCAAAACTCAATTGATATACAAATATATAAAAATATTAAATACACATAAATTATTAGTAGCTAATTATGTAAAAATAATTTAGATATTTAGATCATATTCACTATATATATTATATATACATATAACACAATACAAAATCTTATAATTTTTTTTTTTTACTATGAAATTGTAAAAGCAAATCAATAATAACACATCGGTTCTTCAATTCTTATAGACCTCCTCTCTATCTCTCACATTATAGAAATTATTCATTTCGTGTTATTAATAATATATTCAAAAATTGTTAATAGAGTCTTATTTTAACAAATTAATCAATTTTGTTGTGAATACAAAAAAAATATAGAATTTTCTAGTTTAACTCGAATCGACTTAAACATATAATTTTGAGTTGCAAGTCGAGGTTGATGGACTGAATGCAAAATAGTATTTTAACTTAAAATGCTATGTGATGGATTAGCAAACCAACCTCCCTCGTGGGAATTCTAATCCCCTTATGTATGGTTTGGGATGTTCTAAAAAAGTGTACTTTTTGACTTATTGGCTTATATGGGTTGTGTTTGGGTTGTGTTTGATGTGATGTGTTAGAGAGGTGATGTGATTTAAATAAGATGATGTGACTTAAATAGGATAGTGACTTTTTGACTTTTTTTATTGTTTAGGATATGCCAAACCATTGTATCCCATTATATTTTTCAACACTGCTACACACCCCCACTGGGGGTCGACCCCCAGTGAGGTGGCGCAGTGCAATTGGCCTGTTTTCTTTTCTTTTCTTTTATTTCTTCCACTCAGCGTGCCACGTGGCAATCGGGGGTCATTGGGTGTCACTTTTACTGGGGTAGGATGCATTTTCGTATATTTTTTTCCAAACAAACATAAATTTTGTATGATCCACAGATTACTATCACATCCCTCCTCTCTGAACCTCTAAACAAATATGGCCTAGGAGTCCCATGATCAATGAATACCAACCAAGGATGGAATTTCCATTCTCATTGTGGTGGAATTACTAATCCAATTTCACAGATTAACAGGAAAAGATTGTTTTATTTTCATTTTATAAAATAATAAAATCACATTTTAGTTAATGAAAATTTTACCGGGTTTCATTTAGGAAGTAGGTTGACTTTTTAACTTTTTAATTTTTAGGCTATTTTAGCCTGGGGTTGAGAAGCCTGGTTTGGGAAGGATTTTTAGCTTTTTTGGCTTTTTTGTGAGAGAAAGAATATAATGATTATGGGTTGATGTAATATTTTGTCTTATTGGGCTAAAAACCTATTTTGTTTTTTTGGCTATTTTAGTCAAAAATCCTCAAACCCAACTTCCCAAACATAGGCTAAGGAGCTTGCAGAGATAGCCACGCTGATAGTAGTAGCGATACGCTTTATTTATTTTCTTCAGATATACATAGGTCATATTTGTTTGACTCTTTGAAAAGGGAAATTGAATTAATATTATGTGAGACCCACCTAAAGAGTATTTGGTTAGGGACATGAGTGGGGGGATTAAATATCTCTTTGAACTAGTAATCTCTCCGTAAGGTAGGACGAACAAAGCTATGGGAGAGTTGGAATTAAAAGTTGAGTGAGGGGATTAATGAATTTTTAAATGATCGTTAACCAAAAATTATATTTTTTCGAACCAAAAAAAAAAAGAAAAGAACATAATATTAAAAAATATTAATTTTATATATTAATACTATTTCTAGTATTATTAATTTGGTGATATACAAATAAACACTCTTTATCTTACATCTTTAATCTAATACCACCATACTAATTGAGAGGGTAATTTATGCGTATAGTTTGGGCCGAGCTAAGATTAGTCTATCTTAGACGTTAGGTTGAACTAAGGGTTGAAGTAAGTTCGGATAGCTCGGTTTGGGTCATCAGGGCATCAGATCGGTCATAGATGGGCTGCTAGGGTTTTGACCTAGCAATCAGAAGACCGAGCCACTTAGAGGACCGAGGTGTCAGTGATGAAGAGTCGAGCTAAAGACTATGACTGCATGCGCCATCTTATTGTTAGGACTACAACGATGTCACCTAAAGTAGCACCGAGTTGTGTAAGCTTGGTTGAATGTGCTACCAGCCGAAGTGGGAATTGCCATCATCTCACTTGGTAGGTAGTGAGTAAGGTGTTATCAGGATAGGCATTATCCTGGGGAGTGTGATTTCTAGGAGGACTCTTAGAAATGAGTTGGAGTCCTATTAGAATTGGCGCTGTAGAATCTATATAAGCTCATGACGGACCTATATAGAGGTATCACAATTCTTACTCTCAAATACACGTAGCTTTTGTGTTCATTGTTTATTTTCGACTTAGGCATCGGAGAGGTTTCCTAACACACACCCATCGGCTAGCTCACATTTGTGTTTTCAGTAGTAAAGCAACGACGCTTGGAGGAGTGCAAACTTGATCAACAAGATTATACGAGAAGATTATTTCGTGCTCGCATAATTGGCGCCATCTATAGGAAAATATAGAGAGAACAAACCTTTGATTGAGTTTCTTTTCAATTAAATTCAATGGCACAATGTAGACTTGCCACATTCTGCTATTGATGGGCAAACCTCGGAAAGGGGCGGCAGGCGCAAAGGTTTACCTTTTATCCTGCCCATGGTAGAATTAGATCCCCAGCGATGGAACCCACGGAGGGACACACGAGAAAGACTGGGCTCAAGTCCTTGTCGCTCTCAAAGCCCTGAAAGATAGAGGCGGAGGATGGATCCTTAGGTTCTGGAAGATCGCGTAAGGGAGCAAGACGAATTGATACGAAGGATAGCGGCAGACATGGAGATGATGAAGCACCAGATAAAAGGCAAAGGGGTTATAGAAGAAGAGAGACGCAAAGGCAACATGCACTCTTGCCACTTAGAAGATCGTGACAGGCAAGTCACACCATCACAAGCTGAAAGTAGAAGCCTCAGACAAAGCATACACAGGCCAAGGACTTCTAGGACTCATTTCTGAAAGGTCTTGTACAGAGGGAAGCAGTTAGTGGCCCTCGCATTCGCACCAAACAACATCTAGACATACAGAGTTGCCTAGGTCGGCAAGACTTGCAATAACAGTACTAGAGGAAAGGGTTCAAGAAGGGAGGACACTCAAAGCTTGGACCACCGTAGGCCTCAGCCCACAATGGTTGGCTCCTAGGACACATGAGAGAGTGTTGAGGTTAGATGCCAAGGCCACGCCTTGCTTACTTAACCAACAAACAAAGTGTTAGCAAGGTAGAAGATCTCACTGCTCGCTCGCAATAGAAAACACACCATTACGCTTTAGGCTTCCATCAACCTAAATTCATAACTTATGAGGGAAGTCGACTCTATATGCACTTTCGCCACTTTCGCCAAAGTTATGGCAGATGTCGACAAAACGAGGGACTAATGTGTATCCTGCTTCCTTCTAGCCTAGGTGACCTCGGGCATATGGTTTGAGAGGTTGCTAGAAGGCAAGATAGTTTCGGATGCAACTTAAGAAGGCATTTGTGACTAGGTTTAGAATAAACACCAAGACGCCGATAGAGATTGATCAGCTGCTCTCCATAGACATGGGCGAGAAGGAAACATTAAAGTCTTACAACAACCGTTATTGGGAGACTTTTAATCAAATTGGAGATTGCCCCACAAACCTTACTATCGCACAATACAAATGGGATTTGCCGGTAGGCAACAAGTTGAGGGATCCAATGACGATGATGCCACTCCTTACAATGGAGGCCCTATTAGAAAGAGTGCATCAAGACATCCGGTAGAAGAAGATGGCGTCGCACCAAGGGAAAAACTAGCACAACAATGATGTCGATAGAAAACCCGGCAAAAGTCAACACGATCAACCGAAGAACGATCGAACAAGAATGGTAGGTAGGCGAGAGAACTCCTAAGTAAGGAAGTTGAGAGTCCGAATCGCCATTACCACTTGTTCAATAAACCTATCTACCGGATCCTTAGCGAGATATGCATTTAACCTTTCGCTTACGGCCACCAAGTTGGGAGAAGCATAGAGGGCTACGACGACAAGTACCGCTGCACCTTCTATGATGAAAACGGCACCGAATGAAAAATTGTATGCCATTAAGGCAACATTCGAGGAATTAGTGGCCGCAGCCACCCAGACCAATATATTAAGGGAGCACAACCAAATTTCTAGATCGAATAAAGCCAGATGGGGACGCCAGCTGACGGTCCGCCCCAAGGCATAATCAATGTGATACATGGAATCATCGAGCTTGAATGAGTATGTGAACTCAAAGGGATGATCAAAAAGGCTGAGCACATGAGAGAGGTATCGAAAGTGCACAACCTATCATGAAAAAGGAAAGAACGGAGGCTACAAACGTCATTACCTTTTCTGAAAAGGACTTAGCAAGGTTATAAAGCCCTCACAACGATGTACTAGTGGTGACTCTACGCATCAAGAATTTCGACATCAAACGGATCCTGATTGACCAAGGCAGCTCATGCGAGATAATGTACTATAAGACCTTCAAGCAACTCAAGTTAGAGGACAAAGATTTGGCAACCGCGATATCCCCTCTGGTCGGCTTCAACTCGATGCTAGAATGGCCAGTAGGCAAGATATTTCTATCAGTCAAAGTAGGAACAATGACAAAACAAGTTAAATTTTGGGTATTGAAAGTCCTATCCACTTACAACATAATCTTGGAAAGGGCATGGTTGCATGCTATGCGAGCGGTAGCATGGACCTACCACCGTGTGTTATGGTTTCCCAACGGTTCGAATGGTTGAAGAAGTCTTGGGAGACCAAATCATGTCCAAGCAAAGAGTTTCATAACAAAGAAACCACGGGCTACAAAAGGGTTCATGCAAATGGTAGAGAAGTCAGAAAGCAATGAGTTGTTCACAGACGTCGGCAAGGTAGCCGAACAGAAGGCAGTAGAAGACTTGGGAGAGGTAAGGATAGATGAGAAAACCCGAGAGGTTCTTTTACTCACCATCTCTCCAAAGACCGAGAGAATAGAGATCATGGATTTTTTGACCTCTAACAGCGAAGTGTTTGCCTAGACGCCGTATGACATGCCTAGCATTGACCCCAACTTCATCTGCCATCAACTTAATGTCCACTCAACCGCCAAACCAATTATACAGCGAACTTGCCGAGCAGCACTCCACCACGCAGAGACAGTGACAGAAGAAGTAGGAAACTTGTTGGAAGCAAGGGCAATTAGAGAAGTACATTATCCCAGGTGGATTTCCAACACGGTAGTGGTACCAAAAAAGAACGGCAAATGGTGCGTTTGCATGGACTACAGGACATTCAACAAAGCACACCCGAAGATGCTTTTCTACTACCTAATAGTCCAACTTGTGGACCTAGTCGAGGACATAACCGACTTAGCTTTCTTAATGCGATTAGGTTACCAATAGATCGCTATGTATGAACCGACCAGAGGTCACGCCATTTACAACACCTGTGGGATTATTTGTTACAAGGTCATGCCCTTTGGCCTAAAAAATACGGGGCAACATTCCAACGAAGATCACCAAAATCTTTTGAGCCATTGTTAAGTAACAATGGAAGCATAATAAATGATATGGTGGTCAAAAGTAAGAACGAGGGGACCATCTCAAGGACCTAGCCGAGATGTTTCAAATTTTGAAAACCCATGGACTACTTACTAAACGCATCCGAAAAGATTTGTCTGGGGTCAGAAAATTCCTTGGCTTTCTAGTGACCAATCGAGGTATAGAAGCCGATCCGCCTCAAATAAAAACATACAAGATCTCGAGAGGCCCAACTTAGTCAAGGAGGTGTAGCATCTCATCGGCTTAGCCGTGCTAAACCGATTCATAAGTCGGTCATCAAATAGGTGTTGACTGCTCTTCCGTGCATTAAAGGCCAAGTTTGAGTGGGATGATGAGTGCGACCAGGCCTCGAAAGCTTGAAAGAGTACATGATCTCTTCCATTATTTGTAATCCCAAAGATTAGGAGAGGAACTCTTTTATACTTAGTAGTTTCAAAGATGCGCTTAGCGCAGTTGTTGGTACAAAGTCGAGGAATACGACACCGCTTATCTTTTATGTTAGCAAGACATTGCCGGTGCAAAACAAGGTACCGCCATTCGAGAAGTTTCTTAGCTTTTATGATGGCTTCTAAAAATTGTCGACTACTTCCACGCCCACATCAGAATTATTTTAATTTTCTCATAAAAAGCCTTGTTTGAGAGGGCTAATTTTTCTCGACTAATTTTAAAATGGAAGTTTCGGCCAAGAATCATAGTAAAAGCGCAAGCTTTAGCGGACTTCGTGGTTGAATTTTCCCTAGGAAGTCATCAGGTTTGCCTGGTTGACTTAACCGGGGAAAGAGGGGAAGGTGCCGCAGGGATAGCGCAACTTCCATAGCAGGGCACTCAACTGCATAACAAACCATTTAGCCTTACAGAAAGGGAAGAAGGAGCAACCCGCAGTATGACATACAAAGACCCGACTAAAAATCTAGTCCTAAGACAACTAGATAGTGAGGACCAGATCATAACGACGACCAGGAACTTAGAAGATGATAGCGTCGGCAGCGACGCCCCTAATCCTAAGGCGTCATCGATCCCCACACTTGCTAGAAGTTATTTGTGGGTAAGATGTGGAAGCTCTTCAGAGATGGAGCGCCTAACAGCACGGTGAAGGACTCAGATAGTTCTCATCTCATCTGATGGCTTGACCATTGAACAGTAATCAACCTTGGCTTTCAAAGATCCAACAACGAGGTGGAGTATGAAGCATTATTAGCCAAGATGAAGTCAACATTTCGCATGGAGGCCATCGAGCTAATGGTATACAAGGATTCCCAACTTGTAGTCAACCAAATTTCAAAGTACTATGAGGCAAAGGATGAAAGAATGGCTAAGTATCAAGAGTCGGGTCGAAGAAGATCATGAAATTTGAAGTGGTGAGGATAAAGCAAATCGCCGAGGAAAATAGTAAAGCGTATGAGTTGGCGATTTTAGGCCAATAACATATGTCTATCCCATACCCGCTGTTAATAGACTTTCGCCAAGACCAAGTATTGAAGAACCTGAGGCGTCAAGATGTTATGCTGATCGAGGTCCTTCCCGGATGGACCCCATCATAATGTTTTTAAAAGACTACATTTTACTCAAGAAATATGAAGCCAACAAGATTTGCACAAAATCACGCCGTTTTGGCTTTCTCGCCCCAAGCAGTACAAGAAATCCTTCACAGGACCACACTTGATGTGTGTCTATTCTAGCAAGGTTGAGGCATTTTTGTTTGAAATTCACGAAGGCGAGTATGGGAGTCATCAAAGAGGGCGATCCCTGGCCTACTGAGCTATCTCACAAGGGTATTGGTGGCCGTACATGCAAGCAGACGCAAAGAAGTATGTCAAGAAGTGTGAGAAATGTCAAAAGTTCGCACATTAAATACCTCAACTGGCTAGAGAGCTCCTAATTTGGCTAGCCCTTGGCTTTTTGCAATGGGCTCGGATATAGTGGGACCACTCCCAACCGCACTGTGCAACAGAAAGTTCTTTTTCGCCAAGAATGGTCTACTTCACAAAGTGGTGGAAGCGAAGCACTCGATCCATAAAAGAAAAAGACGCCAAGAAGTTTGTCCGCGTAACATCATAACCTCCTTGGCATCCCTAAGGCCTTAATATCTCGATAATGGCACTCAATTTGATAGAAAAATCTTTTAGGGTTTTTTGTGAAGAATTCAAGATAGAATTTTGTAACTCAAGGCCAACAGCATTCTAAGCTAATGGTCATGTCAAGCTTCTAATAAAGTAGTATTAGACTCTTCGAAAAAGAGGTTGGAAAAAGCAAAAGGCAAGTGGGCTAAGGAGTTTTTCATGTTTTATGGGCCTATCGAACTACATCTCGACGGGCCAACTAGTGAAACACCTTTCTCTTTAGCCTATGGCATGGAGGCTGTAATCTCTTTAGAAGTTGGCCTCCCTACCATTAGAAACGAAAATTTTGATCCAGACTTGAATGGAGAGGCCCTAGCCCTAGAATTAGACTTGGCAGAAGAGAGAAAAGAAAGGGCACTGGTGCACATTGCCTCATATCAACAGGAGTTGTTCAGGAAATATAATAAAACGGTGCACTCGAGGCAATTCAAGATTGGAGATTGGGTACTACGCAAAGTAATGGACAACACTTTGGTGCTTGGAGATGGTAAATTATGACCCAATTGGGAAGGACTGCATAAAGTGGTTAGTTTAATGAAAAGGAGCATATTACCTAGAAGATGTGGACGTAAAGCTATTCCACCCACCATGAAACACGGCCAATCTCAAAGTATTTTATATTTAGCTCTTTTTAAACACTTGTAATTTTTCCTTTTTCAATAAAACAAGTAGATAGCTTTTCGCTGAAAATCCTTTCCTTTGTAAAATTGTTCAGACTCATTACCCGGGGGTAATCAGAAGGTTGGCAAGTTTGACCAAACACTTTTTTTCTTCCTCAAGTTGAGATAAGGATCTAGGCTCGTGAAGGTTGACAGATTGACCAACACTTTTTCTTCTTCAAAGTCGAGATAAGGATCTAGGCTTAGGAAGGTTGGCATGTTTGACCAACACTTTTTCTTCATCTAGCCGAGATAAGGATTTTGGTTAAAGAAGGTTAAGGTGTTTGACCAACACTTTTACTTCCTTTAGCGCAGATAAGGATCTAGGCTTAGGAAGGTCAAGGATTGACCAAACAATTTTTTCTTCCTCAAGCGAGATAAGGATCTAGGCTTAAGAAGGTTAGTTGAAGGTGTTTGACCAACACTTTTCTTCTTCAAAGTCTAGATAAGGATTTAGGCTTAGGAAAGTTGGTAGGTTTGACCAACACTTTTTATCTAGTCGAGATAAGGATTTTGGCTAAAGAAGGTTGTGTTTGACTAACACTTTTTACTTATTTTAGCCAAGATAAGGATCTAGGCTTAGGAAGGTTAAGGTGTTTGACCAACACTTTCACACTCTTTAGCCAAGCTATGGATTTGGGTCAAGAAGATTGAATGTATGACTAACTTTTTCCTTTCCTTAACCGAGGCAATTATCTTTGCAACAATCTCCGCTAAAGAAGTTTGCGCTTTTCCTGTTGTTCTTAGCCGAGATAAGTATCTCAACCAAGAAAATGTGGTGATAAGGTAAAATTGAGAAAAAAGTTTTTCATTCATTAGAAAGCGACATAAAGGGTGGGTATATAGCCCGTTACATTTCATAAAAACAAAGGAAAAAGTGTAAAACAAGAAAACAAGTTTCGGTCACAAACAAGTCATCAAGGTCGTTGTCTAGGTCACCTCAGATCGCCACTGGAAAGGCCCAAAGAAAGAGCTTCCTCGGGTTAGATCGTCACAGTAATCTTCAACCTGCTTGGCACCTGTTTGGCTAAGCAAATCCATCCAAGCAGTGAAGGTTGAAGACCGAGGTCAAGATAAGGTGAGGGCATTAATCGGATCAGGGTCTCCTCTTCCTCCTCCCTCTTGAAGAAACTTTTGTTGACCGCTTGTATAGTCCGTCATGTAGCTCAATATAAAGTGAGGAGGGTTCAAAAATTTCAAAGTCATGCCCTCGATCGAGCTTAGCAAATTGCAGCCTTCCAAATTTTATTTGAAGAAAATGTCCTTGGCTACTTACACTATTGAACATAGGTCTCTACACTTTCTTTTGAAGCCTTGGTCTTGGCCCTCTTCCTTCTTCTTCCACTCGATCTTGTTCGCTTTTTTCTAGCTTATGAGCTCCTCGCAGTAATGATCTTTTTATCGGCCAGAGCTTTTCTACTTAACAGCCTCAAATTGTTAACAAGCTCTGCCATTTGCTTTCAACATTTACCTTGGCCACCACTTTTGCCTCCTTTAGCTTGGACCGCTTTGATGTTCCAGATCACCACTACGATTGAGCCATTTTTCAGAGCTCAAGGACATCTTTGTGAGCCACCCGTTCTTTGTAGGGCCTATACAACATTTAGAGCTACATAAAACCGAGCTTAATATTGGTATCAATCATTGAGTTGAAGGGATTTCAGATTTTACCAAAGATCATAGACTTGACGCCAATCGAATTGGCTTCAATCCGCTTAAACTTTCGTCGCTTCCATGTCGACCGGGCAGTGACGCTACAAATTAAAAGCTAGAAGGTTATCCTTATCGACATTAATGGAGTCTTATGCGGTTACGGCACTACCTATGACACGTTGCTGCCCGCGACCGGAGGAGATGGCAGATTGAAAGGGCCCGCTATCGCGATTTTAGGATGAATTGACTTTTGGCAACTTGGTTTCAATGACTAATGTCATCTTCATCCGCCGTGTTTGCACAACAGAATCTGCACGGGGTAAGCTTATTGGCCGAGACGAGGTAAAGACGGTGGTCGAAGGCCCACCACAGGCCGTAGACCGATCGACGGGTGGTATGGCTCAACCTCTAGAATGGAAGTTGAGGTCTGCTTCAGTTGATCGTGGCACAAACGACTCATCTTTTGGCCATTTCTTGCTCTTCAGTAGGGAATGAGGTTAATCAAGAGATTTGGGTCCGTTCAGAGATGACCTGGCGAGATTTGGGTCCTGGGTTTGGTTTAGTCGTCCAATCTTGGTCATGTAGCAGCGCTGCTCAAGGGCATTTTTGTTCACATAAGCGAGGTAGTCTTAAGGTGTTCAAGTCTGCAAAATAAAAGGAGACAAGGGTTAGTACTAGCCTAGTTAATATTTTGGCGCCAGATTGGTTTCGTTGTCCTCAAAGTTACCTCTAACCCGCAGAAAATCATCATCATTTAAATCCTTGTCCGGTGTGCCTTGATAATTTTCTCGCCTTTTCGATTCAACCGTTGTCATTTCAGGCCATTTAATATCGTGGAACAGCCTGCCAATCCGAGGTTGAGGCCTAGACGATTTATTTAGTTCTACCATACCATTAATTATTCTCAGAATCACAGTAGGATAATTAGGTAGGGCATAATCGGGTTTGTTTATGAACTCGATCTTAAAGGCTAAACGGAACCGAAGTCCACCTCAACAACTGATAGAAAGGTGAAAAGAACAAAATTAGGCTTGCCCCATGGTGTTGTTTCTAGCTTGGTTAATGTGAATTGAACGTCATCGTGATGTCAGATTCCTCTCGAATTCAAATATGGCACTCCTGAGCTTGCCATGAATCAAGATTTCTGCCCATGTGTTTAAAGTTTAGTGTTTTAGGAGTCTATACGCAAATTAGCACCTGCGATGAAACGAGCGTATGTGGGCTCAATCGAGCAAAACCGCCAAGGCACAAAGTGCAAGGTGTGCTTGGCAAACCTAGTCAAGTCTCAAGCAGCGGAAATAAAAAGTGTTATTCCTGAAATAAACCAGCCGAGTAAACAAATAATACTACAATAAAAGCCCAGCTCAAAGATCATGTGGATCACGAGCCATGCTTAGTTTGGTTAGGGGAACAAAACCGCCTCTAAAATTGATAGTGGGTCATTGTCAAATTTCTGCCAGAGGGAAGGAATGTTTC